>JAQPZY010001545.1:197500-852500 GCA_029931535.1 Margaritifera margaritifera
ATTAGCGTTACAATGAAATAAAACTGTTTTAATTCAAGATGGATTATATAACCTTGAGATGTAGATATAGAAAGCAAAAGATGGAACAACTGTTAATAACAACAACAAGGAAAGTATTGCTAGGGTGCTTAAGACACAATTCAGAAATTTTTTAGTAACTCCTGCTAGTAATTACACAGTGTATATAACAAACTACAATTCCAAATTACTAGAATTTAATAGTCAGAGATCTATACAGAAAACTACTGATTCTCACAGATTTTGTTTAAACCTAAAAATGTACACGTTTTCTTAGACCAAATCAACAACATCAAAAATTTTTCTAACGGAAACTCCACTCACCTCTATTGCTCCTTTACTCCGTTAGAGTCTTTCCCAGTAAAAATAGTTTTTTCACTGTAACTTTATTTCGTATGATGTTGGGTAATATTACAAACAATTACAAGACGTACCATAAACAAATTAAATATCGGCATTAGAGATAAATATTTGAAAGTTATAGATTTTCATGGCATGCCTTCAATGTATTGTTTTTGCGTTAAGTAAATGGCCTCATAAATGTCATTAAGATTGAGAGGTCTAGTGATTTTAGAGAGATAAGTGAACGAAGAGAACAAATTATATAATTGACTGAGGAAAACTCACAAGATCAATAAATAAACTGTCAAGAAAACTTAAAAAACAAAAAAACAACCATATTACAAATTTAGGTGACCCTGTAAAATTAATTGATGCAGCTTATCGTATGTTTGTACAAAAACGTCTTGACTCACAAATACATAAGACTTTAGATGATAATAATATTAAAAATATAAAAACACGGAGAGAACAAGTTCATAATAAATTAAGAACTGTTGATCGGAGTGCAAAGAAAAAATATTTACTACAATTGATGAGTTACAAAAACAGGCTGATAAGGACAAGAAAACTATTATAGATGCAAAAGAGTTATTATCGTCGAATCTTTTCACTATCATGCTGATTCCTCCTCTAATTTCAGATTAAATCGATAAAACATACCATAACCTGTGAACAATTCTAATTCTACATTACTTGTTTTCAAACTAACATTATGGGCTAGTCCAGGTGCACTAAACTAATGTGATGGGTCTATTTTGTAATTATTTTAACACACAGATCGGATTTGCTTAAAAAATATTACATGACATTAAAGTAACTTTTTTTACGTAGTAGGCATGAAGATCATCAAGAGAATTCAATTTAAAATGTTTCGTGATAGCTTTAACATACTGGTAATCCTCTGCGCTAATTCCTGAACCACTAAGGTTAGAATACAATTGTTCTAATGGTGGAAATTTAGTTTCATTAAATCCTTTATAAGAATCTATGAATTCGCAAGGATAGATATCCTTTCTCGGGTATTTTGGTTCCGTATTTAATGATTTGTCACCTTCGACTCTACTTACTTTGTTAATTGTTTCTGTTAATTTATTATAGTTGAGACTTTTAGCACATTGTTCTATGGATTAACCCATAAACCGATAACTATCTACACATTTTCTTTTTCTTTGTTTTTTTTTTTTTACGAACATTCATTTATCGTCGTATTCAATCAGCTTTAAAATCCTTACTAAACGAAATATATTTTTTATCGTTATTTAAAATAAATTATTGATACTTTTTTTTTTATCTGAATCGTTTTCTACTAAGACCTTGTTAGTCAAACGAGAATAATATGCAGACAAATAATTAATAAATATTAGAATGTGTTTTCGGTACTAATCATTTTAATTACATTCATTATGTGCAGGACCTTTGTATTTCCAGTTAAGTCATCATGATCTCTTACTTTGTACATGGCAGTTGTAGTGCTAACTTGGTCAACATCGCCAGAAATGTTCTTTTCACAGATATGACATATATTGTTGGAATTATAATTCTTTGTATCTTTATTGGTGAATATTATTTCAGCAATTATTTTTTGTGCCTAAGTTCTTGATAAACATTTTCTGCAATTGATTGCAAATATTTGTAAGATTTCATGATGCAGTCTGCTCCTCTGTAAATTATAGGCTTATGTAAAACTTGCTGTCGTTGCTCAGCTTCGCTTCTTTTCTCATATATTGATTTATGGTTAAGAAAAAATCCTGCTGGTGTACATTTTGCTGTTTTTATTGGCTTATTAATACATTCAAAATCACAATATATTGTGTGTAGTTTTTAAATATATAGACAGAACCTTTTTATCGCATTATGTCTTTTGTGTTAGCTATTTGGTTTCATAATCTTTTATGTTCAAATAATTTTAATTCAGAATAAAAATAATTCAGGCACTTCTTACAGAAGTACTTGTTTATTTTGTTTTTGCTCACTTGAGATGATACTAATTTTGCCAAATCCTTTATTCCACAATAATGATAATTGTCTCCATCAAATATGTTTAACATATCTACATGACTATGTTTTTCTGTCTATTTTTCTATCTGATCTTATAAGTTTTGTATACGGGTATACAGTACCAGAAATATTAAATTCAATAAAAAAAAATTATATTTGGTGTATTTATTGGACATTTATTAAACCAATGTTTATATATGGAAACATTACATTTATGTAATCTATACCGATGATCCCTATTATGGTTTGTAATAGATTCTCTCCCTTTAATGTTTCCAACTTATATACTATGGGGTCTGATAAAAATTCTTGTCTGATTCTAAAAGTCTCTTCCGTGAAATTAGAAAGATAGCTTTTAGCAAAAAAAGATTCATATTAAGATATCCTAACTTCCTCACCTATTTTATGCTTAGGAGTTTCATAGGTATCAGTTGTTAGATAACCAAACAAGTTAGTCCATATTTTAGACCTTTTTATTTTGTAATATATCTAGCAATTTTCTAGTTTCATTTTAAGTGAAATACTTCCACATTCTAGTCTTAAGACTCCGATTAAACCTTTCCAGACGCTTTTTTGTCCGAGTAAATGGAAAAATATTCAATAATTTCTTTCTCCAGTAAATCCTTGACCTGGTGTAAATATATTATTGGATTACTACACAGGAACTTGCGCGACAAAATAAATAAAAAAATAAACAAACAAAACTCACGTGTGAATAAAGGATATTATGAATGGTTATCACTATTAGATATTTACCTGTAATTTTCTAAGTCTGAGTGTTGGTTATGTTTGTCTGAGTGTTGGATATCTGTGTCTGAGTGTTGGTTATTTCTGTCTGAGTGTTGAATATCTGTGTCTGAGTGTTGGTTATTTCTGTCTGAGTGTTCGATATCTGTGTCTGATTGATAAATATCTGCGTCTGAGTGTTGGTTATCTAAGTCTTGTAGTTTCTATAGCATAATTGTGTTTTGTAATTGCTGGCTTGGTTTGGTCTGAATTACTGGAGGATGTGGATGACGGGCGGGATAAAACAGCATTGGCCGAGTCACGCTCGCATTGGGGTCTCTTATATAGACTACAAAATAAGCTATAATTTTGAATATCTAAGTCTGAGTGTTAACTATCTGCGTCTGGTTGATGAACATATGAGTCTGATTGGTGAATATCTTTGACCGATTGAGGAATATCGGTGTCTGATAGGTGAATATCTGATTCTGAGGGATGAATATCTGGGTCTGATTGATGAATATGTGAACATTGTTAACTCTCTCGTGGTTGTTGTGATTTGTAAGTACTGACTTCGTCGTGTCTAAATTGCTGGATAATGTGGATGATTGGCGAGAAAAAAGCAAGCATTAGAAAAGTAACGTTTGCACCGCGGTCTCTTGGATTGACTAAAGAAACAGTTATGATTTATTTGCCTTGTAGTTGAGGTAATTCTCTGGAAGCTGGAATTGCTTTTCTAGCTTGTGAGTTGGAGTATTCGATGATCGAAATACCTATAGCTGGCTTGCTTTAGTGTTTGAGTATTGTAATTACTGGCTTTGTATGGTCTAAACTACTAGAGGATGTGGATGACTGGCAGGAAAAGTAAGTATAGTAGTAAAGTGGGAATTTGAAACCTCCATACATGACATTTTGTTAAGTCACGGAGCAGCAACGTTTTAACTAAAAACAGTGAGCCTTTGGTGGGTGGATGAAGGTGAGAGGAGCATGGATTTAGGCAAGCCGATTGCGGTCATTGTAGCATAGCATCAAACACATCAATTAGAGGCGCAGTTTGTCTATAGGATACCGTCATGGACTGCCTAAAACGTAAGCCGCAAGAGGGCGTGGGGGAGGAGTTCTCTAGCGATGTAGGTATTACCTTCAATTGTGACGAGGTTGAGAACTACATAGAACCACTCAACACCTTTGAGACGATGCTTCCAGTGGCCGTCAACATTTACCTGACGCATCTTTGAATTACGGACCTCACCCGATATGACTGAACCAAAGGCTCTTACCTTATACAATGGGGATATTCCATCCCGCCTCCTTCAATAGCTACCCAGCGCGAACTTTTCTTCAGCGACGTAGAAAAAGATATTTTGGAGCATGTAGATGGTATCGAGGACCCGTCAGAAACGGGTCAGCTTAAAACGGCCGTCGATTTGGTCAGCTAAGGCTCATAAACCGGCGGAGCGCTAGGCTTGGGGAGGTCTGAATCAAGGCTGGAGGAAGAATAGATGAAACCACTTATGCTACACCCTCGCCTAACTTTTGATGAGATCGGGGCGGCCATCGGACCGTCCCTGGCCAGGAGCGCATTTTTTCTGCATCGCTGATGGTCACCGTGATATGCGCCGTTCTGGCAGAAGCCCTGATCTCGTTCTTAAGGGTGGTATAATTATTCACCTCGTCCAAAACGAGCCGGACACTAAATCTGAGATGAATTTCAGCTTACGCTCTGCTAGGACCCGAATCGGATGCTGCTTTTGGACCTTTACGCGTAGACGTCGGACGGTAAAATGCCTTGCTAGCGAGACTAGTCCGCACACAAGCGATAAGCCTTCCAAAGGTATTGAGAAAGGATCAGCCGCCAGAGAAGAGAGCACCCACACACCCGCTATCCCGACACATATGGCTACAGTGCTAGATGCCACCGCCATGCCGTCAACAATGTTGACCGCTCGTCCATACTTTTTTGCAGATGGAGCGTCGCTACTCGATCTCCGCCTTAAGCTGAGCTTCGATATCGCCGATGTTTTTCAGGTGGTAGTTATAGGGACTCTCCTCGGGGGTTACAACCGGAAGAGTGGGATACATTATGACTTTATATTGGGTGGACGTGTCTAAGTGACAACTTCAATAAGTAGTCTAACTTAAACTAGAAACAAAGATCTTCATGAGGTTTGTGCCAGTCTAATATAAAATACATAGTTAGGATCTGAGACTTCAATAACATTATATAAAAAGTTGCACCGGTTGTTACCATATATATTGACCCACTTTTTCCGTCGTTCTATGGCTGACCTTAGGGTTGTCGCACTGTTGGTGGCGAATAAAGGTGACGTCAGACTCATTACCAGGAGCGACCTCCGCCCGGAACAATGCCACCCACGATCGTAAAGCCGTATATTTCAAGCTCTTCCGAACGGTCTCCGCGTTCAAGGAGACGTAGGGACCATTAACAGGTGCCATATTTGGGTTCTCTCTAGAATAAGTAAGATGAGGCCTAACTCCTTCAGCAGTCAATGGAAAATCATCAACGGAAATTAAAAAGATGACAAAGTTTGTAAGATATACTTTGGTGGCCACATCTTTAGAGGATCCGTAGGCTAACCGACACCGACTACTTTATTTGCGTTCATATTTATTGGAGCGCTTATATCACCCGGAGAGGCTGAGGCACCAGCCATGTCAACGTATGCTTTGGTAACAGCGTCTTTTTTATGTTTAAGGGACCCCACATGGTATCCCCAGCTTTGGTTACTTTAGAAAGAACCGGTTCGTTGGCATAAGTATGCACATCACCAGCCATATATCTTGCTAAGCTCCACGTCTCACGGTTTTTTCCAACAACATATGATTTTGTTGTTGCATCTTAAGGATCGATAGGCTCTGCCGATTTACATATTCTTTTTAAGGTTGCGACTTTTTTGCCTATCCGTCTTGGCGGTCAACGTATCGCTTTGTGGTGACGTTTTCAGGTCAAGTGGTGTCCGCCACGTTGCAGAGGGTCCACATGGCAGCCTCCTTGGCCTGCAGCCGTCGCGCAGCGAACCATAGGAATGAAAGACGACAAGCCTCAACACTAGCCGGGCGGGACAACAGCGACGAAAGGTCCACAGCAGAGGCTTTCATGTTTCCGACGTTGCTGGCGAATACAACCGGGTCGTTCGGGTCGGAGGAGCCCACAAGGTTGCTATAGGCTACCGCCAGCTCCGCCTTAGTGATATGCAGGGCAATGTCCGCGGGTTTCCCAGGCACCGCCTCGTCTTTCTGCGAAGATGTCTCCTTGCATGATGCATGTGGCCACAGCCGGCTCGTTTCTAAAAGAACCGGCAGATCAGCGACAACGCCGCATCGAGCAGCTCTCCGGCGTCGGAACGCTATTCACCGCCTTCAGCACCTCGATGGATGCGTGGCCGCAGATTGGCTCGTAACCTTTTTCAGAACAGGGAGGTATCCAACGAGCTGTGGCGGCGGCCCGAGACTATACAAATCGAAGTAGAGCAGGCGGTCTTGCGTTGCCCAGATAGCTACCCAGTGAGTCCCGCGGTTCTGCGAGGTCTCGAGGTTAACGATGCCGGCCTTGTGTCCGCTGCGCCCTTGCAGGCGCTCCAGTTCGTCTTGCATGTTGACGCCCGTAAACGTCTTTTGGGGCCAGGTCAGAGCCCTCGTCATCGCCTCCGCGCAAGTTGGAGGCTTCGACCATTTATTTTTTGACCTGCGTCCGAGGACACCTGCCACAGCCTTTGGGCAGCCAGGTGACCAACCGTAACAACCGCACCAAGGACCTCCGCCTTGCCAGCGGCCATGAGAGCTGGGATCGCCGCCGCCTTGGCAGCAATCATGTGGGACGGGAGGTGGGCTAACAGTGGTAAGATGCTACTTTCCTTTTGCATGGCCTTCAGTGCCGCGATGGAAAGATTAAAGTCGACCTGCTCTTTGCCTTTCGGGCCGTTCATAGGCGCCTGGCATTGGCAGCCGTGAGGGACATAATATGTCATTCGTGTGGCATCGCATGTATGTGTGTATATAACCTTAAGCTTTAATCTGTATGATCGGGCGGAACTTTGACTACCAGTATTAAATCGTTAGCCACTTAGAACCGCATCCTGTTGTCCGGGAGGATGACGGCTAAAGTTCGGTAGATAGTGCCGGAGGGAATCGGGCAGACTCGGGCCTTGAAGTTCATGTTCACGATCCACAGCTTGACAAGGTTAAGGTGCTCCAGACTGAAGAAGTAAATCTGGTTGAGTCCGGTGAAGTCCTCAATCTAATCTGCGGAGCCGTGTCCACGTTTTGATTGCGACCCATAAAGGTCAAGATCTGGCGGTAGGCGCGGGCCACGTTGTTGGTCGCGTAGTCCCGAAGGATTTCCTCGGACGGCTCTTGGTGGCCGTTTAGGTGCAGGGTCACTTGCGTAACGTCAAGCTTGTCGAACACCGTATTGCGCTCATTCTCTTGATTCGAGACCTGTAGGGCTACGAAGCCGTGCCTGGGTGCGGAGATGCCCTTCTGGGCGCAGATCTGCCAGACGAACTGGTCAAAGACCGCACTATGTTGTGTGTTTGTTGACATGGCCTGAAAGGTACTCGGCCCTCTTCGCACGAAGTTAAGTATGTTGGTTTCTACCTCCAGCGCTGGCTTCACGGCAGGCATCCACAGGGCGAGCTCTGAAAGCGTGACCTTGCCTTCGCCTGCGGCGTTGGCACGGCAATGACATCATCGTGGTAGGAGCCAATGATGCCGCGGTTTTTTAATACCCCAGTCGGCGACCGCTGTATGGTGGTCCTGACCAACGGCTCGCGCGCCCTCTTTATTACTGCGCTGTGTGCAGCGCGAGAAAGGTCACATTTGTGGGGGCTGCCAAGGTAGAAAAGCGCGGTAAATATCCCGGGGAAAAGCACCTGCGCGCCATAACTTCTGCGGGCCACGGACCCAGCTGGACGCCGCCAGCAACAACAAGCCGGGTGAGACGCCCATCAACCGTGTTGTGCCGCGTGCTACCGGAACGAACTGTCGTTCTCGCTCAGGAACGACATGCGGGACCGGCACAAAGCCGACGTGGACCTGATCCACGACCTAAAAGCCACCCAGTCACCCGCCATCGGCGAGTGGCTTGGCCGCATGCTCGCTTCGGGCAGATGAAGGCCAAGCTCGCGGTCAACGGGCGCTTGGCCATCTGAAGGCGAGCACAATAGGCTGGAACGATGGAGGCCCGTCTTGCATCCATCTGCTACAGCCCCAATGGGGGTTTCTGGAATGGGGCGGCGGCTAAAATGCTGGCAATGGCCACATGAGTCTCGATAGACTCTGCCAGGAAATGGCTAAAAAACGAGGCCGTGTTGCAGATCTACCTGCCGGCGCCGCAATAAGTCGTCCGCTCGAGATTTAGTGTCTCTATCCCCAACTTGGTGAATCAAGCCGGCGTCTTGTTCTTGCCGCACGACAAGGTTTGACCTTGTGTGTACAAGTATGCGCTGACCGTGGTGGACGTCGCCAGCCGCTTACAAGGCGGCCTAGCCCTTGACCAGCAAGGAAGCTACCGAACAACGAACCCTGGACGAGCGGTGTTTTTGGAACCAGTACGCCGATAAGCTGTTGCTTTCTGAACAAGGGGTGGTTTTTTTACTCCTCCACCACCACCACCATCACCGCAACACCCCACCCGCTTCTTACATACGGGGAGTTATAGTTATCTATATGTCCGTTTGTCTGCATGTTCATTAACCTTTTCGTTTCGGAGCATAACTCTCAACCCCGAAATTTATTTCATTATGGCATGTGAAATGGAACGTATAGGCAGTATTTTTACACAAGGCGTCGCGTTCTGTCTACAATTTTAAGGGAGTTATTCTTGGTTTTAGGTCCCACGCTCATCATTCTTAAAGCAAATATGCCACAGGACATGACATAGGTGGTTTATGTTCTCATTACCTTTCAAGTTTGCACTAATAGTCTGATGAATGAATTAAAAGCTCTTAAACAAACTTCAGTAAATCCAGTTAAATGGTAGCGACCTATTGTTGATCAATATCTAGTATCTCAGCCTTCATTTTCACAATCGCTGTTGTCACAAGGCTCGCAGTCCTCCCTCATGTATGACAACAAAAGACTCCTTCATTGGATTTCGGTATGAGTCTTCACCTTTACACGCACAGGCCACGGAGCAAAGAGGCCCTTGAGATGAACAGCTGCAGCTAATTTGACACTGCGACTCCTTGAAGGCGCATATAATAACATCTATCAGAGCTTTAGGGGCAGGGTCCTGTGTCATCAATTTGGGCTGCGTTGTTTGTCTTTCCATATCCCATCCATTTCTAATGGGAGAGAGATAGGTCGGATTAATTCCAAGTGTCCCTTTCCATATGAATATCTGAAATTTGCTTTTTTATTTGGTGGTCAATACAGTGTGCAAGAAGGAGAAAGCCACTTATTCTTTGACTGCGTTCCCTAGAAGAGCTTGAATCTAATCTAATAGACATCACCATACATATTGCAAATTATTACGTGCCACACAGTTCATGTGTCATTAGTTATGGTGACATTATTTCTAAGATTTCAGAGTGCCGAAGAGTTTCTGCTGTTATTTTGAACATACTTTATAGGTTTGGCCTTTCCCACTGATTAAAGTCCACTGGTTGGAGTCCAGGAAGAAGCGAACAAATCTCGTGGTTCATAGTGTTTGCATTGAGATGTATGGTGATTTGCCATTTACACCAGTTTTAAACCATTTCATGGCATTAATATGTATACAGAAAAGAACATAGGACTGTCACGTCTCCGTTAAGAGATTAGAAAATTACATGGTTTCAGTCTTCTGCTGCAGCTGAAGCGTGCAAACTTATTCCGGTATCAATCTCTTCCTGAATGCTGTACATGTGTTCTAAAATAAATGATCACAGGTTTTGATTTGCTGAAGCTACAGACCATTATCAAATCCGCCGACAATATCAACTTTTTCTAGACTGCATCTTTTTAGAGGCAAGAGTCGATCATTTTTCGCACATGAAGCGTACCAAATATGCGCTGTTTTTAGAAGAAGAAACACTTAGAAGAACTTCTTCCAGTTCTTATGTAGCGGTGTCTCAGAACCATGTATTCTTGCTTCAATGCTGTCCAATCCATGGCGTCTTGACCTGACAGAATGTTTCATATATCGATCAAACATTACATCCACGCGATTGCATTGATTATCAATCAGGGACTAAATGACAAAATTCATAATTTTATCACTAAGCTCAACGAAAGCTGAAGTACCCGTTATTTGGATTATAGTCATTCCAGCTATGATACATGCAGTCTCTTCCTAACTTCGATGTTCAGTCAAATTTAGGATTCTGCATCTTTATCTAACTAGGCAAGTATAATACTTTTGACTGATTTTCTGAGAGTGCCATCTATATGTTCCAAAGAGTATGGTACCGAGGCAGCTGGTTCGTTTTGAAAGACAGTTCGAAAATCTACTTCTCATATATTTGCAACTGCAAGTATTTTACTGAACAACTCTATCAGCATTCAGTGCAGTGAACTTCATGATTGTAATTTCCTTTTTTTTAGTTGGTGCTATAAGGGAATCAAGGATATTTTATTTTTGTTTTAGGCAGTGGATTAAAGAAAGGAATACTGTTCTCATTTAACCGGCTTCTACAAAAGTGACCACTGCAGCCTTATCAGTATTCATGATCTTTAGCATCTCATTTCATCTTTCTTCGTGTAAAAGAACACCAGTTTCAGTGTTCACAAGGCTAAGTTCTTTACCCCTGAAAGGATCTGCTATTTTGCCCAAAATTGTTCGGATCATATTCTGGACATCATCCTCACCTCGTTCTTGCCTTTTCTGGCCAACTTCTTTATGAACGTTGACTGTGCCGTATTCACTCATATTCAGTGGCTGTAGCACATATCGATTAGTAAGCACTTATTCAAAGTTTCATGCTTCTGGCTATAGCTTACTATACCACCTTTGTTCTTACTTTCTCTCTTTGCACTTTGTTCCACTGTCATCTTGGTCCACACTTGAGAAAATTCTTTCTCGGACACCCTTACGGGTGGTTTCCATAAAAAAGTCATTATAGGTCATTATAGACCGCAGGCATTTTTTCTGGCAATCTACGCACGTTAGTATGGTCGACGGTAACCCATCTGGCAAAATGCATTAGGTCCATAGCAAAGAAATATGGAATTATTTGACTGACAGCTGCAATTCACATAGTCTCTCTCTCTCTCTCTCTCTCTCTCTCTCTCTCTCTCTCTCTCTCTCTCTCTCTCTCTCTCTCTCTCTCTCTCTCTCTCTCTCGTACGTAGGAGAGAAGAATCTAAAATCATTTTCATGTATCGGCTATAAAACTGTGCAGATTGCTTGATCCTTTACAGCATTTTGCAATGTTCTACGTGATGTCTTCATATCAGAGTGTGCCTCGACTTCCAAATAACCCAAACTGTCTTCATTTAACCTTTGCTAGAGCACAAGAGTTATTGTAATGAAGCGTGGTTTTTGGATCTAGGGTTTCTTCATTCAAATATAGATTTTAGCTGCGGCAACCTGAATAAAAGCATGGGCTTTATATTAGCACAAATAACCACATCTTTATTTATTTGTGTTGCATCTTAAAGCTGATTTATAGCAAGCGGTTCATACGTTTAACCGTATTGTAAGTACAGCAATACCCAAACCTGTTGATTATTGTAATAAGTTGTTTACTTCCAGTCCATTGTTGAATGTTCATGGCTAAGCCGACATATGTAGGCGTATGAATTTTGCCTCTTGAACCTCAACGTAGCATATCTTAAGCAATTCATATACTCTGAATATGCATGGATTGATTGCTAGCTTTCACACATATGTCTTTAATGATCCTCACATCCATATCGTATCTATGATCGACCAGAAATTAATTATACACGATTATTTGCAATATCGTTAGCATTGTAACATTTAGGCCTCCATATCTCTTTAAATCAGACAGAAGAATCTTAGCTGCATGGTACTGTATTTTTTTTTTTTTTTTTTTATTGAACCGTCATCTAATGGAAGACCCTGTTGACTTTCGATATATTCGATCTCCATTTTTCTGCCGTTGTTGTAGTTGTTGTTTTTTTTTTTTTTTTTTGGGGGGGGGCTGTAAAAGTAACTGCATTGCCTGACTTAAAGGTTATACTACTGCCTAATATAAAGTCTGATTCGGAAGTGTCAGCTGATGCTTGACATACTACCTTGTCACCACAGTAGTTAGGAAGCCACTTCTTAACAGTTTCACCTCTGTATTTGTCATTACTTGGTATTCTATCATTGAGAAGTTGACGCAAACGAAAGAGTAAGCCTGACATTGAAAAGACCGCTATTCTGCCATCAGCAAACAGGGTGTCTCGTGTATTAGCGCCTCAAACGTTTCGTCATACTGGCTTTTTCGTCGGAACTGTCTTTTGGGAGACGACGTCAGATATATTTTTCTTTTGCTGGTGAAGTTCATGCAACATAATCTATGGATGGTACTTATCAACGGCAACAGTAAGATCTTCCCCATTAATGCGCAGTAGTCCGGCACCGTCTTTCGTACCTTCTGCAGCTGTCAAGCATGACTCTCTCATTGTATGGTTTTAAATCTGAGAAAGTGTGGCATCTGCTGTGGTAGACTTTCTGGCAAATAACAGTGTACTGAAACATTGACATATTTTATTGATACACTGGATAAATTTCAACCTCATCTCTGCTCATGCTGTTTTGGGTTTAAAACCTAGTCTTACCCTGCCTTTTGAACAATGTTCAACATTTGGTTTGCTTGTGTAAGCTTTATAAAAATAAATGTGCCACTGAGCCTTGCTATCTAATTCTGATAGATATGATTTAGCCTTACGGAAACTTAATCTCTGTGCTACCCTGACACCCACTGAAATGTCTGAATACTTTGGCTACTTGCCACATAACTTTTTGTTCCTTTTGTCTTAAAAAATTAGGAATTTTTCAGTCTGTTGATAATTTGGCCTTTTTTGCATGTGCTAAGATATGTAATCCTGCCTCCGTTATGATTCTTTATGTGCTTTGTATTTTATTTTGCGAAGACAATTCCATTTCAGCAAGAAACGGACACCTCTCTCGTGTTACAGAAACTTCTCTCTCTCTCTCTCTCTCTCTCTCTCTCTCTCTCTCTCTCTCTCTCTCTCTCTCTCTCTCTCTCTCTCTCTCTCTCTGATATCTATGTGTTACTTTACCTGTTCCCCGAAAAAAATAAATGGCTACAAAACAAAATCTAGCTACCGAACTTTCTACCTAACTAAATGATTAACTGCTACTAAGGTATGACATGGTTTTCTCTAACCATTAACCTAATTAATTGATGACATTCAGCTCCCAGCAATTATATATCGTAAAAGGTGTCTGCATAAATTATATCGTAGGGAGATTTTTTTTTTTGCACAGTCTTGACATTATTATAGGAATAACATCATTTTGTATACCTAATCTTTTTGCCTAATATTGAACCAGTCTAATGTTAGCTTCCATTTAAAACGTGAATGCATGCTTTCTTCAGAATCTATTGAACAGTGATGCGGTTTCATAAGATGGGCTCAAATAGATTTATACCTATACACAAGCCGGACTATTTACACTAGTCTTTTGCAAAAGTTAATCTTAAATAATATTCTTGAGGTAGACGTATACTGTCATAATTTGTATCGAAGAAAATTGAGCAATTCAAAAATGTTTGTGATAACCGTTCCACTACTTTTCCAATTTTTGGCAGAGAAAACCCATCTTTCATAAAATGTCCATAAAATAACATCTGGTGTCGATACAGAGTGACACGGCGACGCTATTTCTCTTCATATATCTAGAAATCAAATGATATTGTGTGTCAAATTTTGTATGGGGCGTGCAACATTTCAAATATTTTCTGACCCGAGCTCCTAGACTAAATGGTCTACATCTGATTATTTTTAAAAGATGCTATACAATTCATGTACCATAAAATGTTGTCTGGAGAAAACATACCCACTATTTATCTTGTTATCATGTATATGGTTCTACTCTTTAATAAATCTTCCTTGTCATTTTTGACAAGCCGGGATATAAATTATTGCTAAACTTTTTAATGCCTTAATACAATAAAGAAAATTTATATTATCATTTGCATTTATGCTTTTCTTTATGCTTGTGGTGAATATGTGAATGCATAAGAAGGATTCTGGCGTATCATATTGCATCATGTGAAAACTGGTTAAAATCAAGTCTTGAAATCTCAAGTCTGATGCATCCTTTTACTACGTCCAAAGGTCGAGAAAAAAGAAGGGTAATATTACAAACATTTTCCCTGCAAAAGTTAGTTATATCGCTTTATATTGCAAAATGAGATTTCCATAATCTAAGTAGACCTCTCTCTTAAATCTGAATTAGACTTAAAGACAAACAGAAAACAACAAACACGTACATGCTATTTTAGCATTATCCAGTAGTAATTATATTGCTATTGTCGGCAGAGTAGTTAATGAATAAATTAATTAACTAATTAATTTATTACAATAGAAGCTTCACGCATCTCGTGTAAAGATACGACAACACTAAAATAAAATAATACGAACATCTGGTATACAGGCGCAGTATATTGTTGTTTTTTTTTGGCATGAATCAATTCGTGTAAGGATACGACAACACTTAAATAAAAAAATAACAATATCTGGTTTACTGGCGCAGTATATCGTTTTTTTTTTTTGTTGGCATGAATCAACTCGTGTAAGGATACGACAACACTTAAATAAAATAATAAGAACATCTGTTGTACTGGCGCAGTATATTGTTTTTAGGCATCAATCAACTCGTGTAAAGATACGACAACGGCAAAAATCAAATTAAAAATGACTGGACCATTCAGACTGGAGTATGAGTAATGCGGTTTCGATGTCCATTCACAGCCATCCTTATCGTCTCCTTTGATTTTGCTGGTAAATAAATGTTGCATAACGTATATGGGCATCGTGGTGTAGATATAAATCATACGAATTTAAAGCGGAAAATCTATGGTTCAAACCTCGGCAGAGGAGAAAAATCTTTCTTACTTATAAAAGAGCTTGAAAATTGTATATAGGTAATATCAGTACACAAAAAAAGAGTGAGAGGCATGCACTAGTTTGGCTTGGAAATTATATTCTCAAAAATCAGTGAACGGCATACTTCCAATTTGGCTAAACTTCACAATAAACTATGATGTATTGGTACACAATAAACGATGGCGTGTAGGTACAAATTAAACGATGGCATACAGGTACACTGAAAGACTGAAACTTGTACACATTTAAATATATATTGAAATAATTTATTATAGCTAAATATATAAAAATAGGTAAATATATATTTCACTTGTTAAAAGTTAAATAAATCAAAATATGCTATGATGAACAAGTACCAAAATAGGTGAGATAAAAATTACATCCACCCTTATTATGATTTAAAACGTAGCTTTTTATCCTTTTATTTCATTCTCCTATTTGCCTGTAGTATATGGCATCATCTATAACTTTTTATTCTTTCTCTTGATGTATCTCCAATCACTTTTTGAAATAAACATTAAAATTGTCACATATCAAATTAAATTGTTTCAAATTTTTTTAATTATTTACATGATTAAAAGTGTCTATACTTGGTAAAGATATTCAACATTCAGATAACAGTTTTTTGTGTATTTTGTAAAGTTAACGTGAAATCTGTAAACAGATTTAACCAAATCTGAAACACTTTTGTTTCTTAAATACCAGTAGAAAATCCCACAACACAGCTGTTGACATACACATAGCCCAGTTTAGATGATTTTGCCAACATTTCAGGATCCTAGCAAAGATGTTTTAAATAATGTTCACTGTTTTTGCCTACAAAGTCCACCAATCAAGAAGCCGTATTCAGCACTTGTGCCTTTGGCAGCTACTGGGTCTTTGAAATCGATCATTGAAAACGGTCTAAAGACATAAAGAGATTACTTTATGCTTAATAAGTTGTATTTAGTTATTATCGATAAGTTTATATGACGACCATTTGTATACAATGAAAAAACAAACATGTGGACATAAATCTATTATTAGAACAAAGCCTATGGTATTTTCCGTTCTTCCCTAGATATATGCAAAATTTGCGTGAACGTAATTGCGGACTGAATTATACCAGGGATTGGAGGAACCAAACTCTTATAATAATTGTTTGTAAACATAGTACATCTAACATGAAGTGTGAGTTGTATAAACTTGAATTTAAATTTTAAAAATGTACTAGCTTTTCAGCGCCGAGTGTTACTTTGCAAAGTAGTCATCGGCACTAAAAGTGCAAAAATAAATACCGAACATTATAATCTGGAGGCCACACAGCCGGAACTACTTCACTTGTCCATGGGCACCCAACGATCGTCAATCCAAGGCCGGTTGACACCACCTTCAGTAGTAATATTAGTCACTATAGGGCTCCACGTGACTTAACATTACGCCGTCGGTTTATATGTGACGCCACTACAGGGCTCTATGTTAAATCCTATGTTAAAAATGTCCATAGGTTTAACATGCGGGACTGTTATAGGCCGTGTCCATGCTGAAATATTATAGGGCTCTACGGGAAATCTCATGTTAAAACTGTCCATAGGTTTAACATGCCGGGAGTCACTATAGGGCTCTACGGTATTTTTAATGTAAAGATGGGGACTGTTATTGGACGTTTCCATTTTACAATATTTATAGGGGTCTACGGTAAATGTAATGTAAAATTTTTTATCCAACACAAAAGTTTTGATTACTATCCATTACACACTTTATGATATACGATCCAATACATACTTTTTGATTACTATCCAACACACACCCCACTACCAACGAAAAGGGTAGGAGTGTTTATACACAGGCTATACTTACAAACATACTATCACACACAAGCAAGAGTAGGAGTGTTTATGCACACGCTATACTTACAAACATACAGTCACATACAAGCAAAGGTAGGAGTGTGTATAGACACACTATACCCACTGAAACATAGTATCACACACAAGAGGGGTAAGGGATTTTACGTTTTAGTTGGATTGTGAACATAGATATGGACATTGAAACACATATATCTGCAATGAGTAGTATCTCTCTTTTCTAGAGATCTGGATGGCCCTAGGTAGGGCCGTTGGGGTTTGTTAAGCAAAGAAGAGAGTTAACACATAACACACCTCTTCACAGTCCGTAGAACAAGACACGCTTCGGGCACCCTTGTCTTTCCACTTAGATTCGTCTCTCCCGTATAGCTGTATATGTAATCCTAGTAATGGCCCATGATGCTTTGACATATACTAATAAGTCTGGATTGAAGAGCATACTTGAACCTATAGTCGACGACTCCACACTTGACGGGTTGTCTTGAGAAGAGGGGACACAATGGGTCAGTGCGCCTGTACATCTAGTCTAGGACTGGATCGAAACGGATTGAAATGTTCCACCAATCAGAATGTGTGTAACATAATTCAGTCAGGGTGTGTTGTCTCCCTTCCAATCAGAAAACAGCGGAGGCATGCCGTCACTTTCAATATGTGTATGAGCACCAGCGTTTCTACGATTTACCACTGCTGAAGAGTTCGAGTACAATACCTATGGCTAATATCATGAAGACGATGTATTGGGGTGTGCTTGCTGCCGATGCATCGTATACTCAGAGTGATAGTACGACTACTACTACTACTACTGCTGCTGTTGAAGTATTCTTACAGAGTAGGATGACTTCAATTTAGCTTTGTGTGATTTCCTATGGTCTCAGCAAGAATATTTGCCTGCGGTAGTACCACCTTCACCTCCTTCTCCATCATTACCAGTATATGATGATTTCGTAAAGAAACAGAAGGAAGAATTGGACAATTTTTCGCAATGTCAGAAAGAAGAAGAACAAGTATTTTTTTCGAAAACAAACAAAAACAAGAGGAAAAGAGAAAGCAAGAAGAAGAAGAAATGATGAGACCTTTGAACAGTAAGCAGAAGGAAGAGAGTGAAAAAAATGGTTAGTCTGTTGCAAGACATTTTGGCAGAGTTAAAACATCTGAGAGAACTGTATCAGACTTCTTTAGCTTAACCGAAAAAAAAGACCTTCAAGATATAAGACTTCTAAACCTTCTATGACTACATCAACTCTCAGCACCGCTGAGACGCCAGCAGAAGCAGTTACCACTACCACTACCCCAGCAGCAACAGTAGGAGTAGGACTTGGCCGTAGAAAAAGATTAAGATAGTTACAGCTGATGATGTCAAGTCCATAGGTTTGTTTGTTATTGAAAAAAACTCCAATAGTCCTTTTCAGATCCACCTATAACTCTTAGAAAAGAGATACTACTCAATGGTTGCCAAATCACATAGAACTGAAATCCCTCCATGATACAATGTGTACGTGTGTGTGTGCGAGTGATCCGTAAAAAATAAAATAAAAAACAAGAGAAAAAGAAACTTATGTTTTTTTCTTGGTATATTCTTGTTAAATCAGAATCACAATCAAATTTCATAACAGAGAGCTAAAGTTTAATTTTTTTCTTTCCTTTTTTTTTTTTTTTGTGGTGAATTTTTCCACTGGCATGGGTTCCTCTTCTACTTCAGTTTTTTTCTACATGTCTTCTTCTTGAGTTTCTTGACCGATATGGGTTCTTCTTCTGCTTGTTTTTTCTCCTGCGTCTGAAGACCGCTTATTCTCCTTGTTCTCTTTTTTTCAGATATCTTGACTTTTATCTCGGGTGGAATTGTTTGTATTCTTCTTGGAAGTATACTTTCGAATGACTCTCTGTAAATGTCTGAAGAGAAGGGCGATCTGTTGTGACTATTTCATCTTCACAGACTGAAAGCTGAATGAGTATATTCTTTTAAGGTAAGGCAATTGCTCTCTATATAGGAAGAGAGTGTGTACCCTAGTCAAATCTAATTTTGAATCAAGATGAACAATTACGCCTTACTGAGGAGAAACCAGAAGAAGCATAGAGACGACGACGCCCTTTGGTGTCACCTCATACGCTAAGTGAAGTGCTAGCACAAATTCATGTCAGTGATTTTGAAGAGGATATGCATGAGCCTGAGCCAACACCATCCACCTCCATCACAAGACCAAGAAAGTCAAGATCAGCCAAGAAAGAAAGTCGTTCTGTAGCTCCTGAAAATTATTTTCACATTCGAGAGACGCAAAAAGTGACTTCCAAAAAAGTTTGAACAACGGCTTGCATGTTCACGGTGAAATTTACATATTTAAAGTCCCAAGTTCCACCAGAGAAAGCAGCGAGTTTCATTACAGATTATGGGAATCATTATTAGAGACATTGAAACGACAGTGCCAAGCTAAAGATGATGATCGCAAAGTTTTATCGGCGGACGAACCTCGCAGTACCAAACATAGTATCGTCCAGATTAACAATCATCAGGACCAAATGTGCTTTTCCCGTACCATCGTCGTGGCTCAAACTTATGCTGAGATGTACAATACAGCGGAATGGAAATATGTATAGGATCGGAGAGACTACAACAACGAAGAGAAGCAGAAATTCTTTTGCAGGAACCGCACATTTCTAAAGAGACGTGTGTGGAATTCCTGAAATGCAAAAACTTCAAGGCGTGTTGAAAAATATACCCTCAATTCTTTCGTGGAGCTCTCGTGTTGCGAGGACCAAATTTCCCAGACGGAAAATACATTCACGTTTATCATCATCAAGAGCGTTTTGATGCCATTAAAATAGCACAGGATTTCTTGGATATCAACATATTCATTGTGGAGAGAGATGTCTTGAGTGTGGAGCTTCCAGGCCATGCATTCCGGAAGGAAAAGAAAGAACTTCTTTGCTCAACTTGCAAGAAAACCGTTGTCAGTCCATCCTGTTACGAACAACATCGCATGAAACAATTCCAAGAACAACAGAAAAGTGCTTGCAAATTATTGAGACTGTGCTCCACTTGTAGACATCTTGTTTGAACGAATAACCAAAAGTCACACGTTTGTCCAGGAAAGAAAGATGCCGTTTTGTGACAAAATCATTGACTTCATTCATCAGTGTTACATTTAAAGATATGACAATGAATTCGAGGAAGTATTGAATGACGATCAGAACAAGAATAAAAACAAAATTTGGATATTATCTTTTTTGACTTTGAAAGTTCTCATGAGACTGGAATTCACATCCCTAATGTTTGTGTAGCTCATCGTGCTTGTGATAAGTGTATACAAGAACCTATAGTTTTCCTGTCCATATTGTAGTAAGATTCCAGGAGGATGAGAACAAATCTTTCGGGGTTCTTGTACTCTTGCTGATTTTACCGAATGAATTTTAGACCCCACTGACGACACTTGGAGCGAAGGAGGAAATCCAGCGTTACGGAAATTGTCATCGATATGCTGCAATCATGACTCACAATTTCTCAGGATACGACGGACACTTTCTTTTGAAATATTATTCAGAACAAGACACCGAATTTCCATCAGTTGTCATGAACGGAGCCAAATTCATTTACATGAAAGTGGGAAACGTACAGTTTAAATATTCCATGAGTTATTCGGCTATGCCTTTGAGTAAAATGCCTAAAACGTTTGGAATTACTGAAATGGATAAAGGCTATTTTCTAAACTTTTCAAATACTGAAGCTAATCAACACGTTGTGCTCCTGTATTTGCCTAAAGTTCGCTACTGACGGTATGCACACAGAACAACGAGAAGCATTCTACGCTTGGTACCAACTCCACTCATCAGACCATTTTTGACTTTCAATAAGAAATGTTGAAATAGTGTCAATCCTATGTAGACATTTTGCGACGGTTGTGGAAAATTTCGACAATTATTTGTGGATCACGGAGGTATTGATCCCTTGAAGGAAGCTTCAACCATTGCCAAAGCGTGTGGATTAGTTTATCGAAAAATATTCATGTCCGAGAACTAATTATCCATCATACCACCTCAGTCCTATCTCTCTGTCAGCCGTCGATATTCCGACAAAGCTTTGTGCTGGCTCCTTTACTTGTGTGAAACTGAAGACAAGTGGATACAACACGCTAAAAACGGCGGAGAAAAGAAAATTGTGAGTCTTACCGCGGATGGATGGGGTTTAGAAACCGACATATAGTCGACGAATTTCAAGGATTTTTATTCCGCGAATGCCCAACTTATTTTCCTCGACGAGACCGGAAAAGTCCCCTCTCAGAGTTCACCATCGAAGAGTTGTACGTGCAAACATATCAACGACGTCTGAGTTTAGAAAGTCAAGAATACCAAGTGATAACAATGTGGGGACGCGACTACGATCGATGTCTCAAAACCGATGCAGAATTTATGCGCATCGCCGAAGGGTACGACGTGGTGGACATCGAACCTTTAAACCCACGCGACAATTTGTTTGGAGAACGAACCCACGCGACATGCTTGTTGTACGAAGTGGACGAATCTCAAGAAAAGCAAATAAAATACATCGATGTGTGTTCCTTGTATCCTTGGGTGTGCAAATATGTTCGATTGCCCACAGGTCACCCTGAAATGTTAACAGCACACATCGACGTGGAACGCATTCGGCAATATGAAGGTTAATTAAATGCAAAGTGTTACCACCGACGAACTTGTACCATCCTGTTTTACCACATCATTGCCACAGAAAGCTGATGTTTCCTTTACGCCGTATGTGGGCTGAAACGTGTAATCAAAACTAACCTTGTTGTCACGATGATCAAGAACGAGCATTAACGGGAATGTGGGTGAGTGCCGCATTGTTTCATGCTCTCTATCGTTGCTACCAACTGCTAAAAATTTTCGAAATTTGGCATTTTCCTACCACAAAAAAAAGATGACTCCAGTTAAGGGATTTTATCAGGCTACGTCAACGAATTTTTAAAGCTAAAGCAAGAAGCTAGCGGCTATCTTTCCCGGTTTCAGGCTCCAGAAGACAAAGAAACACTAAAAGAACCGTACCAATCCTTAGAAGGCATCACTTTGGAACACGTCGAAAAGAACGAAGGAAGACGATCGTTTGAAAAAGTCATGTTGAATTGTTTGCGAGGAAAATTGGCTCAACGTCTGATATTGCCAAAGACGGAATACTTGGCAGATCCAAGTCGATATTTTCAACTTGTCGACGACAAAGGAAAATTCATTTAAAAACGTGGACGTGGAAGATTTAATCTTGATGAATTACGAAGTCGCAGAGTGTGTACCCCCACCCCAACCCCCGACGAGTTTGGAAATGTCATCATTGCAGCGTACATGGCAGCCATTGCCCGTTTAAAATTGTATTCTGTCTTGGAACCTTTAAGAGATCGAGTCCTTTACTTTGACACCAATAGTTGCATGTACATCGATCGCCCTGGAAGTTATCACCCTTACATCGAAGACGAACGTTTAGGAGATTGGACCGATGAACATCCTGAAGACACTATTTTGAGTTGTGCTAGTGGTGGATCAGAAAAATACGGTTACCAGTACCGAGACCAACAAGGACAACTTCATACCCAATGTAAAGTAAAGGACTGACATTGAACTATCGTTCCAGTCAAGTGGTAATCTTTGACGTCTTAAAAGAGGCTTTAAAATCAGCACAAGATCAAGGCTTTCGCGTGAAATGTTGGATCCACACACAATTGTGCATTTGCAAAATCACCAAATGGTCAGTCGACCTCTGGAAAAAGTAGATCAGATTGTCTACCAGAAATGAGTGCGACCTCCCGACCACAACACGTTACCTTACGGACATGCCGATCAACAGTATAAAAAAGAAGAGAGTTCGAAGACAGAAAGTTCATTGTGAATACAAACGTTCATCTTGAAAGATGACTTCGACAGAGCAGCAGAGTGATGGGCCCACTGTGGACTCCAAGTTCAATTTTGAGTACAAATTTTCACCGATAGTGATAAATTCGACATAGCGACCGTGTGATGAACCCACTGCAGATTCCAAGTTCGATGAACTCGAGGGCGATGCTGTACTTTGAGACCAGAGTGATGCCCTACCCTGCGACATCAGTTTCTCTACTATTGAAAGCGATGCAGCATGACCTTTCTGCTTTACTAGAAAAAGTGATGCCGTGTGTTTGCATATCTATGGATGTCATCCATGCACTCGCAAACCACTCTGGATACCACTAGCTAATCGAAATTCAACACCTTCAAAAATGGACTAAAGATCTGGAGGGATTATCCGGTATCAAAATTTAGCCAGAGCCGGATTTATCTACTTGGGACAAGGAGACCAAGTACAGTGTTTCAGTTGTGGTGTTCAGATCCACGAACGGGGAATATAAAGATTCAGCTTTCCTGGAACATGCCATATGGTCTCCGTGCTGTCGCTACCTTCCTTTGGTTGGGCTTGATTATTATCATCCACACAGATACTTTAGAATAAAGAATTCGTAGTTTACCTTTAGAGCCGCGAAAACGCATTTACAGAGACTTTCTACAGATTCAAGTGAAACGCAAAGAACAATTTCACCCTTTACGACACAGACGTTTTAACCATTGGCATCTGAATGCTGTAACAAAGCTGATTACTTTGAAGATGTTCAAATGATCCCACATTGATCAACGACTACATGCTTTTGGATGTCACGACTTCTACCTACAATGTTGCAGTGATACTCATAATTTCATTACAAACTTGCATGAATACAAAGAACTTTTAAAAGACGTATCACCTCAAGACGAAACTTTTCGACGACGTGTGATGTGTGGTAATATAATGACTGAATTTCTTCGATATGATTAATCAGCAAATTTTGTGTGGTAAACGTGTGAATATTTCATCAAAAAGAAAGACATTCTTGTGAATGGCTAGTTTAGAAGAGTACATTCAGAATCTACCACTTAAACTGCGAGAACGCATTTACAGAGATTTTGTCCAGATTCAAGTGAAACGCAAACTCAAAATCATTTCTCGATTTTTAAACTATTGCTATTTCCACAGTGTAAGAAGCCTAATTCTTGGGGCAGACTATGACAGACACAAAACACTACGTGGATATAAAACTCTCTATACCAAGACTTTTGTCATCAGTACTTCAGCAAATTCAATGTAAGGAAGTCAATGAAAGTGTTCACGACTTAGTGGATTACCAAGTACTGTTAAAAGAACTGATTCCTCAAGACGACACGATTCCATTGACTTTTGGACGACGTGTGGTGTATGTGTTGGTGACTACATTACATGGATTTCGTTTACCAGCAGATTTGTTTTAGCAAATTTATTAATAGTACATGCAGCAAAGACATGACCACCACAATTTTATCTGATGAACACGAGTTGTGTACCTCCGTGTGAAAAAGAGATTCGTCGTGCTTTATCCAAGAAGTGTGTATCGCCAGTTGGTTACACCAAGAGATTTACGACTAGAAGGATATACGTGACTGGAAAAGTCTTAACTTCGATGCTTGGGTACAAGTGGTGGCTAACTATGCTAAGGACATTGTGTGACTGATCAAAGAAAAGAATTTAACTTAAAACCAGTGCGAGAAAAGCCAGAAGTGAAGTGGAATTAAAGTCTATTTTAGAAACAATGGTGGAAGAACCAGAAATAGAAGAAGAAATACTACGAGCACACGAGAGTAGTATTATTGTACATATAGAAAAGAATGAGGACATGACATTCCCAAAGAGGTTCGGGCAGATGAATTCCAGATAGACTGGAACGCCAGAGCGTTTACGTACATTAAATATTAGATAGATCAAGAATGTTGTAATCTTACATGTTTATATGCATATGCAGCGATTGTAATTTGTGTCTTAATGTGTACGAAGTGATTTTTGCCTTATTTGTTTTAGTGTTTTAATTTTGTACACTGACATTGGAATATAAATATGTTTTTATTGTGTTACACTGCCATGACAAGAAAAAATTAAACGTGTATAAAATGTCTTGTGTCATTGATGTAATCTCAGAATTCTAAACATCATTGTTATGGCTTATGTCTTCGCCATCCCTTTAACATGCCGATTGCATCCACGTGTTACCACATCTGGTCAAAGCTTATAATAAATAGTACCATCGTAGCATTGGATGTGCTACAGAAGAAAACGAAATGATGGTGTTTGATTGAGTGTTTGGAACGTCAAGAACCAGACAACTGAAAGAAGTGTTAAATACTCGAGATTGGGTTCGCATTGGAACAACAAAACGCACTTTTGACAAAGGATATTTACCCAACTGGACGACAGAATTGTTTCGTGTCACTGGACCAGTTCGTGGACGTGATTCTGCTGACTATAAATTGGAAGATATGGATGGAGAAGTGCTAAAAGGTACTTTTTACTTGACTTAATTACAACGAGTAACAAAGAAAAAAGACGCCGTGTACGATATCGACAGCGTTCTCGATCTAAGAACACATAAGGTGGGAAAACGTGGACTTCAATAAGTGAAAGTTCGTTGGGAAGGATATCCGCCCAATTTCGATTCTTGGATTGCTGCTTCACACGTCAGCGAGTATAAGAAGTAGAAGTTACCAAATTGCCGATAAACAGAGCTTCAACGCCTTCTCAGAGTTCTTCTCTTCAAGAACTACAAAACAACCCATGTGGGTGTGGTGTGAAGAACGTGTCCTTAAAATTCCAATCGTCTTTTTCTCCCAAATCTTTGTGGTGTATTGTGTCATCGGAGCAGTCGTTAGAAATTTGAGTTTGCAACAAGGATATAAACAATTGTGGACTATTTTAGTCAGCAGTAGTAATGGTTATCTTCTTCCTAGTCCGTCGTTCAAATATACCGACAGTAACAACAACAATGGTAGCCACGCCGCCAACGTCAGTCACCACAACACCTCTTCCAATTATAGTAGCAGTCCTCTTCTGGAACATTTGGAAAATCACCATTTGACAACGAGTGACTCCTTGGGGACCAGAACCATCGAACTATGAAAAACCAATTTTATTTAACATTACCTAGTGACAGCTCTATGGATGTGTTTCCAAACAACAAAATATGTTGTTTCACAGCCAGAGTTCCTCAGTCCATACAATTAGATCAGGAAACTCATTGGGAAGTAGCTTTGGTAGAAATCATTCATCCTACTCAAGCCATCAATTATCAGCGAAGGTCAAAACACTTGCATTGTCGACATCATCAACGAACAAGTCCAAGAACAGATGGACAAAAATTATCCTGGCTATGACGAATCTAAAAAAAAAACAACAAAATTTCACCAACCAATCCTCAATTGAACACCCATACCATGAAAATTCCTACATGCTATTATTTTAATGTTTAACATCTCGTTTGGCAAAGCACTGGAGAAAACTCGCCCAAGTGTACTCATCGTCTTAAAAGCATTTAGTCTCACTGCAAAAAACGGTTCGTTTGCTATTCTGAGTGGATACGCCTCTCTCGCTCCTATGAAAGACGTCCACAACAACGATCGATTCTACAAGTATTTTCGCTACCATATCGAATTGAAGGAAGGTTTAAATTTGCTGTTTGTGTACTCGGATGTCGTCGAATACAACGTGGTGAGAAACATAGCAGCTGCGCTGCTGCGAGTCATTCCTTTGAAAGTTGATTTTGCCGTAACTGCTTACGATGTTGGAGAAAACACGTATCACGTTCACCGAGAATTGGTATATACTCAATATCTTCCTGTCACTAAATCGTATTTTGAGAGTATCAATATTAGCATCAATGGGGATCTTGGACAAAATATTCTATTCTCCAAAGGAAAAGTAACGGTGAAACTACATTTTTGAAAACGATTCTTCAGTGAATTGTAACAGATGTATACTGTGTACCAAGAAGTCTCTCGACAACGAGGATATTGTTTAGAAGATGTGTAGCTTTTACGCAAGAAAAAGAATATCTCCAAAACGTACTCATCTACAAATAAAGTCCTAAAGAAGACTTCATGAAAGTAGGAAACAATGTGGTACTTCAAACTGGAAAAGATCTCTCAGACACCCCTATAAATTCGCTTCTTGCCAATGCATTACTTCCTCCTCTACGCCACATCAAGGAGAAGACAGAACCACAGCCAGGACAAGGCAGAACGAGACTTAGAAAACCCTTCAGACCTTATAGACATGTTCATAAAATAAAAAGAAAAGAAGAATAGCGGTCAGAGAATTAGATGTTTTTGATTACTAATTGTATGAATATTCCAAGTCAGAGCTCGATCTGTTTGCCATGCCACCGACGCTGATGACGATGCAAGAATCCCAATACATAGAATTTCATCCTGTGTCGTCCTTGACCACCGCAGCACCTATTGAATTTGAAATCAAAGGACAAACCGAAGATTATATCGATCTGAATAACAGTTATTTGTACATGAAAGTCAAAGTTCTCAAAATGGACAACAGCAATCCAGGGGAAAATGCCAGAGTAGCTCTCGTCAACAATTTCATGCATTCGTTGTTCAGCGAAGTGGATTTCTACTTGAATAACAAACTAGTCAGCAGCAGCATGGACACGTACCCACACCGAGCGTACCTGGAAAATCTCTTGACGTACGGAAAAGAAGTCAAGAACACACATCTGGATGCCTCAGTAGAATGGAAACCTGACACTTTGGATGTCTTCAATGACACAGAGTTGAAAGAAGCTGACAATCCTCACAATGTATGATTTAAAAACCGCCGAAAGAAAATCAACAACGACGCAATTTAGAAATCATGGTAATGAGTAGGAAAATTTTGTAACTGGTATGCATGATCTCAATTACAATATGTGGCCAACACACAATTGGTTTTTAAGGACGACCCGACATGGCTAACTGGGCAGAATTTGACTATGTACGTCCGTAGCGTTTCAGTACTTCCGTTTAAGCCTCCCTTGCCGAGTCGGTGCAGCCTTTCCAAATGAGCTTGCAGCCCGGTAACTCATTTGACGAACAATTAAACAGTGTGCAGTGCACACAATTAAATCCCTTAACATTCGGGGTGTAAACTCGTGCATGGCCGAATGGCCGAATACGAGTATAATATAAAATTAAGTCAGCAGTTTTGCTTCCGCTGCCGCTTCGCGACTCCGGCTATGTTTTTCCCTCTTTTGCTGCCTCCAGACATTTGTAATTGAGTAGCGAGTTTTGCTCACATTAAAGCGTCGTATGGGTGCCTCGCATCCATTCAACAAGTAATTAAATAGTACACTGTGCGTCCACTAACCTAACGCACATGGCCGAAGGACCGAACGCGTTGTAAATCTAAGTTCAGTCAGTCAATCTGTCAGTCAGTCAGTCATGCCACGTCCGGGTCTCTATTTTGGAGGGATGTTTTCCTTCATGTTCGTGCTGAAAGCATATAAAGCGGTGAGTTCGCCAGTCGTGCCATGGTTCCTAGAGTCAGGAGCCAGCCGTGGAGAGAAGAGGGTCGGCGAAGCCAGAGGCAAGACCGAGAAGCCAGCGAAGTAAAACCTGGGCGTAGGCTGGCACGGGACAACCCATCTCGCATGTGGAGAGGCCCGCCATCTTGAAATAACAGAGAGGTTAGCCATCTAACTGTAGCAGGGATATGGGACCCTTAGTATAACCGGGGAAGAAAACCAGCTGGTTGTACAATAGGGCCGCTGTCGATGAATGGGGTGGGGGAGGGATGACTGCGAATCAGAAAGCTAGTCTGCCGTGCTTTCAGCTGCACTGTGGTCAGTCAACCCACCCCTATCGAGCTACATGAAGTAATTAATAAATAGGAGCAGCCATGCTTGCGAGGTTTGGCTACCGACAGGAGGACGGGGACCAGAGAGAGAGAGAGAGAGAGAGATGGAAAAACATCTGCGGAAACTGGCGACAATACTAAATCCCAGAGTGCGGTGTGATCCATGAAGAGAGTCGAGTCCTTAGGTCGCACCGGACCAACCCCCAGGAGACTCTCTAGGGACCAGCTGATCAAAATTGCCTGACTGTATGGAGTTTTTCGTTTGGATTTTTTTTAAATCCCTTTGTATTATACTCTTTTAAAACACAAATTTGACCGTTTTGAACCACCGTCTAAAACATATAACCTTGAGTTAAGTAATGTATGCGTGATACTAATTTGAAACGTGTAACTTGTATTCACGGATTGGCATTATTTCTGGGAAACTTATGTACACTATGTACACAAAGTTTATCCTCGAATGACAAAATAAATAAAGAAATTTGGAACTGATATGATTGATATAATTAAATATGTGGTTAACACATAAATGGTTTTTAGGGACAGCCCGATTTAGTTAACTAGGCAGAATTTGATCATGTAAGTTCATGGCATTTCAGTACTTCCGTTCCGCTTCGCGCCTCCATTGCCGAGTCCGTGCAGCCTGCCTCTCATGACATGTAATTAACAAGCATGCCGTGCATGCAGTAATGCGTCGAATGGGGTTGCAGCCCGGCAACCCATTCGAGGAGTAATTAAATAGTGTGCTTTGCAAGTAACTTATACCCCATTTTGGGGTGTTTAGACGTACATGTCCATCTAGTCAAACACGTCTTTAATGTAAACAAACAACACCAATCGTGCGATTCATCGTCGATCGTGTGCAAAACTAAGAAGAAAGAAGAAGAATGGTTAGCCAACGTTGTTAAGTAGGAAAGTTGAAGGAAGTAATATGTTTGTTAGAGAGAGTGGGGCACCTCCTGGGACGGGTAGAGGAGATGGGCTGTTACACCCACTAGCGTCACCTAAAGAGGTAAAGGACCTTTATCAAAATAGCGAAGACTTTTGTTCGAGAAGTCCTGGACGAAGAAGTCACCAAAAATAAAGCAGCCTGTACTGAAGAGAAAAGGTAACGAACGCGTCAGAGGAGAGAAAGGGAGTTCGAACGCCTCGATTAAAATTGGATGAGGGTTCAAGAGAGGCTGCGTCAAAAGGAAGAAGAAGAACAGAAGTAGCAGCAAGTGCAACAACAAGGAAAGGATCGGGAGATGGAGGCCAATGAACCTACTTTTAAGCTCATTGTCTCCATCAAAAAACAACTTGTGCTAGATAGATGATAGATGGGAACAACGATGTGCTGCATGCGGTGTCCGATCCGGGAGATGCAACCACTAAGAGAGAGTGGTGATAAAAAAGGCCACCCAGATTTCTAGAAAAGACATTACTATTTTGCCTATTTTGACTTATGCTTCTAAAGTATGGGGCTTTAGTAAAGCCCATGATGTAGAAAGGGTGCATGATAATTTTTGTTAATATGTCTTACAGTTCGGTAAATCGAGTCCTAACTGTTTTGTGCGGGGAGAATTAGGCCGTAACTCTCTTAAATCTGAATAAATTGCCAGACCAATTAAATATTGGTTGAAACTACTTGAAATGTCAGATAATAGATTGCCCAAATTGTGTTATAAAATGCAACTCTCTTGGCTTGAGGGTATAAGTAGTAGATCTACAATTTGGGCTCATAATGTTAAGAAATTTGTATTGAGTTATGGTTTTGGTGAGGCATGGTATAATCACGGAGTGGGGAACAAGGAGACTTTTATGAATTTATTAAAGATTAGATGTAAAGATATAGATACATAAAACTGTCATGCAGAGGTAAATAGCATGGACAGACTGAGAGTATACAGGATATTAAAGACAGACTTATGTGTTGAAGATTGTTTGCTCTGCTTAGACAAGTCTATTTTTAGGAAAATATTCTGTACATTGAGAGGTGGGTTACTTAATGTTAAGGTTAATTCAGGACGCATTGAGAAATTGAAATATGCAGATAGACTCCGTCCATACTGCGATCTTAATATTGTGGAAACAGAATATCATTTTATTTGTTGTTGTCCAAGATTTACAAACATTCGTGCGAAGTATTTACCTCGGTTTCTGTATATGAACCCATGTGAAGAGACATTTTTTTTATGCATTGAGAAGTAATCACAGAGAAACTATTTTATCAATTTGTAAGTTTGTACTCTTTAGCAGGGAGAAAAGAAAACTGTTATGAAAATGTAAGTTCTTACACATACTGTACTTGAACTTGTTATACTCACCTGATGTGTTTGTTTGTTCAATATGCACGTATGTAATTTGGGCCGGTGGCCTATATTACTGAATAAAGTATTCCTTATTCCATTCCACTTGTTTAGATCCCCGTTGCCAGGTTTCCATTTTTTCGGTCTACAGGCCTAAAAACATTCAGAAACAGGCTTGTACTCCCCTCCTCAGTTATTACACCTTATGGCTGATTTCCTCATCCATTTTTGAAATTTAATAGTGATCCTTGCCATGGATCGATAAGTGTTGGGTTTTTGTTTTTTTTTTTAGTTTCCATGCTTTTTACTGCAGTTTTTATAAAGTCCATTTATCCCTTATAATTATAATTGTATAATTGTCAGAACTGTTATTTCTCCTTTCCTTTATACAATAGAGTAATTATGTTTTCTTTCAAGATGATATTTGAATTTTGTTTTAATTAGATATCGTTTCTAAAATAGGTATTAATTCTATTTAAATTGTTTGTTTTTTTTTTATAGAAATCTATGGTTAAGCCATCTGACCCTGGAGATTTTCTTTTATTTAACTGTTTTATTGCTTCTTTGATTTCATTGTTTGTTATAAAATTGTCGCACAACATCTTATCTACTTCAGTTACGTGTTTAAAATGAATGCTATCACAATATTCATGTATAGTTTCTTGCAGTATATCTCGTTTGGAATATACATCTGAATAGTATTCGTAAATTTCTTTTATGATTTCCTCTCTATCTGTTATTTTTCTATCTCCCACTATTAAATGCTCCAAATTTCGTTCGTTCTCCTTCTATTTTCTTCTCTCATCTATATATTCCCTTTGCTTTGTCATATATATCCCCAAATTTTCAAGCTCTTACTTTCGCTTCATTTGCTTTATATTGTTCCATATTTGTGTATATTTCTTTAACTTTTTCCTTTCCGATATTATTTGGTTTTCATTGTTCACTATACTAATGCAATTTTTTCTATATTTTTCTGTCTTTTTTAAATGTACATGTATTTTTGGTGAATGTATTAATTTTTAATTTCAAACTTTCCCATTCTTTTATGATATCATAACTTCCATGTTTATAAAAAACTTTAATATTTGTTTTACTTTTTACACATTTTCGAACATAGAATTGTAAAATTTTCGTGTTCCTGTGCTCCATTTTTGTCTTTCCATCATTTCGAGTTTTAGGCTTACTGGATAATGATCGGCTATTTTTTTTTTCTTTGTGTATTTTACATTTTTTTTAGCAAGTGTTCACAGTATATAACTGTAATGTTTATAAATTATACATCCTTCATTTTGCTTGTATGTATGTATGTATGTATGTATGTACGTATGTACGTACGTACGTACGTACGTATGTATGTATGTATGTATGTATGTATGTATGTATGTATGTATGTATGTATGTATGTATGTATGTATGTATGTATATGTATATGTGTGTGTATATATATATATATATATATATATATATATATATATATATATATATATATATATATATATATATATATATATATATATATATATATATACGTGTGTGTTCTCTCTTGGCTACTTAAATACATGTATGTTTTCTCTCTTAAAAATCAACTGAGTGAATCTGACTGTTAATATATTGTTTTACCAGTCTTCGTCGGCAAAGCATCAAAAGCGCTGCCGCATGCCAATTAATAAAGACCGGTATTTAATTGAAAAACTAAAAAAAATTGTTCTGTTGATCATGTATACAAAATGAATAGCATCAATCACAATTAGATAATAAGAAGATAAACATGGTCTTTCTTAAATGGCTTATCTATACGCGTTTCGTTATTAATAATTCACCTTAAAAGCTGGCTCGTTTTAAATGCTGCAAAAACATTCGGATTAGCCTATTGTCGGCCCTTATCTGTATCGGCGCGCGTTTCAAGTATTGTTTTAACACTGAGTGCCTCTGGGGACATTTTCTTAACGATAAGCCTACTACAGTATTTGTTAACCGTAAATAATCTGGTCCGGCATGTGTCAGGAATGTAACAGCTAAAATATATTTCCAAGTTTGAAGTGAGTTTCGGCTTTATGGTTTGTTTGTTTTTCTTCAGCGTAAAATTGAAATTTAGGAGTGAAATTTGTTTCGATTTTCGGAGTAGAGAGGTTTCGGTTTATTGTACAAAAATGATGATATTAAAGAAGGAAAAATTCGGGACTCCCCTAACCCCCCCCCCCCCCTCCAAAAAAAAAAGAAAAAATTAAACAAAATAAATCTTCGGTATACCGAAGATTCGGTTTTGGGGGGTTTCACTGTATAGGGAAAGCGTGGGGATTTGAGATGGAGTTTTTGTTGTTGTTGTTGTTGTTGTTGTTATTGTTATTATTATTATTATTCCTGCCTGTTCGAGTTTTCGTCCGTCCATCCTTGCGTCCGTCTGCCCGTCACACTTTCGTTTCTGCTCTATAACTTTCAAGCCGTTTGAGATTATGGGATGAAACTTGGCATACTTGTATAACATCATTAGAAGGTGTGTATTTATTTTCCATCACACATTCCTTTCCTTTGCACTATATAACGTCTGAGCGAAATTAAGGGATGAAACTTGTATGCATCACCACTAGAGAGCATGTCAAGTACCACATTGCAGGTTTTATCGTTAATGTCAAAATCAATATTTTAAGTTTTTCGTCTTATTTTCGTCTTATTGTCCTTTCCGCTCTATAAATTTAGATTATTTTCATATTGAGACATGTAACTTCGTATACTTATATATCATCCTTAGAAGGTACGTCAAGTAGCACATACATATCTTGAAGGTCAAGGTCATGGCTCAATATTTTAAGTTTTCCGTCTTATTTTCCCGTTCGCTTTGTAACCTAGGAGCCTTTAGGTATTTTAAGTTTTCCATCAAACTTTCTTTTCGATCTATAACTTTAGAATTGTTTGAGATTAAGGGATGAAAATTGGTATACTTATATATCATAACTAGAAGGTGTATTATGTACCACAGTCCACATTGACGGTCTTATGTTCAAGGTCAAGGTCTTTGTTTAATAGTTTACTATTTCCATCTCTCTTTCTTTTCCACTCTTTAACTTTAAAGCCGCTTGATAGCATGGAATTGAACTTAAACATAACATTACCACGTTTGTCACATACCTCAATGGCGGTCCTATCTTCGAGGTTAAAGTCAAGGGTCAATACTTTAAATTTAAGTCACACGTTCTATTCTGTTCTTTATAACTAAAGAGCTGTTTAGGAGAGATGCATGAAACTTGGTTTACTTAGATATTGTCACTAGACATCGGAGGTCCTATTCTCATGGTCAAGGTCACAAGTCTATATTTGAAGCTCCTTTTATTTCTACGTTTTGTGGTACAAGGATGAACCATGACGCATTTATGCCTCTCAGTTTGATGGCATCTCACGTATCACAATCACCCCTTTTCTGTGCTTTTATTCTAATGCCTTTTGAGATTGGATCATGAAACTTAATTATGTTCCATGTCTGCCCTTTAGCTCTACAGTTCTGTCATAAAGGTCACATCTTTTTATTATTGTGTATTTTTGGTGCCATCACCACGGTAGGCAGGTTACAAATATTCACTAAAGTTGCTTGTTATTTTTAATTTATAATTATTATTATTATTATATTTTATTATTATTATTATTATTATTATTATTAGTAGTAGTAGTAGTAGTGGTAGTAGTATTCTGAAATTATATTTATAGCTAGACGTCGAAAAGGAGCACAGCTAATCAAACTCACGAAGTGTGAAAAATCTCTAAGCCATTCTAAATAGGAAAAAACAATGTGTACAAACTTTAATTAGTGTATTTCGATCAGGTTTGATTTAAAAATGCCCAGGAGTGTGTGAAAATCTTACTGGGTAATCTCAACGTTACCATCAATAGGCGTACACAAATTATATTTGTTCATATCAAGTCGTATCGTTTATTCGCGGTCATTGGAAGGTGTGAAAGACTGATGAAATTATCCGAATAAGAGTAGAAAACCCTGTTTATATCGAGTTATTTCGAATAGTCAAGATGAAATAACTTTAAAAAGACGGACTGATGGACGAGAAACACATGGATGAACGGAGAAATTGACGGACGAACGAAATGACAGCAATATGTTACATACATTATAACAGTGGGGACATAAAACATGACAGTGGTAATTTTCACTGACCTTAAGATAAAAACAAACGTCAGTTCATCACTTTTTATTTATTTATTTATTTATTCATTCTATCAACGTATTAATTATTATTCTGACATCTTACAAAAAAGGAATACTTTCCGATGTTCAACAATAGTTTAAATTGTATTTGCGATTAACTGCTTTTATTTGTCTTTTTCTCACACATTTAAGGAATTTGTTTTAATAGTAACTTTATATGTCGATAAGAACAAAAATACTGATGGTGTGTTTATAACACACCTTTTATATTGTTGAGTTCTGATAGACTACTTTGAATATTTAAAATACGTTGCATTTCGATTCAAATATTTTCTTGTGTTAGAAACGATCTATGTTTACTGCATTGGCCGATATAAGAAAATCGAAACTATTTCTGAGAGAAAAATTAATGAAACGATTTCCTATTGATAATTTTATTTCGCATCGTTAGAAAATCATTTTCATCTTTGTTATTGTCGACATAGACATAGATTAGAAATAGACAATGTTTTTATTTAAAGTCGGTTTTTCATGTTACAAATAGGAAATATTAATTTGTTGGAGCTATTCACCGACTACAAAAATTAAATATCAGTAACCTTTAACTTTAATATTTTTCTAAGATATCATTTAAATGTATGTTTAGCAAATAGGATTAGTGCTGAGTTAATATCTAGTTGCTAACCTGAAAGTAACATAAAAAAAATCTGAGAATAAAACTGCACATAAAGGAAGTTATAATTTTGGATAAACAGCTATTTATACCCATAATTGTGACGGGTCACCTTGGGTTGTACTTTCCCACGCTTGTCCCATTTTCTTCATAAAACAACATATTAATCCATAAAATACAACTCTAAAATATCTAAAATTCCAGCTTTTTCTGGTTTGAATAGGCTAGTTTTAGATATAATATCTATCGCAGATCATAGATTGAAAAAAAAAAAAAAAAAAAAGAAAAAAAAAGAAAAAAAAAAAAAAAACAGCAATAAATTTTGCCTAAATGAGCTCTCGACACGAACTATGACGGATTGCTTGATACACATCGGGTGGTCTTAGAGGAGATTCATCACCAGCCACGTACTATTGTTTAAGATTGAATTTTATTTCCGACATAAAGTTGTTATCACCATCCCCCTGCATTGTATCGGTTGATATGACTTGAATATATTGACCATAATATCGCCTTAACATGTCAGCTTTAAATGGATATCAGAGAAGTGTGGGTGACACGCCATATTTACAGTAGACTGGTTTCATGGCATCTTAAAAGGCAACAAAATACTAAACCAATTTCTCATCATTTCGTGCCAGTGGATAAAAGAGGGTTACCTAATTTTTTGACATATACTACGTGAGCCATTTCATGACCCTGTGGGTTTAGGGCCTGATTTCAGCCTTACACAAAAATCAGTCACTATTATGGACAGATTTTATATGAAAACAAATTGTTACGTTTATGTGAGTTGGGAAATTAATGTACCACAGATCGTCCCAGTTAATCTGATCACACACACACACACACACACACACACACACACACACACACACACACACACACACAAAATTCTGTAGAAAGCATACTTGTATTTGTCAGTACCGATTTAAAATACTTAGTGCTTTTACTCATATAAGAAGTTTTTAGGTCTGACCAGTGACGTACTAAGGATAAATGGTGCCCGGTACGACGATGATGGCCCAATGGACCAGAATACGAGGCCCTAATTTTTATCAGCTGTTTTTGGCGCCCCAAGACCTCTAGCGTCCGGGGCAACCGCCCGTCCCCCCCCCCCCCCCTCCTCCCCGTTAGTACGCTACTGGGTCTGATAGTGATCAAGATACTAACCAATCAAAACTAAGTTCATACGGCAACCCTAGAACATCAATGTCAACAGCAGAGGAAAAATACAAAGGTATGCGAATAGCGATTTGCAAGGGCGGTTTTGATTAGCTATTTAGAAGTGCACTCTGGCTAACACTGTTGACTGGTCGGCTGTGTCGCGGAAAGGCACTTAGCTCCCATATAGCCAATAATGTATTAGAAGCAACGTTAAAAGCAACAAAAACAAAAATAAACGAAGTTACTTAAAGAAAATGTACTGAAATACGTCAAAATTAGACCTATTGATTTTTATTTAGGTCGGGAGTGAGACTCTCTCTTCCTTTCTTGTGAGTAGGAATAAAACCATAACCTAATAAAAACAACGACGACGACATCTTTACAACAATCATAATCATATAGCGAATAAGGGGTTACTTTATCGGACCTTCATCTTCAAGATTTTCATAAATAAAAGAGAATCATATAGTAATGCAAACGATAATTTATTCACCTCAAATGATAATTGAACGTAATTACTGAGAGAAAGCTTTGACATAAGGATAAAGCCTTTACAGTAACTTAGATATGTCATTCTCATCTCATACATTTATAAATAAATTTAAATAATATCATAATAAACATTGCAACTTTTACAGTGGCATGAGCAGAAAATCCATAAAGGGTAGGTCAAATTATTTAAAATTTTTACATACAATTTAAATAAGTGGCCGGGCCTTTTTTAAGTAAAGTTTTTTAGTGGAGTCAATATCTGTTCAAAATAATTTTTAAAAAAAAACTTTCTTCTTGTTTGTTGGGAGGTGTTTTTTTTTTTTTTTTTTTTTTTTTTTTTTTTTTTTTTTTTTTTACATATAAAATCTTGAAATTTACAGGAAACAGACACTAATACGCTAATTCAAACCTATTCCTTTCCAGATTTTGTAATCTGTCTTTCCAGACTTTTTTGACTGATCATCAGCATCTTAGTGAAAAATCTCGAGAATACGACCGCTATCATGATAACGATGACGACAAAGAGGATGAAAACCATCAAGTTTGGCTGATTGTTTTGTTTTTTCTTGTCGTTATAAAGCCTTGTTTTCTGATAGGTGTAAACATTCGGTTTCGCTCAGATCTTATCTATAACTTATATAAACTCAAATAATTCCGCTTATTTCAAATAGAGTTTTAAAAAGAGGAAAAATAAATCTTTAATGCAATTCAAAACACACATTTTTAAAAAAATAAAACCGGAGCTGTTTCAAAATTATTTTGCTCAATTAAGTTAAAAGAGAGAAATGGATAAATACCGAATACCTCATCCAATACGATATTATCTATTTCTGTTTGGTTTATAACAGCAAATGACGATGATGATAATATTATAAATTATGGCGCATGCCCGAAGATTTATACACCTGTTACATTTTATGACCTAGATCAGTTCGTGTTACTCGACATTTTTCTATGTTTTCGTGACTTAAAAGTTTAGTTACCCATAACCTGGGAACTAAATAACAATTCCCTGCCATAACCTAGCCGAATTACCTGTGTCATGATAATCTGTTTCGATCGATTTTTTATTTAGGTCGGAAAATTAAAAACAGAGTTGTACGCACAGTAGGTAACTGTTAGCAAATAATCACAATTGAAGTAATCTAAGCATAATTAATTTATTGTCTTATTGTGAATATACCGCTATGAATGACCAGTAACTAATACTAGTGTATCGTGCTTATCTTTCTTCTTTTTAATCGATTTGCTATTTAGATCAGTATAATCACAGCAGAGTTGTACTCAGGGTGGGGCATAGTTTCCAAACATTAGCAATCTAAAAAGCATACAACTTATCAAATAATTTATATATATTAGAACAGGGGTGTCAAACATACGGCCTGTGGCCCGGATACGGCCCGCCAGACTCATTATTTATTATTATTTATATAAAATCTGGCCCGTCATAGCAAATGAGTTTGAAACCCCTGTATTAGAATATACGACCTTCAATGACCAGTAACTCATTAATGTGTCATGCTCATCTTTTTTAATCGCTTACTTATTTAGGACATTAGCACAGTAACATTAGAACAAAGTTGTAGGCACAGTCAGTGGACATTGTTTACATACACTAACAATAGAGGTTATATATATATATATATATATATATATATATATATATATATATATATATATAATATATATATATATATATATATATATATATATATATATATATATATATATATATATAACCTCAATTGGAAAGTGCCCCGGGTGACCGAGTGGTCTAAGGCGCTCCCCATCTCACCTCTGTCTGCGTGGGTTCGAGTCTTGGCCTCGGCCAATGTGGTTACGTGAGAAAGCTTGCCAGTAGCTTCCCGTGGGTGGGTCGGTGGTTCTTCTCGGGATTTTCACGGGTTCTTCCTCCACCAGATATACTGGCCGCCATGTAGGCCTATCATGTGCTGAAAAATGGCGTTAAACCCATAAAACCAACCTAAATTGGAAATACACAACAGCAAAAACGCCAAGTCCTTTGCTTATGTCAAGTTTTCAAATATGTTATAGATGGGTCAGATGACTTTCAATTTCTTTAAATAGATAGTATCCTTACTCACCTCAACGGATTGACTCAAGTTTAAGTCTTTTTCTGCAAATTGCGGAATTTCAGAGGCAAACTGCTAAAAAAAAAGAGAAAGAAAAGAAAAGAAAAAGAGGTAATACATGACAGTTATATTGAGAGATCTCTTAAAAATTAGGTTTTAAAAAATAGGTCCCAATTTGCTACCCCGCTCCCCCCTCCCCCCATTTTTTTCCCTTCTGTTTTCAACTTCGGTCTAACGCAGACGTACGAGTGTCAGGAAAATTCTTTTTAATACGAAAAAAATAAAAAATAGTCGCAATGGTCATATATAATTGTGAATTAATGCTCTGAACGTCGAGCTGAACACGATATACTCCGACACAACTATTCACTATTTGAGAAGATAACCTATGGGACGTACCGTATGGGCTTTTATATAAAGCGCGCTTAGCGGCAGAGAGCGTGGACCCAGATCTGCAGTTGCATAATGCGCATATCAGGATCACGCTGTTGTATTTGTACTTATAAAATCAGACGAACAGCATCAAAAATCTCAGTCTACGCTATTCGTGTACACTTGAGATAAATATTGTTATACTATTGTCGCACATATAAATATTGTTATGCTATTGTCCCATATATAAATATTGTCATGTTATTGTTCCATATATAAATATTGTCATGTTACTGTCCCATATATAAATATTGTCATGTTATTGTTCCACATTCAAACTTTTAAGCCTAAGATTCTGACTAAAGCTCAACTTCATACAGCAGGAGTACATCTTGGACATTCTAATATTGCAATAACAACAATGAAGACATTTTTTTAAAATGAAAAACCTGAACATTGTATCATATTGGTTTAGTTATATTATGATGGAAGTTACAGAATGTTCAAAGGGTTTTAGTTTCATTTTCAAAATGTTTCGGGAATAACAGACATCAATACTTTTGAGTTAGATCGAGGAAGGACATATGTATGAAATTATTCCCACTTTTTAGCGTGGTGAATAATGTGATACCCTCCGTCTGTATGTCTGTCTGTCCACCCGTCTGTTCATCTGTGCATTACCTTATTTCTCTATATATATGTGTGTGTGTATGTGTGTGTGTGTGTCATTAGTCCATCTACCGCTTTGTATTTCGGTGTCTCTTTCTACTGGTCAATTCTTTCACCTATCTACGAGTATGTATGTATGTATGTATGTATGTATGTATGTATGTATGTATGGATGTATGGATGTATGTATGTATGTATGTATGTATGCGATAATGTCTATAGTAATATCTATTTCTCCCGGCAAAGCGCGCGCCTGAAAATATGTAAAACTTCGGTAAGTAGTGTCACTTAGGATTTAATGTCTGACTGACACAAATATATACGCACAAAAAGCAAGAAATGTTAATCGTAAATACTGCAAATTCACGTTAATTAGCTTTAAAAGTGCAGCCTGTTGTATCAATGTTGATAAGTAGAGGAAGAATACAGAGAGAGAGAGAGAGAGAGAGAGAGAGAGAGAGAGAGAGAGAGAGCGAGAGAGAGAGAGAGAGAAAGAATAACACCAACAGAGTTCCAAACAAGAATCGAACCCGTGCCGCAGTTTACTGCACCTATCACCTAACTCTCATGCACCAGACCTCTAATCATCTAACCAACTCGGTCATTCCCTCATCCCCAAGAAAAGATGGAGCAAGGTGGATGTAGAGGACTCGATGTATCTCATGCATCCACACATACAATGTGGGATCCAGGGATAAGCGTTTTTCTCTATTTTTCTTATATGGGTGTCAATTTATAATCATAATTTCATGTATATATATATATTTGATTTATATATTGAAATCCATTGTATTTGTGCATATACCTGAGTGTTGAAGTTTGCTTGCCTAGCGAGTGAGTTCTCGTGTGCCAGGAGTCCTTTCTTTTGACTCCTTCCATTTTTACGGTTGAGCTCGTGGCCGAGTGGATAATGACGCTGATACGTAAGAGCTAGGCTATAGGTAACGTTACTTGCGTCACGGGTTTCATTTCTGCCTGGGACGAATTATGACTCTCTGAAATGTTCATTTTATTGATGTCATTCTATATACATTTATTTTGTATAATCATGCTAACAATATAGCATATATTATTGCTATTTACTATTGAAGAAATAGGGGTATATAATAACTAAACTATATTGTTTGTATTGTTGGATATTGTGGTTTCGCCTGAAGTACGTAGGTAGCGCTCTACAGTTAGTATGTACTTCTGAAAGATGGACCGGTATAAGGTGAGGTTGTTTGTATTGGCAACATGCACAGTGGAAAGAATGTTGGCATACCCCTATGCTGCTTTTATGTACTGTGACTGAAATTTCTTAGCATGTGGTCTTTATGGAAACTATTTACTATCGAAAGCAGACGGCTGATAAAATGGCAGCTCCCATGTGCTAAAAAAATGAGCCTACATTAGTAAAAAATACACTATCTTTATCAGTTATTAAAATAGGGAAAATTAATTTTGCCAGATTAAACAATACCAGCTTCTGAAAGTGCAATGAATGAATCATAAAATATATATTACCTTTGAGGTCCAGGAAGTGAAAATGACCAAGCGGAGCTAGCAGTCTATTGAGAGGTACACATTTGAAGTAAGGCCAAGCTATAATCACTAGAACCCAAATTACAGACATCAATCATACACCAAAATAAGGGAAATTAAAAGTTATTTTAACAATACCTAGGATATACAAGGTCTGTTTTAAATAACCAGAATAACAAGTGAGAAAAACCTGGGAAATTCTTTTTCTTTAAAAATCAAACCCTTGCAAAGTGAGAAACTGTAGAGCGCAACCTTAGGGCTCCCAAGCTTGCCTCATTGTACTTCGGTCTCGAGCACAATACCCAACAGTACTAATACTATATTCTATCATTACATAGCTCGGAACGTCCTAGGCCTTATCCGTCGCCAGCTTCAAAAAGACTTCAGATGTAGATAGTGACTATTTTGAAGCGTGCTCATGCCCGATATTGTTATTACGTCATTAAATTTATTGACGTCACAAAGATAGTACTGCTGTGAATACTGGGTTGTAGCCCGTTACTGTGCTGGGGAAAGTGCCTTTTGATCATATGTTCGCATGCCTTGCATCTGTTATCCCCACACAGTTTGGAAGATCCATTTGAAGTTTGGTTCGTTAGAACTTTTAGTTTTGCTTTGAATAGTAGTGGTATGCTATGACTAATTTATTTGGGAAACAAATTCTTACGGTTTCTGATGCCTCAATGGTAGGCCACTGTTGCTCAATGATTCTGCCTACTGGACGGCAGTCCAAGTGGTACGTTAGAACGAATGATATTCTTTCAACTCTTTCACTTATTTTGTACACTAGAAGATTTTCCATTTTTGCCATTTCTATGGCATCATCCACAATTTCCTTCAGGCGTTACTTGCTGTGTGATTCGACAACTGACAGTTATGCCAAAATAAATGCAGCAAAAACAGCATGAAACACTTAAATAATGCAGAGTATTGTTTTGTGATGCTCATATATTTTACTGACTAACAAGCGAAATATCGCTACAGCTTTTCATACCGTGACGTGCCAAGCAGGTACTGTAGAATTCGTCTCGTTATTGTACAAATTTTACCGAAGGGGTTTTGTGATTATTTTTCTGTTTGTTACATAATAAACATGGAATTTAGTAAATGACGAATGCTACAGTGATACCAATATTGAGGATAGTTCTATTTCAAATATGAAACTTAAAAACTTCTCCTTCTCCACTCCTTGATGGAAGCAAATTTGAAATTTCGTGAATTAAGGTTTAGATTTAGTGAAACCCGATAAATTAGTTTGAAAAGATTTGATCGGCCACATTTTAAAAGTTACAATAAATTTTCTTCTTGTAAAATTTATAGACAACGGTTCTTTGAAATTCTTGATATCGTTTTACTATCTCGTCATCATGGGCCATATCCTATTTTTGCATGAGTTTATTTTCTGTACACTACTTTCTGATCTATTTGGTATTACAGATAGATAGATAGATTATAGATATACAGATATATCAATAATTAATCAGTTAATAATTGAATCAATCAATCAATCCATCAATCGATCAATCGACCGATCGATCAATCTATTAATCAATCAGTGTTCAAGAAGCGTTGAAATGTCACATCTGAAAGTTAACAAATAAACCGGATAGAGTTTCGTTTAACTTTACCAAAAACCTTCGCTTGCGAAAAAATATAGGATATTTTCTTACCCTGCGTAATTACCGGATATATTTCATCGTGTGGTACAAAAAAAGGGGGATATTTTAACGAGTGGCAAAACCACGAGTTAAAATATATCGTTTTTTGTACCGTAAGATGAAATATATCAGGTATTTATGCAGAAAAAGAATATTTTCTTGTTACTATATACGAATTTGCTCCAGAATCGAAGCTTAGAAGATTAAACTCACTTTTCAGTACCCCCACTCCCCATTTCTTACATTCACCTCACTTTCATTAGCTGATCGTATAAATCTGCGACTTAAGACAGCGGTATAATTATGACGACCTAATGTCTTGCAGTAAATTACATTTCTGACATTTTGTACATCATTTTACTCTATCTGGCCACAAAGCAAGTCCGATTCAGCAATGCATCACACCTAGTTTATCATTGTTGTCATGGTGGTAAGGGTAAATAACTTCATACAGACGCGAACGTCGTCGAGATTTTCAACAAAAATAATTTCCATCTCTGAGAGGTAATGCATTTTCAATTTATTTATTCTAGATTCTAGCTCACAACGTGCTCGTTTCTCTTGCTTCAGGTATAGCTTGTGTAGGCACACACATGGCATGATGGGAAATCTTGCATCGTCACATGCGAAAATAAGGATATATTTTTCACAGGTGAAATATAGGAATGATAGGAATGAAAAAATATTAAAATTATTTCACGAATAATTTCCTTTTTTCACACCTAAGTATATTATAAAATAATAGACAGACGGTTTTGTTCGGTGGGATAAAATAACAAAATATAATAAAAAGTTAAAAAAATAAAATAAAATCAACAATCAAGATAGAGAAAATATCCCTTATTTTACTGCAAATACCATTCCCAAAGTAACCAATCTGGAATCGATATTTGTTAATTTGAAATGTTGATGTACTCGCAGTGTCCAATTGAACGTTGGTGATCAATTTAATACAAATAGCATTCTCACTATTTACGGAATTGTTTGTCAAAAAAAAAAAAAAAAAAAAATATTTTCCTAATTTTCTAACATTTTTTCAAATGATTAGGAAATTACTGATATAGAGTATTTAACACCGGATTGAGTGGAAGGTCCGAGTATCAAAAGCAGAATTCTAACCAGTATGTTGAAGTTACGGATTCAGATAAAAAATGGAGTATCTGTAACGAAGCTCACTGTTAAAGTAACATATTTCAACGTCTCGCTTCCCTTTTGTCAGGAAAAATAGAAACTGTGTTTTTGATCCTAAGTTAAAAGATAAAATGATTGTGTCAGAAAGTCTTTAACGTTATGGAGTACCCTTTTGCCTGAGAAGAAAATGGGATTTGTTTTTCTGACCCAATCATTTTATCTTTTAACTTATGCCTTCAACATGTTAAGTCATACCATTTGCGCAAGAGTTGCGGCATTCAGTGGATGATACGCAGATCCCGAGACTTGTGAGACGTACTTTATGGTTCCTTTTCAAAATTAATTGACCTTAAAGTTATGTTGCGGTCGAGTTGCCATATGGAAATGTGGTCATAAAAATATTTAACACACTTTAAACATACCAGGCTGTTAATAAAAACTTTATGTACTGTTTATCTACCAGTAATATGATAATCTCTTTCCCTCTAAACATGCAATGCTCTAAAAGGCAAACAAGTTCTGTCTGGTACCTCATTGTAATGCTTAGGAACCGTATCAGTAATATATACTTTAGTTATAACATGACCAAAAATTTTACTTGCACGGAAAGAGGAACGTTTCTGTTATTATGTAATCCTATAACAGACACAAATCGCATTTCAAAAATCAAATCTAATTTACATTAAAACAATAGGTTATAACGATTAATCTAGTAGTCACAGAGTGGTTTTAAAAGAAACATGAATACCGTAAAAGCAAGACCTCGCTTTTTGAGGTTGTCAATAATAATCCGTGAAATGAATGCATGTGTCATGTTTCATGACTGAACATACACCAATGTAAGAAAAATGGAAACAAATGCATAAAAAGGTAATGTTATAAAGAAGCAGGACCCCGAACAGTAGGTTACAGTGAACTACTTTTAGTAACAGCATGTGACAAACTTAAAGATGAATGCAACGATGAAGCTTCAGGACATATAAAGCTATCTGAGAAATGGGGCTAAATGCAAAATCCATGTGGACGCGGTCATGCTGTAAGTGCCTAACGCATTCTTATTTGTTATGGGAAAAATGTTTCGTCTGATACGTTGGCGAATCTGTGGACTTGAGGAGAAGAATGAATAACCACAAGTGTCACAGTTCCAGTAATTTCATTTCAAATCTCGGTAACTATTTCAATTCAGCCAGACATTCATTTCGGTCCCTCTAACTGTTGTCCACTGAGTCCAATACTGGATGGACCGACGTTAGTTGAGCTCAGAAGAAATAACATATGGACTCTTCAAATAAAAACACACGAGTAATTGTATCTTAATGAAACAATGTGTAGCCCGCCCAAATAGTCAACAAATCGTTCTTTTGCTTTACATCAGTCTTTGAAGTCACGTAAGAATATGTGATGACTTAATGCTTACTCTGCCTCCTCTATAATAATAATAATAAGATTAATAATAATAATAAAAAACAATATGTATAGTATAGGCATATACTCCACTAAATTGTTCTCACTGCAGTTTAGAGGGCAGTTTCCAAACTAGCCATTATGGGAATGACGTCCTTTACTCACTAAGCTAGAGACACATACTTTACTATGTACTAGCCAATGATATTGGCTTGTCAATTTGGACCGGATAGCAGCCATGTACATAATGATTACATTTTGTTCAGTTTTTCAATATCGATCGAAATTATTATTTTCCAGGCAATACAGTCTGTTAGTATGTTCCTTAATCAAGGTAAAAGCTAATATCGTTTGTTTTCACAGATATATGTGCTGGTTTGTTTATTTCTCTTCATGTGCTGGTTTGTTTATTTCTCTTCATATGCTGGTTTGTTTATTTCTCTTCATATGCTGGTTTGTTTATTTCTCTTCGACTACTCCAGAGGCAATAGCGCAAGCACCAGCGTATACGATCGGCATAAGTCGAGTCAGAAGGAGGGTAAATTGTTCATATGATCTAAGCCAGGGGTGTCAAACATACAGTCCGCCATACTCATTATTATTTTATATTATTATTAATTATTATTTATTATTATTTATATCAAATCTGGCCCGCCATTGCAAATGAGCTTGACACCCCTGATCTAAGCATTAGACCTTTGATTATAGTTCATCTTACTCGTGTGTAATTAACACAAAACCCAACGCTGTATATACTGCATGGAACGCTAGCTTATTTCCATCTTATCTGCCAAGTCAAAAATTAATAAAATACGTAAACAGACAATTTAAGGTATTGTTTTAGATTTGATTTATTTTTGTATTAAATCACATAGTTCTCATGTTTCTCTTTATTACGATGTAGGAGTTAAGTATATGCTTTTAATTTCTTGGTGCTATTCACCATGGTGCCAGGAGCTTGAGTTCAACTAGAAAAGTTACCCCCCCCCAACCACCCCCTCCCCTCAAAAAACCCCAACATAAAATCAAAAATGAAAACAGTTGTCATCAGATGACATCGTATGAAATGCTTAAATAACAAGTATATGGAGCTAGCAAGAATACAGAGCTTATATACGTCTTTTGAGTAGATATAAGGAAATGTTTCACGAGTCAATTGGAAACATATTGTCACGAGTGCCAGAACCACGGATGACAATACAAAATGTTTCAACTTCACGAGTGATATAATTGCTTATATCTACTTCCAAAATGTCGATTTTCTAGTTATTATATATCTTTTTAAGGCAAACACTTGTATTGATTTTCCCCATTCCGTGCCATTGCGTTTAACGGCTACATTACGACATAGATTAAAAAAGTTCTGAAATATTACAACAATTTACGACATTGACTTTTAAGAAATTCAGCCCCTATATGCAACGCTTCAAATTGTGTATTTCGTCAAATTAATGACTGTGTTCCTAAAAAACAGAAGTTATCTTTAATTTTCGTTAAAACATTTTTGCACGGATTAATACGGTGGACATTGTTAGGGTGGGGATGCGGTCGAATCCAACAGACTTCAGAGCGTAACATCTTTGTACACAAGATTTTAATGATTGTGAATTTGCCATTTAGGATTATTTCTCTAAATTTTGTTTATTTCTGCATTCAGTAGTGAATTATGTGGACCTGGTAATCTTGCAGTCTAGTTTCGTAGCAGACTCTACACCCCAATTTTGATAGTCACTTAATTTCTGTTTGCAATAAACACTTGTCTGTCCCCGATTACTCCATCATGGTTATGAGAGTGTAAAGAGTTAAATACGCTAATTAATAAATTTTAGTATTATTTTGAATCAAGAACTTTCCACCTAAAGCTTGTACCGTTTATTGTAGAGTGTAAAAAGCATTGTATGGGTGACAATTCATATCGAATAGAAACAGGTCGTGTAAGTTCAGTCACTGACAATTTGCACGATTCATGTGGAAAACTATTTTAAGATCTGTTCATCCTGAGAGAGAGAGAGAGAGAGAGAGAGAGAGAGAGAGAGAGAGAGAGAGAGAGAGAGAGAGAGAGAGAGAGGGAGAGAGAATTATGGAAATATAAGTTTGAATAACATACATACGGGCATATATATTTACTAAATGGGGAAAGAAAGTAATTGCAAAAGTGATATCAGCATTGTAGCGATGAAATTGGTATCGCCACTGTGGCAATATAATTTTTTTCCACTGACACGTTTCGATATATCATTATAAAAAATATATAACAAAAAACAATATAAGGTGAATGCATCTCCTATTATAATTTTGTGAGGAATTTATACATTTCAAGAAAAAAAAAATGATATATATGCTGTACAAAATATACTCGACTTTGTAGAATATCGTGATCACTGACGTTGAGGTCTGCATGATTTTAAAGTTTACCTTAACAAAACCTTTTTGTTGATATCAGACAATGTTACTTCATTCAGTTTACATTATGATGTTTCCAACACATGTACGCATGATTTAAGAATTTGTATTGAAATTGTAAAATTGCCTTGTAATACTTAACTACTGTACATGATTCAATGTAAAAAGCTAACTTGAAACACAGTCGCATGTAAAGAGGGCGGATCATAAAACCTAGTAGGATGATTTAGACGGTGTGCAATATCAGCGGCATAGTAACTGATTGGGCATAGGGTGTGTCAAATGTTTATGTCCCGGGTATAAATATGAGAAGAAAACTCTCTTGTTAAGGAGTTTTACGCTAGCTGTTGAAGAAGAGAAAGAAGATCCAACGTGCGCCAGAAATGAGAGGACTGACGGTTTTCCTTTTTGTCTTCCTGTGTGCGACTGCTTTGATGATGGACGCCGCAGAAGCAGGACCAGTGGATTCTAAAGGTACACACACACACACACACACACACACACACACACATACACACGCTCTCTCTCTCTCTCTCTTTTACCACACATAGACACACATGCGCAGAATGCACGTATCAAAGCTCAGGATACAGTATAGGAATTTATAAGTTCCTGAACATTTTTACATAAGCAACAACGAATTCATAAAATATTCTAGTTGCTCTTTGACCATTAGAAGAACGTCAAAGAAGTGCACCGAAAATTGTATCATATGCATGATAGTTACATAAGATAAAAATTGAGTTTAAAAAAAAAAAATTCAAGCCTCAGAGACAAGATACGAATTTGTGAGTTACACGACATTTCTTATTGTCTTTTCAGATACATAACTCGATGCTTTTGTTTATCTACAAGGCATTTATTTCTTTTCGACCATTACATATATCACGAGGCGAACGCTTGTTTCTGGTGGCATAATGTCACAATTGCAGCCCTTCGAGTATAGAATAATTATTAAACAACGAAGTTTAAAGAAAATTTGCATTGGTCTATGTACGCTTAGTATTAAGTTTTATTTTGTCGTAGCCATAGCTAAATTTTGTCACTATAATTGCTAAGTTTAGAAGAAAAAATAATTTGTTTGTTTGTTTTTATTTCATTTTTAGCACCGGGAGTTGATAAGAAAAACGCTGATACCGGTAAGAAACAAACTTTCTTATGAATAGGAAGGTTACAATCTGATGCCTTCTGTAAATAATTGCATGATATTTCGACGTAACAAATGTAACACTTTTGGGAACTGGTTGTATAAGACATACTGAAATATATATATATATATATATATATATATATATATATATATATATATATATACACATATATATATATATATATATATATATATATATATATATATATATATATATATATATATATATACTTTTTTATGCAATGAGCCTAATGAATGTAGGAGTTTGAACTTGTAAGGAGACAGTATTCCATGAGAGTAAGCGAAGTTCGGACCAAATATATTTTAGTAGAAATTTGAAATTACAGTTGAACGAGATACACTAAGTGGGCTTTATTTTCTTATACAAATTCATGCAGACAGATTACCACACAAATCATGTGCATTTGATAAATTTATTAGTCTTTATAAAACGATGAATAGACTTTGTTGCATGATTAAAAATTTTACATGTTTGATTTCATTGTATTTACCATCTCTCACTCAAGAAACTGTATCCGTAAGGAATAGAATATTATAAGCAAGATTGTGTCATATCTCCTCTTCCAACAAGAATATTTCAGTATATTTTTAACACTATGCAGTGGAGGCGGGAGGGGGGATGGGGGATGGGGGGAGGTTAATTGCCTCCAGGCGCCAGGTGAGGAGGGGGGCGCCGTCGGGAGCTTTTTTTGCCACCCCCCCCCCCCCATCTAAACCCTCGGTTTCAGGGCTTGTATAAGAGGAGGGAGGGTAGGGGTGCTATTAGAGAAAATTGCCCCCGGGCGCCTCAAACCCTCGCGCAGCCACTGACACTATGACTATAAACCTAATTACTGTGCTCATTATCTGTACAAACAAGAGAACTTCGTCGATTGGACGTGTTATTGCATAAATGGCGTGGGTCTTTCTCTTCATTTTTCTGATAATAATTGTTTATTTCAGCCAAGAAGGTGGAGGTTCCTCAAAAGGGCGGTGAGTATTTTTATCATGTAATGTCTTGTCATACCATTTTATATGTCAATGATTACTTTTTTTTTAAATACGAGGCATATGGCCAATGATACTATCAACCTTTCATGACATATCCAAACCAGATATCTCGGGAAATAATACTTCTCTAATGTAGATTTGATTATCTTCGTACAAAACCATTTCTGCTGTAAACATTTTTGGATACACAGAAGAAGATTGCCAAATACATTTAGAGTATAGAATGAATGCAAACATTTTCCTCGTCATGAAAAGTTAAATCGTTGTTCGGTTGCTCCTTAGAAAATATAAATTATGTTTCGATGACGGATTATTTCCAAGTGATGTATCTCTTAAATAGCATACTCTGTGCGTTTTTTAAAAAAAAAATTTCGGTTCAGTTAAATACTTTTTTTTATATAATGCAGTTTATAATTATTCGATATCTAATCCTACAACACTGGATAACAGAACATAGCGCAAGATGAGGAACAATATTGTGGGAGAACCGAATCGTTCTTCAATCAATGCAAAAGTGTATACATAATATGAGAAATTGATTTTAAACCCAATTTTGTGCTCTTAGAATCTCGAGCATTTCTCGAATGGAGTGCTGTCGCTTCATGAATGACGCTTACGCATCATGCCTCCAGTAGCTTATTTCGTTCAATTTATAATTTAAAATTCGTGTATTGTTTTTTCTTTCATTCTATTTTCATTTCTTGTCGAAATTTAATTTTATCTAATGACCATTTTATCATCTTCGACATTACGCGTGTGTGAAAGTAAAAATCAAGAAATTGGAAACGTAAACAGTTTCAGCTCTTCTGCTTTAGTAGCAAATTGAGAGTAAAGGGGAATAATAATAGCCAAGAGTTATCTTATAACAATTTGGCTAATAAAAAAATAATAATACAAAAGAATAAATAAATTAAATGACGTCTGCATTCCAAAACATGATTCTTGATAGTTTTGTTTAGAGGTTGAAAGGCAAAGTTCACTAGCTAGTTCACAAGGAAGGCAAAGTTCACTAGCTGATTACATAGTGCGTGAGATAATGACCAGTCGTAACTCCACGGAAAATCACTGCAAAGTTCCGAATTCGCAACAGCTTGATGCATTCTGGCAAAGCTCCAAGCATGATTATAAACTTTTTCGAAATTGGTTTAGATGTCGCGATTTATATATGATTCCTTGGCAATTTGTTTTATCAGATATGACCCGTGCTGGCTGGTTTGTTACTGCTAAATTGTCCTTACTAATTTCCTGTATAACTTTTTTCTTTTTCTTGTCCATCACAAATACTATTGAAAATCGAATTATATGAAATCAGTCATGTTAATAATATGTAAACTATCCAGTAACTAATTTAGTCCAGTTTTTAACCATAATTTTGTTTCATCCAATGTACAATTTTTAAATTATGTATATCCTTCCTTTATCTTTCATGTAATTTCGTTTTAAGTAATTTTCTTTTATTTTGTTTCTATTCATATTTCTTGTATTCTATTTGACATTGCAGGGAAGAGAGGATGTGTCGGTGACTATTGTTAGTAAACCAAGTAAGTTTCTACTACTTACATGCTCATTTTTTGCTTTTTATTCTATCTTTGAATTTCCTTTGCTTTACTTCTCATGGCAGCATAAATCGCAATAACTTAGCCATTCCCGTCATCCCAGAAAAACCTCGTATGAGTAAGGTGTAGTGATTACACTTTTTTTTCTGCTGTAGGTCGCTTTATTGTGTGTCATAATGCAAGCACAACATGAATACAATTGGGTTTTCTTCATAACCTGATATAAATGATGTATTCCAAGTATTAAAGAAATAATTAAAAATGGACTTTCTAGACTGCCGCCATTTTTCAAATGGGTTGACTCATTTACATATTCGATGTATGATTTTTGGTAACGGAAATACGGAAGAAGTTGCAACTTCTCAGGAGAAAAAAGACACGCATGCTCCCACCATCCGCTTCCTCTCCTCCCCCGCCGCATTTCTTATAAGAGAACGTCAAGTTTTGTCGTTTGTTCACCGTCCAGACCACTTAAAAGACCTAGCTACCTAAAAAAAAATTTAAAAAAAAGGAATAAAAAAAAATAAAATGTGCATGGAAATAAACAATTGACAATCATGCGAATTAAAAACTTTGATTGTAAACAATAGATGTTTATCCAAATAAAAGGGAAAGAAAAGATCGTATCAATATTTTTAAAAAATTCTTTTATTAGAACAAATAATCTTTGGCATAAAATAGACTCACACAATGACTAGTTTTACATGGTATTTGTCATGAAAACCTGTATTGGAGAAAGTAAACTTGATAGGAATGGCCTTTCCTTGCTCGCGGACGCTACACATAGAAAACAATACAAAACAAAATATGGCGTGGCCTACTGGAATGTATACTTATCGAGAAAGGAGAAAAAAGAAAACAGAAACAACAAGCAAAAAAAAAAAAAAAGAAAGAAAGCAAACATCGGGTAGTTCATCATATTTTTACGGCTCTTTTTTCATTAAAACTATGATTTTTAAATAAAACATGATATAAAGATAAAAAATAAATCTGAAGTAGAAGAATATCATAATCGTAAAAAAGCCACCACCACAACCACCACTCCCCCCAAAAAAACCTAGAAACAAAACCCTGACGACAATTTAATGATGGTCTAGAATTACATTTTAAATCGTAAATATGACAACCCCAAACCCCCACTTATGAGTAAATATGTTAGTTATAAAGTTTGTGCACTAATGTTATTTTGTCAACCCGCGGTATTTTTTCGATTCTGCATTTAATTACAACCACATGGAGATTTCTCAACATATTGTATAAGAAAAAGAGCAGATAAGATGACAGTGTAAAAGTTTGAACTTTATTTCCTTTAGATACAATAACTCACGTATCACATTAAAAAGGGAGAGTCCATGTCTTATTTGTCACATATATTATGTATGCGACATGTTTTATATAATCTCCACACCAGAAAGATGTTGGTGTTGTTGCTGTTTTTACAAAATAAGTCGCACGAAAGTACCATATTATTACTGTTACTCTTCGCCGAAACCAGAGACTGTCCGTGACGTCACAAAGTTGGTCTGTTTACAATGGCTAATGTACTACGCTACTTCCACGCCGAACTTAACAAACTGTTCACTCACTAGACAGACATTTCTGATCCTGAATCTAACATTGGAACCGATGCTTGAAATTTTCGGCCCAGATAAAGCATGATTTCGCTGTTTTCAAGTAACAGTTCCAGGGATCACAGCGTCGTCTTTTGACTTTCACTCGCGTTGGAAAACGTCATGAACTTCAGCCCTCTTTGGCAAAAAAGGCAAAATTGATCCAAGAGCAAACAGAACGTAAGTTTAGGATGGTCAAATTTGCGATTTTAGGAATATATTTCACTCGAAGAAGATACATAGCTGTTGTGTACTATATATATATATATATATATATATATATATATATATATATATATATATATATATATATATATCTCACTGCAGTGAACACATACATAACTCGTGACGCAACGAACCATTTGGAGACCCTCTGATGCTTTTATATCATTCACACATTTTACATTATATTTCCATAAGCAGGAGTTTATAAAAATTTCATTTACATTTTCCGTATATAAGAACTTAATATCTATCAAATAATAAAGAATGAAATTTCCCTTTAAGTACTTGACAACATTTTCCATCACTCAAATGAATTGATATGTCCCCTAAAGCGCTCAAGCTGTCCTCCCCCCCCCTCTCCGTTTTTGAATGGAAGATTCTGTATACTGACTTCAAATAAAATATAAATTGGCATGTCCTGTACACATGGTAAAATATGCGGAAGATGCTTCGGACATAAAACACATCATTGGAAAGTGACATCCCTGATAAAGAAGAAATAAAAGAGATGAGGACTGCATACTTTATCACTGCCACTTACAGTAGGACACATTCTTGTCCAGTGTGTCGACAACCATTCTGTAAGACAGAAGTTCTTGACATCAGTTAAGAAGTTTTTTTTTATGCCGTACCACCAGAGAAAAACTTTTTTTTTTTAAATTCAGTTTACATAACAAATTTTGACCCAATCTTTTAGAGATATTATATTTTTACCATTATCTTTTATTTAATATACCTTTTAGAGATTTTGGACATCTTCATCTTTTATGTTGTATAACTACATGCTTATGTTTATTTAAAAGGGTTTTAGTCCATAACGTCTTCTCTGTATTTTTTAAAATTTTTATCTTTACATTTTTGCAACTTAAGTTTGAATCGGCATGATGTAGCCAGGATTGTGCTAACGTGCCGTTAAATCATGTACATACTCTTGGCTTTGACCTCCAAAGTAGACAGCAATGAAGCTGATCTTATGTAAGCTGTGATGCGCACGTGACTCTTGTCTCTGTCTATCTCTGTCTCAATATATATGTATATATTATTGTGTGTCTGTGTGAGGATGTCATACTTTAGAAGAGAATATTCACTTACATTTTTGTTTTCAGGATGAAATACAATTTTGGGCTACCGACCTGGACTGTGACTGAATATAACCAATGAGTTGAACACATCATACAACTAATCAGCTTTTGTTATTCTAACCCACTTATGTATTCATCCCTTAGTCCTTTACATCTATTTTTCAAGGAATTTTGGAGTATGGAAATGACAAAGGAACGATTCATATTCTAATAATGATTTGGAGTGTGAAAATTACAAATGTTTGGCAGAACTTTAGAAATAAGATCATCTTACCTCGTATTCCAGCACGATACATTTCGAGCAATTGTAGCAGGAAATAAGCCATGGTTTTCTTCGGACTAATCGTCGTATACATGAAGCATTTTGTGCGCGTTGTGTTTTGTTGTAACTGCTATCATTCGGGCCTATATAACCAAAAGCAACTATTGCACAAACTCAATATTACCTGAGAAAATGTATTTAATATTATGTAATGTCTGATGAAATATCAAGATAACATTTGAGATTTTTTGTTGTTCATCTGAGAAAAAGAAATGCGTGGAGAACTTTACGATTTGAAAACCTGACAACAGTTGTTCCCACGTATACGGCGCGTTCAACTTCCACATCTGCCGTCGCATAATACACCAATAGAGACGGATCTATCGTGTTTGCAGTTGGATGCGGGCAATAGAAATATAAATACGGTACAATCTTCCATGTACTTCTAGAAAAAATCATACAGTACGCGTACAAAATAGCATAAATTATCTTTAAACAAAATTACTTTCCTTGAATGTTTTGTTCTTATATATACAATAAATACTTGAAAATGTTTGACTGTATTGAGATTTCATATTTATTTCGCAATTTCAACACAAATGGCGTATGAATGCCAAAATCGCCAGTTAATTCTTACTTGGGAGAATTTTAGTATATTCCCGCCATTCCTAATTAAATCTATCTATCCATCTCACTTCACGATACATGTTATAATAAACTGTAGCAAAGTTCATTTGAGTGTGAGTGACACAGTATAGGGTATTTAAAATTTTGTTTTGAGAATTCGGGGGTGGGGATGGCGTGTGCCAGGAATTCGCTGCACGATCCAAAATTTGTATTATCGTGTTCATATGATTCTTGAGAAAAAAAGTAAATAGAAAAGAAATAAAGACAAAAACGTAGACCTGCGAGGGTATGAGCCAGGATTGTTTCAAAAATAATGTATGGTGGATAGTAGGTCGTCAATGATTTTTTTAAATATTACGTTTACCTTTTCGGGTTAGGGGTTGTTTTAAAAAAAATGGGGTGAGCTAGTTTTTGTCGGTCTGTAAAAAGGCAATGGCAGATTTTAAAAAAGGATATTTGTCCTTGCTAACCCTTTTTTGCTGGCATCCTTTTCTAATTATCAGAGGCGAAAGCCTCTCAAATAAACTAGTCTATTATATATAAATAAAGCGAGCCAGAACATGCATCTAACTAGTCACTTTATCTGTGATTTAATGTAGTTATCTTCCAGTGTTGGTCCTATCAGCCATCTTGATACGGGAGTATAATGAATGAACGGATCAATCAATCAATCAATTTCATATGGTTTCTCGACAGGAAATGAAAGTCACTTTGCAAATAGTAACTTTCTGAACTAACCTTGCATGAAAAAATCAGGTCCTTGCAAACTGAAGGTGAGAGTAATTTGCACAATTGTGAACAAAGGCAACAAAGCATGGTAAAAGAGTCAGATACAGATTTGATTTTTAAAAATTATTTTATTTTACATAAATCATTTGGACTTCAGCTGAGAGGGCAGTTACAACACTTTAAATCTTTCCAAACAAGTCTTCGTCAATAGTGTGCATATCATTGGCTTAAAGACTTGGTTTTACCCATTTGCATTGGAAAAAAATAAGAGTTCTCTCCAAAACTGTATAGACACTGTACCGTATGCTGTTCTGCATAAATAGACCACTATATAATATAGAAGTCTGCATCAAGGGTGCGAATCCATCAATCATTCCAACTTCCCTTTGCTTTCCATCATACAGTTCTCCAAAAGTGTCCCCGTCCCTCAAGTTCCTCTCCTAGGGAATGGATCAAAAGTGTAAGACCGTTGTGCATATCTGCAGATCTACAGACAATCCTCAATCTCTTCCACCAAGTTTGAAGACTTCACCAGAAATATACTGACACCGGACACACATGCTGTGATGCAAAAAAAATAAAAAAAAAAACACAAAAAAAAAAACACAAAAAAAACAAAAACAAACAAACCAAAATACAACGTACCAAATTTATTCTCTGCTAGATATTATGTTACAAAATGTTTTAATGCCCCCCACCCCCCGCCACTATTTCCCTAGCCTACCCCCAACATCCACCGGCGCTGTGATACACACTTCCGTTCTTTACAAAAATAGAGCAGTCCGTCTGTGCGGAATTATATTGCATCCGTAAGAAGAATTTGAAGGTACGAGCTTAATCTTGTTGCTATGGACCTATTATAGTACACGACACAGGGTCTAGTCATGACTATATGGTCCAGAAAATAACAAAACAAAACAAAACAAAACAAAACAAGAACAACAAAAAAACCTTAACAGGAGATAGGACGGACGGACGAACAAGACCATAACCTAATATGCACATCTTGAAACCGGTTTAGAATGAATGTACCAATGAATCAATCAATCAGTGAATCCAATAAATCAATTAAGAAATCAATAAATTTTATATAGTTTCTCTACAGGGAAAGAAAAGAAAGTCAGTTTGCAAATATTAAGTTTCCGAACTAACCTTGCATGAAAAAATGCCGACCTTGCAAGCTGAAAGTGAGAGTAATTTGCACAATTGTGAACAAAGGCAACATAAGATGGTACAATAGTCAGCAACAGATTTTTTATTAAAAAAATGAGTCTTTTGTCATAAATCTTTTAGACTTCAAATCGTCTCAAAAGCTCCAATCCAAGTGGATGGATCAAAAGCTCCAATCCAAGTGGATGGATCAAAAGCTCCAATCCAAGTGGATGGATCAAAAGCTCCAATCCAAGTGGATGGATCAAAAGCTCCAATCCAAGTGGATGGATCAAAAGCTCCAATCCAAGTGGATGGATCAAAAGCTCCAATCCAAGTGGATGGATCAAAAGCGTAAGACCATTGTGCACAGCTATAGACAAGCAGCAGTCTCATCCACAAAGTTTAAAGGCTTCAAGAGAAAAATTCTGACACACATACTGTGATGTTGAAAACCAGGTACCAAATTAGCCCATTTGCTAGACATTACTGGACATTATGTTCCAAAACGTTTTAATGCCCTCACCCCACACCTCTGCCTCCGTGATACATGCTTACTTTCTTTCAAAATAGAGGAGTCAATCTGTGCGGAATAGTATTGCATCAGTACGAAGAAGATATATGTTGAACAATACTAATTCACCGGTGTAAGCTCATCCATAGATATTATATCAAATGATATATAAATTGCATCTGACGAAGAAAAGAATGAATACGAAAATAATGACGGATGGACAGATAAAACATAGACGAATAGAAGGAATGAAAGAACGCATACATTATGCACTTTATGAATAAAGCAATTCATCTCTCACAAATAATCGAATTTATTTTCCGAACATGGGGGACGGATGAGAAAAGATTCGTATCCTTCAGTTAAGGTAATTTCAATACCCCTTCTTGAAAGAAATAGTATTTTTTTTTAAAAAATTTAAAGCAATCTGCACGCATGGCGTTATCAATCTTGAAATAATGCACACTGTGCTTAAAAATGTCTCACCTCTCCATCTTTCTTGGTTGATGAAAATTCGTGTTCTACATGCGAGTCGAAGTATAAACAGCAAATCTAGAATAGGCAAGCATTTTATCACTAACTGAATTAAAATAATGACACCAAAGCTATAGTGAAGCAAACTGGTCACAGCTCAAGAAAATTTCGCAAGTTTAATAGATCCAGGGAGACGAACTGGTAACCTAGACTTAATGTAATCGGGCATGCCATCGTTCCTTCGGTAACAAAGATGCCCGGGCCTAACAAGTCAGACAGGATCAGATTTGGTTCTCAACAGAATACTCATACCCACTTCAACACCCGGCTCCCTGGTTACTCATTCTAGAGACTTATATAGGTATACAAACTCCCCTCTGGTACCAGCTGTAGAGTGGGTCCCTCTGGTGACATGAATATATCCGTTTTTCCAAATCACTCATTCCCTCTTAACACACAATAGGTGGCGATGCGTGCATGTATGAGCCAGTTGAGCTCCATGATCCACTGTCGTCGCCGCGCCCCCTGGATTGCACCAATTCAGTCATTTTATACGCCTTTCTCATTCACATGCACCATTTCCAAGACCCGTGACATGTTTTATTATATCACAAGAGAAATTTAAGTCAAGTGCAATGAAAATCAACGTGATTCTGTTGAAAAGTATATATGCAAAGGCCTGAATATTTTTTCTGCTTCATGAATTATACCACATGCTCCAAGACACATAGAGAGCCTATCATCACATACTGCACTCAATAATGAACGTCTTCGACATTTTCTGTCAAATCGAGAAAGAAACCCCGAATGTAATTCGCCGCCATTGAGAACTATATTCGGAACTACTTTTGTTCACATGGCACAATATGGTAGCGGAAAGAGACAAAGCCACAACCAGAACATTGTCGGTCTTTTCTGTTGTAACTCCGCCAGAACCGAATCACCAAACCCATCGAAAGTATGTGTATTTTAACAAGTACATCCGAGTTTATTTCTTGATTCAACGGAAATGGCTGAGTGATGTTCCGATTGATACTGCACTGTTTAATTCTTGATCAAAGTCACATCCTCATTGTTGAATGATTTAGTGGCAAGTGGCCGAAATTAGTTAAATCAAACAGTAGAAACAACCTGGCAGTACTTCAGAAATTTTAATTATGTGGCACTGGTGGGTGGATGCATAAATCTTTTACAAGTCTGTCACTGTCATGAAAACGAGGAAGTCTCAAGTTGTTACGCACACAGGGTTTATTGACGCACGTTCATAATACACATAAGATATCTTCCATGATAGATCGCGGCGCCTCCTATATCAGGGAGCAGTCCCTATCTAATATTCCAGCTACTAAGGGGAGCTGTTGTTAATTAGAACTAGCATGTAAACTACGATACCACACATCTCCCCTCTTTTGAGATTAGCCGAACATAACATTTTGCTTATGACTAGATATGGGGAAAAAAAATAATCAATTCCGCCAATATGAAAACATGAAATGAGTAAGCAATGAATTTACTGTCTTTGGATCTTAATTGTCCACTGAAATGATTTGACGGAATTGAATTATATACAGGATAGTCCTGATTCTAATACTATATAAAACCTAAAAGTCAAATTCTATTGCAATAATTCAGAAATCCAGTACTAAACTATCTACGCGTTGGCACATTTATAAAAGTCACTTTCTTAGATAAAATCACTGAATCTAGCTGGTTTTCGGACGACCCAATTAACGTCCGCACCGGAGTGTCTGGATTGATGGGCCAACTGGGTACAGCTGACTTGCAGGGGGTGGGCTGCACTGGGTCACGCTGGGTGGTCGAATCATCAGATGGTGGCATGGGCTCCATGTTATTGAGAGACTCTGTGCTGGACTCCCAATGGGTCCTGACTGGACAATGTGGAGACTTTGTTGCAATGTCTGTAGACGAATTTGTATTGACTGAAAGTAGATTCTCAGGGCTTTTCATCCGCTTAACATGGATTCGAGTGCGCCTGTGTATCCCTTGGAGAGTTTTTACCAAGTAACTTCTTCGGTCTTTGTCGGCTTGAATAACTATACCCGGTGTTGACCACTTGTTATCATTTCCATGCCATTTTATTCTGACGCTGTCTCCCTCAGTAATGTCTGGTAAATTATGTGCAGTGTGGCGTCGGTTGTAAAATAATTCATATCTTTGTTTTGTCTTAAGGTCTCTCTGCCTGATGATTTTGAGGTTTGGCCACTAGGGGTTTAATTTATTTTCAGTAGTGGGTAAGGTGGTCCTCATCTGGCGTCCCATCATCAATTGGGCTGGGCTGGCACCTGTCGTAGCTGTTGGTACGCCTCTATAAGCCATCAAGGCAAGAAATACATCATCCCGTGTAAGTATGGACTTTGCTATTTTAACACCACTTTCTGCTTCACCATTCGCTTGTGGGTAGTGAGGACCGGTAAATACTTGTTTGAAGTTGTATTTCTCAGCAAACTCCTTGAATTCTGAGGAAGTAAGTTGGGTCCCATTGTCTGATACTACGATTTATGGGATTTCCCATCGTGCAGATGTGCTCTTTAGCTTTCCAATTACCTGCTGGGAGGTTGTTTGTGTTAGATGCATAATTTCCAAATAGCGTGAAAAGTAGTCAATAGCAACCAGGTATCTTTCTTGTTTGGCTTCACAAATATCGATTGCAATTTTCTGCCATGGTCTGTCTGGTAGAGAGGTTGTATTCAATGGTTCCCTCCTCTGTGCTGGCTTCCTAATCTAACAAAATTCACAGGTCTCTATTTTGTCTTGGATCTGTCTCGAGATTCCAGGCCACTACACACAATGTTGGGCTCTCTTACGGCATTTGACTAATTCTTTATGACCCTTGTGGATGTTGTCAAGAATTCCTGGCCTGAAGACTGTAGGTATGATAACTCTGTCCCTGAAGAGAAATAGGTCGTTCTGAATAGAGAGTTTACTGCGTACAGCAAAGTATGGATGTACATCTAGGGGACAGCTATTTTTCTTATCTGGCCATCCGTTTCTGGTGAAAACCATTGCAGTCTGCAGATGGTGGTCACTCATTCTTTTATTTGTTCTAATTCCCTACCGGAAATTGGCCTGCATGCCTCCATTGACTCTATAAAGACTTCCATTTCCTCTTCGCATGTGGCTTCCTGGCCTAGGAGAGGGCTCCGAGAAAGGGTGTCTGGAATCACCACAAGCTTCCCAGCTACGTACTCTGCCTTTCGCGTTGAAGCGTCTCAACCGCATCAATAGTCGTTGACACCTCAAAGGAGCTTTATCTAATTCATGTGTGTTGATCAGTGGCACTAAAGGTTTGTGGTCAGTATGCAATCTGAACAAGTCCAGTCCAACAAGATATCGTGAAAACTTCTCACAGGCCCACATACATGAAAATTCTCTATCTGTGCATATTTCACCTCTGCAGGGGTGAGTGTTCTGGAATAAAAGGCAATCGGCTTGAGTTTCTATCCATGTTGTTGGAATAATGCCCCACCAATACCATAACTGCTGGCATCAGCGCTGGCAACTGTTAACTTACCAGGGTCGTAAAATGCTAAGACTGGTGTGGATGTCAGCATCTCCTTGATTTTCGTGAAGGCGTAATCCTGGTCTGGGCCCCAATACCAGACAGTTTTGATTTCAGCAGGTCCATAATTGGTCGCATTATTGTAGACAAGTCTGGGAGGAATCTACCAAGGTAGTTGATCATGCCCATGGTGCGACGAAGCTCACTGATATTGAATGGTGCAGGTAGCTCTTTCACTGCGGCAACCTTTGCTGGACTGGAGAGTATGCCATCCGAGCTGATCACGTGACCTAAGAATTCCAGTTTGTTGTTTCTAACTTCACATTTTTCTTTGTTGAGCTTGAGACCACTCCTATTGAGCTTCTCCAGAACCAAATTTAGGCGTCTGTCATGCTCCTCCAAGGTTCTGCCATAAATGAGTATATCATCCATAAGGGCCTCTGCCCATTCATAGCCAGTCAGCAGCTCTGTCATTTTTCTCTGGAAAAACTCAGGTGCCGACGTAATACCGAATGGGACTCGTTTAAATCAGAAGCGACCCAGCGGTGTAATAAAGGTTGTCAGCTTTGCACTTTCTGGATGTAAATGTGATAAAATCCGCTTTCTGCATCACGTTTGGAGAAGACAGTGGAGCCTATCAGCTTCGGTGATATTTCATCTAGAGTAGGGAGCAGATATCTTCCTTGATGGATCGCGGCGCCCCTTTTATCAGGGAGCAGTCCCTATCTAATATTGCAGCTACCAAGGGGAGCAGTTATTAATTAGAACTAGCATGTAAACAACGATATCACACAGTCACTCTATCTTCATTTACCAGAAATTGATCATGGTCATGTAAAAGCTTAAAATTACAGGGCAGCAACAATCCTTAGGTAGACGGTAACTGGCAAACTGCATTATCTCCCTTATACTATAGTAAAGTAGACTTCTAAACTAATTATGGATTTATTTATTGATTCGTTCATTCATTCTACGCCCGTATGAAGATGGGAATATTAGGTTATGGTCTTGTTCGTCCGTACTATCTCCTGTTAACGTTTTTTCTTTTCTTTTTCTGGACCGTATTGTCATGACTAGACCCTGTGTCGTCTACTATTTTGAGTCCCGAGCAACAAGGTTAAGTTCGTACCTTGAAGTTCTTCGTCCTGACGCAATATAATGCCGCACAGATGGACTGCTCTATTTTTTAAAGAACGGATGCGTGTATCACAGCGCGGGTGGCACTGGAGGTGGGGTGGGGCGTGGGAAGTGGCGGTACGGATCATTAAAACATTTTTTTAACAATATCAAGCATAATGTCTAATAATGTTTAGCAAAGGGTCAATTTAATACCTAATTGTCCACATCGCAGTATATGTGTCAGGATTTTTCTGGTGAAGTCTTCAAACTTGGTGGAAGAGACTGGGGATTGTCTGTAGATGTGCACAATATAGGCGCGAATGATAGCAGTTATAACAAAACACAATGCATACGACAATTAGTCCAAACAACCGGCTTATTTCCTACAATTGCTCGAAATGTGTTGTAACTTTCACACTCCAAATTGTTATTAGAATATGAATCGTTCCTTTGTCATTTCCATACTCCAAAGGCCCTGAAAAATTGAAATGGCTATGTAATGAATACATAAGTGCGTTAGAATTACAAATGCTGATTAGTTGTATGTTGTGTTCCACTCGTTGATCATATTCAGTCACACCCCAGGTCGGTTTACCAAAATCGTACTCCACCCTAAAGAAAAAAATGTATGTGAATATTTTCTTCTAAAGTATGACATCGACACACACACATACATACACAAACCATATATATATATATATATATATATATATATATATATATATATATATATATATATATATATATATATATATATATAGATAGATAGATAGAGAGATAGATAGATAGATAGATAGACAGAAAAGAGTCACGTGCACATCACAGCTTACATAAAATCAACTTCACTGCTGTCTACTTCGAGGTCTCAGTCAAGAGTATGTGCATGATTTAACGGCACGTTAGCACAATCCTGGCTCTGTAACAAAAATGTAAAGATAAAAACAAAAGAATTGCAGAGAAAGGTTTTGGGACATAAACTCTTCTAAATAAACGTAAATATGTAGTTCTACAAGATAAAAGAATGAAGGTAAAGCTATTCAACATTTCTAAACGGTATATTAAATAAAAAAGATAATGGTAAAATATAATATCGCTAAAAGATTGGGTCAAAATTTCTTATGCAGATCGAATTCTTTTTAAGAGTTCAAGTTTTTCAAGTTTCTCCGGTGGTACAGCGTAAATAACTTCTTAATTGACGTCAAGAACTTCTGTCTTACAGGAGAAACTGGACAAGAATGTGTCCTACTGTCAATGGCAGTGATAAAGTATGCACTCTGGTTGAAGGTCACGTTTCAGGAGGAATGCATGGGTCAGGTTTGTGGGCCATATATGCGAAAGGCAAAATATGACCTATTCCCTTTCATTTCTTCTTCTTTAGGGATGGCAATTTCCAATGACGGGTTTTATGTCTGAAGCATCTTCCGCATATTTTACCATGTATACAGGACATGCCAATTTATATTTCATTTGATCTTCCTTCTAGAAACGGCTGAGAGAGAGAGAGAGAGAGAGAGAGAGAGAGAGAGAGAGAGAGAGAGAGAGAGAGCTTTAGGCGACTTAACAATTCATTTCAGTGATGGAGAATATTTGTCAAGTGCTTAAAGGGAAAGTTGTTATATACGGAAAATGTAAACGACGTTGTATAAACTCCAGCTTATGGAAATATTTTAGTTCAAACTTTTGAAAATCTTGTGTATCTACCATGTTTTCGGCACAGCCATATTGCAAAGGTAAAATGAATGAATTATATAAAAGCACCATTTTGTTTTTTCATCAGTCAAATATTATACGATTGCACTCGGTACTTATTCTCCTTTCCCCACAATTTGCTACCAAAGCAGAAGAGCAGCAACTCTGTTCAATAACACTTCGATATATTGAACTCTGACAAACATAAACCTATTATGGCAAGCATATTTTTATAACATGTTTCCGTTTCATATTTCTTGTTTTGTTTTTTTCCTTTCATACACTTTCTAGACAAAAGTTTAGACAGTATACGAGGTTTAGAAATCTTGTATTTGACGCAGCGTGGAAGTTGATAAAATGGTCATTAGACAAAATTAAATTTCTACAAGAAATGAAAATAGAATGAAAGAAAATAAAATTAACGAATTCTAAATTATAAATTGAACGAAATAAGTCACTGGAGGGATGACTTTTACAGCGTCATTCATAACCTTCTTGAAGCTACAGAACTCCATTCGAGAAATGCTCGAGAGTCTTTGAGCACAAAAGTTGGTTTAAAATCTATTTCTCAGCATTATGTGTACATTTTTGCATTGATTGAAGGACGATTCGGTTCTCCCACCATGTTGTTCCTCATCTTGCGCTGTGTTATCCTATCCAGTGGTGTAGGATTAGATATCGGATAATTCATAAACTGCATTATATATGTAAAAAATACAAATATTTAACTGAACCGAAAAATTTGAATAAAAACACGCAGAGTATGCCATTTAAGATATACAACACTTAGAAATAATCCGTCGCAAAAAGCATAATTTATATTTTCTAAGGAGGAACCGAACAACAATTTAACTTTTCATGACGAGGAAAATGTTTGCATTCGTTTTATACTCTAAATGAATTTGGCAATCTTCTTCTGTGTATCCAAAAATGTTAACAACAAAAATGGTTTTGTACGAAGATAATCAAATCTACATTAGAGAAGTATTATTTCCCGAGATATCTGGTTTGGATATGTCATGAAAGGTTGATAGTATCATTGACCATATGCCTCGTATTTTAAAAAAAGTTATCATTGATATATAAAATGGTATGACAAGACATTACATGATAAAAATACTCACCGCCCTTTTGAGGAACCTCCACCTTCTTGGCTGAAATAAACAATTATTATCAGACAAACGAAGAGAAAGACCCACGCCATTTATGCAATAACACGTCCAATCGATGAAGTTCTCTTGCTTGTACAGATAATGAGCACTGTAATTCGGTTTATAGTCATAGTGTCAGTGGCTGTACGAGGGTTTGAGGCGCCCGGGGGCAATTTTCTCTAATAGCACCCTACCATCCCCCCTCTTATATAAGTCCTGAAACCGAGGGTTTAGATGGGGGTGGGGGAGGGGGGAAAAAAAGCTCCCGACGGCCCCCCTCGCCTGGCGCCTGGAGGTAATTGCCCCCCCCTCCCCCTATCGCCTCCACTGCATATAGTATTTTTAGCCAGATGACTCATGTTTAAAGAATGTGATCATTGATATATAAGATAGTATGACAAGACATTAGTGATGAAAATACTTACCGCCCTTTAGAGGAACCTCCTCCTTCTTGGCTGAAATAAACAAAATACTTTTGTTTCTATCAAAAACTTCATAACGTATCAAAATCTGAAATAGTCAAACGCAATTTGCAATAAAAATGAAACGAAACATTGAAATTTATAGCTAATTGATGGTATCACACTTTAGAAAAATAGTGATTTCTCTGATTATCAGAAAAGTGAAAAGAAAGGCTGACATCGTTTAAGAAATAATACCTCCAATAGCTGAAGTTTTTAGAAGATAATGAGTAGAGTAATTAGGTTTTTATCTTAATGGTGGCGAGGAGGTGAAATAAATTGGTCCTAGTGTTAAAAATATACTAAAATACTTTTTGTTGGAAGAGGAGATGTGATATAATCTTGCTGATAATATTCTATTCCTTACGGATAGATTTCTTTGAGAGATGGCAAATACAATGAAATTAAAAATGTAAAATTTTTAATCATGCAACAGAGTCTATTCATCGTTTTATAATGTAAACTTTTAAATCATGCAACAGAGTTTATTCATCGTTTTATACAGACTAATTTATTTTTCAAATGCACATGATTGATGTGGAAATCTGTCTTCATGAATTTGTATAAGAAAACATTTAAACTTTATGAATAAGAATAGAGCCGAATTACGTACCGTAATTTCATATTTCTACTAGATTCTATTTGGTCCAAACTATTTCTCATGGGATACTCTCTACTTATCAATTCAAAATATTACATTTTGTAGCCTTATTGCATAAAGAAAGTACAAAAAAGACTTCGAATATTTAAAGCAATTTAATTGTGATTTTTGGACTTATTCAAGTTCAACGCAACTATACATTTCCTATATTTCTGTATGTCTTGTGCAACCGGTTCCCAAATGTTTCACATAAGTTACGTCGAAATATCATGTAATCACTCACAGAAGGCATCATATGGTAGCTTTCCTATTGATAAGAAAGCTTTATCTTACCGGAGTCGCCTTGTTTGTTTTCAACTCCTGGAGCTAAAAATGAAAGAAAAACAAAAAGAAACAACAAAACAAAATTAAAACAAAATAATCCTCATAAAATTTAGCTATGACAACGACAGATTAAGACTTGACACTAAGAGTACGTAGACCAATGCAACTTTTCTTTAAATTTCGATGTTTGATAATTATTCTATACTCGCAAAGATGCAATTTTTACATTATGCCATCAAAAACAAGTGTTCGTCTCGTGATATATGTACACGACGGTAATGGTCGAAAAGAATTAAATGCCTTGAAGATAAACAAAAGCATCGAGTTACGTATCTGAAAAGACAATAAGGAAACTCTTGTGACTGACAAATTTGTACCTTGTCTCTGAGGCTTGAATTTGCAGCACGTACAACATAAGAACAATTGAGTGGAGCATATGCCTAAACTATACATTTTGTGATATTATTATTAATATTATTATTATTATAGAGGAGGCAGAGTAAGTATTAAGTCATCACATATTCTTACGTGACTTCAAAGACTGATGTAAAGCAAGAGAACGATTGTTGACTATTTGGGCAGGCTACACACTGTTTCAGTAAGATACAATTACTCGTGTGTTTTTATTTAAAGAGTCCATGTGTTATTTCTTCTGAGCTCAACCAACGTCGGTCCATCCAGTATTGGACTCAGTGGGCAACAGTTAGAGGGACCGAAATGAATGTCTGGCTGAATTGAAATAGTTAGCGAGATTTGAAATGAATTTACTGGAACTGTGACACTTGTGGTTATTCATTCTTCTCCTCAAGTCCACAGATTCGCCAACGTATCAGACGAAACATTTTTCCCATAACAAACAAGAATGAGTTAGGCACTTACAACATGACTGCGTCAAGATGGATTTTGCATTTAGCCCCATTTCTCATATAGCTTTATATGCTATGAAGCTTCATGGTTGCATTAATATTTAAGTTTGTCACATGCTGCTACTAAAATTAGTTCACTGTAACCTACTGATCGGGGTCGTGCTTCTTTATAGCATTACCTTGTTTACATTTTTCTTACATTGGTGTATGTTCAGTCATGAAACATGGCACGTGCATTCATTTCACGGATTATTATTGACAACCTCAAAAAGTGACCTACATTTCTTGCTCTAGTGACAATGTTTGTTTTTTCATCATGCATCAGCTAAGCAGGCGTTCCGTAGCGTTCCGTAGAGGTCTTGTATTTACGGTATTCATGTTTCTTTCAAAACCACTCTGCGACTACTAGATTAATCGTGATTACCTATTGTTTTAATGTAAATTATATTTGAATTTCTATTATACCATTACTTAATAACAGAAACGTTTCTCTTTCCATTTTTCAAATTCATGGTCATGTTATAACATAAGTATATATTGTATAAGTGTATAAAGCTTCTTTAGAGATAATCCATTTGTTTGAGTCCGTAACTTTAACATACTGGCTAGAATTCTGGTTGTGATGGTGAAAACATTTAGTTTGCCTGGATCTTCCACTCAATCCGGTGTTAAACTCTCTATATCAGTAATTTCCTAATAATTTCAAATAAAGCTTAGAAAAGCTTTTTCATTAGACAAATTTCTCCGAAAACAGCAACAACACTATTTTTATTATATTCAACGCGAACGTTCAAAGTGGCAAAAGGAGTACAACAAAAGTTCAAAAAAATAAACATAAAAACTAAATACAAATTAAATTCAAAATAAGTGAAAATATTGAAAGAATATCATTCGTTCTAACTTTCAATCCAGATTCTCATCTAGTAGCAGAATCATTGAGCAACACTGTCATACCAATTGTCAGAAACCTTAAGAATTTGTTTCCCAAATAAACCAGTGATAGCATACCACAGACTACAAATATGAGAGACATACTAGTCAAAGTAAAACGAAAAGCCCTAACAAACCAAACTAATAATGGATCTTCCGAACTGTTTGAGGATAACAGGTGTAAGACATGCCAACACGTGATCAAAAAGGACTTTCCCAACACAGTAACGGGCGAAAACCAAGTATCCACTGCAGTACCATCTTTGTGACGTCAATACAGTTAATGATGTAATAAAAACATCAGGCATGAGGACACATCTGAAGTATTTTTGAAGCTGAGGACGGAAATGGCCGAGGATGTTCTGAGTGGATAGACACGCTATGACGTCATGTTACCTTGCAACACACATATTGGGTCAAACATGTGCTCAACAGCACCCAAATAAGTGCTTTACAACGTCCAATAAGTAAAGCATTAAATGGGTTATCCAACGCAATGCTTTTTGATAGGAACTCAGGAGCTATATCATTATAGATTATAGTATTTGTACTATTGGATATTGTGCGCAAGACCGATGTACAATGAGGCAAGCTTGCGAGCCCTGTGTACTTGGGGTGAGACCACAATATCCAACAATACAAACAATAGAGTTTATTTATTATATACCCCTGTTTGCTGAATAATAAACTGTATGAAACTTCTATTCTACAAAAATTCAAAAGGATAAACATATTATTTTTCTTTCAATTACTTTTTATTACTGAATCGCGCATATATACATTGTTCGACATGCCCTGTGTTGACATCTGTTAAGTCTTTATGAATGTACTGTGACATCATGTTACATAACAACAAACATATTGGGTCCTACGTGTACTTAACAGCACCCAATAAGTGCTTGGCGATGTTCCATAAGTGAAACATTTGCTGAATATATCGCACGAAATGCACTCGCATAGGAAGTCACGCGATGGGTATGCAATACTATATGCATATATTTATTAGTATGATTATATAAAATAAATTTGTATAGAATGACACCAACAGAATCAAAGATTTCAGAGAGTTTTAAGTCGTTCCAGGCAGGAATCGAACCTGCATAGCTTTCATGCACTAGTTCCATAATGCACTCGGCTATGCACTCAACCCCAACAATGGATAAAGCAATGTCGAAAAAAAAGGACTCCGGATGCATGAGAACTCACTCGCTAGGCAAGCAAAATTCAACACTCAGTTATATATACAAACCCAACGGACATTTATTTAGAAATGGAAGCATATACATGAAATTATAATTATAAATTGACACGTATACAGCGCTTTTCCTTGGATCTTACATTGTATGTGTGGATGCACGAGATATCTCGAGTATTATCCTTCCACCTTGTTCCATCCATTCTTGGGGATGAGCGCATAGCCTAGTTGATGGGAGTGCTGGTGCCTGAGAGACAGGCGACAGGTGCCGTTACTCTAAGCACGGGTTTGATTCTTGTTTGGAACGAATTAAAACTATCTTGTTGTTATTCTCTCTCTCGCTCTCTCTCTCTGTATGTATATTTTCCTCTTCTTATCCATATTGATACAACAGGCCACAGTTGTAAATCTAATTACTGTGAATCTGCAGTCCTCACAATTACAATTTCTTGCTGCTTGTGTGTATATATTTGTGTTAGTTAGATACTGTTTTCCAAGTACCACTACCCCTAATTGCCAAGCTTTACATTATTTCATGCGCCCGCTTTGCTGGGTGATCGAGATATTGTTATACACATTAACACACACATACATACATACATACATACATACATACATACATACATACATACATACATACATACATACTGTTATGTATATTGAATTTATATTATGCGTCCATGAGGTAAGTTGTACTTTACTGGTCATTAACTTGTAAATAACATGTTTACTGCATATGAGTCCAAGATCAGACTTGTTTACATAGCATTTCGTACTTAGATTGGAATTTTCCATATCCTGACATGAGAAAAGTCAGGTACACCAGTAACTTTCCAATATTCTAGAATATTCTCTCAGGTGACTTATATTTATACCTGTTTGGTAAAAACGATTTCATTCCTATTTAAAACTTCATGTAATTAAGATCAGTCTCTTAAGGAATTTATTTTAGTAATTAGATGTTACAGTTGTGAAAGTCAGAGCAAATTCAGAGAGAAGAATTATTTATTTGACATATTCATTGGAATTACCAAAAGTGTTCATTCTCATTTTGGATTAATACATGACTTTGGGATTTATGAGAATTTATTCAAAGATTTTCTGGATTACATCATTCAGGCAGATCAGGACATTCTAGAAAACTGACACATCAGAATATTCAAGACTACTAGCACATTATGACATTCAAGGCTACTGGAATTCATTCGGAGCATTCTGTATTTAGGACTTGTGATTAGGACACTTAGGATTATTGGATTATTTGGACTTTAATTTACGTTACTGTAAGTGTCTTTGAATGTTCACTTTAATTGTCAAGAGATAAATTGTTTGTTGATTTTACTTACATTGTTGGTTTCACTTTCTTTCTCTTTCATTATTTTAAGACCTAGAGTCGTAACAGAAATAGTGGCCGTTCCGGGATCTGAATTTCTTTAAATTACGATTGAAATTGACTTTTCACTGTCCCTGTTAAAGATTTGTAGTTCACCCATTTGAGAAATCTTTAGTGAAACCAGCAAGCATTCACAATGTCATCTAAGGTTGAGAACTTTGTTTCAAGTCCTACCCAGGTAGGGTTAGGATCTACGAAAAAGGACGAGTTGCTTGAGTTTGCCAGACATTTTGATTTTTCTGAAGTGTCTTTGAAAAAGGAAGAGATAAAGAATATTTTAATTTCATATTTGGTTGGAAATGGAATTTGGGATACTAGTGCTTTGGGTTTTATTAATAAGTCTGTATCTGGTTTGGATTGAAAATTACGGGAATTACAGCTATAAAAGAACCCAGATGGAATTAGAATTAAGAAAGCTTCAGCTTCAGAAAGAGGAAAGGGAAATAGAAATGCAGAGAAGGAAAGAGGAGAGGGAAATGAAAGAAAGGGAAATGCAGATGCAGAGAGAGAGAGAGAGAGAGAGAGAGAGAGAGAGAGAGAGAGGGGAAGGAAAATACAAATGCACAGAGAGGAGAAGGAGAGACAGATGCAGGGAGAAGAAAGACAAATGCAATACATATTAAGAGAACTAGAACAGGCAAGAGGCGCCCCCCCCCCTTTGCACATAAGTTCAGGTTTGATGTTACCAGATATATTAGGTTAAAATCCCCTTTTCAAGGAAAAAAGTAGATAACTACTTTCTTCAGTTTGAGAAAATTGCTGAAAACTTGAAATGGCGATAAGAGCATTGGACTTTGTTATTACAAAGTGTACTTATTGGCAAAGCTCGTGAAGTCTAAACTTCACTGTCAGTACAACAAAGCACTGATTATGATGTGGTTAAGGAGTACATCCTAAAGGGTTATGAGTTGGTACATGAGGCATATCGACAAAAGTTTAGGAACTGTAGAAAAGAAACTGGAAAAACTCATGTCGAATTTGCAAGGGAAAAAGAACAACTATTTGATAGGTGGCAGTCAACCAAGAAGGTTGATCAAGATTACGATAACCTCAGACAGCTCGTATTAATTGAAGAGTTCAGGAGGTGCATCCATGGTGATGTCAAGACCTATCTTGACGACCAGAAAGTGGAAACTTTGGAAAATGCTGCTCGTATGGCTGATGATTATCCTTTGACTCACACAATTTCATTTGTCAATAAGTCTTCCTCTCAGCAGTTTTCTGGTAGAAAAACCATTTCAATCTCAAACGAGTACTTCTAAATTTCAAAGGATCACCACTGTTATGGAATCAAACATCTGATAAGACTGACAAGCAATCCTTATATCTTCCTACGTCATTTCTGATTGATTCAGGTTGAAAAATAAGCAACAGAATAAAGATAGTGCTATTTCAAATGCTCTTATTTCAAAGAGGTCAAGTTCAAGGTCTTGTATTGAAAGCAAAACATTTGTTGGGTCAAACAAATCCCAGTCTGATACTATTTGGAGACTTATGAACCATTCATGTCAGAAAGTTCTATATCACTTATTGGTGATCTGTCAAACCTATCCCTATTAAAATATTAAAGGACACAGGAGCTTCTCAGAGTCTTTTCTTATCAGGTACTTTCCTTTTGTCCGAGAAGTCTTCTTCTAGTGAAAGTGTACTTATTTAGGGAGTAGAGTGCGGCTTTGTACATGTTGATCTCCATTGTGTTAATTTGGCATCAGACTTAGTTTCTGGACCTGTGACTGTTGGGACAGTAACTTCTTCACCTGTAGAAGGTATCCATTTGTTACTAGGCAATGACCTAGCTGACAAGCCTTCTCTGGATCAAAAAGTTGATCCTACTGAGATTGAAATCACTGATTTGTATCCTGCTTGTGCAGTTACCAGAGCTATGACAAAAAAGAGCTCTTGCGAATGATGTTGATCAGGAAATTATTCCTTTAGCTGACACATTTATCGGTCAGTCTTTTGATGAGGTCACCTTTTCTCCTGTTATTGATCAATCAGAAGGTATTGATCACAGTGATCCTCTTTTTAAAACTCATTCTCTCTATTCTAATCAGAGTGACAAAAGAAAATCACTTGTTGTCTTACAGAAACAGGATCCTGAAATCTCCTGTTTGTTTCAGAGGGCTATTAGTGAAACTGAAGTCACACAAGTTCCGGTGTGTTACTTTGTGGAAAATGGGGGCCTTATGAGAAAATGGAGACCACCTGAGGTACACACTGGTGACGAGTGGTCAGTGAGCTATCAAATTGTCGTTCCTAAGTCATATATACAGGAAATTCTTAGTCTAGCCCATGAAACTTCCTTGGCTGGTCATTTAGGTATCAATAAGACTTATCACAAAATCTTGAATCATTTTTATTGGCCAGAACTTAAAAGTGAACCTGTATATCTTGTCAAATGGTAGGAAAACCTAGTCAGAAGATACCTAAGGCTCATCTGCAACCTATTCCTGCATTTGACGAACCATTTTAGTAGAATAATGGTTGACTGTGTCGGTCCCTTACCTAAGACCAAGTCAGGCAACCAATACTTGTTGACCATTATGTCTGCTTCTACAAGATTTCCAGAGGCAATTCCTCTGAGAAATATTAAAACTAAAACCACCGTGAAAGCTCTGGTGAATTTTTTTTTTACACTTGCTGGCCTTCCCAAATCTGTCCAGTCGGATCAAGGGTCAAATTTTATGTCTGGAATTTTCCACCAAGTTATGCATGAATTAGGCATCCAACGTTTAAATCTGAAAGTAAAGGGGGTTTGTAAAGATTTCATCTCACTTTGAAGATAATGTTTCGGTCATATTGCTTAGATACAGGAAATGATTGGGATGAGGGTGTTCTTTTTGTTGTTGTTGGCTGTTAGGGAATTATTTCAAGAGTCATTGGGTTTTAGTCCCTTTGAAATGGATTTTAGACATACTGTCAGTAGACCATTGAAATTATTAAAAGAGAAATTTCTTTCAAATGAATATTCAAAGATTTGTTCTACTTGACTACGTCTCTGATTTAAAATAAAAGTTGTCAAAGGCCTGTGAAGTAGCAAGAACTAATCTTCACTCTACTCAGTCAAAAATGAAATTAAGGTATGACAGAAATACACAGGGAAGGAGTTTTAAACCTGGTGACAAAGTTCTGGCTCTCTTTCCCATACCTCAAAATCCTCTTCAGGCTAAATTTTATGGTCCTTATACCGTTGAAAAGAAAGTAAATGACTTAAATTATATCATTAACACTCCTGGGAGACGGAAACAAAAACAACTTTGTCATATAAATATGTTAAAGGAATATTTTGACAGAGATAGCCCAGCTAATTATTCAGTTAATTTAGTTGTACCTGTCCCACACAGTGAAGATATCAACGATGGAATACGATCAGACTATAGTGTTATGTATGATGTTTATATAATATTATAAATATTTTAGGAAATTATAAATGTTTCTTCACTTTAATATTTGCTTAAATCTTAATGTTATCAGGAAAAACATGTTTAACTAGTGTCCTTGAATTAGGTTGTTTTGATCAATATGTTTTCTCAATTTGAAGGTTAAGGTTGAATTTTGTTTACAGTTAAAATTCCATTAAGATGACTCATGTTCTAGAACATTCTGTCATGTGACCAATCTTTATATATACCATGTTTGGGTGTTCATTTATTACTAGGCAATGACCTAGCTGGAGATAAGGTTGTGGTTAATCCACTTGTAACTGACAAGCCTTGTTTGGATCAGAAAGTTGATCCTGTCGAAACTGAAATCCCTGATTTGTACCCTGCTTGTGCAGTTACTAGAGCTATGGCAAAAAGAGCTCTTGAGATTGATGTTGATCAGGATATTATTCCTTTAGCTGGCACATGTATTGGTCAGTCTTATGATGAGGTCACTTTTTCCTCAGGTATTGATCAATCAAATGGTATTGATCACAGTGATCCTCTTTTGGCAACTCATTCTCTTTGTTCTAATCAGGATGACAAACGACAATCCCTTGTCGTTGAACAGGAGCAAGATCCCGAGATATCTTGTTTGTTTCAGAGGGCTATTAGTGAAACTGAAGCCACACAAGTTCCAGTGTGTTACTTTGTGAAAAATGGGGTCCTTATGAGGAAATGGAGACCACCTGATGTACCCGCTGGTGACGAGTGGTCAGTGAGCTATCAAATTGTTGTTCCTAAGTCATATCGACAGGAAATTCTTAATTTAGCCCATGAAACTCCTTTAGCTGGTCATTTAGGAGTCCGTAAGACTTATCACAAGATCTTGAATCATTTTTATTGGCCAAAACTCAAAAGTGATATTTCTAAATACTGCAGATCTTGTCACACTTGTCAAATGGTAGGAAAACCCAATCAGAAGATACCTAAGGCTCATCTGCAACCTATTCCTGCATTTGATGAACCATTTAGTAGAATAATAGTAGACTGTGTTGGTCCTTTACCTAAAACCAAGTCAGGCAACCAATACTTGTTGACCATCATGTGTGCATCTACAAGATTTCCAGAGGCAATTCCTCTGAGAAATATAAAAACTAAAACTATTGTGAAAGCTTTGGTGAAGTTTTTTACACTTGTTGGCCTTCCCAAATCTGTCCAGTCGGATCAAGGGTCAAATTTTATGTCTGGAATTTTCCAACAAGTTATGCATGAATTAGGCATCCAACAGTTTAAATCTTCTGCCTATCACCCTGAAAGTCAAGGTGCTTTGGAAAGATTTCATCAAACTTTGAAGAGTATGATTCGATCATATTGCTTTGATACAGAAAAGGATTGGGATGAGGGTGTTCATTTGTTGTTGTTTGCTGTTAGGGAATCAGGTCAAGAGTCGTTGGGTTTTAGTCCCTTTGAACTAGTTTTTGGTCATACTGTCCGTGGACCATTGAAATTATTGAAAGAGAAACTTCTTTCAAATGAAGATTCGAAGATTAATCTTCTTGATTATGTCTCTGATTTCAAATACAAGTTGTCAAAGGCCTGTGAAGTAGCAAGAACTAATCTTCACACTACCCAGTCAAAAATGAAATTAAGGTATGACAGAAATTCACAGGAAAGGAGTTTTAAACCTGGTGACAAAGTTCTGGCTCTCTTTCCCATACCTCAAAATCCTCTTCAGGCTAAATTTTATGGTCCTTATACCGTTGCAAAGAAAGTAAATGACTTAAATTATATCATTAACACTCCTGGGAGACGGAAACAGTAACAACTTTGTCATATAAATATGTTAAAGGAATATTTTGACAGAGATAGCTCAGCTAATTATTCAGTTAATTTAGTTGTACCTGTCCCACACAGTGAAGATATCAACGATGGAGTACAATCAGACTATAGTGACTCTGGTATAACCAATCTTCGGAATTCAGAAATATTGAACAACCTAGACCAGAAACTTTCACATCTACAACAACAGGAAAGAAATGAACTAAAACAGCTATTACATGACTATGAGCACTTGTTTCCTGATGTTCCAACACGAACAAGTAAAATTTATCATGACGTTGACATTGTAGATTCTGCGCCTGTGAAACAGCATCCTTATAGGATGAATCCTCTCAAACAGAACTATCTGAAGAAAGAAATTCAGTATCTACTGGAGAATGATTTCATAGAACCAAGTAAAAGTTACTGGAGTTCACCATGTATTCTTGTTCCCAAGCCAGATAATACATTCCGTATGTGTTCTGACTATAGAAAAGTCAACAGTGTCACCAAGACTGATTCATTTCGAATCCCAAGAATGGACGATTGCATTGATAAAATTGGAAATGCGGAATATGTCACCAAGTTTGACCTTTTAAAAGGATTCAGGCAAATTCCACTGACGGAAAGGGCAAAAGAAATTTCAGCATTTGCAACTCCAGATGGACTTTATCAATATAAAGTCATGCCGTTTGGAATGAAAAATTCGCCTGCAAACTTTCAACGTCTGATGAACATGATAACATTTGGTCTTGATAATTGTGACGCTTATATCGATGACGTCATTATCTACAACAACACCTGGGAAGATCATTTGGAAACCATTCGAAAATTCTTCGATCGACTCAGTGATGCGAATCTGACAATTAATTTGAGCAAAAGTGAGTTTTGCCATGCTTGTGTCATATTTTTAGGACATATTGTGGGACAAGGTCAAGTTAAACCTATAGAAGCTAAGGTCAAAGCTATCTCTGAATTTCAAGTTCCAATTTGTAAAAAGCAACTGATGCGATTTCTAGGTATGGCTGGATATTATCGGAAATTTTGTTCCAATTTTTCCAAAATTGCTGAACCTTTGACAAGTTTATTGAGTAAGAAAACCAAATTTTATTGGTCTGACAAGTGTCAGGAATCTTTTGACAAGTTAAAGGCCATGCTTAAGAATGCACCAGTTCTTTCTGCACCAAATTTTAGCCAATCATTTAAATTATCTGTTGATGCAAGTGATGTAGGGGTTGGTGGAGTATTGATTCAGGAAGACAAAAGTGGTGTGGATCACCCTGTGTGTTATTTTTCTAAAAAACTAAACAAGCACCAGAAAAATTATTCCACAATTGAGAAGGAATGTTTGGCTTTGATATTGGCTTTACAGCATTTTGAAGTGTATGTTACCTCAGCTCTTTCTCCAATTATTGTGTACAGTGATCACAATCCCCTTACTTTCATCAACAAAATGAAAGATAAAAATCGGAGATTGTTGAGATGGAGTTTGATATTGCAAGAATATAACATTGGCATTAGACACATCAGGGGAAAAGACAATGTGATTGCAGATGCACTCTCACGTGCCTAGAAATGTAATATTGTTTGATGTAATTAAGTCCAGTATCATAAAACATGTTCTTATGTAGTTTTGGTTATTGTAGTATTAGATGTATATTCAAAAGAAAGCTTTATTATATAAATCTTTCTTTTTCTTTATGAGGGGAGGTGTTATGTATGATGTTTATATAATATTATAAATATTTTAGGAAATTATAAATGTTTCTTCACTTTAATATTTGCTTAAATCTTAATGTTATCAGGAAAAACATGTTTAACAAGTGTCCTTGAATTAGGTTGTTTTGATCAATATGTTTTCTCAATTTGAAGGTCAAGGTTGAATTTTGTTTACAGTTAAAATTCCATTAAGATGACTCATGTTCTAGAACATTCTGTCATGTGACCAATCTTTATATATACCATGTTTGGTGGACATTTATTCAGTTCGACATTACCATCAGTCTTGTAAAGAGCTATTACAGTTGTGAAAATTCATTCCAAATTCTAAGAGAGGAATTATTTTTAAATATTCATTGGATTATAACAGTGCTCATAAACTTTTGGATTTTGGATTTTTAATTGACAATTTTGGAATTTATGTGAACTTATTCAGAGATTTTGGAATACTTCATTTTGACTTCAGCACCTCAAGATTTCTAGTACATCAGGACTTTGGAGACCATTGGCACATAATAACATTCAAGAACACATTCTATATTTAGGACTTGTGATTAGAACAATCATTCTTATTGGATTATTAGGATTTCAAAACACATTACTGTAAGTGACTTTTTGATTTTTTCATTTTAATTATCTAGTAATAAATTGCTTGTTGATTTTTACTCGATTTGTTTGTTTCACTTTCTTTCTGTTACATTTTTCTTAGACCATAGAGTCGTAACAATAGTGACTCTGGTATAACCAATCTTCGGAATTCAGAAATATTTAACAATTTGGACCAGAAACTTTTGCATCTACAACAACAGGAAAGAAATGAACTAAAACAGCTATTGCATGACTATGAGCACTTGTTTCCTGATGTTCCTTACTGAACAAATAAAATCTCTCCTGACGTTGATATTGTAGATTCTATTCCTTTGAAACAGCATCCTTGCAGGATGAATCCTCTTAAACATGAATATTTGAAGAAAGAAATTAAATATTTACTGGAGAATGATTTTATAGAACCAAGCTAAATAACTGAAGTTCACCATGTATTCTTGTGCCTAAGCCAGATAATACATTCCGCATGTGTACTGACTATAGAAAAGTCAACTGTGTCGCCAAAACGGATTAATTTCTAATATCAAGAATGGATGATTGCATTGATAAACTTGGAAATGCGAAATATGTCACCAAGTTTGACTTTTAAAAGGATTCTGGCAAATTGCACTCACGGAAAGGGCAAAATAAATTTCACCATTTGTAACTCCATATGGGCTTTATCAATATAAAGTTATGCCGTTTGGAATGAAACATTCTCCAGCAATATTATCGCAAGTTTTGTTCAAATTTTTCTATAATTGCTGAACCTTGGACAAATTTGTTGAATAAGAAATCCAAGTTTTATTGGTCTGATCAGTGTCAGAAATCTTGTGATGAATTAAAGGCCATGCTTAAGAATGCACCAGTTCGTTCAGCACTAAATTTCTGCCAATTATTTAAAATGTCTGTTGATGCAAGTGATGTAGGGGTTGGTGGAGTATTGATTCATCAAGACAAAAATGGTGTAGATCTCCCTGTGTGTTATTTTTCTAAAAAACTAAAGAAGCACCAGAAACATTATTCCACAATTGAGAAGGAATGTTTGGCTTTGATATTGGCTTTGCAACATTTTGAAGTCTATGTTAGCTCGGCTCTTTCTCCAGTTATTGTATACAGTTATCACAATCCCCTGACTTTCATGAACAAAATGAAATATAAAAATCGGATTTTGTTCAGATGGAGTTTAATACTGCAGGATTATACCATTGACATTCGACACATCAATCAGGCATATCAGGACATTCAAGACTACTGACACACCAGAACATTCACGACTACTAGGACATCAGCACACTCAAGGGTACTTGAATTCATTCGGAACATTCTATATTTAGGACTTGTGATTATAACAATTAGGATTATTTGGACTTTAATTCACATTATTGTAAGTGTCATTTGAATTTTCAGTTTAATTGTCAAGAAATAAATTGCTTGTTGACTTTACTTAAATTGTTGGTTTCACTTTCTTTCTGTTACATTGTTTTAAGACCTAGAGTCGTTACAATCCCATGATTTCGACAAAGCATGGGTATATTATGATACAGTCCATCCATCCATTCGTATCAGATTCCATAAGAGACGCCTCATTTTATGTCACTTGAACAGAACAGCTTTACAAGATTTTGATGGACACCGAAATTTTATTATTTTTAGTTATTCGTTACGGTTGTAACCGTTGCTTCATCACTTTAACATGTTCTGCCATTTCTAATAGTAATAAACGAGACATATGTTGAAATCACGCGGGCTTTGAAGCCATAAAAAGTACGCTTTTGTTTTTGAAGTTCTAAAAAACACAATTGTTGTTTTTCATGCCACCATGATCATCTGCTATTTTTGTAGAAAAACCATCATATATTACGTGAAAGAAAAATAAAACCACAAAATTACTATATATTTTCTAGGCTACCACCGACTCAGTTTTCACTATAAAAATCACTTGTAAGAAGGCACACATAAAAGATAATCTTAATTAAAAAAGTGACCCTAACCTCTTATAACGCCGACGAAGGTAAGGTTCGCAACACAATTAAAATATTGAGAGAAAAACATATCGAAGTATTTAAACTTTGTGACAGTTAAATAATGGACTTTAGATTTTAAAAAATGAACAAATTTAGAAACTTATCCATGTTCCCGAACTCGGCTTAACGATCTAGTTAAGAAAGACATTTCATAAATATTTAAAGAGTTAAACTGTACTGCACTGAAAAAAGATTAGTTCACATACAAACCATTGAACGTTTTTAATAATTACACTTTTATATTTTACATTGAAGACTAATTGAATAGACACAGAACACAGTGTGATATGAAATTTCGACTAAATCAGTTAAAGTGGGTAGTATGTACGGCAACACCTTAATGCCAAATATCTTTTGGGCATTTAACAAGTAAAAGTGTATCAGAACTAGTCAAACCAGTATGCAAATTTCATGTTTATTTCCAGCGAAGAAAACTGCTGCCTTAATGTAAAATACCTTTACCTGATAAACGAGTTTTTAATGCAACAAACAACAACATAAATCTTAAACAATTTTACATAATCTGTAATAACTTTAACAGTTTACCAAATCATGACTTGAGATACATCGATGAAAAAAAATATTGAAGAAAAGAAGAACACAAAACTGTACATCAACGTTTATGGAGCCTACACCTGTTGTTGTGTCAGCTGTTTGCATACGCAAATATAACTATGAAGTGTATACTATTGAAGACTGGAGAAAATTGTCATCTAATAAAATTAACTCACTGGTAACAAGTCATCAAAAATAGGATGATGTTTTTCTTTCAGCAAGATCGCACTGGTTCAACATATGAAGGTATTGCAATGTTAAATCAAGGCATCAGAGAGTATGTGATTTGTATATTAACTGCTTAAGTTTAAAGCAGAACGTCTACTACACAGTCTATTTCGACTATTAAAACGTTAATGTAGCTATTAATTTTAGGACAGCAAAGGGACGACACGGATGAATTAATTATAGTAAATATTCAACAATACATAACGGATTTAAAAGTGATTTTGCTGTTGGTGACGGTGTGTTTTTGTTATCGAGAGACATGGTTATGAAATGTAGTAGCATTGGCGAATACGACAACAATTCAAACCCTATCATCACTACCGATGTAGTAAAGAACGGTATTCCAAAGGATGAAGAGCAGTCAGTGACAGTTAACATAGAAAACTGCAGTGAACAAAAAAAAAAAAAAGAAAAGAAAAAAAAAAAAAGAAAGAAGACAAAGTGATTACAAATTTTGTGGAGAAGAAGAACTGTAATTACCATATATAGTAGTCCTACTGTCACATCTGCCAACGGATGAGATACTTGGGCGTTCAAAACACACATGACAATTTAGAAAGGCCCAGACAAAACTTGTACTGATCATGAAATAAAGCAACAATCTTTTATATTGATATTAATAGTTACAGAGGCTACTATAGTTTACTTTTTATATAGTTTAGAACCTCTAACTCTGTTAGATGATTTGTTTCCACCTGTAATTAGGCATGCAAATACAAGAAAACCACTAATGATATTAATCAACAATTTGTTCTGCTGTTTTAAAATACAGCTTATTACATTAGCAGTAATATTAGGTATTTCTCCATCTCAAAAATTTTTTTTTTTTAAAAATGGACTACGTTTTTTAAGCCTTTCTTAATATACAATATTATTTATGATAAAGCAGACAACACTTCTGAGTGTGAATCAAATTATTTTAATTCAAAGAATATCGGTTATTTCAACAAAATTAAATCATCTTTTACACCACCTGATGGACGTGATTTATATTTTAATATCGAAACTATCACACAAGAACTATTACGTGATAGTTCTCAAAACGACAGTATAGTAATATCTCTTTACGCAATCTAATTAATGACGAGAGCATTGTGATTAAAAAGGCTGATAAATCAAAAACTATTATCATTATGAATAAGGAAGACTGCGTTAAAGAAATTGAACGTCAAATAAATGATAAAAAATACTACAAAAAAGTTAGCGAACACCCTTCATTAGAAATTAAATCGAAAATTGTCACATGCATTGATGAAATCTCTAAGAATAATAGTTCCTTATATAAAGAATTTGACACTTTCCTTCAAATACTTACACCTCAGTTTTACCTATTGCCCAAACTCATAAAAGTCCTGACCATACTTTACCTTGAAATTATCCAGGATGACCAATTATATCAGGTTGTAATTCATATACGAAGAAATTATCCAAATTTATAGAGTGTGTTTTTCATCTTTAATGAAATCACTTTGTTCATACATTAAAGACACTGCTGATTTCATTAAAAACTTGATAAAATATATTCCACAACTATCTCATAATTCCATCCTTGTATCATTAGATGTAACATCATTGTACACAAACACACCGCATGCAGATGGTATTGGGGCGTGTAAATATTTTCTTGACAACAGTCTTAATAATAACAAACTATCGAGTGAACATATTCGTAAAAGATAATAAAACGTATCTTGAAAAATAATAATTTCCAATTTAAAAGTAGAAATTAGATCCATATAATGGGAACGGCAATGAGTAGTCCTATGGCTCCTTCATACGCTTCTCTTTTCATGGGAAATTAGAAAAAGATTTTCTTGAAAATAAGAATTCTAATACCACTGTTTAGTTAATATTTTTGGATGACATCTTTATGATCTGGAACCATTCAGAACAAAAACATCCACCAGTATGTGGACTATTCTTCAAGCCATCCAAGGTCATGTAAAAACGGTATACCTTATAGACAGGCGGAAAGATATCAATTACAAAATTCTTTGAATATTACAAACATATTTCCAAAGCAGGAGTTATCTTATACATGTAATTGATTCTGCTTTGAATAAAGCCCGTATTCTTACTCAAAATGATGCTTTAAACACAGCAGAATGTACGAAAGAGAAAAATATAATTCCCATCATAATACAATATAATCCTTCGTTACCAAATATAGGACTTACAATTAATAAATATTGGAGTCTCCTCAGCTTATCAAATAAACACAGCGTAAAAACACTTTACAAAAGCAAGCTTATAAAAGACATCGGAATTTCCAAGATTTTATTTATCAGAACTAAACCGTCAGAAAATATAAAAAGAGGTTTTCATCATCTAAATGTAAGATACGTCTGTGCTCTCAATGTACAAATATTAGAGAAAGTACCTATTTTAGTAGCTCCAATACAAAAGTTGTTTTCTCGACAATATAACACTGACTGCATATCATGTAATTTATTTTATTATCTGTAACAAAAATGTAACATGCAATATATTGCTATAATTTTCGAGGAGAATAAATAATCACCGCTTTCATAAAAAAAATTTTTTTATGGATCCTCAGTTCTCCACTAATGTTTCAATACATTTAATACAAATGCTCACTTGCTACGTAATTTTTCTTTTTAAATTTATATATATATATATATATATATATATATATATATATATATATATATATAAGTTATAAAGATATAATTGTATGTATGACTGTATATCTCTACATTGTGATTTCACTGATTCAGTTTTCATTAGAGTCTCATGTATCTTTCTCATCCCGTTATACATATTAGATTGTTAAAATAATTGATATCATTTTTTACCTTATTTTAATGACGTAATTGCTTAGAAATTTATAGACGCCATCCGTTTCTTTCAAAATAGTTTGTGCCTGAAGAAGCATACAGTAAATGCAAAACTAGTTGCACAAATAGATCGGAGTTGTGTTGTTTTTTTTATAAAAAAACTTCAATTACACTGGTCTAAAATTTTTTAGAAGTCGTCTGCTTCAGAAAAAAAATGTGGTATTTATTAGGGATTTTGATGTGCTGAATTCAAATATGACAATTAAAACAACTGATTGGATACTGTTTCCAAGATATTTAAGTTTTTACATTTTACGTCTATGTATATTGTGTACATAGTAGAGTTTTAATCATAAATTGTAAACCTAGGTCTTTTCATATGTTTATGGTTGCTTTACATGATAATATTTCACCTGCCCTGTTTATGTAACTCTTTAAAAAACAGGAAAAGGGTTATATAAATAAAAAATATATCGAAACAAAAGTAAAAAAAACCTATTATATACATATATGTACATAGTTTAGTCCTTATTCAGTGTCTACTCGGCGATTCTTGGCTTGTCTCTAGTATTCATTAAATGGAGCATCTCTTGTCACTATCCAACAATAGTCTGCAAGCATTGAATGGCTCCATTTGCCCTGATAGCGTTTCTCCAATGTTGCAATGTCCTGGTGAAATCGCTGGCCTTGCTCGTCGCTCACTGCTCCGCAGTTTGGTGGAATTTTTTTTAGATGAGTGTGCAAAAAATGTATCTTTAGTGACATGTTGCAACCAAGGCTTTTGTATGCCTTGAGGAGGTTTTCCACCAACTTCCTGTAGTTGTCTGCCTTGTTGTTTCCAAGAACATTTGTTGCCACTAACTGGAAGGCTTTCCATGTTGTCTTTTCCCGGTGAAATGCATCATCTCGAAGAAGTTCACGAATTTGAGAACCAACAAAGACACCTTCCTTTATCTTAGCTTCACTTAACCTTGGAAATTTTCCACGTAGGTACTTGAAGGCTGCTTGTGTTTTGTCCATGGCCTTGACAAAGTTCTTCATCAGACCCAGCTTGATGTGCAAGGGTGGTAACAAAATCTTCCTTTTCATCCCAGGCTCCAATGACTGTCGGAGTTGCCAATCTCTCTTGATGTAGTGGGAATCTCTCGCATGACTATCCCATTCGCACAGAAAACAGCAGTACTTTGTGTATCCAGTCTGCAGAACAAGCAAGAGAGCAAGAACCTTGAAATCGCCACAAAGCTGCCACTGATGTTGGTCATAGTTTATGCACCTCAAAAGTTGTTTCATGTTTTCATAGGTTTTCTTCATATGGACTGCATGACCAACTGGAATTGATAACAAAACATTGCCATTATGCAGCAAAACAGCTTTAAGTCTCGTCTTCGATGAATCAATGAACAGTCTCCACTCATCTGGATCATAAACGATGTTGAGGGATGCCATCACACCATCGATGTTGTTGCAGGCTACAAGATCACCTTCCATGAAGAAGAATGGGACAAGATCCTTTTGACGATCACGGAACATGGAAACCCTAACATCACCTGCCAGGAGATTCCACTGCTGTAGTCTGGAGCCCAACAGCTCTGCCTTACTCTTGGGTAGTTCCAAATCCCTGACAAGGTAATTCAGTTCACTTTGTGTTATGAGGTGTGGTTCAGAGGAGGAGGATGGGAGAAAATATGGGTCTTGTGACATTGATGGTTCAGGACTAGAAGTTTCATCCTCTTCCTCTACATCGTCTGACTCAAATGAGGATGATTCTAGTGCATCAGGAACCGGCAGTCCTTCTCTGTGGGGTACTGGGCGTATAGCTGACGGAATGTTTGGATAATGCACAGTCCACTTTTTCTTCTTTGACACACCTTTCCCAACTGGAGGCACCATGCAGAAGTAACAATGGCTGATATGATCTGTTGGCTCTCTCCAAATCATTGGCACTGCAAGAGGCATAGATTACCTTTTCCTGTTCAACCACTGGCGAAGAATTGTTGCACAAGTGTTGCAGCATATGTGTGGGGCCCACCTCTTGTCCTGATCTCCAATTTTGCATCCAAAATAAAGGCGATAGGCTTTCTTAACCATAGTGGTTATACTGTGATGCAAAAGTCACTTCTCCACAATCATTGCAGAAGTTATCTGCATTGTTCACACAAGTACGAGGCATCTCTGCTCACTTTGGCTAAACAGAAATGTGTCCCTTTGCAAAATCAAACACTCACAAATAAGAGAGCACGACACTGTGTGATTTGTAGATCTGATATAGGGCTATTTCTTCAGCAGATTGATGTAAGCTTAATTATGATTGCATCATCCATGATTTATAGGAATAACATCATGTAATTCATATCATGTATGACACAATACCAGCTTCAGATTGCATCATTCATTGTTTTGCCTAAAAAGCAAGTACTGTCCAAACCTAGTCATAGATTTGTTCATAGATCCAGTCAAAGATGTATTTGTAGTCATTTCTGGTTTAAATTGAGATTCCTTCCCTATTTAACTCACTTATCCTCCGCCATTCCCAAGTCAATGGTCGTATATACTGACCCAGTATCAAATCTGTAAAACTAGAGCCAATCAACAATATATATATATATATATATATATATATATATATATATATATATATATATATATATATATATATACCAATTCGCGTAGAGTTGGAGGTTGGGAGGTGTAAGCGGTTGAGGTGGAGGAGGAGAAAGTAGTTGAGGTAGCGTAGCCGGAGTCGGAAAGACATCACATTTTACCAAATGTCTTATCAATAGAACAATTTATGGCATACTCATGGCTATCGCTGCAGTTATATCAGCTTTGAATAATCTTTCAATCTTTCATCTAATGATAATTTTCTCTAAATTTTGAACTGAGGTTTTGAATATTTTCTTCAGACATTTCTCAGCATCTGCGTTAGCTGTCAACTACTTCAGCTTTTTCACGTTCAACTCTTTCCAACTGTTCTTACGATACAGCTTTTTGTATAAATTGTTTTCTTTTGCTGATTTATTTTTAAACTCTTCAATCTGTATTGCACACGTTGTAATGTCAAATTTCAAATGTTTTATTACTAATTCATCAATTTCTACAGCATCTACATAACCGTTTAATTATCTTTTTTCTTGTGTGGTAAATAATATTTTAACTGTATGCGGAAGTTTTCCGCTATAAAATGCAGAGTAATCATGTACTAAAGTCATTGCTTCTCTTCCTAACTAGTCAAATTGTTCATTTGTGTCTATTATTTGCATCTAATGTTCTCGGAAACTCTTATTGTCTGTCTGATAGCAATTGTTGGTCTTAAAGGTTGTTGTAAAGGTCTGTCTAGATGTGTATTATTTCGTTATATGCAGTTATTTCCTTGTTTCGTCCAACCCAAAAAACCTAAGGTAGTCACTACCACCTTTAGATATAGGTGTTAACGTACCCTTTAGTTTACCCGTTTTATAATATTTTTATTGATTCTGAACCTACTTCTTGGTATTACACTGTTTTTTTTTAAAAATATTTTTGTTTGTTTGTTTTTTTAATATTTTAACGAGGGTTCATTAATCAATATTGTGTATTAATGTATGCTTAAGCATCTTAAAAACGTCACTGAATTTTTATCATTCAAGTTGGAAGATTACGTCTATCAGTATTAAGCGCCAGCTTATAACATTCAAATATTTATTTCAATACACCAGAAGAGGAAAAAGAAAACGACAAAAAGCAAAATAAATATGTACTGGATGTTTTATAATTGATGCATTTTACCACAATTGTTACAACTATTCTTACTACTGGAGTCACTATTTGTTACGTAGTGAAGTAGGGGAGTCCAAGAAAAGATGAGACAAAATAGATTAACGAATGCCATGCATATTCTCCTCGATGATAGAGTTTGAATGTCTGCTCGTATTTTTTTCTTCATGGCAATCTGGCATCATTTGATCTATTATCCCTAGGTATCATTTTCGTGTGTTCATCTGAATTCATACAGGTTTACTTTTAGTTTGCTGTGTTTTATTTGTTTCTTTAAAAAAATTTAATGAGTGTGCTGTAGATATACCCAGAAGGGTATCAAACCATATAAACTCTGGCTGTAATTCAAATATACATTCATGAACTTCTCGGTGATACATATGCATATCACTGGAATATGAAACATGTACGGTATCTACCAACTATATATTCGATACAAGTATTCTTTAAACATTGGAGAAAACAAAAAAGAATATATGTTCAAAGTCGCAAAATTTGAGTGTTAAAATAAATCAGTCTCATGGAAAGAAACTAAAAACAAAATGGCTAAAAATAACAACAAAATTCCCTAAATATTATATGTTTCTAACTTTATGTGACTGAAGTTACTGATCTCATTATTTTCCGATGTATGGGCAAGATTTGAATTTCAGCGTTATGTGTTATGACTGGTAACACTGAAATGCTAATGCTTAAGAATGTAAGACTTTCATGAGTATAGCTTTCAGCGAAGTGTACGTAATGGGGAGTTATGACATTCTGATCCATCTCTATACCAGTTTGAAAGTTGTAGCTAAATTTTCTGCTACATAAGTTTTATTTTAAATTCGTTCATTGTTATTTCTTTATTTTGTCAAAAGGTGTTCATTACTGTTGGAGCTATAGGATTCTTGGAAGTAAATCTTGCTTCTATACAACTCCAACTCCAGCAGTTTTCTTCGCTGGAAATAACATATAGTATACATTCCTCTCCTCCTGTGGAAATTAAGAGAGGGGAGGAGGTTAAAATGATAATATACCCAAACTGTGTAATGAAATGAAACATCTACAATTCGAGGTAAAAAAATATTGGTCTAACATACCTCAGACTTATTGTATGCCGTATTGTAATATATAAGAGACAAAAGTTTTACAGTTTTGGAACTTTTCTCTTTTTTTGGCAGCATATAGTCGTTATTGTGCTGGCGTGCCTTTAACGCTAATACATAAATACTTAATATAACAGACACACTGTCATATGTCGGTTAAGTAGGAGAGCCAATACAAATTTCATCCATACTAAATAGTTCCTCTTATTACTGAAAAAAGAAACTTTTTTTATCACGATACCTAGGTACTGTTGCATAAGAACAACATACATTTCTGGATAATTAATTTTCAGGAGAAGATACTACAGTTATCTTTGCTTTGACGAGGCGCTTTCCTGCATTTTTATGATAATGTAAATCGAGAAACCTCTTGCGGGCGACGTATAAATACATCCTTCTTCTTCACAAGTGTGCCAGTAAACAGTATGCAAGACGCTGATATTTAGTGTATTTACGTTGTTTGATAATATAAAACTATTGTGGGTTACTAAAGCAATTTTCATTTCGCTCTCGCATATTCAGATGCACATTGTAACTATTTCTAACAACAGAAAAGGTCCAACAATTGTATGTTATGTATGGTAAAAGAGTTTCAGTATTAAGCAACTTAATAATTAGGAACTTGCTATCGAAAACATTTCATCTCAATTACATCTAATTTCTTGAAATTTGAATATTCATAAAACACCAACAATATATGCAATTGACCAGAGAGAGAGAGAGAGAGAGAGAGGGGGGGGGGAACTGGCATCGCAGAAAATACAACCCTAAGTATTATTGACATTTGTATGACTGGATGTATTCACGTTTTAAATTTCACGTAATTCAAATGGTTTAGGTAGTCAAATTCATTTCTAATTATAACTGACTTTGTTGATATAGGTTTCATTTAAATTCGCTCATTGTTATTTCTATATTTGTCCATTAATATTGCAGCTATAGGATTCTTGAAAGTAAAATTTGCTTCTATGAAACACCAAATACTATTACTTATTCTGACATAACAGATAGTATACCTTCTTCTCCTCTTGTGGAAATAAAGAGAGCAGAGTGGGTTAACACGATAATTTGCCCAAACTGCCTCATGAAACACGTGCACTACGAGGTCGAACATGTTGGTCTAATATATTTGATAATTGTCTTATGGCGTATAATATTCCATAAGAAAGTCGGAGAACCCATCAAAATGTAATATATACTAAGTCCATTTATGTTTGCTGACCAGACTATTAGAAATAAATCGAAAGAAAAATTGTGAAACACTATAGATTAATCTGATCAGAGAAATAAATAATTCAATTTGAACTTAGTAATGCTAGAATTATAGCAAGTGTAACTCTTGACGGATGCTCTATTTAAAACCTATTTTGTAGGCAAGAAAAAGAAAAACAAGAAAGAAGCATCAGTTTAGAGTTGGGTTCGGAGTTGGACATATTATGGATGTAACCATATGAAGGGAAACAACTCATTTTAGATAATGTGATGTGTAAGAGATAAGTTCACAATACACAAGGATTTAATATTCTTGGTTTATTTTTTCATATAATATTAAAAGAAGACACAATGTTTATGATATTTGTGAAAAGAATATTACATCACTTGGGAAATAGGAGTTACTAACACTGCAATGATACTATTTCCTATCATATTGGAATAGTGTGGCTGTAACTTTTACATAGTTTTAAGTTATAAGTAGATGAAAGAAACATTTAACCGTTTCATAATGTGACATTAACATTAAATTTTGAATTGAGCATACACAAAACGACGTATCATAGTAGTCTTTGCTGGCGTCAAACTGTTGAAAATTGATATTTACTAAAATGATGATGTAAATGTTGTTAAAATACATAGTCTGTGATAATTCACAATATTTAAACTGCAAAATTTTAAAACACAGAGTTGCGTAATGAAGCTGTTAAACCATGAGCTTATGAACAACAGTACTTCATGATGTTTAGTACCTAACACAAAGTTCTCTCTCTCTCTCTCTCTCTCTCTCTCTCTCTCTCTCTCTCTCTCTCTCTCATTACTTTTCCTATTACTATAATATGTGACATTTTATATATATTTTCTTTTTGGGAAACAAAATGTTTTTGATTATTTAGATAAACCCAAGAAATTAGGTTATCATCTGTAACATTTTCATTCTTCCATTATTGTAATGAGGTGATATTTGATATATTCATTATTGTAATGAGGTGATATTTGATATATTCATTATTGTAATGAGGTGATATTTGACCAAACGTTTACTTTGTATTACTTATTTTTTGCTTCTACATATTGCGAACAAAACTGGCTTAGCTTGTTTGTGGCCAATCCGTTTTTGTTTTATTTTTGTATTACAATTCAGAGGTAGGAAATAGACAACTATTTTTACATGCCAAGGCATCAACTTGTGAACTTAAGAGTAGATAGGTCTATTGAAGAAAAAAATATTTTTTGATAATTCATCGTACTTTAAAAATTTTATAGCAAAATTGTAAGTGTTTGGAAGTAAAAAAAACATAATTAAATAAATAATAAAATAAACAACAGACGAGGCGTATTGCATTTCATTAGAAAGAACATTATGGTAATATTTGTTTACAATAATTTAATTTTAGAATCTTATGTTCGGGCAGAATGGGGACAAGAAGTAACTTTGAGTTATGATGCTAGTAACAATAGAGGAGTAGGAATTCGTTGTTATGGTATTTTGAATTTAAAATAAATGGCGTTAAAAGCGATACTGAAAGCAATTATTTGATATTAGATGTTAAAATTAAAAAAAAACAAATAAATCTCACTAGTAATTGTACATGGCATAAAATAATGATTGTCCGCAGTTTTGTTACAATTTAGTTACAAAAGTACAAGTACAAGACTTCGAAATGAATTTATCTCAATTTGTGTTGGACCATGAAAAGATGTACAAAATAATATTCCTAATGTAAGATTTTTTAAAGAGTTTTTATATTTTGGCATATAATTGAAACAATGAATTAAAAAATCTCTGGAGAATTGTACATAAAAATAAATATCAATATATTTGGCATAGAAAACATCAGAAAAAACGGATAGACTTGATTTCTCTTTACGTTGGAAGATATTTTTAGCCCTGACAACTGAAGCCGCCATAGTACTTGGCTATAGATCTGATCATTCTGGCATTATCATAAAACTAAAACATAGTAGCAATGAGAGGGAAAGAGGACTCAGGAAATTCACTGTTAAGACATAAAGAAAATGTCAAATTAAGTACAAATACTTTCCAAGAAGTTATAACATTATATGCAGCTTAAATAAACAATAGAGATTTTCAAACTATAGGTATGCAAGATATACATTTTAATATAAATGGACAGCTATCTTAGAACAGTTTTATTGATTATAAGAGAAAAAAAACTGTCAAATATTGCTCGAGAAGGAAAAGAAAAATTGTCGAAAAAAGAAGCATGCCATAAAATTCATGAAAGAATTTCGACGCAAAAGAAACTGTACTACAAATGTACTAACTTCTTCTAAAAACAAATTATCGGAAATTTATGTAACTTTTATGCAACCGTAACGAGGAACAAAGATAATAAAGTTTCTTTTTCCAGCAATAAGAAAATAGACTTAGTATGTATAACATTTTGATGGGTTCTCCGACTGTTTGTCTCTTATGGAATGTAATCCGCCATAAAACAAGTATCAGGTATCTTAGACCAACATCCTTGACCTCGTAGTGCACGTGTTTCATGAGACAGTTTGAGCAAATTATCATTTTAACCGCTCTGCTCTCTTTATCTCCACCGGACGAGAGGAAGACATGCTCTATGTTATTTCAGAATAAATAAGAGTAGTTGGAGTTGCATAGATTCAAGGTTTCTTTTCAAAAGTCATATAGTTCCAATATTAATGAACACCTTTTGAAACAATTATAGAAAGAACAATGAGTGAAGTTAAATGAAACTTATATCAGAAAATTCAGTTATCATTTGGAAACATTTGACTACCTAAATAATGCAAATGACGAGAAGGTTCAAACTGTTCGATATCCCTATAGGTTCTTAAAAATGTAGATAGTAATTAGGTTAAGCGTTTTCTCTCTTGATGATTATACTTTTTTTCTCTCTCTCTCTCCATCTTGTCAGTCACATGTATGTTTGTGTTTTTAAGTGAAGTATGCAAAAATTAAATAATACATGTCAAATTGAAACATTGCAGCTTGAAAATGACAATGTCCACGTTGCTTGAATATAATATGAAGTTAACTTTTCCTGCGTTTAATCCTCTCTCTGTTTCTTGTGAATTAGGTACTCGTTGTATTTTATGACTATTCAAATTTCTATACATTAGATGTGACTGAGATGAAATGATCTCGATACTTAGATCTTGTTATTAAGTTGTCTAATACTGAAACTCTTTTATCACACAGAACATACATTTTTGGACCGTTTTCTGTAACTGGAAATAGTTCAAATGCGCGTCTGAATATGCGACCCCTGAATGAAAATTGCTTTAGTAACCCACAATAGTTTTCTATTACCAAACTCCATAAATACACTAAATATCAGCGTCTTGCATACTGTTTACTGCTACACTTGTAAAGAAGAAGGAAGTATTTATCAGACCTAATTATTTGTCACCCGCAAAATGTTTCTCGAATTACAGTGTCATAAAATGCAGGAAAGCGCTTTGTCATACAAAGCAAGCAAAGATAACCGTATTATGTTCTCCTGAAAATTAATTATCCAGAAATTTATGTCTTTATTATGCGACCATACCAAGGTACCTTGATAATAAAGTTTAATTTCTTCAGTAATAAAAACTATTTAGTATGGATGAAATTTGTATGTGCTCTCCTACTTAACCGACATATAACAGCCTGTCTATTATGTAATGTGTGTACGTATTAAAAGTTTAACGGCACTCCAGCACAATAATGGCTATACGATGCCAAATAAAAGGATATTTCCAACACTATAAAAACATTGTCTTTTATGTAATACAATAGTGTATAAAAGAGTGTCCGATATGTTAGACCAACATTTTTCACCATGTAGTCTAGACGCTTCATTACACAATTTGGGTAAATTATCATTTTAACGCCCTCCCCTCTCTTCCACAGGAGGAGAAGAAGGTATACTATCTGTTATTTCGGGGTAAGTAACAGTAGTTGGAGTTGTATAGAAGCAAGATTTACTTCCAAGAATTCTATAGATTCAATATTAATGCGCAAAATTTGACAAAAATTAAGAAAAAACAATGAGTGAATTTAAAGTCAGATAACCGAGCTATAATTAAAGACACTGACTACCTAAACCATTTAAATTACGAGACGTTTCAAAGCGTATGATAGCGCTATAGATTCATAAAAATTTCAATAGTAATTAGGGTATGCATTTTCAGAATAAGAAAGAGTAGTTGGAGTTTCATGGAAGCAAAGTTTACTTTCAAGAATCCTATAACTCCAATATTAATGGACAAATTTTAGAAACAAAATTATTGAAATAACAAATGAATGAATTTAAAAGAAACTTATGTCAGCAAAGTCAGCTATCGTTAGAAATAAATGTTAATAATTAAACCATTTTGAATTACGAGAAGTGTAAAATGGTATAAGAGCATCATCCAGTCATTGAAAAATGTAAATTCTCTCTCTCTCTCTCTCTCTCTCTCTCTCTCTCTCTCTCTCTCTCTCTCTCTCTCTCTCTCTCTCTCGTCAATTGCATACATATCTGGTGCTTGTAAGTAAAGCATACACATATTAAATTATAGATGACATATATCGCAGCTTCAGGGTTACAGTTTCCACATTGCCTGAATATAGTGTTAAGTTAACTTTATTTGTTTAATAATCTCGCTCCTATTCGGTCATCTGCCACTAGCTGTAATTAAGTATTTTTATATATAAAAAAAATTAAAAAATGTATAAATGCCTTACTAGTCATTAAATTCCTAATGTTCATGTTTTTTTTTATCTTTTTAGTTATAAACTGACCAGTTTCATCGGTTCTCTCGTTAGATAAAAAAAAATCGTGTTCAAGGACAGGGTTGATGTGGGTTCCAGCTAAATTTACCTTGAAAATTCTGAAGCAAAATTAAGATTTTTAAATAGAACAAAGACCAACCCTCTGCAGGTTATTGAACATAAATCCATCTAGAAATCTCTAAACAAAAAGAGAGCTGAGATGAGAATATTCACATTCAAATAAAGAAGTGTAGTCCTATACTTTCGTAAATTACGTCTTCATATTTGACTTTCTCTTTTTCTGTCTGTCTTTGTTTCTTAAGACCAACCGCTGCACTGAGAAATGACTTTTGCAGCTTTTAGGTCCCATAATGATTGATCAATTTCCATTCTTTATGAATAGGTTAAAACGTCATGACAACATATTGGTCTATGACACTAATTCAAATTCGATTGTGAAAATTCTATGTTTCTTAGTATTATGTATCTAGCATTTTATGCACTGATTATGTGTTATGACAAAGATTGTTGTATTTTTAAAATCTCCAGTTTCAATAATATTAATTACGGACAGAGTTTACATAGTTTGATACCCTGTTGGGTACATCATCAACAGCACACTCATTAAGATTTTGATAAAAGAAGTAACACAATAGCAGCAAGCAAAAACTATATATATATATATATATTTACACTCAGTAGTGAGGGGGCTATTGGTTTCTACCAGATGTGGTTCAGTTTTACTAAACTTGAAGGAGCGTCTGATAATGATCTTGATACAGGCTATCACGTTTTTTGTACCACACGATGAAATATATCCGATATATCCGATATTAACGTAGGAAAAGAAAATATCCCCTCTCTCTCTCTCTCTCGCTCTCTCTCTCTCTCTCTCTCTCTCTCTCTCTATATATATATATATATATATATATATATATATATATATATATATATATTGTTACGACTCTATGGTCTAAGAAAAATGTAACAGAAAGAAAGTGAAACCAACAAATCAAGTAAAAATCAACAAGCAATTTATTACTAGATAATTAAAATGAAAAATCAAAAAGTCACTTACAGTAATGTGTTTTGAAATCCTAATAATCCAATAAGAATGATTGTTCTAATCACAAGTCCTAAATATAGAATGTTCCGAATTCACGGCTGTGTCCTTGAATGTTATGATGTGCCAATGGTCTCCAAAGTCCTGATGTACTAGAAATCTTGAGGTGCTGAAGTCAAAATGAAGTATTCCAAAATCTCTGATTAAGTTCACATAAATTCCAAAATTGTCAATTAAAAATCCAAAATCCAAAAGTTTATGAGCACTGTTATAATCCAATGAATATTTAAAATAATTCCTCTCTTAGAATTTGTAATGAATTTTCACAACTGTAATAGCTCTTTACAAGACTGATGGTAATGTCAAAACTGAAAAAATGTCCACCAAACATGATATATATAAAGATTGGTCACATGACAGAATGTTCTAGATTGGTCACATGACAGAATGTTCTAGAATGTGTGTCATCTTAATGGAATTCTAACTGTAAACAAAATTCAACCTTGACCTTCAAATTGAGAAAACATATTGATCAAAACAACCTAATTCAAGGACACTAATATACATGTTTTTCCTAATAAACATAAAGATTTAAGCAAATATTAAAGTGAAGAAACATTTATAATTTCCTAAAATATATATAATATTATATAAACATCATACATAACAATATATATATATATATATATATATATATATATATATATATATATATATATATATATATCATTACAGTCCGTCTTTTCTACATAATTCGTACTCACATTGTCTTCTTTTTTCTCGTCTACAATTCTATCGTTTTACCTTCACGGATGGCTTTTCAGCCTTTGAAATACCGTTCTTTACTACATCTGTATTTATGGTAGGATTTAACCTAAGTTGAAAGGAATCTTTGGATTTCTTTAAATTGTCGTCTTCACCAGTTCTACTAAATTTCATAACCTTGCCATTCGAAAACAAAACACACCCTCAACAACCAACAGCAAAGTCTAATTTTACTTTTTCAAATCTGTTAGATATTGTTGAAATTTGACCTTAATGATTTCATCAGTGCGTAACCTTGCTGTCCTAATATTAATGGCTCCATTAACTTTTTAACAGTGTCTGATACTGTCGAAACCGACTGTGTAATTGATGCTTTTTTAAAACTTGAGCATCTAATTCACAATTCATATAACATCGGATGCCTCGATTTAACCTTCCGTTACCTTAATCTGTGAGTTCATTGCTGTCTTGCTGAAAGAAAAAAAATCCATCCTAATTTTTCATCACTTGTTACCAGTGAGTTAATTTTATAAGATGACAATTTTCTCCAGTCTTCAACAGTGCTTGCTCCATAGTTACATTTACGTATGTAAACAGCAAACTCAACAGCAGTTGTAGGCTACCTTAAACGCTGGGTACAGTTTTGTATTCTTCTGTTCTTAAGACAAGTATTCTTTTTTTTTTTTTGTCAGCAATGTAAATCCAGTCATGATTTGGTGAACTGTTAAAGTTATAACATATTATGTAAAATTGTTTGTGATTTGTGTTGTTGTATGTTGCATTAAAAGCTTGTTCATTGAGTAAAGGTATGTTACAATCAGACAGCAGTTTTCTTCTCTGCAAATAAACATGACATTTATATTCTGATTTATCTAGATGTGGTACACTTTTCTATATTGTGTTTTGTTGCAATATAAGCTGGTTCATAGGGTAAAGCTATTTTACATTGAGACAGCAGTTTTCTTCTCTGGAAATACACATTAAATTTGTATACTGATTTGACTAGTTCTAGTACACTTTGAGTTGTTAAGTGGCAATAATTTATTCAGCATCAAGATGTTGCCATCCATACTACCCAGATTTACTGATTTGGTCGCAATTTCATATCACACTGTGCTCTGTGCCTGTTCAATGAGTCATCAATGTCAGACATTTGCGTGTAGTTATTAAAAATGTTCAAGGGATTGTATGTGAAATACTTTTTCATTGCATTAGAGTTTAGATCTTTAAATATTTGTGAACTGTCTTGGTTAACTGTGTTGTAAACCAAATTGAAGTACAAGAATAAGTTTCTACACTTGTTAACTTTTAACGTCTGAAGTTAATTGTTTAATTGTCACAAAGTTTAACACTTGAGTATGTTTTTTCTCAATATTGTAACTGCGTTACGAACCTCACCTACTCGGGTGTGAGAAGGGCTTCGGAACATTTTTTGAAGTATGATTATCTTTTACGTGTTTTCATACAAGCGGTGAAAATTGAGCCGGTGGTAGCCTAAAAAAATAAATAGTAATTTTGTGGTTTTTGTTTTGTTTACATGATCTTTTTAATATATGAGTAGATGATCATGGTGGAATTGATTTTTTTTAATGTTTTTAGAACTTCTAAATAAAATCGTAAATTTATAGCGCTTCGGTGCCTGCGGATCAGACTAGAACAGAGCCTAAACATATGATAACATTATGGATGGCTTTCAAAGTTCTAAAAATGATGTGTATGTTAGTCAACATAAGTCTGGAATATTACTAGTAACAAGGGCAGAAAATTATAATGTGATAATGCAGTCGTTACAACCTTAACGAGTTTTTAAAAAATAAAAGGTTTTTAGAAGAAGAAAATAAATATATAGGCGTCAACCAAAATCGGATGGACGGACTGTATCACAATATACCCGTGCTTTCTCGAAAGCAGGGGATAATAAGTAGGTCCGTCACCTATTTAATGTTCTCCAGAAAATATACAAGAGGATTTCGAGATAAAACGAAAAAAAAAATCCAAAAATATGTAATACCTTTCCCATTTAAAAAGTAAAGCCATAAATGTACGACGTGATAAAGCAGCCATTGTATATGTAACGTAAAATCGTGATAGTACAAGTTTCTTGTTTTCAGAAGAACAGAAATATGTAGTGTCAATCAAAAGGGCTCTTTTATTTAACTGACATACAGTGAGGTGTCTTTATGGAATATAAATATGACAGATAACAAAATTTTAATGATGCTTGACAGATTGGTTTGACGAAGCACAACTTATGTCTCTTCAGCTAGTTCTAGGCATGATGTGATAAAAAATATCCATTCCTTATCTATGTAGGAGAAGAAGGAGATTAGCCATATGTTACTTACCGCAGAAGTAATAGTGACATAGAAACAAGGCCCATGCTAAGTTTAAAACGTAACCCCATTTAACGACTTCTTTTCTACAAGAGATACCAGTACGTAGCCAAAAGTAAGTTTCCACTATCACCAATTCATTGGACTCCTATAGTAATTGGCTGCGTTTAAAAATTGTACAAATAACAGTTATTAGATTTAAGTGAACTGTTTAAATACATTTTTTTAAAAATTAGCTATGGTTTGCACGACCTTACTACCTAATTAATTTGATATACGAGATTTTTTTGTATTATACCACAATATATGCACGATAAAGTAAACAAAAATTGCGTGTATCTTTTATGCGTTGATTATTTGTTTTCCACAATTAAATTTTTTTATTTTCTCTCTCGTCATTTACATGCAACCGTGTAAGCTAAGAATACATTCAAGAAAAATGTATATAATAAAGGCAAATTAAAAGTAGCCTACTTCAGACTTCATTTACATCGGCAACTAAACTTTTCTTGTTTAATCCTCTATCTCCTAATTTGTTAATATGCTGTCTAATATATGTAACACAAAATACACTACACTTTAAGTTCTTTTTCTTTGTTTTCACGTTTGTTTTTCTTTTTCACTTAATGATTGGCAGTCATTGTGCAAAACAAAGGATTCTGTTGCATATATATTAATTTACGTACGAAACTCTGCAGCAATGTTTATATATTTGTAAGAGTAGAAATAAAGATGGATTACAAACGTGAGATCGTTTTCTTGAACATCACTGTACAAAATAATACAATGACGTACTATTATCTGTATCAAACATCTCCTTTTGTCTCAATCGCATAATATTACGTGCATGTATGACCTATTTATTCTTACCTAGCGACATATTCTCATCTTTGAAAGTCATGAAATGCACAAGAGAGTTTCGGTGTTCAAGTTAACAAGATACAGATAGTTCTATTCTTATGTTATTTGCTTTCTCCCAATAACTGATCAATAACAGTTTTTGTCATGGCTTTCATGTGGTAACAAAAATATTTTTAGGTGTCCATCAAAGATTTTACGGGCTTTATTTTAGTTTACTGACAGACGATACAGTTTCTGGTAAAGAAATCCAATATGACAAAAAGAGAGAATAAATAACAGCTATGTCACATCAATCATTCTGATCATGCATTGAAGGTGCGGCATAAACCAGTTGATGAACGATATAATCTATTTCTTACCTTTTTTTGACGACGTAATTGCATACTAGGTAAAGCGGTCAAGTGACTGATCATTCGAATGCACACGTGGAGTGCAGAGAAAGGAAACTGTTAAGTACAAAGCTAATTATTGTCATTCATCAAATCCAGTAAATCAATGCTGTGCATATCTGATGATAATATTGATTGAAGGATCTTCTTAGAAAAAAAAACAATGGTGTTAATTGAAATTTTTCATTAATTGTAAAATGTTTTAGCACAGTATTTATTACAGCTACAATGAACTCTCAGTGCTCTTGCCTACCAGATACATGCTACTTTGACATTAACTAAGCAATTAGCGTGATAAGATTATTTCAGTAAACAAATGTGACTGATGTGTCTCCTTTGAAATGCAATATACCTCTAAACAAATATCAGTTATGTCCGAGTGTTCAACTAATAATATTGATCACGCAACACGGGTGTTCCATTAGCCCGTTGAAAGAAGACCCCACTTCTCTCTCTCTCTGATCGAAGGGGGGAATTATTTCAATAATTTGCCTCAATAAGAATGTATTTTGCATCTGTCTCACTTTGCTTCAAGAAAGAGACAGCGTGGGAGATTTGTAAGGTACCTAATGTGTTATGTTCTACGAATGTTATTATTATTATTATTATCATTATCATCATCATCATCATTAAACTTGATTCGGATAGTTTCGATCGCAGTTGTAATTAGGAAAGAATCGGGACACTACCATCAAAGAATCGAACCCTTTTATATTATGTCTGCAAAACCAGCGAATTTAAATGTACGCGGTCAAAGCATTATAGGCTCGCAATTTCAGATGCATAAAAGTTCAACTACGTATTTCGGCTATATGAAGATTAAATAAGATGTTCTTTACAATTGTCGCACGGACAGCAGATCAGTAAATCATCTGGGTTCCAACACGTTTAGTGATTATCCATGTGAGGTTATTGGTTTCACGGTATCGACCATCCAATGGAATGCCTTTTAAACTTTTTATAACTCATTGTACGATCGACATCAATTTGAAGTACAAGTAACTGAAATTTGAACTCATTTTTGACACATCTTAGTATGCATCATGCTTTCTGATTGGTCAAAGGATATGTTTTGCAACAGTAAAATCAAACGGCACACAGATCTGTGCATCTCTAATCTCTATAAGACCATAAGTAAATCCTCTTTAAATTGGCATATAAATGTAATGGGAATATCTCAATTAGATAAATCAAGAGAAAATATTAGAAAAAGTATTAAAGAAGTTGCAATAGAATTGTTACAGATATTGTAGAAGTAAATATTGTAATTCTTTACAATAGTCTACGGGAAGACGAACTAGTAAAATTAAGTTAAATGTACATAACAATTTGGAAAAAAGTAAAAGTTAATAAATAAAAAGAAAAAGTATATAGAGGATGATTTAGGTAAATGTAGAAAAAATGGAGAGAATAAAAAGAATCCTTTTTTAAAGGAAGCTCGGGAGAGATACATGGCCTATTACAATATCTGGCGTCTTTGTTTTCCTTGGAGTGTATTTTAAAGGCTGACAAGTAATCCACCCGACGATTTAGTTGCAATATTCTCTAGAAAATTTTCTAGAGAGTTCCTTGGATACTTTTAAAGGCAGAGTGGTAAGGAAGTGCAAGTATACCTCCCAAACCGAACACAGTAGCTCACAATTACCAACGTCTATTCTACATCTTATCTACACTAAACATGCTCTGTACATACATACTAGTAAAATCTATTCTACAGCTTAGTAATACATACCAGTATAGACACACAATTATAAAGTGCAGACGAATAAATCTACAAAACATACTAATAGAGATAAAGAATGAAGCAAACACAAAGCATAAAACAAATTTACCAGTTATGCTCCAGAGATAAGTACATACTTCCCAACATCTGGGAAATATGGAGACGTCTATATGGATGTAAATAATGGTATACATTTATTTTTAATCAAGTGGCTATATATAAATGATCGAAACGAAAGTGGAAATAGTTCTGCAAAATCCAGGCAAAACTTGAGATGCAATAAATTCCCAAAACCAGATAAATGACGAATATATACTCCTTTACTACAGTTAAAATGACTTTAACATCTGTATTCTGCGCTTTTACCTCGAAACTCTATTTCCTCTATAGCCCTTACTCTGCGTTTCCTTCCAAGTTGTTAAATCCTCGATCTTCTTGTAGTTTGTCGGCTTGACATTTAGAGGTATCTTACCCATAAACACTAAGTCTTCCATCTGTTTATGTTCTTCTGCCGCGGAAGAAAATTCAACTGACTCTAATTCTTTGGCTAATCGTAATATTCGTAAATGCTGGAAAAGTTTTTTTTCCTCGTTAATCCCACTATCTAAATTTTTTAAATCTTGTTTGGTATGCTGACGCTGCAAGATCTACACGGTTTTTCCCATATGATTTAGCCCACTTCATAGTCCTTGCTATTCCCTAACTCGTAGCAATAATGTCTTTATTCTGCCAGTTGTGAAATACACTGTTCTCGTCTGTTAGTATTTCAACAAATTCACCATATTTAGATTATCTGATACGAAAGTCAAATTTGTATAATCCGATTTATTGTTCAGTTTATCACATCCCTTTATAAAGCGCCTAAATATATTTTCTTCCCCTTTCTTAATCAATGGATTTTATAGCTTACTTTTCCACAATTTAACTTTCTGTTCCAAAATTCTCTTATTCTGCTCTCTAAAGTCTGTCCGTGTTATTTCTGTTCGTATTTCTTTTATTTCTTTCTCTCACTTAATTAGACACTTAGTAAATACCATATTTAGCTGTTATATTTCTTGTAGATCGTGTATTGACATATAATGTTGTTTCGTTTGGTTGTAAATGTTACCAACTTTATTATGTACCGACCAACCTATAATCTATTGGACAAGTTTCTTTACATATCCAATGAAACTGATCCATTTCTGGTAATATAAGTGTTGTTAATTTTTCAATGTGTTTGCTGTTCGACTTTTATTTCTTCACCTACTTCCGTAAATTCTATATATTTTTTTCTGTCGCGCATTAAATGAAAATGTAGACAGACAAACTCGTGTAACTCGTTACAGTCTCGCGGTAATTTATATACGATTGGGGTCATTTCCAATATCCAAAATGCATAATCTTCTTCGTCCTATTATAAACTAGACAAGACTTTGTTCTGGATTTAGTTAGTCTAAGCCACTGTTCTTGGAAGGATGCTTTATAGAAATATGCCATCTTGTATTATCTCCATATTAAGGTGAAGAAATCCTATCGCTTGTTTCTATTTCATAAGAGTTCCTTCCAGTCTAGTTATTCATACTTTCTTTCTATTAGGTCTGCAAAAGTACTTGCCAGCCTTCTATTTAGGCAGTCGATTAAATTCAAAATATAGGATCCAATCTATCTATTTATGCTGGAGATGTGATGGCAGACAAATTTGTTATATATGTTAAATCTAGTGTCTGTTATCCACCAAGATAGACACCTAATCCCCACAGTATAGTTGTTATCGATTAAATATCCCAGATGGTCTTCCTTTCTTCTATCTGTTCCCAAGTTTTCTTTCTCGATAATGTCATCTCCTTTCTCAAACATGCCAGCAAAATCTTGCGTAATGTCGAAGTCCATAAAATAGATGGTGCCGCTCTTTAAGTTTTCAAAATATTTTTGATTCTACGTCTGCCGGTTCTATTTTGCATGGCGCTATTACGATGCTATCGCTGTCTTCAAACATTGTCTCTACTAATGGTTTAGGAATATGTCTAGTAATGGATTAAAAGCTGTTTTTCAAAGGAGAACTTGTTAATACTTCAGGTTCAGCAAATATTTCACCTACCTACACATACACACATGTTGACACAAAAATTGATAATTGTGATATTACAAAACAGTTTCGCAACGTTTCGAGTTAAACAAGCTCTTTGTCGGGTTAAGAAACAATTTACATCCACAAAACAATTAATAAACACAGAAGTCAAGAGAAATTGCTTACTCCTACATGTTTGGATAACGGGAAAATGTAACTAAAAACAATACAAATATAGAAGAAAGAAAGAAGAAACAATTGCTAAAAAGACTTAAAACGGGTAAACTACATATCTATTGTATGCTGCCATCAGCCCAATAAAGTTGTATAACAAAAATCAAAGAAGGGATTATCATGCCTATCACGCAGAGAACTGAAACGTTTTGACCTAATTCAGGCTAGGAACAAAAGACGGACACCATGCAAGGCGAAAAATCAACGCCATCTACAAAATGTACAATATAAATTATATCCCGGTATACCTGAATCAAACAGAGCCTTCAAAGACTTGTCCACTATGCATATACCACATATTTTAGATGAATCAGACAGAGCCGTCACAGACTTTACATCGTTTAGACTAATTTTAAAAATATTTGGAATTGAAACCTAATATTGAAAAAGACTATTTGCTGGGATACAAAAAAATCCATTAGACATCAAATCTTTTTACTGTGTTAGGTGTAACTTTTAGCATAAATCTTGATGACATATTAGATCTTATCCTAATTTCTCATTTAATTGACATACAAAATGTAATAAATCAATGGAAATATATAAATAAATGTGTTCTAGGTAAAGTTGTTGTTCTAAAGACTTTACTTTTTCCAAAGCTGTTCTTATAACACTTCCAAAATCACATACAGGAACTCGAGAAAATTCTTTTTTTCAGTATATATAGAATGGTACTGACATAATGTAAAGAAATCAGTTTATAGAGGATTTTGACAGTGGTGGATGGAAAATGATACACATGGATTTTTTGTTAAATCGTTAAAGCTTACTTGGATTGGCCTTTATTTACATCAAATTAATTCGTGACGATCTCAGCACTTCTGTCAGTACTTTTGTTTTGAACGTAAATTGTTAATAAATGTGCTAGAAAATTAGTGAGACAAACAATGAAACCCATTTTGAATGAAGTCTTAAAGCATTTTGCTGAATGCAAGAGAAGCACAATTTTGCTAATGCAGACGAAATTTTAGGTGTAAAAATTTGGAGTAAATAATATTTATATATACTAATTTGGAATAAATAGTATTTTACTAGATTATATATTTATATTTTACAAAACATGGTAATTAAGAGGTGATGCAAATAAATGATAGAATATGAGTTTAATGTATCATTACGTCTGTTTATTCCAATTAATGTGAAAAATAGTTATTCTCCTTTCAAAGCATCAGGGGATACAAACCAATGTAATATTACACTTTATATGAGATGGAGAGAAATAGTAGCACAACTGATTTTAATTAAGGGAAAATTAAGTTTTATGACAGAAGGGTCTGAATATCGTTCTTGATCCAACACAAAAGAGATCAAAAACATGAACTCAAATGATTGCAAATGAAATTCAATAATTTGAATTCCACGTCTGCAGGTCTTCAAGAGTTTTGAAAGCAAAATATAAACAAATTACATCACTCGAAAAGGCAAGAACTGGGTCACATGCACATGCACAGTCTGATTCGGCGTGACACAAGTAATAAAGATTGTTCACTTTATTATAAACTGTATTATTTTTTGACCCTGTCGGTTTATGATGTAGCATTTTTGTCAGGAAAAAAGAATACTCAGTTCTAACCGAATTATTTGCCTGCGGGTTCATGGTTTCGGCGTTTATGTCATAAAATTCATGCATATGTTGCGAAAAAATATGATTTTCTTCAGACCTAGAATATAACATAAATTTCCTTGTAGCAAGGACTTGTAGATTGATAAATTTGCTAGTCCAGCTGAATTTTTGACTGACTTCCTTCCCACAAAACAATGTTAGCTACATATCTAGATTAACAACACTCCAGCGAGAAGGTAATTTAAAAATCCGCTTTTTCAACTATGAATTTATCACTTCCCCGTCCACCAAAAGCCTTCTAAATAAAAATAATTTGCCCATGTGGAGATATTCCTACTATATATTTGGCAGCGTTGTGCGATTCATAATCGCCGTAAATCTCACCTCAACTTCTGAGATTTGAGATTAGTTGGCCTCTGAATAAATGTTTCTGCACAATCAATAATACATGTAGTCCGGGGTAGTTTTCTCTAAAAGATTCCGGGCAACAGTATCTATATTACCAGTGATTTCAACTTATCTGCTAAGATTGGAATTAAAGAATTTAAAATTTTGCTAGCCTAGCTGACGGCATAGACTGAAATTTAAATGGTATCAAACACGCACATTCTTGATGCACTTGTCCGTGTATTTTACACATTGATTTCTTCCATAGCTTGTGTTTGCAACGATTATTTGAACATCCATTGACAGAACATGAACTACCTCCACCTTTCTTATATTTTTCATCGCTATCAATATCCATTTTTAAGAGAAAACAAGCAAGGAGAAACAAGCAGGGAGAAAATGTAAACGAAAAGACTGATGTTGTATTGATCACGGTACGTGCGGTATCTAATGTTCATTTCACTATCGGCATTGCTGACACATCACGTGATTGTTCAATGGCTGTGCTCATGAAGCTGGGTTCAAATACAGATAATGGTGTCTATACGCAAGCAAAGTCAGTTTCAAACTAATATAAGAAAACGAATTTTCCTTAATGAAACAATGTTAAAATATGTTAGTAGACATAGTCTATGAAGAAGTCCCATACCGATCATCTTTGCAGAAGGAGATAGGGTAAAACTACCGTTTAATTGTATTGACGAGAGAACCTTGCCCCAACCCAATTTAAGAAAACAAACTTTTACACATAATGAGCGGTGATATGTGAGTATTTGAAAGTTAAAAGCTTTTTTCAATTTTTCCCCGTATATGCTATATTTTTGCAGCTTTTTCTTCTGCACTGAGTACATTAGTAGCACCCTATTCTAGGTTTCCTAAATTTTACATTCATAATTCCTGATGTTCGCATGCCTATCCAAGTGGACATAGAAAGACACGGAAAAAGAAACGAGGTACTACTATTTACATATAAAGCCAATTTACATTATATTGAATAATTCTGCGTTCGGTTTTAAATTGTGTAGATTTTAGGCGAAGTTTACTTTTTTCTCAGTTGGTTTCTCGTTACTATGGGGCCGTGCGTTTTATAAAGGGCAAATGAAGTTCACAGTTCGCATACATTTCAGTGTCGATTATGTGTGTTTCATGTTTTAAATCGACCACGTGAAGTCAAGAAAGCATAAGCCACATTAATTAGGAAATCATGACACAAATACACTATTCTAGTTTTCCTTCTTTGTGTGGAGACATTAAGGTCGACAAAAAAATATATTACTATGATGAAAGGATTTAAAACGCTCTGTGAAAAGATGTATCCTGCCTAGTAAACTAATAAGCACACAATCTGGCCTTTCCAAGTCCTCTTCTGTATTTCTTTTTTTAAACCAGTTGGAAGCCATTGTATGTTTTTAAACCACTTTAAAGTTCGATATAAACTGTCCAAATGTAGCAAGTAAAGAAATTATTTTCATAAAATATTTACTTTTGATTCTGTCTTTTTCTGTTCTTTCTTTTTTTTCTGTATTCATATCATTCTTTCTCTAAGGGTTGATATTTCTCATGACACCGGTAGTTTCTACTTCGGTACGACAATGAATTATTATGTGCCTCCATGAAAGGTAATGTAATTAATGGTTTGTAAAGACAAAGAGATTGTATGAAATACCTAAATAGAAAACTAACTGGCGCTCTAAACCACAATCAGGAAATTGTACCAGAACATTTAGATACCTTTTATTGAACCATTGCCATACAAACATGATATTAAAATCCTACCGCTGCACTAAATGGAAATGATAAAATGTTATAATTGTGGTACTTCAAAATCAAAAAACAAATTGACATTCAGTCACAAGGTCACATTGTGAAAACTCAACAGTTTTCAGAGAAGTGATAGAGATATTATATGAGTTTAACATAAAAGTAACAATATCTATATCAAGAGAAAATGCGTATTTGTTTACATGTTTGGATGGAAATAAAATGTGGTCAAAGTCAGTTGTGATACAAAACACTCAAGAGAATGCAAATGTTGATTTTCCTATTCAAAAATTTTAAAAAAATTACAGCAATGTTTCAGGAAAGATGCTGGTTTGCAGATAGCATTCAGTGAGGAAAACATAGAGATAAGAAATCATCTATTCGGAAAGCAGGATGATCAAATCGTGTAATATGAAGAGGGACTAAGTTACGTATTTGATGTGAATAAATATACAAATTTGTTATAAACTGAGTTAAATTTACCGCATAATCTGAAGATCTCATTAACTTTACAAGATCAACGATTCTTCAAAAGCGGGGACAGAATTTGCATGGAAAAGGTCTTAGTTTTGAGTATATATAATGATAATTTACAAAACAAGTTTCTCATGGGTATTGTAGCAACCAAAAAATGTTTACATAAATGTAAAATCCTTTGCACATCGATGTGCTATTTATATGGTAATAACGAAGAGAATATACTCCACTTTTTTTGGGAATGCATGTATGTACTATATTTCTTTGGAAAGCTCCAGAATTAAAAAAAAATTAATATACATTTAAATGTCAAGTTATTTAACATTCTTTTTTAATGTGCAAAGAAATGACAAGGAACTTGTAAATTCATATTTATTAACTTCAGCAAAATATTTTATTCATGCATGCACATTTTCTAAAACAATCTTTTTTGCAATACAGTTTTTAGCTTGATTCTATATGATCGATACAATATTGAGAAAATCATCGGTTTTCATAAATAAAAAATAAGTAAGATAGAAAAGTAAAGGATGCCTCTCAAAGCGGTTTTTGGCCGCTAGCGGCCTGGTTCCGTATCTGTGCTCGGAGTTGCCGGTGATTTTCCATTTCCACCAATACGGCCTCGAACTCCACAATGATAATGGTTTTATCTTCGATAGCGATCGAGTAGAGTTTATTAATCGTATTAAGACTACTGTGTGCTATTGCGAGAAGTTCTGAATAGATACGTAATTGCATATATGCAGCCTTATCAAAATTTGTTTGCTGTCACCGCCCGCGTCACCAGTTAGTATTGATATGGCTCCAACAACAATTCTGATTGGTGCACCTATAATAGTCGCCGTCGTCGTGATTCTCACCACGCCAAGGCCAACAGTTGCTGCCGCGGCAAACCCACAAATAGCATCAACGACCACACACACGCGTTTGTATTTTACAAGTAACGTGGTTCTCTTGACGATTTAATATCGTAGTTACAGTTCCGCTTCGATTATTTTTTCACATCGGTAACATTGAGGGTCCATTATAATTCTTCTATTAATAATACAATTGCGTAGTTCAATTTCTCGACACCCATGCCTTGTTCCGGTACAACAGGCACACGCACTTCAAACCAATTACCCTTTTTTTTACTGGCACAACTGCCATACAATCATAGAAAATATCTTCCTGTGTAATACTTAAATCGCCGGCAATTGCGCATTCCTGAGGCTGGGCACTACGTTCATATAGAACCATATTGATTATGCCCTTGATTGGTGTCTGAAAAGATTGTACTCGCCTTCGCCTAAGAACTGTTACACGGACAAGTGCATCCTTCTGGTGCGTTTTCACCCGAGAATTGTCGTAGTAACGTCAACATCGCTCAAACATGCTTCGAGTTCCTTCCCATCGATGGAATAAAATGCTCTCCTAAACAATGATGCAATTGGTAACAAATCCAACCTTATCACTGCTGTCGTATTCAGTATCGGCGCCGTCATTTTGAACAAGTGCTCCATCGATTTTTAAGAAAGCTTCATACGGAAGAAAATACCGAGACGTGTCATGCACTTGTCATTCTATTCGGTCGTTTTGATTAGGACCCTAGCCGGGTACGAATAATACTGAAAATCTTTTTTACTTCGATCTACCCGCAAAGGCACGTCCATGTCAAACGCGGGATCGGATACTTCTTTAAATTTTTACACTTTTTTTACTGATACATTACTTGGTTCGTCTAATACATTTCTGTGAGACGGCTTTGGTGGCTTCACCTCTCACGTCCGCGCCCACGTCCAGTCAACAAGCGCAATCCGCTTCCAATTACTGCATTTGCAAGCAGTGAATCAGCTAGACGTTGTTGAGCAGCATCATTGATGATTTTACTGACTGGATCGGGTATTGTTGCTGTTGATGGAAGTGTAACTGTTTTTAGTTCTACCCGCGGGTTGCTCGAGTTACTATTGTCGTAGTCGATCTCGAATAAATTGAACTGCTAGCAATCCCAGAGTTTTTTCAACCGATTTGCAGCAACGTTTTTGATGCTATCAACGACTTGCGTTGCAACTTGTTTAGCTATCGGTGCAGCGCGCGAAGACAAGGCCGCTAGAACTTTGGTACACCTGTAAACAATCCTTGGACAATATCACCAAGACCATTTCCGTAATATGTCATGTAAATAGGTTTCCTCGCATTAACAACACGCACTGGTATCACACGTCCACGTACGATTGTCATCATATTAAATATCAGGTCGATCTTTAAAGTACAGTTGTATCGTCAAGGTCTCACCACACAGGTCCAACATGTGCCCATCCTGATCCGCAAGGGTGAAACGGATATGTGTCAACCAAGGATTGTGCCATGGAAGATACGCCGATGATGCGGGAATAATTTATATAAGATCGCCATGTTCCACAGTTGGGAAAAAAACAAACAATATATAGCCTTGAGAAGCCGCGCTTATGGAAGCTCCACTTTCGTAACTGCCACTTATGGCGCCACATGTTACATTATTTTGAATCGTTGATGTAATATTAACAATGCCAGGCGCGATATGGTATCCCATGCGTAAAAATTGTTTGTCCTCATAAATGTCTTCGAACCAACCTAAAATTGTTCTTATTGACGACCGTGCGGTGTCAACCGCGTACGGTGAAGATTCGATCGCGATGACAGAGCCGAGTGCGGGCTCGTTTTCACGTATACAAATTTTAGTCTTTGTTGATCACCAATGTGATTCTCCGTCGAATCTCTTCATTGATCGATTCCATGTCGTACGCGTCAGCGGGAAGTTTAATATTACTCCAGGTGGCGCTACTGTCTGCCTAAAACACAAATGAGTTGCTTGCGGAAAGACCACCAAATGGTCGTGCTCGAATATTAGGCCAACTGTAATAAACTTGCAACGACGCCAATGCAATCTCGAGTGTGCATGATTCCACTGCGGTGATTGTCGACCTCTGGAAAATATTCAGACGGGATTGATTTGATGTTCAAGCATGACATCATCGTAGACGACAAGATTATTCCAGCTCGGATCAAGGTCGTGAATGGTAGGTGCTTCATCGATTGTGGAAAAGAAATGAACGGTGGACAATGAAATCGTCCCAGCTTTGCTTCTCGACGACAACTGAAGCACGCCCGCAAAATCTTTGAGTACGTCGTAACACGGTTGCTCATCAGCCGACGGCGCAATCAAGTACACGTCATCCCACGTCAACCATCGTAAAATCATATTCAACAACAGTTGGGTTTTTACGGAGCAATGAACAGCTCGCGAACCGAATTTGGAAACATGTTACCGTGCTTGAGTGCTCGAGCGCTGCCTATCCGGAAAAGTCAATGACGTTGAAAGCGGAGCTTTTCAAATCTTTGATTTGTCCAAAAGCATCTTCGTGCTAAATGTCAACAAAATTGTTGTATAATAAAATCATGTCTTCATATTGTGTCCGATGTTACTCAAAAACACGTACTCCAAATCTAACTCGAGTTCAAACACATAATGGTAAATCCGCGATCGCTGGAACTTGTATTCGATATAAAACAAAGAAGTTCACATTTATTGGTACTTCCAGTTCCATTGGCGAATGCAAACGCGCGGGATTTTAAAAAAAGTCATTGGCGGTGATGTCGCTGCCGCGTTAGCAAAACTACCCGGGACACCATGTAGTAAATAATCCAGGCGAAAAGCATATTCCCGGATACAATTACTGTGGGCCAGGAACACGGCTGGGTATATGACTTGATTCTAAGCAACCGTAAACCGCGTCGATGCTGCATGTAACCGACATGATCTTGCTTACAAAGCAGCAAACGATATCCGTGAACGCCAATGTAGATCTCATCCATGACTTAAACGCTATTAATCCTACACTCTGAGAAAGAATCGATAGATGGATCATCAAAAGGCTAAGATTGTTTTGGGTGGTTACTAGGTGCTGAACAAAGTTCACTCATTGGTGGACAAAGTCCACTCATTGGAGGTAAAATATATTGATATAAAAAACAAACATGGATAAAAGAGTGTAGTTCTCGAACGGGCATTATCGAAAATATACTACAGTCAGCGCGGGTATTGGAAATGCGAAACTGGTGTTGAAAAATTAGCACACGCTGCGGCAGTCAAATTGCTCGAGCATGGTTGAGTAAACAAGCGTTGTGGCAAACTTACCTACATGCGCCAAGAAAGATTTCCAGTGGTTGGTTTGATAGGCAGACACCTAGCGAATTTCACCAGGCTGATCCTTTATTTCTTCTATGTGATCGAGTACGTAGACACACATACAAATACGCGTTAACCGTCGTAGATATCGCTAGCAGATAAAAGGAAGCGGAGCCGCTGACTTCTAAAGATGTAGCAATTGTCGCAGATGCGCATAAATCTATTTACACACGCGGACCACTAACATGGCCACGGTTATTACAAGTTGATCCAGGTAAAGAATTTCAGGGAGCCGTAGCTACGTTGTTGACAAAGCACCACGTGCAGGTTTGTGTTGGATATATTAATATACATAGTGATCAGGATATTGTGGAACGATTTAACTGCCCACTTTCGGAACGGTTATTTGGACATCAGTACGCGCGAATGGGTTACACTGCTTCGATCAGTCATAACAGCACTGAATAATGAAATCACACGCGTGATTGGATTAAAACCTGCTGATGTGATTCGATAGGATCACTGGCACATTCATCATTGAATTTTCCTACGACTTTTTTTTATGTGTCACTAAACAACGGGTGTTCTTTTTTTTTTTTATAAACCCTGGTGTCAAATTCATTATGCAATTGTGGCGACAAAATGTCATCGTAATCGTTATCGGTCATTATATGCAACAAAAGTCACATTGTATTGGTGTAAAGAATCTTAACACGATCGCGGTAAAACGGGTTTGTCTTATCATAATAAAACTCGTAAATGAGCAGCTTCGACAAGTCTAGCACAGACGCGCCAGCGTAGATTGGCTTTGTCAGCTTCAGATTTTATTTTTTTTACTATGTACGGCAATGAGTCCACCATCGAAGATCTGTTGGGATTCGAATGTTGGGTCCGCGAATTAGCTTCAGCAGATTCTCCATTGTCTTTCCGAATACAGAATTGTTCATTAGTTGAAGAAATCTTTCTCAAAATCATACGTGGCCTTTGTGCACAGATTCGTATTCATCTAGATATAAGAAGCCATCCAAGCGTGTTGCCGAAAAACAAGCACCCGATGAATGTTACTTACACGCATTCCCAATCGCAGATACAACTGCAGGCTTCGTACGTGGACTATATAATTGGTTTTAGCCGAAGATATGGAATAAGTTCTGTGAACTTGCCTCTGGATTCGTAAACGATCCCACACTGATGCGGCGATACTAGGACAGCCATTCACGAGAAACCGACAGCGCATTCGGTGCCAGTGGGTAGTCGTTTTGGGTTTGATGAAGCTCATCTGGATATTCCAGATCAACTTCAAAGAAGTATCCGTGGTCGCTGTTGCTGTCATGCACGTGTACGTGTTTTTGAATGTCTACATCCGCGGGATTAATCATCGAAAACCCACCAATGGGCAGGGGTTACATCATCGCCCATTCATAAAGATACTTGATATAAGATACATGATGTAGCTTTTGAGGGAAGCTGGATCGTATCTGTCTACGCCTGGGTTGTTGACTGTAGCGTAACGATGACTCGCCATTGAAATCCCGCCCCGAATTGAGCGCTCGAGCATCAGATCTGGGAGCAAATACAAATCGTGATAGTCACCGAGGTTTTTGCATTCGAATGCGGACTACACATTGCTTGAGTGTGTATAGTCGTCGTTGGAAATACCTTCGCGAGACAACGACGAATGGAATGCCTCGATCGGTGGTAACTGAAGTTTATCAAACTTTTCCCATCCACTCATGTATTGGTAAGGGTACACTCTTTTTCGTGTTATCAACTTTAACTTGTCTTCGGTGGCCCCATATTGACTGGAGATTTGGAAACTTTCCAGAAAAAGGCTGCTAACTAGCTTTTCCAGACTGGAATTTAAAAACTGCAGCGAATCAGTGAACTGCAACGAAGCCAGTCTAAATTTCATGTATTTTGCCATGTTGGTGGGGATGACGCTTATTGGCGCCTTTGATGCTGTCTGCATTATTAAGTGGCCATCATACCCATGCGGGTTATGAAACACTATGGGAGTTCTTGGGGATGGGGTTGTGGTGGTGGGGGGTGGGGGGTTGGGGGGGGGGAATTTGCAGCTGTACATTATATGCGCTGTGTGCGGCTCCTCGGTACGCACCAGTGATATGACAGATATCGCGAACTTTGGAACATTCAGTCTCAAAGAGACCATAAAAAATCCAGCAATGAGTTCTCTTGGAAAATTCATCAATATCATCGCGGGTCATGATGATATCTGAACCGTTTTCGGATCCATTTTGCGGTCTCCTCAAGCGAGTTGAGAAACACCTCAACCGAATCTTTGCCATGATCCTGCATTGGTAGCTCATTTTGTCTATTGCACAATGAAACAAAAACTGCATGGAATTTGTTCAGGAACTTGGACTGTGTTTGATTGGACAGTGGGGGATTCTTTGTCGTTCACATTTACATTTCTTACTGACCGCGGCGGAACATAGTCTGGCGGTGGTATATTATTTGATCCGTGGAATGGTTTGTACAGGGAAGTATGTAGTTGAACTTCCGGACATCTATCAAGAATCCATCCCGAACCGGTGTTGGTGGATTTTTCCAACATGCGGAGAATTTTTTCAATACCTTTATCGATTGCTTTATTGATATACTTCACGTCTTTGCGGTTCGTTATTATAAGTGCACCACCATGAATCCACTGGGTTTGGGTTTTAAATTCGTCCTTGTCGGATGACTTGCGATTAAGCGTCACAGTCAGATGTGCACGGACAAGAATATCCGCTTTAACTCCGGAAGTGCCAGGGCGTTGTAACATAGATACGATTTCCTGGCGCATATTCGATAAAAGTTTTATAATGTTCTTGCCTGGCGCGAACGTATTTGGAATTATCGCACGATAATCTTCACGATTACCCTTACGCTTGTGAGACTTTAACTCGGGGGCTTCTTGTTCCTAAACATACGCAGCAGCCTCAGCGGCTTTACCACGGCGGTCTTTTTCACGAACATGCTCAATCGCGACGCGTCGACGGTTCTGTTCATCTTGGACTATATTTACAATTTCTAATTAATGTGAATTTGCAGTCCTTACAATTAAAATTTCTTGCTTTCTGTGTGTATATATTTGTGTTAGTTAGACATTGTTTCCCGAGTACCACTCCCCTGCTTATCAAGTTTTACATAATTTCAGGTGTGTGCTTTGCGGGGAGAGAAAGATATTACTATAGACATTATGACATACAAACATACATACATACATACATACATACATACATACATACATACATACATACATACATACATACATACATACATAGGTGATGAATCTATCAGTAGAAAGTGGCACCACCGACACACAAAGCGCTAGATGGACTTCGAGTGTTGTGACAGTCCTCTCAGTTGAAATCTAAATGATTTATAACAAACAAACAAAAGCAAACCAACTCCTTTTTAAAAATAAAATCTGTAGCTGACTCTTTTACTATGTTTTGTTGCCTTTGTTCACTATTGTGCAAATTACTTTCACCTTCAGTTTGCAAGATCGGGATTTTTTCATACAAGGTGAGTTCGGAAAGTTACTATTTGCCAAGTTTATTTCTTTTCTTTTCCTGGCGAGAAACCATATGTAATAAATTGATCTTTGATATATTGCATTGATTGGATTGATTGATTGATCCGTTCATTCATTATACTCCCGTTTCAAGGTAGGCATTATGGTCTTGTTCGTCCGTCCTATCGCCTGTTACAATTTTAATTTTCCTGATCATATATTCATGACTAGACACTGTGTCCTGTACTATATTTAATCCCTAGCAACAAGGTTAAGTTCGTACCAAGAGAAAATATAACTTTGTAAAGTATTTAAGTATGACCCTATTACACTCTAATAATTTGAGCCAATTGAGATATTTTGATGAAACTTGTCTTACGTATACATTATGACTTGGCAATGTGTCGTGTACGTAATCCAATCACGAGCTCAATAGCTAATGTCATCACAAGGAAAATCTTACAAGACGGGCGTATATCATGTGTCGTTGTAGGCACTCTTCCATTCATTTATTCATTCATAATCTTTTATTTTTCCTCTTCTTTATTCTTTGTCTAGTACAGCCACTCTGAATAGGACTATACTAGCACCTTAAGAAGTGACAGAACAAAACATAGCATATGCAGATGGTGTATGTATGTATGTATGTATGTATGTATGTATGTATGTATGTATGTATGTATGTATGTATGTATGTATGTATGTATGTATGTATTTATGTATGCAGAGTAGTAGCCTTTTGCTAAAATGGATCTAATTATCGGACATGCTCCCCTGTTTACTCCCGTGATTGTTATATGAAAATCATAAAATATATACGTTGACACTGCTTACACTGTCAAATATAGCCTCCATATTTCCTCGTCATAATGTTTGTTTTTATTTGTGGTAAATGCATATACAAAAGTCAGCGGTTGCCAATCATGGACAATGTTTTCTTCAAGTTACTCTGGCTCCATCTAGCTCAAAGATAACTGTTTAAAATCATCCAAGTCATCGAGAGTAGTAACTATTTAAGTCATCTGAGCTTGCCATATTAAGCTTGATATTAGTGTTTTTGAATACAGATACAATCCATATTAAGCTTGATATTAGTGTTTTTGAATACAGATAGAATCCATATTAAGCTTGATATTAGTGTTTTTGAATACAGATAGAATCCATATTAAGCTTGATATTAGTGTTTTTGAATACAGATACAATCCATATTAAGCTTGATATTAGTGTTTTTGAATACAGATACAATCCATATTAAGCTTGATATTAGTGTTTTTGAATACAGATACAATCCATATTAAACTTGATATTAGTGTTTTTGAATACAGATACAATCCATATTAAGCTTGATATTAGTGTTTTTGAATACAGATACAATCCATATTAAGCTTGATATTAGTGTTTTTGAATACAGATAGAATCCATATTAAGCTTGTAGCGTACTCATTTGATTTTGTATCGGATGCATGACAACATTATAGATCAAAAAGAAAACTTGTTTGTTTTCAAAATGTCATTTCACGCCAGTGCTTGACTCGAGCCTTGGTGCTAACTGTACATGGTTAAATGACTGAGTGTTTCTTGCTCTCTTACGAAACAAATCAAATATTATTTCTTTAGTGAAAGTTTACTAAGCGCTGCATAATGCTTACAAAGACTGCGTGATAGGAACGAGATTGGAAGATATCTACAGGAAATCACAGAAAAAGTGAATAGTTAAATGCATATATATATATATATATATATATATATATATATATATATATATATATATATATATATATACTGATCACTTCTTTTTATATCATAAACAAATTTATTAAATAGGCTTTTGCTCTCGATAAATATAAAAGTATGTCAGCAAGAAAACGTTAGCAAAGCCAAATATCCATCTAACAACTCTGCCTTTGCTTTTCTAAAGACCAAAAAACACTAGGTCACCCCATACATTTGTTTAAAAAACCAACACCCATCCCCAAAAGTAAACGCAATTGTAAAAGATCCTAGATCACCATGAAGGTACTATCCGCCAAAACATTCTTTTTGAAAATCCTGGCTCATACTTATTTTTTTTTTTATTTTAATTTTTATTTTGATTTCTTGAAAACCAACACCCTACATGATTATAAAATGTGTTTGATCGTGCGGCAAATTCCGGGCATCCCCCCTCCCAAATTAAAACAAAATCAATTGTTTTCGTACACTACATGATTTCACTTGCACTGAAATTACCTTTGCTACAGTTTATTCTAACATATATAAGCAGGATAGATAGATAAATAGATAGAGTTACATAGAAATGGCGGGAATATACCAAAATTCTCCGAAGTAGGAATCAACTGGTAATTTTGGCATTCTTATGCCATTTGTGTTGAAATTGCGAAATAAATATGAAAACTCAATATAATCAACAATTTTCAAGCATTTAATGTGTATATAAGAAAAGAAAAACATTCAGGTAATAATTATGTTTGAAAATAATTTATACTGTTTTGTACGCGTTCTTTATGATTTTTTTCTACAAATGCATTTAAGGTTTTACTGTATTTATACTTATATTGCGCGCATCCAACTGCAAACACATTAGATCCAGTTCTACTCGTGTATTCTGCGAAGGCAAAAAAATGAGAGACATACTAGTGAAAGAAAAACTAAAAGCCCTAACAAACCAACTGCAAATGGATCTTCCGAACTGTGTGGGGATAACAGATGAAAGACATGCCAACACATGATCAAAAGGCATTTCCCCAGCACAGAAACGAGCGAAAACCCAGTATTCAGAGCAACACCATCTTTGTGACGTCAATAAAGTTAATGACATAATAACAACATCAGGCACAAGGACCTTAAAATTACCACTATCTATATCTGAAGTCTTTTCGAAGTTTGCGACGGAAACATCCGAAGACGTTCCGAGTGGATAGACCCGCTATCATGTCATGTTATATTGCAACATACGTATTGGATCCAACATGTGCTTAACAGCACCCAAATAAGTACTTTAAAACGTCCGATAAGTACAATGCATTTTGATAGGAACTCACGAGCTATATAATTATAGATTATAGTATTTGTACTATTGGATATTGTTCGCGAGTCCGAAGTGCAATGAAGCAAGCTTGAAAGCCCTGCGTACTCGGGGCGAGACCACAATATCCAACAATACAAAACAATAGAATTTATTTAATATATAACCCTGTTTGCTGAATAATAAACTGTATGAAACTTCTCTTCTACAAAATTCAAAAGGATAAAAATAGTATTGAAAATAAAAAAAATTCAATTACTTTTTATTACTGAATCGCGCATAAATAAATTGTTCGACATGCCCTGTGTTGACATATGTTGAACCGTTATGAATGTACTGTGACATCGCGTAGCTGCAAAGATACTGGGTCTTATGTGTACTTAACATCACCCAATAAGTTCTTGGCGATGTCCACTAAGTGGAAACTTTGCTGAATCATTGCACGAAATGTACTTGCATAGGAAGTCATGGGTATGCTCTAATATATATATATATATATATATATATATATATATATATATATATATATATATATATATATATATATATATATATATATATATATATATATGTGTGTGTGTGTGTGTGTGTGTGTGTGTTTTAGACCGTTTTGTTAATTTTGTCTTCTTTCTTTCTTCTATTGTTTATATTTTGTTTGTTTATTTCCCCGTCATTTAAACATGTAGGTGTCAAGAATTTTTCTTGGCTTTTGTGTTTAGCGTTTGTTTTGTGGATGTAAATTGTTTCTTTCCTTGACGAAGAGCTTGCTTAGCTCGAAACGTTGGGAAACTGTTTTGTATTTGCGCTGTTATTATTTTTTTGTCATTATATTTTATTCTTGCTATTGGTTTGCTTTCCTTTGTCCGCTTGCATGAAGACCTTGGGAATCCGGCCCCATCCAAGGGTTTCCTCGTTGGTTGTATTGGTATCTTTTTATAAAACTACTTTTTTTTATGTCACAATCGGCATTGTCTGGAAGATTTTTCTTCTTGAGATAATCCGACCTCCCTTGTTCTTTGTTTTATTTTTTTTTATGTCTGTTGACTCTTTCGTGTCATGATTCTGGTTTGCAAATTGTTCTGAGTTTCAAGTGTCGTATTCACCCTCTTTAAGATGGACACTCGGTCTCTTTCTCCAATCCGAGACCTCTCAGCAAAAAGAAAACACAGGGCGTAACATTATTTGGCTAATTATGTAAATTATTTGAAATATAAAACTGCATAATTAGGTTTGAAAATTCACATGTCGTAACTATCTGCGGGGGAAACTTCCACATCAGTTTTCAAAATATGGGACTCTATTCTTCATTTCACTTCTCTGAAACTTCTGACAACCATAAAAGCTAAATCTATAAATAAAATCAGAGAATTGGAGGCAGGTATTAAATTTCAAATTGAACTTCTCCAAAGACACCGTGATCTAAACACATTTCGTGACTACATGGGAAAACTGAACACATTTTTAACGAGCCTAAAGAGGCAACTTTATGACAAACAACACAGCAAACTGGCTAGAGGTCATATAATACAAGAAGTCCCAAACTCGTTTTATTCACAGAAGAAACGAAAAAGAATAGAAAGTTATAAAAAAAAAAAAAAAAAAATTCGGCAAACCGGAGCATCAATACTGGCATAAACCTGTCATCAGTCCAGTTGTCTGACTCTGACAGAAGTCTTCTCTCCTAGGGTCTCAACTTTTGTTCCCTATCCAAAACGCACAATATGTACTAGAATTGAAAGAAGATTTCGCGAGTTTTGCACGAAGAATGGGACTCGAGGAAAAGTTTAGTGACCACGCTGAATAATACAATGTCAGCAATGATGAGCCTCATAGATTCCTCCCAAAAAGCGATTATGTTCCAACTCATAGTAAAGTTCCAGCTCTAGAGGCATTTGTTTCCGCGGTGGAAAATTACATTAACTCGCATGAACAGAATCATACCAAAAAGGACAATTTAACCCGACAGGAAAGACAGTCACTGAAAAACCTGCGCTGTGGGCATGAATACGTCTGACTACATCGCTGAGGCGAACAGACAACTTTCAGACGAGAGATTTTACAACAAACTCTGTCATGACCAAGCAGCTGAACACGCTGAAATCGTGTCAGACATTGAAAGACATGCATACCGCAGGTAACATTATTGACAAAACACTGACTTACCTCCTACCAGTTGACCCCAAACCAGGTAGATTTTATTTACTCCCTAAAATACACAAAGAAGCGAACTCGGGGGGGGGGGGGGGGGGAAGGGCAGTCATTTCCGGAAACACAGTCATTTCCGGAAACAACCATCCCACTGACAAAATGTCTGAATTCGTTGATTATCACCTTGGGACTTTCGTGGAAAAACTGCCTTCATATGTCCAAGATAAAACGGGCTATCTCAACTAAACACCTAACCTTCCAGATAACACTCTCCTCATAACTATGGATGTATGTTCCTTATACACCAACATCCCACACGAGGAATGTATCACAGCCTGCAAAGAAGCATGGGACGGTCTACCTGATCCTTCCCCACCTACATACTATTTGGTCAAACTCTTAACACATGTTCATAGATTTAACAATTTTGAATTTAACAACCAACACTTCCTACAAATTATTGAAACTGCAATAGGCACTTAAAATGGCACCTTCGTATGCCAATATATTTATAGGAAGACTCCAGCAAAAGCTCCTCAACGAGGCACCCAATACACCTCTAAGCTGGTGCAGATTTATTGACGACATGCAATCAAAATGGATCAAAATATTTCTTGAATTCGCCAATAACTTCCATCCTACGATTAAATTTACGTCAGAGTCATCAAACAGGCCGAACATCGTTTTGGATACTCAATCTACCCTCCTGGAGGGGAACATAGAAACTGACCTGTATTCTGAACCAACTGATTCTCACCAGTATATACTCCCACCCAGATGCAACCCCAGCATGCAATAAAAGAATCTTCCTTACGGTATGTGCGTTCGGACCAAACGCATATACTCTAATCCGGCTATCTTTGAAAAGAGAGTCGGTGAGCTCAGTGGGCACATTAGAAGGAGAGGGTACATAAATAGCTACATAGAGGAGGCTATTAACAAAACTAGACTCCTCTATAGAGGAACCCTCATGAAATATAAAACCAAGAAAACCAACAAACGCGTCCCCTTCGTGGTTACTTTCCTTCCCGACGCCCAAAAGTTACAACAGATAAGCATTGGAACCAGATTGAAACATCCGAACATCTGGCGGGGATATTTCATGAAGTTCTTATGGTTGCGTACTATAGATCTAAAAATCTAAAGGACCATCTGGTACGTGCCAAGGTAACTTCAAACAAGACCACAGATTCAGTCACATATGTAATCTATCTTCTAATATTCAAGATCTGTGGCACTCAATATGTTGGCTAAACCGTTTATTTCAGAAAACTAAGGAATAACCACAAGAACCACATTCGCAACAAAATCAACGCGAAACTCGCCGACCACTACAAATTGCAAGGGCATTCAGTAGAGTCCCTCGAGATGTTACCGATTAATTCTAACCTGGAGTGGACCGATACTGATCTCATCCGTAAGGAACTATATTGGATACTTTAATTGAGAAATCATGGGGAGTTCGTCCTAAATGAAAAAGTCTAACCTTCCTGTTGCAATCTTATCAGAACTACAGCCAGGCATCAGTTTATCAGACGTACACATTTGTTGCGATAATATTTACCCAAGTGATTATTCCGTAATTCTGTACACATATTATTAGTATTCGTCTTCTTCTGATTATTATTATTATTATTGCTATTGTTATTGTTGTTCTTCTTCTTCTTCTTCTTATTATTATTATTATTATTTGTAGTAGTATTAGTATTGCTATTATTACCATTATTATTATTATTATTATTATTTGAACACTTGTCCATTATCCCGCTATACCATACTCTTGACGTACTTCCTTAGTACCTCCATGCATAATTTTACCGATATATAGTTTCCTTTGCACATTTTGATGATGGCGTGTATGTATCGCCGCGCATGGTGTCAGTCCTTTGTTCTAAGCTTGGAATTTGGTCAAAACACTTTGGTCCTCAGCGTGATATGTACGATAAACACTTCTTTGAAATTTTTTTTACACAACTTTGTTGGGCTGATGGCAGCATAACATAGATAAGTAGTTTACCTGTTTTATACCTTTTTTTAATTTTGTCTTCTTTCTTTCTTCTGTTGTTTATCCTTTCTTTGTTTATTTTCCCGTCATCTTTTGTGTTTAGTGTTTGTCTTGTGGATGTAAATTGTTTCTTTTCCAGATGAAGATCTTGTTTAACTCAAAATGTTGGGAAAGCTGTTTTATATTTGCGCCGTTATCAACTTTTGTGTCATTATATATATATAATTGGTACGTAAGCCTGGAAGCCTGGATCCTACATTGTTAGTATGATTATATAAAATAAATTTGTATAAAATAAGACCAATGGAATTAAACATTTCAGAGAGTTTTAATTCGTTCGTGACAGGAGTCGTACCCGTACCGCGAGTATAATCACCTGTAGTCTAGCTCTCATGCACCAGTGCCATAATCCACTCGGTCATGAACACAACCCCGAAAACTGATAAAGCAAGGTCGGAGGAAAGGATTCCTGGTACTCGAGAAATCACTCGCTAGGCAAGCAAAATTCCACACTCAGTTATAGGCACAAACCCAATGGATATCTTTTTGAAATGCAATGTATATACATGAAATTATAATTATAAATTGACACCTAAACACCAAACAGAGAATAAAGCGCTTATCCCTGGATCCCACATTGCATGTGTGGATGCACGAGATATATCCACCTTGTTCCATCCTTTCTTGGGGATAAGCGCATGGCCGAGTTCCGAGCGACATGTGCAGTTACTTGCGGAAAGGGTTCGATTTCTGTTTGGAACGAATTATAACTCTCTGTAGGTGTGATTCTCCCGCCCCGCCCCCCTTTTCTCTCTCTCTCTCTCTCTCTCTCTCTCTCTCTCTCTCTCTCTCTCTCTCGTGTCTGTCCTCTCCCTCTACTTCTCCAAATTGATACAACAACCCGAAGTACCACTACACGTATTTACAAATATTTACATATTTTCAGGCGCTCGCTCTGCGAGCAGATCTAGATATTACTATAGACATTAGCACATGCATACATACATACATACATACATACATACATACATACATACATACATACATACATACATACATACATACATACATAGATATATACATACATCTATATAGATAGATGGAAGAATTGATCATTAGAACAGGCACCGATATATATATATATATATATATATATATATATATATATATATATATATATATATATATATATATCTATATATATATATACTAACAATTAGAAAAGACAATTAGTTGGTCTATTTGATCGATGTCGATAACTATAATTGGAGAATATTACAAAAATGAGATATATGAGTAAGAATAGGTAATATTTAAGAAGACAAGTTCTGGACCTGTGAGTTATAAAATTATATTGGTTAGGCTTATTATTTTAGCTTTAAAATAGAGTAGGAATAATTGAGAACAGCGCATAAATTCGCTCCCTTGCTGCAGACTTATGCATTATATAGTGATCATTTTATGCAGAAAAGCATACGGTACAGTGTCTGTACAGTTAGAACCCTTATTTATTTCCTATTTTCAATGCAAATGGGTCAATACAAGTATTTAAGCCAAGTCTAAATGATTTATGACAAAAAACTAATGTTAAAAATAAAATCTGTAGCTGATTCTTTTACCATGTTTTGTTGCCTTTGTTCACAGTTGTGTAAATTATTCTCACCTTCAGTTTGCAAGATTCGGATTTTTTTTCTGCAAGGTTAGTTCGGAAAGTTACTATTTGCAAAGTGACTTTCTCACCTGAAATAGATTGATTTTTTGATTCATTGGATTGATTGATTGGTTGATTCGTTCATTCGGTATACGCCCGTTATACGCCCGTTTCAAGATGGGCATATGGTCTTATTCGTCCGTTCTATCTCCTGTTACATAGTCAAATCGCGAGCTCAAAAGCCAATGTCATCACAATGAAAATCTCACAAGACGGGCGTATATTATGTGCCGTTTTAGGAACTCTTTCTGTCCCATTCACTCATTTATTCATTCATAATCTTCTTCTGCTTCATCTTTTTCTTTCTTTGGCTCGTATTTCCACTTTGAAGTATACACTAGAATCTTCACATCTTCAGAAGTGATAGAACAAAAATTAGTAGGTGCAGAAGGTTCATGTATGTATGTATGTATAAATGTATCCAGCATACAAGCATTGTGTTTAAATGGATCTAATTATCAGACCTGTTCACATGTTTACTCCCGTGATTGTGTTGAAATATATTGATTTTTTGATTCATTGGATTGATTGATTGGTTGATTCGTTCATTCTCTATACGTCCGTTTCAAGCTGGGCATATGGTCTTGTTCGTCCGTTCTATCTCCTGTTACCGTTTGTTTTCTTTCTTTACAGATCATGCATTCATGACAAGACACTGTCTTGTACTATATTAAGTCCCTAGCAACATTGTTAAAGTTCGTACCAAGAGAAAATACAATTTTGTAGCCTATTGGGCTCTATTACAATCTGGACTAATTATTTGAATTAATTGAGATATTTTGATGAAACGTGTCTTATGTATATATTATGACTTGACGATGTGTCATGTACATAGTCAAGTCACGAGCTCAAAAGCCAATGTCATCACAAGGAAAATCTCACAAGACGGGCATATATTCTGTGCCGTTTCAGGAACTCTTTCTCTCCCATTCACTCATTTATTCATTCGTAATTTTCTTCTGCTTCCTCTTTTTCTTTCTTTGGCTCGTATTTCCACTTTGAAGCATAAACTAGCATCTTCACATCTTCAGAAGTGATAGAACAAAAATTAGTAGGTGCAGAAGGTTCATGTATGTATGTATGTATGTATGTATGTATAAATTGACACTCCTTACACTCCTTACACTATCACATATAGCCTCCAGATTTCCTCGTTATAACGTTGGTTTTCAATATATTTTGACCTGCATAGTAAATTGTTGCCATCAGCCGTCTTAGGTTCCATCCCTGGAGACGGCACGAAGCACCGGTTATAGTCCATGTTTTCTTCTAGTTTCTCTTGCTTCATCCAGCTCAAAGATCACTGTCTAAAATCAGCCGAGTCATCGCGAGTAATAAGTATTTATGTCATCTGAGCTTGAAAAACCAAAGTTGAAATAAGTGTTTTTGAATACAAATAAATCAATATTAGTCTTGTAGCGTATTCATTTGATTTTGCATCGGATGCATGACAACATTATAAATTGAAAAGAAAACTTGTTTGTTTTCAAAACGTTATTTCACGCCAGTGCTTGAATATGCAACTTGAGCCTTGGCGCTCACTGTACATAGCTAAATGATTGAGATCAAAAAAAAATTTTTTAGTGCAAGTTTTGTGTGTGCTTTGCGTTGCATAATGTTCGGAAAGACTGCGTGGTAGGAATAAGATTGGAAGATATCTACATGAAATATCAGATGAAGGGAAAAGTTAGATGCTTATATGTTCTGGCTCACTTGATTTTATATAATAGACACATTTATAAAAGAGGTTTTCGCTCTCGATAAATATAAAAGTATGTCAGCAAGAAAATGTTAACAAGGACAAATATCCATGTAACCATTCTGCCATTGCATTTTTACAAACCGACAAACACTAGCTTACCCCATAATTTTCTTTTAAAAACCAACACCCATCCCCAAAAGGTAAACACAGTTTGAAAACATCCTAGACCATCAAGAGTCAACTATCTGGAGGATAAGAATTTTATTGGAAAATCTTGGCTCATACTTTCGGAAGCCAAATTTTCTTGCGTGGATTTCTTAAAAACAAACACCCTACACGATAAAACAATTTTCGTTTGATAGCGCGGCGAATTCCTGGCATGGTGGCACCCCCGCCCCCCCCCCCCCCGAACTTTTTAAAAAATGTTTCCAATACCCTATACGAGGTCACTCACACTCATATGACCTTTGCTACAGTTTATTCTTACATGTGTCGTCAAGATAGATAGATGAAAGATAGATTTACATAGGAATGGCAAATATTATTCCAAGTAAGAATCAACAAGTGATTTTTACATTATGAAGTCATTTGTGTTGAAATTGCGAAATAAATATGAGAACTCAATGCAGTCAAAACTTTTCAAGCATTTAATGTGTAGATAAGAAAAAAACATTCAAGGAACAACAGTTGTCAGATTTTCATATCGCAATGTTCTCCACGCATTTCTGTTTCATTTTTCAGATGTTATCTTGATATTTCATCAGACATTAAATCATTTAAAAAACATTTTCTGAGGTAAATTGGAGTTTGTGCAATAGTTGCTTTTGGTTATATATTCGCGAATGATAGCAGTTACAAGCAAACACAACGCACAAAATGCTTCATGTATGCAACGATTAGTCCGAAGAAAAAACCCTGGTTTATTTTCTACAATTACACAAACTGTGTTGGATTACGAAGAACGATGAACTTATTTCTAAAATCGTTCCTTTGTGATTTCCATATTCCAAAAGGCCTTGAAAAATTTAAAAATATAAACGGTTATGGGATGAATACACAAGTTTGTTAGAAGAACAGCTGCTGATTAGTTGTATGATGTGTTGTACTCGTTGGTCAGATTAGGTCACAGTCCAGGTCGGTGGCTGAAAATCGTACTCCATCCTGAAGAAAATTTTTTTATGTGAAAATCTTCTTCTAAAGTTTGACATCCACACACACACAGAGAGAGAGAGAGAGAGAGAGAGAGAGAGAGAGAGAGAGAGAGAGAGAGAGAGAGAGAGAGTCAGTACACATAATCTTCAATTCAGAAATGAGAGAGAGAGAACTTTAGGGGACAATATGAATTCATTTGAGTGATGGAGAATATTCGTCAAATACTTAAAGGGAAAGTTCACTCTTCATTATTTGATAGATATTAAGTTTTTATATACGGAAAATGAACATGAAGTTTGTATAAACTTCTGCTTATGGAAATATTTTAGTTCAAACATTTGAAAATCTTGCGTATCTACCATGTATACGGCACAGCCGTGTTGCAAAGGTAAAATGTGTGAATGATATAAATGCATCAGACGATCTCCGAATGGCTCGTTGCATCACGAGTTCTGCCTGTGTTATATATATATAGTAGACAACAGCTATGAATCTTGTTCGAGTGATATATCTTGATCAAATCACTAAGTTAACCAGAATTTCAAACCTCGGTTACAATTTTAGTCTCAGTCTCAGCATCAGAAATGTCTGACTAGTCAGTAGATAGTTTGTTAAGTCCGGCATGGAAGTACTGTAATCATGTGTTTCAACTGCATAGTACATTAGCCATTGTCAACAGAATAACTTTGTGACGTCATTTACAGTCCCTAATTCCAGGAAAAATTGACAGTAATCATACGTTACTTTCAGCCGATTTATTCGTAAAGATACAACACCCGCTCCTACCTCCCAACAAAAAACAAACAAAACACCGTTCTGGTGTGGAGATTATATAAAACATGTCTCCTACATACTAGTATGTGACAAATAAGATTCAACATGGACTTTCCGTTTAATGTGATGCTTGAGTTATTATATATAAAGTAAATAAGTTGAAACTTTTACACTGTCATCTTATCTGCTCTTTTTCTTATACAATATGTTGAGAAATATCCACGTGATTGTAATTATCGCGATTTGTGCGACTTGGTAGCAAATCAAGAAAAATTAAATGCAGAATTGCAAAAATACCGCTGATTGACAAAATAACATTTGTGTAAAAATGTTATAACTAACATATATACTCATAAGCAGCAATTTGTCATATTTACTATTTAAACTGTAATTATTGACCATCATTAAATTGTCTTTTCTTGGTATTTCCTCTTTATCCTTTTGCCATAAGTATAAATTCCAGTAGGCCATGCCATATTTCGTTTTGTATTGTTTTCTATGTGTAGCGTACGCGAGCAAATGCATTTTGCAAAACCAAAAGTAAGGAAAGGCGTGACAGGGAGGATGGGTGAGGAGCATGCGAGTCTTTCACTTGAGAAGTTGCCATCAATCGCAGCTTCTTCTGTATTTCCGTTATCATAACCATACATCGAATATGTGAGAGAATCAACCCATTTGAAAACTAGCGGCAGTCTAAGAAGTCCGTTTTGAATTACTTCTTTAATACTTGAAATATATAATTTATTTAAGTGAGCTTGGAAAAAAAACAATATGTATTCATGTTGTGCTTGCATTATGACACACAATAAAGTGGACTTCCGGTAGAAAAAAAGAACGTGTAATCACTACACCTTACACATACGAGGTTTTTCTGGGATGACGGGATGGGGCAAGTTGTTACGATTGATGCTGCCATGAGAAGTAATGCAAAGGAAATTCAAAGATAGAATAAAAAGTAAATAATGAGCATGTCAGTAGTAGAAACTTACTTCGTTCAAAAACAAAGAGAACCGTAACACACCCTCTCCCCTGCAAGGTTAAATAGAATACATGAAATATGAATAGAAACAAAACGAAAGAAAATGATTTAAAACGAAATTAAATAATTTATAAATTATAAATTGAATGAAATAAAATTATTGCTAAAATCTGTACTAAATAAGTTACTGGAGAGTTGATATATTATTCACATCACCGATTTCATTTAATTCCATTTTCGATAGTATTTGTGATGGACAGAAAAAAAAATTACACAGGAAATTAGTAAGAACAATTTTGCAGTAAGTAACCAGCCAGCGTGTGTCATATCTGATGAAACGAACTGACAAGGAATCATGTCTAAATCGCGACATCTAAGCCAATTTCGGAAAAGTTTATAACCATGCTGCACGCATGGGCATGTCTACTACTGACATGCCATGCTTTGCCAGAATGCACCGAATTGTTGCGAATTCGGAACTTTACAGGGATTTTCCGAGGAGTTGCGATTGGTCATTATCCTACGGATTACGCAATCAGGTAGTGAACTTTGCCTTCATTCAATGGCTTAAAACCTATAAACAAAACTATCAAGAATCACGTTTTGGAATGCATACGTCAATTCGTTTTGTTTTTTGATAAGTCAAATGTTATAATATTGCACTAAGTACTTATCCTGCTTTCCCCCACAATTTGCCACTAAAGCAGAAGAGCAGCAACTCTGTTCAATAACACTTCGATATATTGAACTCTGACAAACATAAACCTCTTATGGCAGGCATATTTCCATAACATGTTTACGTTTCATATTTGTTGACTTTTTCCTTTCATACACTTTCTAGACAAAAGTTTAGACAGTGGACGAGGTTTAGAAATCTTGTATTTGACGTAATGCGGAAGTTGATAAAATGGTCATTAGACAAAATTAAATTTTTGGAAAGAAACGAAAATAGAATGAAAGAAAAGTTCTAAATTATAAATTGAACGAAATAAGTCACTGGAGGCATGACTTGTAAAGCGTCATTCATAACCTTCTTGAAGCAATAGCACTTCTTTCGAGAAATGTTCGAGAGTCTTTGAGCACAAAAGTTGGTTTAGAATCTATTTTTCAACGTTATATGCACTCTTTTGCATTGATTGAAGAACGATTAGATTCTCCCACCATGTTTTTCCTCATCTTGCGCTATGTTATGTTATCCAGTGGTTTAGGATTAGATATCGGATAATTCATAAACTACATTATATAAAACAAAATATTTAACTGAACCTAAATTCCAATAAAAATACGCACAGAATATGCTATTTTAGAGATACAATACTGAGAAATAATCCGTCATAAAAATAATTTGTATTTTCTAAGGAGGAACTGAACAACGATTTAGCTTTTCATGACGAGGAAAATGTTTGCATTCATTCTATAATCTAAATGTATTTGGCAATCTTCTTCTGTGTATCCAAAAATGTTTACAGCAGAAATGGTTTTGTACGAAGATAATCAAATCTACATTAGAGAAGTATTATTTCCCGATATATCTGGTTTGGATATGTCATGAACAGTTTATAGTATCTTTGGACAGATGCCGCGTAATTACAAAAGTGATCATTGATATATAAGATAGTATGACAAGACATTTACATGATAAAAATACTCACCGCCCTTTAGAGGAACCTCTTCCTTCTTGGCTGAAATAAACAAAATATTCTTTTTCTATCAACAACTTCATAACATATCAAAATCTGAAATAGTCAAACGAAATTTGCAATATAAAATGAAACGAAAAATTGAAATTTATAGCTAATTGATGGTTTCACACTTTAGAAAAATAGTGATTTCTCTGATTATCATAAAAGTGAAAGAAAGGCTCACATCGTTTAGGCAATAACACCTCCAATAGATGAGGTTGTCCTGTGTTTACAGATAATGAGTACAATAATTATGTTTCTTTCCTAATGGTGGAAGGGAGAGGATATAAATTGGTCTTAGTGTTAAATATATACTAAAATACTTTTTGTTGGAAGAGGAGATATGACACAATCTTGCTTATAATATTATATTCCTTGTGGATACAGTTTCTTCAGTAAGAGATGGTAAATACAATGAAATCAAACATGTAAAATTTCAAATCATGTAACAGTGCCTATTCATCGTTTTATAAGGACTAATGAATTTCTCAAATGCACATGATTTATGTAGTAATCTGTCTTCTTTATGAATTTGTATAAGAAAAGACTTACACTTGATGAACGAGAATAGAGCCGACTTCCGTACCGTAATTTCATATTTCTGCTAGATTCTATTTGGTCCAAGCTCAGCTTATTCTCATGGGATACTGTCTACTTATGAATTCAAAATCCTGCATTTTGTAGCTTTATTGCATAAAGAAAGTACAAAAAAGACTTTGAATCAATTTAATTGCTATTTTTGGACTTATTCAAGTTCAACGTAACTATTCATTTCCTATATTTCTGTATGTCTTGCGCAACCGGTTCCCAAATGTTTTACATGTGTTACGTCGAAATATCATGTAATTACTCACAAAAGGCATACAATGATAGCTTTCTTATTGAAGAGGAAAGTTTTTTTCTTACCGGCATCAGCGTTGTTGTTATCAACTCCCAGAGCTAAAAATGAAAGAAAACCAAAAAGAAAATTTTTTAAAAAATAAACAGGATAAAATTTAGCTATGACTACGACAGACTAAGACATGATACTAAGCGTACGTAGACCAATGCAACTTTGTATTAAACTTCGATGTTTAATACTATAGTATCACTTATTTTCGTGGGGCTCAATTTTCGTGGTTTTGTAAAAAAAAAGACATTTTCGAGGGTACTTAAATTCGTGGTTTTGCCCGTCAAAGTTTGCATATTACTAAGTGTTTAATTTCGTGGTTTAGCCTCTAGAAATACCCAAAATAAAGAATAAAAAATAATAAAACTCTACCGACGCAAAAGGCGGTCACTTGAATGTTTATAACCGTACTTTCACATATATAAGCACAAATCAAAAACATGACAAGTTCAATACTGACACCGTGTTTTGTCCAAGTGAATAACATTATTGGAAGCCGACGCAGCCAACAACATTAAAACAATACTACCGCCTCTATAATCACACAAATAACACACATGTCAAGGTCAATCACTTACACCGTGTTCTCGTCTGAGTGCTCAACATCAAAAAAAGCCGACGCAGACTACAAGACTAAGTCAATTAAAGTAACCTGTATGATTTCTAACTTAAACCACTATCCATAAAGGAAATGCAATCAGCAGACAGTGACAATATTTGATGCGTCTTGAGCCCATCAATGTGAGAAGATGCTAACTAAATGGAAAGACAGTGGAATCACGCGTTTGTTTGTGCCTGCCTCATGTACAGACCAACTTCAACCACTAGACTTGACAATAAATAAAGAGTACAAAGAATATTTAAAATCACACTTCCACAACTGGTATGCTAAATAGGTCATGGAGGCCGTCACGCTAAAAAGGAAGATGCTACTGGTGACGATCACTGATTGCAACCTCATTTATCAAGCTAATTCGGGCTGAATGGATAATTGCAGCTCACGCGACAATGAGTGAAAGATGTGACCTAATTATCAGTGGTTTGGAGAAAGCTGGACTTGTTTAATTCTGAAATTTGGGGATTATTTACCTGACAAGCATTTGTGTGTACATGGAGACTTGCTTGACACGATGTTGATACAGTGGCTTTGTCCGAAAATCAGTGAAGTGTGAGCTTTAATACTCTGATGTAATTAGTGTATATACGTAGTGTGTCATTAATCATAGTGCTTCAAGCAATAGTTCTAGTATTTTACAGGCTTGTTGTTCTTTTGGATTAAATACGCATGGATAAAATGAAATGGGCTTTCAGGAGGATTTCAATTGTTCAACAACAGTTGTACTCGAGTGAAAGATCGATTTGAATAAGTATTTAATTATATTTTCATATACTATTATTTTTTTATTATTCTTTCTTTCATTTTCAACATTACTAGTGTTTGAATACCTTATGCTTTTTCTCGTTTCTCTCTATCCTTACTTATCTCGCATATCGATTTAAGGCAGTGAGTGGAAATTACAGCTATCGGATATCTTATCGACACGTGTGCATTGAACCAATATAAAAGGCTTTATAATTCTTTTTTCAAAGGTTTCAAATAAAACAAACACGTGTACAAGCTAATATTTTATTTCCAAATTACAGTATTGACGTTGATTTATAAAATACTAGTAGATTCTTTAATCTCTAGGAAGTACACACAGTAAGAAAATGAGCGGGGGTGGGGGTGGCGTCATCATCATACGTGGCTAATTTTTCGTTGGGCATTTAAATTCGTGGTGGAGCAACAACGAAAATCACGAAAATTGGTCCCCCACGAAAATTGACAATACTACAGTAATTATTCAATACTCGAAAAGTTGCAATTGTGACATTATACCACCAGAAATAAGCGTTAGCCTCGTGATATATGTACATGAACGTAATGGCTGAAAAGAAATGGCTGTCTTGAAGATAAACAAAAAAGTTAATAGGGAAAGTCTTGTGACTCACAAATTCGTATCTTGTCTCGGAGGCTTGACATTTTGTTTAAAACTCAATTTTCATTACATTTAACTATCATGCGTGTGATTCAGTTTTCGGTGCACGTCAAAGAGCGACTAGAATGTTAATGTAAAAATATTCAGGAATTTTTAAATGCCTACGCTGGATCCTGAGTTTTGTTACGTGTATTCTGTCTATTTGTGCCTATGTGTGGGTGTGGAGAGGGAGAGAGAGAGTGTGTGCGTACCTTTAGAATCCGTTGATCCTGCTTCTGCGGCGCCCAACATCAAGGCAGTCGTACACAGGAAGACAAAAAGGAAAACCGTCAGGCCTCTCATTTCTGGCGCACGTTGGTTCTTCTTTCTCTTCTTCAACAGCTATCTTAAAACTCCTTCATAAGAGAGTTTTCTTGTCATATTTAAACCCGGGACATAAACATTTGACACACCCTATGCCCAATCAGTTACTATGCCGCTGATAATGCACACCATCTAAATCATCCTACTAGGTTTTATGATCCACCCTCTTTACATGCGACTTTGTTTCAAGTTATCTTTTTACGTTGAATCTTGTACAGTAGTTAAGTATTACAAGGCAATTTTACAATTTCAATAACTGCATGTGTTGGAAACATCCTAAAGTAAACTGAATGAAGTAACATTGTCTGATATCAACAAAAAGGTTTTGTTAAGGTAAACTTAAAAATCATACAGACCTCAACGTCAGTGATCACAATATTCTACCAAGTCCAGCATATATTCTAAAGTTTACATTCAATTTTTTTTTTAAATATATATAATTCTTCAGACAAGCATAATAGCAGATGCATTCACCCTACATTGGTTTTTGTTATATATTTCATAACGATATATCGAAATTTATTTGTGGAAAAAGTTATATTGCCACAGTGGCGATACCACTTTTATCGCTACAGTCCTGATGTCAATGTTGGAACTACTTTCTATTTCCATTTAGGAAATATATCTGCACTTATGTATGCTATTCAAACTTATATTGCCATAAATTAGACCTATTTAATCTCTCTCTCTCTCTCTCTCTCTCTCTCTCAAGATGAACAGATTTTAAAATAGTTTTCCACATAAATCGTGCAAATTGTCAGTGACTAAACCTACATGACCCGTTCCTATTCGATATTCAGTGTCACCCATACGATACATTTTACAGCGTGCGAGAAACGGCACAAGCTTTTGGTTTAAAAGTTCTTGATATCAAATAATGCTAATATTGTTTAATTAGCGATTTAAACTCTAGTCACTATCAGAATCATGTTTGAAATGATGGAGTAATCGTGGATAGATGAATGTTGATTGCAAACCGAAATTAAGGGACTATGGAAAATTGGATACAGCGTCTGTTACGAAACTAGATTGCACGATTGCCAGGGCTACATAATTCCCATCTGAGTGCAGAAATAAACAAAATAAAGAAACATAACCGTATCTGGTAAACTCACAATCATTAAAATCTTTTGTTCAGATATGTTACCCTCTGAAGTGTGTTCGATATGACCACTCTGTGATGATTCCACAGTACCCCCACCCTGACAATGTTCACTCTATCAATCCGTGCAAGAAATGTTTGAACGAAAAGAAAAAATCGATAAATGTCGAGGGTTTTTGCCTTAAAAGTATATATAATAAAAAGAAAGTCTTCATTTTTAAGGTAGATATAAGGAAATATTTCGCGAGTGAGGTGGACAAATTTTTGTATTGTCCCCAGTTGTTTTCGCCATTCGTGACAATATGATGTTTCCACTTCACTCGTGTGAAATAGTTCCTTATATCTACTCCAAACTTACTATGTAAGCTTTCCGCTTTCTACATGACACCATCTAATACAAATATGTTTTAACTGTTTAAGTTAATCAATGGGCAACAGTTAGAGGGATCGAAATGAATGTCCGGCTGCATTGCAATAGTAGGCGAGATTTGAAATGAATTTACTGGAACTGTGACACTTGTGGTTATTCATTCTTCTCCTCAAGTCCACCGATTCGCCAACGTATCAGACGAAACATTTTTCCAATAATAAATAAGAATGCGTTAGGCACTTACAGCATGACCGCGTCCACATGGATTTTGCATTTAGCCCCATTTCTCATATAGCTTTATATGCCCTGATTCTTCATGGTTGCATTAATCTTTAAGTTTGTCAAATGCTGCTACTAAAAGTAGTTCACTGTTACCTACTGGTTGGGGTGATGCTTCTTTATAACATTACCTTTTTATGCATTTGTTTCCATTTTTCTTATATTGGTGTATGTTCAGTCATGAAACATGACACATGCATTCATTTCACGGATTATTATTGACAACCTCAAAAAGTGAGGTCTTGCTTTTACGGTATTCATGTTTCTTTTAAAACCACGCTGTGACTACTAGATTAATCGTTATAACCTATTGTTTTAATGTAAATTAGATTTGATTTTTAAAAGGCGATTTGTGTCTATTATAGGATTACATAATAACAGAAACGTTTATCTTTCCGTGCAAGTCAAATTCATGGTCATGTTATAACTTAAATAAATATTACTGATACGGTTCCTACTCATTACATTGATGAACCAGACAGAACTTGTTTGTCTTTTAGAGCATAGGAGGTTTGGAGCGAAAGAGGTTATTATGGAACTGGTAGATGAAACAATACATACACTTTGTATTAGCAGCCGGGTATGTTGATTTTGTGATAAACATTTGTATGGCCACATTTCTCTACGGTAAGTCGGCAGCAAGATAACTTTAAGGCCAATTAATTTGAAAAGGAACCATAAAGTACGTCTCCAAATCAGCGTTTCATCCACTGATTGTCACAACTCTTGCATAAATGGTATAACTTAACATAAATTGATAGACAAACGATTGGGTCAGAAAAATAATTCCCATTTTCTTCTCAGGCAAAGGGTACCCCATAACGTTAAAGACTAGCAATAGGATCAGAAACACAGTTTCTATTTTGACTGATACAAAGGGAAGCGAGACGGTGAAACGTGTTAATTTGACAGAGAGCTTCACTTGAGATAATCCATTTCTTTCTGAATCCGTAACTTTGACATATTGGCTGCAATTCTAGTTTTGATGGTGACAACATTCAGTTTACTTGGACTTTCCACTCAGTCCGGTGTTAAACCCTCTATATCATTAATTTTCTATTAATTTGAAATTAAGCTTACAACATTGGGGAAATAAATGTTATAATTTCTTTCATTAGACAAATTTCTCCGGAAACAGTAACAACACTATTTTTATTACATTCATCACCAACGTTCAATGGGACACAACAAGTACATCAATACTTCAAATGAACAAATATCGATTCAAGATTGGTTACTTTTGGAAATGGTGTCTTTTATAAAATTAAGGATAATTTCTGTCTTGAATGTTGATTATATTATCTGTTTTTAAATTTTTAGTTTATTATTTGTTACGGGTAAGGAAATGAATTTATTCGCAAGCTAAGGGTTTGGTAAAAGAAAACGAAGCTCTATCAAGTTTATTTGTCATATTTAAGATGTGAAATTTCAACGCTTCCTGAAGACCGATTGCGTGATTCACTTTTTGATCTATCTATATATCTATTAAGTTATCTATCCATTCATCTATCTATATATCTGCAATACCAAACAGATAAAATTAGTACAATAATGAGACAAATTGTACCGTAACCGCTTAAAATGGTTTATCATTTATACATAAGAGTTGACACGTAACTTCATGAACAGCTGTTGTAATATTTCACTAGTTAGTCAGTAAAATATTTGAATATGACCTAATAATACTCTGCATTATTTCAGAGTTTCATGCTGTTGTTTTTTTGGGGGGTTTTTTTCGTTTTTTTTTTCTGCGTGTATTATGCTATAAACTGTCACGCAGCAATGAAAGCAGCAAGTAAAGGAAAATCTTCTAGAGGACAAAATAAGTGAAAATATTGAAAGAATATCATTCGTTCTAACTTTTCAGCCAGATTGCACTCTAGAAGGCAAAATCATTGAGCAACACTGGCCTATAATTGAGTCATCAGAAACCTTAAGAATTTGTTCCGCAAATAAACCAGTCATAGCGTACCACAGACCAAAAATATTGAATAACTAGAGTGTTCAAGTCATTGCGAATCAATTCAGACTGCTTATCATTTTTCTTAAGTTCCATTTATATCCTTTCACTGTACTTGTAAATAATTCTGAGTGAAATGCTTTCCAAACTACCAATTAATTGCAATGGCGCTGTGCTAAAACTACTTGATAAACTTTCAGTATCTTTATCACCTATTTGTTTGGAATTTACCACATCCCTGTATTCATACGACGAATTTTGATTTTTTTTATTTTCTTCCTATATTCAAAATCTCCTATCTCCACAACCTTCAATCACGTTATGCTATTTCAATACTGTGCAAGCAGTTAAGCCACAACGGGGAAATACTTTGGATTGTTTAAAGACAAAAGTAGCTCCATTTATCCCTGCGACATTCCCTAAAATTGCAGAGTTAAAACAGAAATTGAAAATAGCTATTGCGCATGGAAATTACAAAAAGGCAACAGGTAAAAATATGACTCAAAAATAGTCGTGAAACATGGAAGACGAACGAAGCAAAAAGATAAATTAAATATATGTCAAGGATGGAACTGCGAAGATCTACCTGCCATTGTCAGACGTCCTTATTTACATCATGGATCTACAGAGTTGACCACGTTGACCACTTGAATACTTTGCACACACAAAAAACTGAAATATTACTGCATGCCATCCAATGGAATAAGGTACTTCATCGGATTGTTGCAGTTAAGATAGGCATGCCTCTATTTAGAGTAGCTACTTCCTATGCAATGAAGTTGTACAGGGAAAAAAAGATTAAACAATAGAGCCAAAATCTCTTCCATGATAAAGTTATCCATCTTCAATGACTCAACTTTTTTATTCTGTCCTCCATGTTCTCCACTCAAAGGCATTTTGTGAAGTGTAGCCATCTTCTGTAAAAGTCACTAGCTGGTACATATAGTATCTTCAAGTTGTATCTGATTTTATTTGGATTAAGTTTTATTTATTACAGTAACTTTGGCCACGGGCTTATAATACGTAACATATATACAAAGAATTCGATACTGGAGCGCAATTTAATAACGTATAGCAAGAAAAAAAATAATATATATATATATATATATATATATATATATATATATATATATATATATATATATATAAAGAGACAGACAGAGAGAAGGGATATCTGCATGTTTTGAGCAGATATAAGGAAATATGTCAAGAGTGAAGTCGAAACATAGTATTGTCACGAATGGCGAAAGCAAGAGTGAGAATACAAAATGTTTCCACTTCACGAGTGAAATATTTCCTTATATCTACTTAAACAAAACATATAGTTTATTTTTGTTATATACTCTTTAAGGCAAATACCGTCGATTTCCATATTGTGCAATGCGATTAACGACTGCATTACTACAGCGATAAAATGAAGTGAAGTCCGAAATTTTACAATAATTGTAGACAGGGACTTTTTACAAATTTAGCTTAATTTAGCTTTTGCATATACTGTTTCAAATTATGTACTTTGTCAAATTAATGACTGTTTTCATCTAAAAATGAAGATATGTATAGTTTCGTTAAGACATTTGTTAAAGTAAACATTGTTGGGGTTGGGTACTGTAGAAAAATTAATTACAGAGCGGTCGTATCCAGCAGATTCAGAGCGTAACATCATAAAAAAAAGATTTTAATGATTGTGCGCTGACTAGTAAGGATAGTAAGGATTTTTTTTCTTTTTTGTGTTTGTGTGTGTTTATTTCTTCATTTAAAAGTGAGTTTTTGTTACCCCCTGGCAAACTTGCAGTCAAGTTCGACAACAGAGACTGCACCCAAATTTCGATTGTCACTTATCCATTTGCAATCAACACTCATCAATGCCCAATTTCTCTATCGTTTTCAAACATAATTATGATTGTGGCGAGAGTCACAGTCGCTACTTAACCAATTTTACTGTTATATTTAATCAAGAAATTTTCCTAAAAATATGTATCGTGTGTCGTAGAGTGTAACAGGTATACGATACTGTATGGGTGACCCAGAATATCGAGTAACAACAGGTCATGTAAGTTCAGTCACTGACAATTTGCATGATTCATCTGGAGAAGTAATTATTTAAAAAGGTTGTCTTTTGAAGCCTATTTTTTTGTTGCTTTGGGGGTTCGTTTCTAGGCATCTCTTGATGGCGCCTCCTCATTCATACATAAATGAATACTAGAGGGTCTACATTCATCATCCGTCCATCCTGAGAGAGAGAGAGAGAGAGAAGAGATGATGGGAGGAAAGAGAGAAGGAGCAGATAAAGAAGAAAAATTAAATAGATCTAAATATGAAAATACAGGTTTGAATAACATACACATGTGCATATATATTTTCGAATGAGAAAAGAAAGTAGTTCCAAAAGTGATACCGCCACTGTGGCGATAAAAGTGGTATCGCTACTGTGACGATATAATTCTTCTCCCAGTGATATCTTTTAATATCTCATTATGACACACACACACACACACTAATATATATATATATATATATATATATATATATATATATATATATATATATATATATATATATATATATATATATATACTATATGAATAACAAGGCTAGGTGAAATGGACAATCAAGCCAACGCTTATCTAGACATTTTTCTCTCATATTTTGGTAGTTTTTACGAACATAAAATACATGGTACTCATCCTCAATAAGTGCTAACAAAAAACTTACAAAAAGCTATGAGGCACTAATATTGTCATAGATTTCAGTTTCTATCCTAAGTTCATGACTAGAGTATCTAAATATGGATAATTCTCTACGAATATAACAGTTAATAGAGACTTGTATTGCTTATAGTGAATATGGCTTAGATTGGTTTACCTTCTGATACATAGTCTTATACATTTTAAAAAATTCACACATAAACATCCTAACATCACAACATCTTGTGCTATCCAAACGAATCTCAATCCAAATGTATACAGTGAATTACGGATATGAGATACCTATTTCATTCTACCAGTCTCAGCTAAAGCTTTCAGTATCCAATAACAATTAATAGGATATCTGTTGTTAGCCATTTATAATAGTCTGCACCAATATTTACCAGATCTGGAGTAATATTTCACACAAAGATAAAGTTTACCACATTCGCTAAGACCAACGTTATTATCAGCACTACCTGTTAAGCCTAGATACTGCTGTTGACTTTGTACTTCTTCAATATATTCTGAATATGAATGGCCCCAAATTTCAGAGCCATAACATAATGTAGGTTATATTACCGTGTCGAATGTCGTAAAATCGTCAATACAATTGCAAATTAAAATGTCTAAATTTCCTTGCATACCGGAATTTTTTTTAAATGGATTTCATACTTTGTGATACCAAAGTTTCTTCAGGTTTTGTCCAAGATAATTTTGGAGCAAAAAAGTATCACATATTTATATAAAGATACTGATTCGATTTTTTTCCAAAGATACCAGTTATTATAATTTTTAATGGACCTCCTTTGCGAAATACAATTACTCTGGTCTTATCTAGATTAACTAACATTCGAATTTTGCTACGAAAAGTCCAATGGTACAAATTTGCTTCTGTAAGGCTATCCCAGTATCAGCACAATTTGTAACATCATCTGAAAAGAGAAATACAAACAATTCAGGGACATTTTTCAGATACAAACAGCTCAACTACAATTTTTGTTTAACAGGAGTGTCAAATCATTTATGAAGAGTAAAGATAACAAGGGACCAAGAATACAGCCTTGCCTTGTACATACTGAGCATTCTAAATATTCGGTCAAACCCATACCTGTTCTTTCACAAGAGCAAATACATAGATTTCACAATAGTCCAAAATTTTCCGTCAATATATTTATTTTTTATGTATTAAACGTTATAAAATCTTTTGTTCTTGCATTGAAATTACCTGCTAAGAACAGCAGCGAGTTGGGATAAAGTGATTTAATACTCATTATATGATACCATCTGTTTCATCCTTTTCATTATAAGGTGAAATGTAATATAAGACATAATAATACCTCAACTGAGATAAAACATTTTGCCATAAAATAAACAGTATAACACAATTTTGAAGGTTACAAAATATATGTATTTTGTTTTTTTAATAAATACTTACACTACACCTATATTTATACCCTGTGTAGAACGCTCACTTATAACAATATCATAATGTGTATAATCATTAAACAAATTGTGAAGTTCGCCCTTGTTTTTACTCTAAGTTTCCCGGACACCAATACAATTGTATTTACAACGATACTGTTGGAAATAGATAGAATGTTTGCATATTTTAAAACCTTCAATGTTCATAGATAGAACATTTCCATTTGTCTGTACGGAAGGGATAACTTCGTCACTCAGTGATGGACCAACTAATTTCTTGAGTCGTTATTGTTCTGGTCCGGTATACTGCCCTCGCTGTTTAAGTATTTGCATAATTTGATGACCACGTACTGCCAGAGACACGCCTGCTGACTCAACCTCGTTAGGCGCAAACTGACAAATCACGTGCTGTTTGTTTACTAACGACAGCAATAGCCTGGATATCGTCATCAAAGAAAAAAGAAACTTGATAAATTATGAGTCTGTTATATTTCAGGAAAGCAATACGATTGTTCTCTTTAGCCTCGTTTAGAAAGAGAATCAAGATCTTTCTTATTTTATGTACTCTCTCTGTGAAGTCTTCTGACACCCTTGTTATATGCCTCAATCAAGTACTTCACGAACATTTCTGAGCTTATCCTTGCACTGAGTGAATTTCACAAGTAACGGCTGATTAGGTATAACATTCGATGTATATTGTGTTAGCAGACGGAATTCTGAGTGAATCATGAATAAAAACCATGAACTTATATTCGCTCTAGTCCCAAAACTCATTGGACGCTCAATCAATACTGTAGAACAACAACTTGTTCTGACAAGAGTGTGCTGCCAATTTATCTAATTGTTCCTATTAATAGTATACATGCTTCTTAAGTGCAATATTGTCAACTTTTAAATCATTGTTATCTTGCTTCAAATTGGCGGTCGCCGTTTTCAACTGGTCTGTCACAGTTTTAAGATTGGTACATGTTTCATTCACCTGACGGACATTTGCCCTAAGTGTTGTCAAACTGGAGTTAATTTTTGTCATTTCTTTGGCCATATTTAAAAGCGCTTTTAGTGTTGTTTTTTTATTTTTTTATTTTTTTATTTTATTTTTATTTATTTATTTATTTATTTTATTTTATTTATTTATTTCTTTTATTATTTTTTTTTGGTAAGAAATCCGGAGTTTAGCTCTGGGTTTCCACTTGCAATGAGTAGAAGTCTCAGTAGAAGATACAACCCTAGAATAATTCGCAAAGAGAACGAAAACGCATACTTGTTCACGGTCAATGTTCTCATTGTTAGTTTCCCTTACACAGGTTTCATGAATAATCCTATTCGTATTTTCCATATACCAATTTCAGTATTAATTATTTTGTACTTTTTGTTGTTTCGATACAATTACGTCCATTTAAAACCTCGCCTAGGTGGCGCTCAGATATGATTTATCTTGTAATTACCCTTGTTTCCTGAACTTATGTTTATGTGACTTTCCAATTTTTTATGTAAAATAAATGGAGGGTTATCAAGACAAAAAGCAAGATAAAAACAAGGTTGAAACAGCATCTGACAAGTGAATTTCACAAAGGCCGAAGGACCCAAGTAGAGGTGACTTTCTGGGCACTTAGTAAACGTTCACATGCATTTAAAAACACAAAGCTGAATGTTTTAAGAAGGAGCAAGAAGTTGGAGCACTAGGTCATATCGCACTACGTAACAGAAATAAAATGAACTCCACACGGTCTATTTGATATATGATGGAGTAGCTGTTTTGGGAACCTGGTTCATTTGGACAAAACATAAATCTGCTTCTCAACACACAGTGGCAAAAGATGTTGAAGATAACAACAAGCAACTTAAAACAAGTACTTTGTACAACCCAATTTTAGAAATGCTCTAAATCTGTTTCTAGTGAGCTAACTACTTTACTTGATAAATAGCAATATCGGCACAACCTTTATTGTGCTTTTTAGCACAATAAATGTAAATTAAAACAAAACACGTCATCAACACAGTTTGCCTACAGCATGCTTTTAAAGAATCTATTGCAAACATCAATAGGTCCACACCAAACATGGACACTGAATGAATTGCAATATTCAATTTTTCACTCAGTGTACAGTTGACTATCTGATAGCTAATGGACACCGTACAATTGAGTGTTATTTATGCTAACAGACTTAAGGTCTGCACACCGTTATTGATTCACAACAAGTCATGAAGCTTCAGAACAACGCTCTGGGTTAACGCTTTCAGCCAGATAGATAAAAAAATATGTCTGGCGAACTATAAACATAATCAACACAATTTACCATATAACATTAAGCTCTGCCCTCACTGTTGCCTACAGCAAGCTTTTAAAGAAGCTATTGAGGTTTACAGTTGGTCATTATCAGTAAGCACTGAAGAAGTTGTCCAGCTGATCATTGCAGTTTCACTGAGCCAGTTCACAATAGACAACCTAATAGCGAATGAACTTTTACATGACAAAACTGTTGCTCAATAAGTAGCATATGTAAAGCTAGATTGGTGAAAAGGCTAACCAATGTCGTTGTCTGGAAGGTAAAAGCCTTGCCGCAGGGCTGCAGCATATTGAAGCAATTACAAAGATCCAAATGATTTGGTCAGTAAGATCAAACACTACTAAGCCATGAGAAATAAATACAAAACAGCATATAAAGTTTTGAAATGGTAAAAGGAAAGCATATAAACAATTTCAGAAAATGTACACATTGCAACAACTGGAGTGTGCTTATCTGGCTTCTTGCAACTGGTATAGTTGCCCCAATAACATTCACAGGACTTAGCACAACAGCCATTTGAATTATTCCAAAGACTTTGAATTAAAAGTTGCTACGCAAAACGTTTTTTTTAAACAATATGATGAAATAGAAACATCCGCCATCGCTAAGTTAACCAGTATCGATGAATTGAGTACAAAGACATAAAATCAATCAGGTACAAATTGGGGAATAAACTGAAATAAATGGTGTTCCCGTGGACAGCTCAAAATCAAGATACCTTCATTACAATTGCAGCACTTCTTGAAAAAGAAATATATTTTACTAACCTAATTGTCTACCAATCTGGCAAACGTTCCATTTCATTACAGAGGATAGATTTGTTGTTAGGTACTGCAATGTTTCTGAGGAATTAGTGAAAAAAAGGATATTCGTTTACGCCAATGGTAACTTTTAAACAAACTCTGTTGTAATTCCTGATGGCGATTATAACTTCGATATGTACCTTAAAAAGGTCCAGGAGGCAATAGCTGCAAATGGCAACAACAAACAAACTAGTGATGTTGTAGACTTGAAACACAACTCAAAGTTAGAATAATTCTGTATAACAATTACTCTGTGCTTCTCACTGTTTACAATGCTAAATTGTTGGGATTCGATAGTCATATAACTTTACAAGCATCAACTGAATCGAATGCAGTTTGCGGGTTTTGAAAAATAAAAATCTATACATATTCCTAGCTCAAATCAATAACACAAAATATTACACTAATATTTATTATTCGAGTTTGCTTTAGTTTTTACGGATTAACAATGTGTTTCACGGAGACTTTGTTTCGTACAATGTTGATGACCTGACAAACAATTACTAGATTCTATATTCGTTATTAAGTAAACTCAGCAGTCCAGCCCATCAAACAATATTATATACAAACATTCCCAGCATCATGGCGACAGTTATGCCACAAACTATATGTTAAATTACAGTGTTATTCTAGATTTGCTCAATTCTTTGACAATTTTGACACGCAGTGAATAACATATGGACTACTGGTTGACATAATTTGCTAGAATTTTTCTTTACTTGTCTGATTATTCGTCGTATATCTACTTGTCTCTTCAACCCCTGACTGGTACACTAAACTCTAGCTAAAGTTGTAAGTGTGTAATAAGGCAGATCTGTCAGTAGATATATTTCAAAATTTATATTGACGATATTGAACATATTTTGTAGATTATGATAGATTGCCATACCGTAATTGCGACATGAAGTTCATCTGTCTATGGGAAAATTGTTCACAAAAATGGTCGATATCACCAGCATCTTTACATATCAACTCATACCCAAAACCGTGCTCAAGCGAAATGAGCCACCGTTTCTAAGTACAATTGCATTGCTTTATCAAGGTTGACATGCATTCCAGTTGTATCACAACCGTCTCCACACTATTTATTTGTTCTTTAAATGAACTAATTGTTAAAATCAGATCTGGTACATAATTTTATATAAATATTCCACTTTTGCATCTTGATCGAAGTAATCTCTCAAATCATTTAAAAACATTGAAAATAACAGAGGGCCCAAAACACAGCCATGACGAGAAGTCATTAAACATCAAACAATTACAAAGAGGTACATTATGAGCGTCAGCATAAGAGATAAAGATGGAAAAGTAATAGATTTTCACGGTGTCCCTATAATTTGTTGTTTGTTTGTTTTTTTTTTTTTTTTTTTTTTTTTTTTTTTTTTTTTTCCATTTAAAGTAAATAAAGTAGGTTACAGAATGTATGGAATATCACACTTCGAGCTCCCATTAAAATTTTAGACGTTGGGATGAAAACAAATAGAAAAGATATAATACTACTCCGTCATTTTACCTAACCCTGACAACTCAACTGATGTAACTAATACAAGATTTATATTGAGAAGAGTTGATAATCAAATATTAAACATAATTAGTGAGAACAATTTAAAAGATACCAAGACGTGGAGGGAAAAAGTTGATAATAATTTACTACTTTTTAACAGAATGGCAATGAAAGAGCTAGGAAAACTATTTTGTAAGCTCAAGACCTTTTCAAATCCGTGATTTAATGCCGTACAAATTCTACAGTCACAAAAGAAAAAACCGATGATATTCCTAACGGAGGCAATTTTTACAACCGATCGAACAGGGTATAAACACTACAATAGATGCATTGAGAGTGACAGGGAAAAACTTAAAACATGTCTGGAAAACCATGTCACTTTACAATCTCCGTTGCAGAAACTATAGAAAGATTTGAATAATAACATTCAGCAGAATGACCAAGAGATTAAAAATGTATTGGATGATTTTGGCACACAAATTACTGGCCTTAACAATGAGATAACAGCTAATACGATGTTTGAATTGCATAAAAAGAATAATTCAACAGAGATAACCAAAAAGATATATATCGTAAAAAACAAATTGAATGATGTGAATAAAAAAGAACAAGAAGCTCAGTAAGAACAACCTAAGATTGAGCCATTTTAGATTTTGGTGATGATATGAAATTGACGAAGATGTTACATTCACCGAGTTTTACAACAATGACACGCTGAGGTTAAGCAAGCTAAAACAGATATTTTAAAAAAAAAGAATATCTTGATATAGAAGTGGTCAATAATATGGGTGTGGTGCAAGATCGCATTGACGAAACAGACGAACGGATGAAACTAAAAAAGAAAAGATTTAACTGATTTGGAGCAAAGGTTTACAATAGCTACAGATTCTTGCAAAACTGAAGTAGATATAAAAAGACACTATAGTTAATTGGTTGCATTGGTAGAATTAACACTGACACAGCAGATGTTAAAACTTAAGTAAAGATAACAACACTCGCGTTAATTGGTACCGTTAATAGAGCTAACACTGATAATTGGTACCGTTAACAGAGCTAACACTGATAATTGGTACCGTTAACAGAGCTAACACTGATAATTGGTACCGTTAACAGAGCTAACACTGATAATTGGTACCGTTAACAGAGCTAACACTGATAATTGGTACCGTTAACAGAGCTAACACTAAAAAAAATGGAAACATAGAGGCATTCAAAACCGAATTGAGCATGGGCATGAGAATAAAGAACATTGCATCGTTAGTACGAATGGATGATTTGAAAGAAGAATAGATAAAAACAAAATTGAGTTCAACCAAATGTCGAAAACATGCGGATGTATATTGCTCTACGCTGTTTGTATTGTACCGAGACTTAACTCTCTCCATCCTGATGGTTCTGAAATACGTTTTAGATTAGAAGATGCAATTTTATCTTGTAGAACTACATGTTGACATTCATTCGGAAAGTTTTCTTTGCAATTTTGTTCTTATCTTGATACGTTCGGAATTTTAAGTTTCAATCTGCATTATGGCCAGGATTTTACTGACGTGCCGTTAAACCTTGTACATACATACTCTTGTATGAGACCTGTAAAGAACATGTTGTACAGAGAAAATTAGACAAAATAAAAAAGACAGCAATGAGTTGGTTATTTATGTAAGCTGTATTGTGTACATGACGACTATATTTTCTCTTGGTATGAATTAACGTTGTAGCTAGGAACTTAATATAGTACGCGACACACCATTTAGTAATGATATAAAGTCCGGAAAAATCAAAGTTAACCTGAAATAGGACGGACGAACAAGACAATAACCTAATATGCACATATTTAAACGAGCGTAAGATGAAGGAATGAATGAACAAATCAATCAATCAACCAATCAATCAATCACTTTGATAAAATTTCTAGACAGGAAAAGAAAAGAAAGTCAGTTTTGAATTATTAAGTTTCTGAACCAACCTTGCATTACAAAATGCCGACCTTACAAACTGAAGGTGAAAGTCATTTGCACAATTGTTAACAAAGGCAACATAAGGTGATAAAATAGTCAGTAAAATTGCCATAAATCGCTTAGATTTCAACAGAGAGCGCTGTGACAACACTTCAAATCGTTCCCACAAGGTCGTCGTCAATAATATGCATAATGTTGGCTTAAATAATTGATATCGACCCTTCTACGTTGGAAATAAGATTAAAATAAGAGTTCAATCCAAACTAGTATAGACACTGTACTGTATGTTGTTCTGCACAAAACGATCACTGTATAAACTGGAAGTCTGCAATAAAGCAGCACATTCCGTCGCTTTCCTCCGTTTTTTCTGCTTTCCTTTACCCCCATCATGCAGTTCTCCGAAAGTGTCGCCATCCCTCTAGCTCAGATCGAAAGGAATGGAATAAAAGTGTAAGAACATTGTGTACATTATCAGACAAGGACCAATCTTATCCACAGAGATTGAAATCTTCACCAGAAAACTTCCGGCACATATAACGTGATGTGGTAAACAAGGTACCGAATTGACCCTTTCCCAGACAAAATGTTAAGAAATGTTTTAATGCCTCCTCCAGCTCGTAATACATGCTTCCGTTTCTTTCAAACTTGAGTAGCCAATCTGAGCGAATGGTATTGCATCAATACATAAACTTCTAAGTGTGATTAGCACTAATTCACAGGTAGATCATCCACAGACAGTATATCAAATGGTATCTAAGTTGCGTTTCACGAAGAAAGGAAAGAAGAATTAAATAATGAAGGATTGAGAGAAAGGCAACAGACGAATAAATGAACGAAATAACGCATAAACTATATAGATGCGCTGAAATCATACATGGAACATATCTTTTTCATAAAGAAGGGTCATTTTATTGTTTGATCACTGTATTTAATTTCCCACTCGATTGGCAAATAATCTAATACTTCCACAACCAGACCAACATTCTTTCTATTTTTTTAATTGCCATTTGAACTTGTTCGGCATCTCGTCCACCTATTTGGAATCATTTATGTTACGGTTCTGTTTTAATATGTTAAAATGTAGCCAAAATTAACGTCGGACTCTATTATTTTGTCCATTTAAATTGACGTGGTAATAGCATACATTATTTCACGGTGACATTGTGTGAGTAACTATCGTCTCATTATATTTCTCAGATGTATCGATTTGTTGTTTACCTCCGATAGTTTTTAGATATCTTTTACGTTTCGTCTTCCTTCAGGTTTTGTAATTATTTCAAAACCACATATCAGACACGATTTTATATTTCTTGCTTAACTGCAACATTCATGTTACGTATGTGATAGGTCAAAATTTGCTACGCTCTGAAATCTCAAAATCTAATTCATCCATTTATTTGAACGTTTGTTGATTTAACCAGTATAGATTTTATTTTGTTGCTTAGAATATTTACTCGACCATCGGACACAAAGAAGGTGAACATCTTGTGACTCTCTACATTTTCTTTTATGTTTATACTCAGGTGTATACTATGTTTATACTCAGGTGTATACTTTGTTTATACTCAGGTGTATACTTTGTTTATACTCAGGTGTATACTATGTTTATACTCAGGTGTATACTTTGTTTATACTCAGGTGTATACTTTGTTTATACTCAGGTGTATACTATGTTTATACTCAGGTGTATACTTTGTTGAATAATAGCTAATTAATTACCTGTATCAAGCATGATCTGTTATATTGCTGGATTGACACAAAATTTGGAATCAGATTCTCTGTCTTTTGTATACATTATCACTCCTTTTTTTAGCTCATTCATGGTGAATAAAGTATGATATTTGTTAAAGTCGGATTGGCAGCTACATCAATAGTTCTCTCTCTCTCTCTCTCTCTCTCTCTGTGAATCAGAAGTAATTTGTATCGTACTAAACAAATATTTTCTAGTTCTTAATCGTGGCTACCACCTTTTATAACTTAAGTAGCTTTTGCTGAAGTATTGGTAAGTCTAAAATCCTGAAGAAAAACAAAAGGATACAACAGACAATGATCTGTCGGTGTCTAGACTTCAAGTGGTATTCTACATTTATATCAGTATACAGCAAACTGAATAGCTTCTAAACCAGTGTTATGTGCATCACTTTCTAAATTTGTTATCCATGATACTTGCTCTATTATGTTTGTTCTCACAGATACTGGTAACCACAAATACTTATACGTCATGAAGATGTTGTAGTCAATCAACTGATCAATAGCATCAGTGCTATAATAAATGGTTATGTCTTTGACCAGCACACTACCAACATTATTTACTATTGAATTGCCAGCTTTTCCTTTTACTTTTAAATCAAATGATATAAAATATTCCTCTCGGTACAATCATGATAATAGATCCTAATTTAGGGATTGTCACTTTTAAACATTTCTTCAGATATAATATTACTTAGAGAATGTGTAATTTAATGATGCGTTGGATTAAGATATTTAACATCCTATGGTGTTTTCTGTTGCTTAAGTATTTACCATAAGTTACTATTCTTGATATTTAAAAACCACAAAACTAGCTACGTTTTAAAGAAACTTGTAACCAGCATAAAACTAGAACCCATTATGAGGTACTACATACCTGCTTATCAAGTTGAGGTCGACTTGGTTTATCTAAAACAGCATCGCATATAGAGCAAAAACATCATCTACATTATTCAATAACTCAGCGGGGGCCACGGGCGGCCGAGTGGTCCAAGGCGCTCGCCTTTACAGATCACTGACATCTCACTCTGTCCACGTGGGTTCGAGTCTCGGGCTCGGCCAACGTGGGAAAGCTTGCCAGTAGCTTTCCGTTGGTGGGTGGTTCTTCCCGGGGTTTTCTAGGGTTCTTACTCCACCAGATATACTGGCCGCCATGTATAGCCTATCATGTGCTGAAAAATGGCGTTAAACCCATAACAACCAACCAATCAACCAATAACTCAACGAGAGTCGAAGGCGCTTAAGCTAGTTAAAAACTAGTTTTGCACTGTTCGTTGTCAGTTTATTGCTATATATATAGAGAGAGAGAGAGAAAGAGAGAGAGAATTAAACACCAAACAGAGCGGAAAGTGCTATCCCTGGATTCTACAAGAGAATGCTTGATGCCAATAACAGAATGTATATATATATATATATATATATATATATATATATATATATATATATATATATATATATATATATATATATATATATATATATACACAGATATTGGTTCGGTTTCGTCTTCCAACTGGTTTTTATATTTACCTAAGTTCTATTTTATTTCATCAATTCTAGGAGTAAACGCAAAGCACTTTATGCCCATTTCTGTGTTTAATTCAGTTTAGTTTTGAACGTCTCTATGCTTTTGTCTATTTTGGTTTTAATGTTATCAATGCTACCATTTAATACAAGAGTTCATTTATCCATTTCAGTTTTGAATGCATCTGGTCCCTTTGGAAACTTTTATTACAACTCGTTTAATTCTTTCTCTCACGTTTAATCATGTTATATTATTTATCCATACTATCACATTGATATTGCTAATTAGTTCTCGGACAACATAGTATGTTTTATCTGTAATAGACTGTTCTAATCTAGCAGTAAGTCCATCTTTAAGAGTTGTTAAGGTCTGATCATTTTACATTATTATTTTGATTTAAATTAGTGTGAGATAAGCCGTAAGTCGCTTTCATCTGCTTGTCATACTTGCATTCACATTTAGTTTGTTTTTATCAATTATCTTTATATGTATTTCAGTTAAATCATTCTTGTTTGCAACTCTGACAGAATATTAATGCTTGCTGCTATTTGGTTATTCGAGTCATTAATGCTGGTGCTAAAATCATCCATTAGCTTTTTTAATCTCTTGATTATTTTGTTTTGTTTAATTTCATTGCTTAAATCTTTTTGCTATTATTCTAGTTGAGATTGCATTGTGCTATAATCTTTCAATGATTGTTTGTTTCTTTCTTTCTTTAATTTTTTTTTCTATCTAATTCTTCCCTCTCACTGTTTGTCCTCTGTTGAGTTGGTTGTACAAATTGTTCCATGTTAGGTATTGCTCTTGATGACAGCCTACAAGGTTTTTATCTGAGCTCTTTGACTCTGTTCAGTAGTTTCTATATTTTGTGTTTGTTTTCATATTTGTATGTCTTTCAAAATTACTATCCTCCAAAATGGTCTATATCTAGTATCAATACGTCTTTGTACAAACTGTCTAGTACCTGTATCACTTGATTTTACTGGATCATCTGGTTATTCAAGTTTAAATCAATGCTTACTTATTGACCTAGTACTACATCTTTCTTGTGTTTTCTGCACGGATTAAAAACTAACATCACTAGGAACTATTAAAGATATCTCTGTCATTTACTTTACTTGGAAAACATGTTACAGGCATTCCGTGGAAATACATTACATTGCCGTTTTCATCTGTAATACTGATGCTCAACCTGTTTATTGCACCTCTTTCTAATTATTTGCAATGATTATTAACACTGTAATGAACAACGTCACCGTGAAAAGCATTTTTTTACAGACAAAGACTATAGCAATAATAAATAAAAACCATCAATATAATTTTTGATGTTATTAATTTGATGGTCCAATTATTAATTTGATTGAGGAAAATGAAGACATTTGCAGAAACTCATAATCTGTATCTTATTCAGTAGATGTATGTATAGATCTCTAGCTAGTGAATCCTAACAATGTAGAGCTGTACTTGGATATTTATGCTGTATAATAAGTGCTAGGAGGGACCAGAACTTCAGGGTCGTATTTTAGCATTTAATATAAATACTTTTATTTATTGTCTTCTTTTTTTTCTGTCATACCTCCTTTAACATTCTTCATGCATTTTGAAATTGTATAGAAACCATCTTGGATTAAAATAGTCCCTGATTCCTTCTTGACTTTGATGTAATAGAATAGGTTGCTTTTTAGCTTATGTGAAACGTTGTAATAACCGACGCAAAGATTTAGTTTCTGTCTTGAAACGGATAGATTACTATTTCTGTTATCAATACGAGTGGTAAAATAGATTTCCTTGTCAAGCGATCCCTTACTAGTCTTTCCATCTATGAATTGCAATTTAAACAACTAAAATTCAAACAGCTAAGTGTTACAATTTACAGCTAAGTGTTACAATTTTTCCATTTAGTTTGTTGCCTCCATTATCCTAATACACTTTCTTTCTGCTGTTAGGTTCTCCAAACTTTCTTTCTCTTTTGATTTATTTCCCTCTTCTAAATTTTGTTTAAGTTTTAGTATCTTGACTTTTTATATTGTTTATTTTCTTTCTGACTGGATTCTTTCTTTCTTGTATCTGTTATACTGAGCATATATGAAATTAAACTCCTCCTCATTAATCTCATTATCACGTATTGCCTTGTTTATCATTCAATAAGGTTCAGCTTGCTAATGGCAGATATCGTTATCTTATCGTGTTTTAAAATTTTGGAGAATATTAGCTTTTTCATGAATGATTTTCCAATAAACCACATTAAAGATTCCCTATGTCACATAAAAGCCTTTGCATGATAACTCCTGTAGCTATTCCTGCGACTCATCAACCAGCAGCTGCTACGCCCATCTCACTTAAAACGGTAGCCACTTAACCTTTATTGGTTCAAAGTTGTATGCGTTACTTTATATTTCTTTCTAACACCCCAGTAATGATCGATCTCTTTAACCAAATCATTCTTAATTTCATCGATATTTTGCAGCCAGCCTGAAATTAATCATATTGTCTGTATGCAGTGTAGGACACAAATATTCTCCAGCTGCTATTTATTTCTCCCATTTAAATATAGAAAACAGACAGCTTAGATTTGGGATTTGTAACAGAAAATTGTCAAGTTCTTTTTTTACTATTTGCGTGTGTCTATAAATGTTAAAGTTTTGTTTCGTTTGCCTTTCAACATTAAAATGTAAATTTTCCTTAGATCCGCTAGTATTCATGTGTAATCTAGTAGTTAATTGTCAAATGGTCCAATGTTTTGTGATTTCATCCACATCCATGTTACTTGATGGACCTATTGTAACTTCAACTTCATCACAATTTAGCTCATCTTGCAGTTACAAAGATTTCATATGTGATATTATTTTGTCTTTTGTCCAATTGTTTCCAACTCCTTTTCAGTTAATATTTTACTTACTAATCTTGTTCTAGGTCCTTTCTGCTATAGATATTTAAATTCTTGTTTGCGATGTTTAATTTCAGTGGGGAAAAGTTATTGATATTGTCTTATTGCGTGAACTTCAGTACATTTCTAGTTTTTCGTGATCAATTTAAGTAGTCTGAAAATGGCAACATTTGGTGAGAATATTGAAAATTTTAAAATGACTGAAGATTACATGAGATATTACTAAGAAGACACTGAATCAGTGAAAAAATATTGAACCATATTTAAATGAACCTAACCCATCAATAGAAGGTTTTACAACCCCTCAAAAGAAGAAAGAGAGAAAAAAAACACAAAAACCCCACTCTAAACAGAATTAATTCATCGATTTCAAAATGGCATTATAACCGGTTTAAACATAAATGAACAATAATATAAATTACTGAGAGATAAATTTAAAATTAAAGATAACACATTATATTTTATGACACAGATGGAAGCAAAGCACGTACATCACAGAGGAACAAACCAGGACAAATATTAGCTGAAAGCACAGTAAAAGGTGGATATGGAAATAAAGAAACGTGAAAATTTAGAGAAAGCTAAAATGGCAGCGAAAGATTTTTTCTTCTCCCAAAATTTTCGGTTTAAACAAAACATAATGTACTATTTGATTTTCACCGTGCATGTGAAAAAGATGAGTTTTCTACCTTGCAAGAGACAGAATAAACGTAACGAAACAAAACGTTTACCATTGAACAGACAATACACATTTGAGAGGAAACAGAGACAAATAATCAACACAGAGAAATAGTTTGATCAGCAAATAAGAGAATAAGAAACTTGCAGCTGCAGAACGCAGAGTACTTACGATGCAACGCGAAAGATTATTTAAAGGTCATATGGATGCTGTAACTGTTTGTAAGGGTGCAAATTTCTGTCGATCTATAAAGAGAACATTAACTTGGACAGAGAACAATTAATTAGATTTATGAGGACAGGTTGCATATTGAATCGCTATGCTGCGAGGATTGTAAGGTCTGTGTTGTGAGAGGAACCGATTTTTAATTAAGCATTCGTTTATTTAACAGTCAGAGAAACTGGAAGGGAAAAGGTTAACTCAATCTTTGTATCGAAAATATCAGAGTTGAGATTGTCCAGAATCAGTTATTTGGAAATCTAGAGGGTCAGGATGACCGCAAATTTTGGCGCCTATTTATAAAAAGGGTGGTAGATATATTTTAATCCTGATTGGCTACGCTAAATAAGGGGCGTGTTTCCCACACGAAATTTCATGGTTTTAATATGCCACATCGAAAAATTTAGCCAGTCTACGTTTTTTCCGTGAGAGTATAAGGGACTCCGAGATTGAATTTGCAAGAAATTATCTCGTAAAACAATTATCCAAGGGACTGGATGTCTGGAAAGTTGACGGACACAATTCTGGCCGTAGAAGCGAGCAAGGCTTGAAAGCACAAGGTATTTGCGTCAATCTCATGTAATTCGTTGATACCAATATAATTATTTGCTTGAATTTATTTACTTATATTTGCATGAATTTATCTGTATAAATTCGTAGATCAATTTTCTTGATATTAGTATAACTGTGTTTGAGTTCATTATCTGAATTCGTACAATGATCTTCTTATATATAAGTTTGACAGATTGTTTGAATTTGTTGTCTTGAGTGTTATAGGAATCATGTATTCTAAGAATTTCATGCATTACTTTAGTTGATATGAGTATGAGAATCCGTGTGAATTCACCGATCTTAGATGATTTCATGTATGATAAAAACTTAAGTGTGTATCGACTGAAATTAACGTCGTTAAGCCATGAAGTGAGATTTCATGGACGATAAAGACTTGAATGTGTGTATTCGCTGAAATTAACGTAGTTAAGCCATGTAATGAATTTCATTCATTCATTTGTATAATCGAGAACAGAACTGTTATGTCTCGTGTGATTTTAATGTGAGTCAGCGATGAAATAGCCGTTAGGAAATACATTAATCTTATGAAACTAGGTTTGTTTGTTTATGGCCTGCCGTGTTTGGCTTGACCAGATAGCCTTTGGTATCTGTTTGAATTCTGATAGGATGCTATCTGACATAACGAGAGTGGAGTAATGATCTATTCCCAATAGGATATCTGACAGAAGATTTAGGTTGCTTCTCTGTTTATTTTGAAAGGGGAAATAGCTCCACTGACGTAATCCACTGACTTATCCACGTACCTACGTATCTACATACCTACGTATCCACCTACCCACACAAAGTTTGAGGGCCGACAGAGGCAAGAAGATAGTCAGAGTGAGAAGAAAGCGAAGGAACCAGTTGAACAGCACGGTGAACCGGAGGAAACCAGGTTATGAAGCTGTACAAAGCAATGACTTCGATTGTTCACTCGATTCTATGATGAATTAATTCTATCATTTAAACAGATCGGCTATTTATATAAGTATATTTGTGTTTAAAATTCGGTGAATGATTTATTTCAAAAAGAAGTGTATCTTCCTAATGTAATGCATTATCACAGTTGTTTATGTAATTGATTAAATTGTTATATTTCATATACGGGGGCTCGTTTTAGTCTGTTCTATATATCTGCTCAGATCTTTATTCATTCCATCTATAAGTTTCACAATTTATATTATTATTTACTCGATGCGAGCAATAACACCTAGGTCGATCATCCTCTAGATAACTATAACCACAACCACAACCACCACCACGCCACACTGTTGCTGAATGGGTGATGGAACATATGACATTAGAGGTTGAACGTACGATAGTGGACATAAAGAAAGATATCAAAAACAAACAAAAAACAGATGCATTACAAGAAGATAAATTGCAAGAATAGATGGCAAATATTGAAAGTACAACAGCAAAGATAGTTAGACATTTAACATACTTTAACAGAAATATTAGCGAAAACACTGAACACATAAATTCAAACGTTAGACTGTCATCACAAAGAAATATCACTCAGAACACCTTCATGTCTTTCTGCTGTTTTCCGATTTTATTGATAGAAAATGCGCAATATATTCAGATCGAGAAACAAAAGTTTATCACTTTCTAATAGAAACTGGAGTTTTCAAAAATGCTCCTGTTTTTAAATATTGACTTTGATGTTCAATTCGGAAGCGCAAAGAACAACATTTAATATAATAAATAAAGCAAATCATTAAATTCTCAAACATTATTTATTTAAAAAAGGACGCTAATCTACATTGTCCAAATTACATATCAAAGTACATACATACATACATACATACATACATACATACATACATACATACATACATACATACATACATACACCCGCTTATTCTACATTAATTCTTTTGACACTATCACTTCTCAAGAATGTTAGTACATACCAAGTACAAATGGAAATACAAGACAAAAAAGAAAATAAGTCAGAATTAAAGAAAAATGAATGAATGCATTTGATATAAATCTTTGATTTATCAATCATTGTTCACGTGAGAACAATTTCCTAAATTTTGAACTAAGACAATAGAAGAGAGAAAAAGAGTCAGCAACAGAGAAAAACTGTTCCTTTTGACATGTAGCCTGTCGACTTTAACGGTTAGGACTGTTACAAGTCTTTAATCCTACTGGGCATGTTTTCGTCAATAATGGACACATCGTGGGATTCGAATACTCCGTATTTACCCATCTGTATCTAAAATAAGAAATAAATATTCGTATCACTCACAACTGTAGAAAAATACGCTGCCATGCTTAATACATGGACTATATTTATGATTCCTTAAGTTTGGTTTTCATATATTTACCGTTTCAATTAATGAAATCTTATGTACAGTTTGAGACTATTCTGGGCGCTCTTGGGACCAAGGGGTCCCTTTATCAAAGACAAACAATTATATACGACACACAAAAAACAATAAACATAAAAACGACGTGAATATAAATAATTATACGTGTTATATCTTTAACATCTATTTATAAAACATAACTTTGATACTAGTATTATCTAAAAATAGAACAGGGACGTGTGTCTTGATCAAACGATCCAGCGAAGAAACAAAAAAAAAAAAAAAAAAATAGAACAGAGGAAACATACTGAAAGAAGTTGCTCATTAGCGCCATTTCTGATGGTTATTTGAAAGAGACCCTATACATTTTATCCAGGATGTAATATTTTGTTGTTAATCTATAATTTACATTTAATTTGTTATTGTACTGATTTGGGATCAAGCATATAAAATATAAATTATAGACTTAGAGCTAAATAGTACATCCCGGTGTCGGCTTATAACATATACAGTTCTCTTCCTGACAAATGCAATCTCCTGGAATCAAATGCATCAAGAAAGACTTATTTGTCACTGCCATATGATTTGTGCATTGTGTGTTTGTATATATATATATATATATATATATATATATATATATATATATATATATATATATATATATATATATATATATAGTCACATGTCCTATTGACTATGTTCCACCAATTCCTCACTCATCAGACTCTTTAGAATAACATAAATGCTTACTCATCGAGGTTAAACGCATTGCACAACACCAAATCTAATTGACATCCTTAAAACTTCAAATACAATACTGTTATCTCATTAATTTAAGTGTACATAAGTAGAGAGAATATTTTCCTTTCCTGCGTAAATACCGGATATACGTGATATTTTAACAAGTGGCGAAGCCACGAGTTAAAATATATGGGTTCTTATTATTATTTTTATTTGTTTTTTGTTTTTTTATTATTTTTTTTTTTTTGGGGGGGGGGGGTTGTACCACAAGATGAAAGATATAATAGGTAATTAGGAATGGAAAAGAAAATGTATTTCTTATTATATACCAAAATTGCTCCTGAATCGAAGCTTAGAAGATTAAACTCATCTTCAGTACACCACCCCCACCACCCTTTTTTGTAAATTTACCTCACTTTCATTGGCTGATCATATAAATATCTGCAACTTAAGAGAGCTGTAGGATTATGATGACCTAATCTCTTGCAGTAAATTACATTTTTGACATTTTGTAGATTATTTTAGTCTATCTGACCACAAAACAAGTCCCATTCAGCAAATAGACCACAGCTGGCTTAGGGTTGTTGTCAATGTAGTAAGGGGAAATAACGTCATAGAGACGCGAACGGCGTCGAGTCAGATTTCTTCTGCAAAAAGTAATGTCCATGTCTGAAAAGTACTGCAATTTCTATTAATTTGATCTAGCCCACAAATTATTTTTTCTTGATGCATGTATAACTTCTGTAGGCACACACAATCAAGCGTCGCATGGCATGATGCATAATCTTGTGTTTTTACAAGTGAAAATATAAGGATATATTTTCCACTTGTAAAAATATAGGAATGAACAAATATGAAAATGATTTCATCAATAATTTTCTATATTTCACAATTAACTATATAATACAAGTATTTTTCATTCGATATCACAGGCATTAATCTATTTCATAGACTGCATTTGCCACATAAGCCATACGTAATTATTAATAAAAGATTAATTTTGCCTCTTTTAAATTGACTTTCTAGTTAGAACATCAAAATTGTTTGATAAAGCCTTCTAAAGAAACTGCTTGCAAACGACTGTGGAGAGACTGTTTTGTATATCCGTTCCAGAGAATTATCCCGAGACATATTTCCCTTATCTTTTCAGACGTATAAGGTATAACTACAATTTATTGATATATTTCCTTCATTTCTCCATATTTTTTACGTATTTGGGCAATTAGTTTTACGTTCTTATGAACCAACACTACATCCCTTATGTTAGGTACTAACTTGGATATAAAACACCCAAAAGTTACCTTGCATTTTCTGGAAATAATTAAATTTGAATTAAATAACTGGTTGCTTTGTCATCGTATGCAATAGCATAGAGGTTGAATTCAGTAAACATTTTAGTTTCTCTTTAGCCGTTAATGCTGCTTTAAATAAATGCAAGTGGCATTCCTCACTGCAAATCTTCAGGAAAAATCATAGAACAAATATTAATGGTTTTAAGAACTCCAATAGGATCCAATAACTGTTAATTGACTCACTTAGTGTAGTGATAGCTATAAGGCTTCTCGACGTGTACATAAGCCGAACAAATCTTTATGAAAGCAATCCTGAGTATGCAGGTGCTCACATAAAGTAGTGCCAGAAGAAGACAAAAAATAATAATCTGTATTTACCGTCGGTAGATGTTTACCAGTTTAAAACAACAAAAATAAAAAAGTAATTGCAAGACGAAGGTAAAACATGTATACAATGGACAGAGTACTTTATATCCTAAGTTGTTTTGAGGTGAAGAAAAATTTTGCCTATGTCACTCAGTCGAGGTAAAATGTGATTCGACCATGTTCTGAGGAGGGGAGGGCCGCGTCTCAAATCACGAAATATCGTAAAGATCCCTACGAACTGTAAAAGGAAGATTAGTACCGAGGTCGTCAAAATACTAAACACGGTGGATGTGTTCACAAGAATGAGACATCAAGAATATGGTGACAGTTCAAACTCATTGCGGGAAACTTTTTTCTCTTATGATATATGAGTTGAAGAAAAAAATTGCAATTCATACGTAAAATAAGGTATAAGGAAAAGATAACCGAAGCTATCATCTTATTTTCAGAACTTTTTACCTCAGCTATTCTGGTATCTACAGCATTTTCGCTGAAATGCATTGAACGTTTTCTTCTTGTCCTTGACAGGTAAATTATCACCACAACCAGGAGTGCCATCACAATCACTGATATAACGGGAACGGAAACGACAATGACAAAATTTGGATGAAAAACAGGTGGTCCAGCTGAGATAACTGAAATAAAATTAGGTACATGAAACATAAAAGACAAAAGAAGACTGTCAAATGTAGACTTTTTGAACAAGGATTCCGCGAAACAATGTATCCGGCCTACGAACCGTCCTATCATTTCACTTCCATGTATATGGTGTTGAAAAAGAAGAAAACTATAAAATAAAACTGTATGGTCGACAATTATGCTGCCGTTGTTGGTATCCGAAAAGTTATTCCTGTATCTTCCTAAAATTCGTAGTGGAAACGAAATTAACCCCTAAGGCAATATAATTATTAGCTTGTAATATGGTAACACTAACGTTCAAATCGGTTTCGATTGAATATTAGTCATCTGACAAAGAATTGAGTCTTATTTAAGAATGTAGAATTTATTGATGTTCTTTTAGGTTTTGGTGGTAACTTCGTCATTTTTAAGAGACTGCGTTACTATTAAATGAGGATTATGATAACTTCAAAATAAAAACAAACTAACTAATATTAGGACACAGCAAAAGGCAATTACAGATTTCTTGCTTTAAATAGGAGTGTTTTGTTTTGTTTTTCTCCACCAGCAAAGATTTCAAGAACCTTTTAGATTTACTTGTTCATTTACTTACCCGTTGATTGTGTTCCTGTACAACTTACCATTCGTATCTTTTGTGACGAAATAAAGCTCAGTAGAATTAATGATGGCTCTATTTTTCAGAAGAACCTCGAGCCAAATTGTGTATAATGTATTTGGTTCTAATCCAGAAATAGTGTGAAGACTTGATGAAGTATTGGTAACAAATGAGGATATATTCTGAGACCTTGTTGCACTCCAGAGAATTTTCATAATTGAATCTATGTGGTTACGATATCGTGGAGGCATTCGTGATTCTATGGACACCGCTGTAGTCGATATTTCCAGTATGCGTAGAGATACTTTCAAATTCAAATATTTGTTTTTCACTGTGAAAAGAACAAAATAGCGGTACATGAATAAGTGACGACTGAATACAATAAAAAAAAAACATTCCAAATTATCTGGAGTTACAAAGATTTATCAAGGTTATATTTACACTTTTATTTTTGAAAAGTAACACTTACAGTAAAAATCGTATATATGAAGTGATATAGTTGAACGATAAAGCTATGCTATACAAAGCTAGTTCTGTTGCCTTTTGGGCAAAGATTATTACAGAGTTGGCTAAAAATAACTTAAAGTAAGCACAAACTGCCAATTTACTCTTTCTCCTGGTATAGTTTCAAATCTAACGAATCCAAGATACAATAACGAAAGATTCCATAAGTAAATTATGTTTCCATACCTTTGTTAACTTCACATATTTCTCGTTACGCAAGAAAAAAGAATAAAAACATATGATTGAGATACAAAGAAATCGTAATCACTTACATTTCTGCGTCGAAAACGACGTTGTGGCAGCAGAATAAGTACTTGTGTCGTGGAATGGTGAAAAGAAGATTTCTACCTCGTAAGTAGTAGAAGGACTCAACCCCAAGAGATTCACCCATGTACTAGAAAAATTCACATCTTGTATGGGTAACCAGATGTTAGATGCATTATTCCTATATTTTACAGTTAAGTCCCCTTTGCTGAGAATATCGGAATCCGTGAAAATCCATCTTAATATCGCTGTTGTATCTGTTACATTTTCCGCCCATATCAAGGCCTTCTGGAATAACTTGACTGGGCTAGATGTGGAATCTGTGGCAAAGAAAAGAAAAACGAAGTTTGAAAACACATCTACTGGTCACAATGTCTAAGCGGTAACCACCTATTTTATGAGATATATCAATTTATATTGAACGCATGCAAGCGAAATGTGTAATGTTAATGAAAAGGATCTGTTTATTGTCATGCTACAATTTCAATCTCTGAGCATGAGAAATAATGCTGATTTATTAATGCGTACACTGTTTAGAAAGAATCACAACAACAAAAAAGTTAATATCCAGCCTTTAATAGCGTGTAAGACTACCTTTTACATTAAGCACGCCAAAACATCTCCAACACGTAAAGCTTATGTACCTACTAATACAGTTTTAAGGAAAATCTATTCAAAACCTGACAGCATCAACATCACACTTTATTCATCTAGGTACATTAAGTGGTCATTATTCAAAGCGGGATACTAAATGTGGTCCCCTACTTGGAAGCGCTTTGAGAACACATTTAGCTACGTTTTCACAACAATTTTAAAAAGGAATTTTGAGCGTCAAAACCATATCCCGCCTCAATTATTCCATAATTTGTATATAATTCTTTTATTTTCATGACATAGACATAATATAAAATAATGTTAAATTTAAAAAGAATGAAAAAGTAGAGAGGAAAGAATGGAACATGTGTCCATAATGCTAGACAATCTTACTGAAATTCGGAAGCAGTTAATGATTCAACTGTAACTTACTGAAATCTGTACATTCCCAATGACCACAACAGCTTTCATTTTCATGACGTAAAACTGGATCATCACAGTTCTGTGGGGTTTGCATTTCTAAACATACAGGCTGACAAGTCACACGACCATTGAAACACTTGCATGTCTCCTGGCAACCGATTCTCCACTGATGTCCATTAGGTATTTTCTCTCCCTGGTATTTGCAATCTGCTGAAATTAATACATTTGTCTTGAGTACGTGGACATCAGTGATAAATGAAACATTAACCAGATGCAAACAACGAAACTTAGCCTTACATTTCAAACCATGTTACACTCTCCAACATGGTGCAGTTTGATGTTAATGGCTACTTTGGACTGAAACGTTGATCCATCTCAGAAGCGCTAGATAGGGATTGAGAGCGTTCTAAATGCTAGGGAAAAGTTTCTCTGAACATAAAAGATTGCATGACTGATAAAGCCCCAACAATATATTCCATTATTCTGCTTGCGATAGAAGCCAAATGATTGCTATGGAAATCACCAAATATTGGTCCGCATCCATGTTTTCCACTCAAACTCTGTGGATTAAAAAGAAATAATCAGTGAATGTAATCCTTTGATTGAAAAATTGTACACGCAAATGTAACCAACGATTGCCATGTGAAGCAAACGAGCAGAAGGGACGTCAACAAATGTAAACAATGATTGCCATGTGAAGCAAACGAGCAGAAGGGACGTCAACAAATTCATGGAGTACTAACTGTATTGCAAGCATTTAAATTTCATCTTAATCTGCATTTTTGGCATTTTTGGACTGTGTATATTATTGGTGGCATTAAAGATAATATCTGAAGCATGCAGAAGCAATTAACGCCGCTTAGGAGCATATGTCACTAGCCTTACCTCGGAGTATATCCATCCAGCCTTCAAACTTAATGTTAAGCATCTCTCTCTCTCTCTCTTTCTCTCTCTCTCTCTCTCTCTCTCTCTCTCTCTCTCTCTCTCTCTCTCTCTCTCTCTCTCTTTCTCTCTCTCTCTCTCTCTCTCTCTACATTGCATACCGGTAAACGCTGACCACCCTACCATTAGTTTACTAACCAAATACCTTGCATCGAAACCAAACTCGTGAGATCGACCAAATCAATCTGAATATTGAACAAGACAACGCAAAATGTCTTGCACTGTCTGATCCTGACAAAAGGAAGGGTGATGGACCGAGAAGTATTGAGTGTATTTTTCTTTGATTTAATTTCCACGTTGTCTATGATTTTTGCAAACGCTTCGAAAAACAAAATATAAGAAAGCATTCTGCATTATTATTAAAGGAAATATGTATGTGGAGGCAGTGACGTTGTGAACGCAGAAAATGCGCCACCTTGTGTACGGTTTGCTAAATTTGAAGATACAATTCGAGTAATGTAAACGTTAGCTATCTCCTATCTCTTGCTCTCATGTGATTGGCCGCGAAACCAAACAAGAGATAAGTCTGTAGTTAATCTAAACATTAAGATCACGAAGTAGTCCGGTACAAAACACGTGGTATTGTTTGACACGTGTTATTAATGGGGTGCCGAAAACTGTCACCGAGAACTTGACAAGTGTCAGGAATATTTCAGGGTGGCGACAATTTAGGCAACTTCTTGAGTTTTCATTATTTTGAAAACTTTTCTTTGTTTGAAAATGAATGCCACAAATATGAGCCGAAACAATGTAGCATGTTTTTTATTGTCCGAAAAGCTTACACAACTGGCTAAATATAATCAAGCATAAAGTAAAAGATGTTATCCTACAGAGACACCCCCAAAAGGATTTGCCATATATTGTGATTTTTTTCTGTTTGATTCTGAGCATGTTCGGGTTCAATTCTTCATTAACAAAAGAAAAAGCTTATAGTCATGAGAAATGTATGAAGTAAATGTACAGTACATACGAGTTTTGAATGGACAACTTTTGGAAGAGAGTCTATATGACAGAAATGTGGTGCTATTTTATTGGACACAACAGATCGCAATGACAGGCAATGTATACATGCCGCTATTGTATATTATGGTTAAGTAACCGAAAGGTGTATGGTTCAAATGGTAAGTCAAACGAATGTAGGGTCAGGTCAAGCTGATATCAACAAATCATCGACTCCTATCAGTAAACACAGGTTTAGTCCATGGTTTGACATTATATCTTGCAGGCACAACCTTTTGGAGTCATTTACGCACCCTCGATAAGGTGGCAATCAATGACCGGACAACACGGGTCAGCGGCCCAATATTCATTACAGTCGTATAGTGGGTCCAGCAGCTTCCCTTTCTCTGAGGATGTACATACTGGGTCACATTGCAATTGTCCATCTGCCTGACACACACAGTGGTCTTCGCACTCTATTTCGAACGCTTCCCCGACTCCAATCCTCTTTCCATTGTATAGACAAAACTTGGCGGCTGTTATAAAAAAGGTATATATATATATACATATATATATATATATATATATATATATATATATATATATATATATATATATATATATATATATATATATATATATATATAAAATAATAATAATAATAACAGGAGTCTTGCACGGTTTGCGAAGGTTACAAAATTTGCAAAATATAAAAGTGGATATTTTTTCCCCAAGGCAAATTGTTCAGATTCCCAGACCGTGTGCGATCTTTCATTGTACATAAACAATAACCATGTCGATAAAATTGAAGGAAAACAATCCCAAAACGTTTCTTTCGGATACACTCTTTGCTTTGCTATTCATAGCAACATACACGCGCGATTAAAAATACTTTCGCAGCCATCTTTATTTATATTTTCTTCCGCCTGCGAATGATGATCCTTGCATTAAACAACGACATTGTTCAAGCGCACTTGAAATTCCGATATTTAGAAACGTTTTACAAAATAAATATAACACAACAAAAAGCACATGGAACGAGTATGAATGTGTAAGAATTGTTGGAAATCTAGATGACTTCTTCAAAAAACTGGTTGAAAATAATGACGAGCATGAAATATTTCCAATTTACATCCTGCCGATTCGTGCCCAATATTTTGTAAGATTTTATGAAAAAATAATTTAAAACGAAACTCCGCAAACTGAGCTAAAATTATGCCAGTATGCGTGACCTTTTTCAGTGAAGATCAATGTTCGTCTCCAACGAAATTATCTAAGAGGGTTTAATCTATAATCATAACAAGCACCAGTAATTTCAGAAAATTTTGATTAATCAGCCATGAACGAAAGTTAGGAGGAGTATTTAAAAAGTTCAGAATATTATTGCGCTGTACAACAAAGTTATTTATTAGTCAACAGTACGTCAGTCTATCCCCTCAAGTACTCCACATTCACCTCTACACACTTTCTCACTCTGATGATCAAATTATTAAATACCATTTAGTATATTTAGTATTTATATTTGGTACGTTGTTCATACACTGGAAAGCTGCGCTTTCAACCGTATGGCGGCTTCCAAATTGCCTGCCCCTAAGCGAATCTTTGATAACGGAATTCAGCCAAAAACCTCTTCAAGCTCAATCGTGGCTGTATATAGGTTGTTGCAAAGTTAAGACGCTGTACTCCTTCAGGAAGTCTGTCATGACGGCGGATTTATACGCCGGTGTGTTGTCATGGAGTAGAGGAATACATCAAGTACCCGTGCGCATTTGGGTGGGTCAGTAGCGTTCCACAACTTTTTTCAACGCTTAGGATGCATATAAATGTCCAGTGACGCTAGCAGAGTGTGACACAAGTAGCTGGTCCTTTGCATCAAGAAATAATACGTATTCAAACTCTCTAGTCCAGTTATTTGTGGTCTCTGCTCGTGTTCTCCGATCCAAACTTTATTATTTTCTCTTGATTCGGGTTCAAAAAAGTAAAACCATGTTTCATCACCTGTGACAATCTCACTCATACCACTCTTGTCATATCTGGTCATATATGGTGCGGAGCTCTTTGGCGCTTTCAAACCGAGTCTTCTTTTTTTTTTTTTTTTTTTTATCAACCCTCAACAAATGCAGGATCCATCTTGCACAAACCTTGCAGAGCTTCAAAAATAATTCTTCAATATATTAAAAACAGCTGAAGAAATAATACCCATGATAACAGATATAGCGTCCACTGTGTATTGAGCATCTTCATCAATTTCTCCCTTCACAGCAGCCACTTCCCGCTCACCAATTGCAGACTACGGTCTTCCAGAGCGTGAGTCATCTTCCATAGATTCGCGGCCATCTTTTAAATGATGAAACCACCTCAGAATTGAAATTTTATAAATGAAAATTACATCCATAAACTTTATCCAAGTCGGCTTGATATCAATCGGAGACTACCCTAAGAGCGCCTGGATTTTACAATAGTAGCAGAATTGTTCTTCTTTTCCGACATTTTTACGTCACTGTCATTTACCCATGTTACTTCACAGGCATATATCTGCACGCGCAGCTGCAGGTTATTTTATTGAACGTTATTTTGTCGTTATTAAATGTATTCACAGGTTCAAAAAAATGTGAAAGTTATAACAAAATATTCAGAACTTTTCGAATACTCCTCGTATGTTTGCAGCCTAATGCATCATACCCCATAACTCTAGCCAAAATTGAAACAGATTTTAGCGTCAGAAGATTTCTTAAATGTGCATACATTAATATGTTGGTTGGTTGGTTTGTTCTTAACGGTATGTATGTATGTATGTATGTATGTATGTATGTATGTATGTATGTATGTATGTATGTATGTATGTATGTATCCATTTATCTATCTTTATTTACTGTTGTGTTTATTTATTTATTTATGTGTGTTTCTTTGTGTAACGTATTTTTCATTCATATAATATCAATTTATATATTTCAATATATCACAATACTCACCTTTAGTATGAACCATGAGTACTTCAGTAAGGACTTTATACAAGCCTTTATAAGGGTCAATCCAAGTTCCTACTCGCATGAAATATAAAGTGTCGGGATGAAGGTTGTTGAGTGTGACAGAGGAATCAATTCCAACCTGAAGAAAAGAAATCATAAATATTTTCATTGAGAAATATCAATTTGCCTCTGAATCAGAGTAAAATAGACAATTTACGCTCATATTTTTTCTAATTTCGGCTGATACATCTGGTTTTATCAATATTGAAGGATTCCTAAATAAAGCAAATTGTTGGGTCCAGATAAATACATAAAAGGAACTCTAGCAATACCATACGCGATATCTGTATATGCTGGAGCGTTGTAGTCCCACACGTGGTGGACATCTTACACAATAACAAACTATATCTAGACAAACATCTGCAGTATTTGAAATAACCCCTTAAATAAAAAAAATCGAATCTCAGGACTACTGTGTTTTATAGCTTAATATACCCAATAACATTTTTTATATTAAATCTTGTCATTACACGTTTTGAAATCAATGACGTCATGACGTTATATAAGGCAAAAAGGGAATACCTTTCAGAGTCATTTCACTACGCTATATTGCAGTTTCATTGAATAAAAATAATATTTGTTGCTATGTGATACATAAATAACCCAAAAGAAATTGATGAATGTTACTTAATACATGTTAAATTTCCATCTTTTTCTGGCAAAGGCTCGCAAAAGATACCGTCTATACTCGCGTATAATCCAATACCAACTGCAAAGTTTGTAAGGACTAATCAGTAGAACAAACAACATAGACCCTGATCTGCCGGCGCATTATGCGACGGCAGGTCAGGGTCTATGTTGTTTGCATTTGGACCCGGATTATACGGGAGTATATACGGTAAATATTTGTTATCTCGTTCACACATTTCATTTCAAATGAGCAATAATGTAAGATCCTCTTTTTCAAACATATAAAACTCTGGAATATATTTTATACAGTTAAATACCATTATTGATCAACATAAAAAACTCTGGAATATATTTTTTACAGTTGAATACCATTATCGATTAACATATAAAAACTCTGGAATATATTTTTTACAGTTGAATACTATTATTGATTAACACAAAAACTCTGGAATATATTTTTTACAGTTGAATACCATTATCGATTAAAATATAAAAACTCTGGAATATATTTTTTACAGTTGAATACCATTATGGATTAACATAAAAACTCTGGAATATATTTTTTACAGTTGAATACCATTATGGATTAACATAAAAACTCTGGAATATATTTTTTACAGTTGAATACCATTATGGATTAACATAAAAACTCTGGAATATATTTTTTACAGTTGAATACCATTATTGATTAACATATAAAAACTCTGGAATATATTTTTTACAGTTGAATACCATTATGGATTAACATATAAATACTCTGGAATATTTATTTTTACAGTTGAATACCATTATTGATTAACATATAAAAACTCTGGAATATTTATTTTTACAGTTGAATACCATTATTGATTAACATATAAAAACTCTGGAATATATTTTTTACAGTTGAATACCATTATTGATTTTAAAAAAAAATCTATACTTTAACAATCATATGCTCCAGAACCTTGGGGCATATGATTGAGTTTTGTCGGTTTCATCCGAACTGTCAAATTTGATTTTTTTTAATATACAGTGCAACCTCCCATGACTGTCACCTCCCTTTAATCATCTTTCACACCCAATCGGTCGCTTATATCTTATTTCAACTCATATTTTACCTCCCCTAAGCACTAACATTTTTTCCATATCTTTGGTGACTGGCGAAGAGAGGTTGTACCGTAGTTAATTCATAGCAAACAAATGTTCATCTCTTTTTTTGGATGCTTTACGTTACCTGTAAATTTTCCCACTTTGCTGTATCCGGAGTATATATAATAGTAAATAGAATGCTGTACGTTACCTGTAAATTTTCCCACTTTGCTGTATCCGGAGTATAGATCATAGTAAATAGAATGATTACGTTACCTGTAAATTTTTCCACTTTGCTGTATCCGGAAGTATATATCATAGTAAATAGAATGATTACGTTACCTGTAAATTTTCCCACTTTGCTGTATCCGGAGTATAGATCATAGTAAATAGAATGCTGTACTCATACAGATAATTTTGTGGCTTGAAATCTTCCCAGCTGAGCGTCAGTGACGTCATGCCGACGTCATTCGCCGTCAAGTTATACTTTCCTACGGAGAAATACGCAAAAGAATTAAATGGTAAATGTGAATGGACTTCTAAGTGACTATTTACACGCGTGCATGCATACACACATATATGCGTGTAGCATCACTGGCAAGGGGAAGGTGTAGATGGTGGGCGATAATAATAAAATTGTTTTAGATAAAGACTCTTTTCTTTTTGTTCCAATATTGTTGTTTGTTTTCAAATTTTTTTCTTGGATTGCAACAACTTGTATCGCGAGCAGCGTGTCAATCATTACGTAATTGACCCTGGTGTGTAAAGTGTCTTTCCAGCTTGTATGAAACATCGCTAGAGTTATTAATAGTTTTTCACCTGATCACATGTATAACGTGTACAAATTCAAATTGATATGTCTCAACTATACTTTGGCATATTGCCGTGAGAGATGCACTAACAATATAAATGTATGTATAATTAAGTTTTAATATGTTTTTCAAAAGCTTTAAGTCTATGAAAAATGCGTAACTCAAGAGTATGCATGGTTATTGCGACTCATGCAATAATTATTCTCATGAGAGAGAAACATGTAAAGGATAGGAACAGAGGGCGCAAAGTTTTAGATCAGACGTGCAGTACATCATTTAGACAAACTGTAGTTTGGGGGGAAAACATTAAATAGCTGCGTACTTTATCTTGAAGATAGTTACACTGCTCATTCATAAGTTTTTTTTATGGTATTAAATTACTGTGTTGTTTCATGCGTAGTTTTGTGTATCTCAGCCCACAGATATCTATTACTACAAGGTCTTAAGATAAAGCGCAGAAAAGCTGCAAGCAAGATTGCAGTAAAAATGATTCATACAATACACGAAATGGGAAGGAAATCACTTTTAAAAAACCAGCAAACAAACTGGAAAGTTAACTAACATAAAAAGTAAAATAAATTCTGATATGTTAAAAACAATTAAACAAACAAAAATAAAGCAAAACAAAATCAAAATTCTGATAAACCTAATTTTTAGATGTGTATTTATTATGGATTATTCAAATATTAGGGAAGATTTTATATTTTTCAATTTCTGTTTTAACTTCTCTAATCACCTGTGAATTCCGAACAAAGAATTAAAAACTCGATTTTTCCATTTAAATCAAGTCACATTTTATAATAAATATATGATATAGTTTTTCCCAGCATTACTGGAGATCTCATGCACTTTCAAGAAATGTTGCTGATAAGAATTTTCGATGTGCGTGATGCATCTTTTAGTTTATGGTAAAGCATATCGGAAATAGCATAAAAAGAGAAACAAAGCTACTTCCAACTTAATTGCATGGATTTCCTGACGGTAAAATCCATTAAAATTCTGACACGGTATGGTTTTATTTACTCGAAGTGAGGTAACACGTGCAGTTTGAAGTGACTGAGGTCATAAAGTAGATCGTGTTTAACACGATATCAACAAATATCCAGATTATTTCAGTATCAAATGCATTCTGCACAAAGCGACCAAAGTGAGACTTGTTTAAATACGTCAATAATGGAATTCATAAGGCAGTATATTTTACTAAAATCTTTGACCTAATTTAATCAACGGAACTCAAGTCCGAACTTATACTTGAGTCTAGAAATAATATGGTTTGGTAAAATTTAATGTCAGACTTATGTTGGACCAAACAATGTCTGAAGTCTAAATTTGAATCTAGGACATATAATTGGGGTCTGAATGTGCTGAATATAGGACATGCCGATATAATTGGGGTCTGAATGTGCCAAATCCAGGACATGTCGATATAATTGGGGTCTGAATGTTCTAAATCTATGACATGTCGATATAACTGGGGTCTGAATGTGCCAAATCCAGGACATGTCGATATAATTGGGGTCTGAATATGCTAAATCGATGACATGTCGAAATAACTGGGGTCTGAATGTGCTAAATCTATGATATGTCGATATACCTGGGGTCTGAATCTGCTAAATGTAGGACATGTCGATATAATTAGGGTCTGAATGTTCTAAATCTATGATATGTCGATATAACTGGGGTCTGAATGTGCTGAATATAGGACATGTCGATATAACTGGGGTCTGAATATGCTAAATCTAGGACATGTCGATATAACTGGGGTCTGAATGTTCTAAATCTATGATATGTCGATATAATTGGGGTCTGAATGTTCTAAATCTATGATATGTCGATATAACTGGGATCTGAATGTGCTGAATATAGGACATGTCGATATAACTGGGGTCTGAATGTGCCAAATCTAGGACATGTCGATATAACTGGGGTCTGAATATACTAAATCTAGGACATGTCGATATAACTGGGGTCTGAATGTGCTAAATCCAGGACATGTCGATATAACTGTGGTCTGAATATGCTAAATCTAGGACATGTCGATATAACTGGGGTCTGAATATGCTAAATCTAGGACATGTCGATATAACTGGGGTCTGAATATGCTAATTCTAGGACATGTCGATATAACTGGGGCCTGAATATGCTAAATCTAGGACATGTCGATATAACTGGGGCCTGAATGTGCTAAATCTAGGACATTCCGATATGATTGGGGCTGAATATGCTAATTCTAGGACATTCCGACATAACTGGGGTCTAAATATGCTGATGAGCAATACAAGTGTATTGAACTTGCGTGCAACAATGATTAACAATATTCCGATATACTGATAGGAAAGAGATGCAGCTAGTAGTGCATCTGTGGATGCAAACCCGCCCGCTTGCTCGCTTTTTCTCACCCGCTGAGAATACCTATATGCAATAATGTGTACCCACAGTAGCAAAATTGTGATTTCTGTCGCCCTTCTGATCACAAACATAGTATTACTATTGTTCATATTGACAATGCTCAACCAAGTGTTGACGAACAAGTTTTAAAATCTAATCATTTCTTCTTGGTATAACCCTAAAAGAGCTTGACGACTTTTATGGAATTAAATCCACTTATTCTGTGAGTGCGCAGCGCGAGCGCCCCCCCCCCCCCCCCACACACACAAGCACACATGAATGATTTTAACACCACGACTCCGATATAAGCAAGCGGGTTAAAAATGATACACAGTCCTTAAAATTAGGGCTGCTTTTAATGGTCATATTTAGACTAAAATCGAAGAAACATTCATTTAAATATAATCAAGCTGGTTAAATCTTACTCACGAGGTTCTGATGCCAAAATTAGAAGCATACATCGATTGTAAAATAACTTTAACGTAATCTGTCATAATTTTAAGAAGCATCTGCTTATTTCTTCCTTTCTATTGTCCATTATTTGTACCCTTTGTCCAAAATTTCTCAATATTGTTTTCGTGTTGCTATATTCCGCATTCGGCACTGCTAAATCACCCTTAGGCAACATATTAAAATTCGTCTTTTTTTTAATATATGTGGGAATTACAAAATAATATGGAGGTTTTTCTAAGTTATATTTCTTTTTCAAAAGTGTGTGTCTTAAAATGAGGTATTTCCACGGTGTGTGTGTCAAAAGTTTGTGTGTTAAAATGAGGTATTTCCACGGTGTGTGTGTCAAAAGTTTGTGTGTTAAAATGAGGTATTTCCAAGGTGTGTGTGTCAAAAGTTTGTGTGTTAAAATGAGGTATTTCCAAGGTGTGTGTGTCAAAAGTTTGTGTGTTAAAATGAGGTATTTCCACGGTGTGTGTGTCAAAAGTGTGTGTGTTAAAATGAGGTATTTCCACGGTGTGTGTGTCAAAAGTTTGTGTGTTAAAATGAGGTATTTCCACGGCGTGTGTGTCAAAAGTTTGTGTGTTAAAATGAGGTATTTCCACGGTGTGTGTGTCAAAAGTGTGTGTGTTAAAATGAGGTATTTCCACGGCGTGTGTGTCAAAAGTTTGTGTGTTAAAATGAGGTATTTCCACGGTGTGTGTGTCAAAAGTGTGTGTGTTAAAATGAGGTATTTCCACGGTGCATTAAGCTTTAGTTTACGTTTAAACAGTTTGTTTCATCAAATGATAAACTGGACAATGACAAACTTTACTAAAAGTGGTTGACGTGTGTTTAACTTGCGTAAATTATCATCAAATACCTGAAAACTATTAAAATTACAGTGGCGCCTTATTATTCCCCTGCCGACGGGGATAGTATTATGCAGTCCATACGTAGGTAGGTTAGTAATGTCACGGTTTCACCCCACCACCCCCTCGTAAAGCTAGAAATGTGAAACTTTGGGTAACTGATAGTACTTTAGCGGTAGATTGTGACACACTTTTGGATTTCGATATGTAACCAGAGAGCAGGAATGCAATACATTAAACCCAATAGGTTTAATTTCAAAACTATTGAGATTCCCACCCTTTCACCATATATACAGTTGCCAACACTTTTGGATTTCGATATGTAACCAGAGAGCAGGAATGCAATACATTAAACCCAACAGGTTTAACTTCAAAACTATTGAGATTCCCACCCTTTCACCATATATATAGTTGCAGGAAACGATACGGTGAATTAGCCCCTGGTCATATCTTTCAAACATCTGATATATATATATATATATATATATATATATATATATATATATATATATATATATATATATATATATATATATAAAGAATACAAACTTTTATGGCGAATAACAGTCCTCTCAAGTGCACTGTATCCAGCAAGGAATCGCGTGTGTCAAAGATTGACTAAAAAAAATCTGACAACGAACAGTGGAAAACTAGTTTGTTTGTTTGCTTGTTCGTTTGTTTGTTTGTTGTTGTTGTCTTGTTTTTTCTTTTTTGCTTGTTTGTTTGTTTGTTGTTTTTTTTTTTTTTTTTTTTTTTTTTTTTTTTTTTTTTTTTTTGTTGTTTGTTTTTAATAGCCATGGTGCATTCGACTCTCGCTGAGTCTTTGTCAAAGGTAATTACAAAAACAGAGACAAATAAGACAAACACTAAACACACAAGATAACATTGAATTTACAAAACTTTACACTACTTTAGAGTAAAACCTTTACTAGTTTTAAGGAATCGCCAGGGCAAGAAAACACTATATCTGGAATATATTTTAATTGGACATTTGTCGACAACCCTATAAGTGGCGCAAATGTTTAATTACTGACCTACTTCCTTACGTTATCAATTTGATTCTTTCGTTCTAATTGTATCGCTTCTGTAAATATCTACAGCTAACATGATTTAGATACTGTAAAGTAATTACGTGTCTGTGTTTTGTTCTTGTCTCGTTTGTGTAATTGTCTTTTGTAGCTGTGTATCCTTGAGAAAGGAATAGGTAGATTCCGAAACCACTTAGACTGGTTTCACACCAGTTTTTTTTACTGGTGTTGGTCAGTTTTTCCTTCGTTCATAGTTGTGGAGAATGAAAAGGTTTGACGATTACATGCTGTGGGAATGGTTTCTCACCATCTCGAAATTCGGCATCTGTTCAACAATTTCTAAAGTATTGAAATCCCCAGCCGGCTATAAGCATATAGATTGTGCATAGTTGCAGAGTATGAAAAGGTGAATAGCACAAAAAATAAAAGCATTTTTCAGCCACAAAAGGGCTTTTCGTTATTGAAATCCATGATATTGCATGCACTTATAACTATTAATTCTTTTAATATACATGATATAAGCACCAATAAATGCATCGAAAACAATGAACGCACATACGCAGCTATAATTGGCCCCCTGGTCCATCCTTACCCTCCAAGACTTAATCAAAAGGCTGAACTTTGGGCATGGATGCTAAACGGGTGACCGCGGGGATATGTATTTTACAAACATAGAATTTTAGTTTTAGAAGACAATCGAATATCTATTCCAGCATGACAAAATATGATTTTAGTAAACTCTTTTAATAAAGTCCGCTTATTCGAGAGGCTAAAACGCAATCCTATTCTCCTTATAGTAATCAAATGAATCATTATTTCACTTCAAAATTGAAAGACACGTTTTACAACTTGAAAATGTTAATTTGACATTTGAATTAATTTATAACCCAGATATAGATCTTAAACTTGATAATGTTCCATCAATTTACGCATTTTTGTTAAATACCTAAACAAATATAATTGATGATGATAGTTATTATATTAGCAATAAAATATTACGATATTTTAGTAAATAGAAATAATACTTTTGAACCAAAAATAAATGTCAACCTCCAAATTAGGTATAAAAGTGACATATTACTAAAGGGGAGTAATAATTGTAAGCATTACCTTGACACAGCCCAATTGCTTCATTGCAGGAGAATCCCAATTCTGCGTCACAGCTTCTGCCCGTGGCGACTCCACATGGACTTCCCTGGTTTCCAAGGCAACAACCATTATCAGATTTAGGCCTATGTCCGACACATGGATCTAACTCTATGCAGGTGTCCGACCGATTAATATCACAGAAGATTAGACTAATTATAACGTACAGTATTCCCATGCGTTTTTCCATCGTTCATTGCTAATATCCTAAGATCAGAAGAGGAAATCACAAATGTTGACAGAATTAATTGTCTCTGATAAGTTGAAAGGTGTCGTTAAATCCTATACATACATATTATATTATAAATCCATATGTACACTGAAATCGGTGGCACCATAATTTAACTGATACGTTATCACCTTCCTGAGAAAAATATCGATCTAAACTCTTTACTTACTTTTCACGTTTCAGTATGGATACAAACTATCTCATTCTTTGATTTATACCTGGAGTTCGTCGTTTGTTGGCGCTTCTTGTCTGCAGTCTGAAGTGTTGAAATCCTACTTCTACTATTTAAGACATGTGTTAACACAAACAAGATCACATTATCCTGCTTGGAAAATGCTTCCTCTCGTAAAACAAAGATAATAGTGTACACAATAAGTTGATGATCACTAAAGTGGATACTGGAAGCTATCTCCCTTTAAAAAGCCTAACCATTCCAAGTCTGCGCTGAGACCTAGATTGTCTCCCTAACTTAATTCTAAACACAACATCTCCACCGGATTTAATGTAGCTCTAAGTAAATCTGCCAGATCAATTTCCACTAGTTCCAAAGTGCCAGACGCACATCGGTATCTTACACTAGTGTTTTTGATAAGTTTTCATACCGTGTTCTCAAAATATCATAATTTGTGGACTATCTGCCAATTGCGTGACTAAAATGATTCTTCAGGCCTCTACCCACTTCTATTACTCGTCGTGCTTTAAATTCTTAATAAGCATAAAGACAAACATTGGGAATGTTTAGTTTACATTTTTAGTCGTCAGAGTTTACATTTGTATTTAAATCCGGATGGGAAAGAGAGTGCGCTGACAGTATGTTTGAGCAATGTATTGACATAGCAATTGTAGAAAAAAAAACAGGTTTCACATCTGTATATTACTGCCTAGAAGTTCACATTGGTTTCAACCAAACGGGTAAATGATTGGGCGTGATCCAGCTGGTTTGACGTGTCCGCTTTTATGACGTCGTATGTATAAAAACATCGGAATTTGAGTTTGCTGCTGAATGTAGAGTTTATTTCGTATTAAACAAAACTCATCTTCGTAGATATTTGGTACATAATTGTTTCACATAGTAATGAATCATATAAGAATAACTATCATATACGATTGCTATTGGTCTGATTACTCAGGAAACAATTTGGACCCACGGGCTGAACTCTTACTTCGGGCTCCTGCAAACGTTTGGACAGAGCAATCCATGTATGATTCAGGTATTCAAAAAAAAATGGATCATGTTACTTAATTCTTTTTATGTTTGATAATTATATTATAAAGAAAGAAATTATATAAATAAAAATTCAGAAAGGGATGTCGGGACAAGGAATAAAAGTCTCGATGATTGTTGCAGTATGAAAATGTTCAGCGTGGGTGGGTGGAGGTGTCTTCTAAATCAGTCTCTGCTATACAATAGGAACCGATTTTAAATAAATTATGTGTTTTGTGTCAGGATGGGTGTATTTTCACCTAAAAGGAATAGGTTCAGGCATATAACAAACAATATCGATATTGATTCAAACTTTATCCCGCAAAAGCATTGCATTTCCATACCCACAGGAACGATTCAAATTGGAATCAGCACACTATTATTCTATTATTGCTTTCCCTGAGGGAAATTCTTCTCCTATAGTGTTGTCTCCTGGGTTATAGTGCACGAGCCGAATGTAATGCAACCATACTCCACCAAATAACACTGTAGGAGGAGAATTGAAGGCGATGATTGATTTAGTGCATCACATGACGTCATATAACGTCGGCGCGTGGCAATAGTGCACTTTAGAACAAGTATCATTACTATTACTATTTTGAGGTATAGCATCACGTAGTCAAGTGCAAATGAATACTATCCTAAAGTAGATCACTGTAGTCAGCCAATCGGAACTCGATAACTTATCATATGATGTACTAATTGTAAACGAACTTCTTCGAGATTTACCAACTTAGGGTTGACTATGGTAATAGAAATTAAATCATATTAAGCACGAACATCAAATATATTTATACTTGGACAAGAAACGTGTGCCGAGAGAAAATATTTAGTGTATAAAGCCTACTGTATGCATGGGCTTGTTCTATCAGAACAAGAACCGTTTATGCGCTTGATTAGATTTGCTTGATTGTTTTACCGAAACTGAAACCACTTTCTCACAACCGTAAATCAGTCTATGAAGACGGCTTCACTGTTTTGATTCAAGGTTTCAAAATGATGTCAAATGCGTCGAATCCTTGCCTTGGCAGTGCATAACTTTTCATTTGCTATCGAGTAATTTTGCAACTAAATAACTAAATTTATCTTTACATCAAAATAAAGTGATCATATATATATATATATATATATATATATATATATATATATATATATATATATATATATATATATATATATATATATATTCGGTATGTTGTGTGTGTGTGACCCAAAAACTTCAATCAATTTAATAAAAGTTAAAAGTTATGTTATTTGGAAAGAAGTGCCTTAGAGACTCGAATTCAAGCGCACAGTAAACTGTTTCAAATAATTATCAAAATGTCATAAGCTATGTTATCAAACAGACACAATATTGGGTGTTCCACGTGAAATTTGGACATGCTTCGAGACAAATACATGTCTTACAGATAAACGTAGTGGATGTATTAGGTTTAGTATGACACTGCCCAATAATCCTCTAAATTTTTATTTAAATACTCTCAAAACCCTAGTGCATGGAATGCATTAATATCATTCAAATTTCACTGTAACAAAAGGCTCGAAATGTGATGAAAAAACTGACAATTATATCACTTTAACCTTTTCGTAGTAAAGATGGATGGTTTTTAAATTTTCGCACTTAGAGCTTGAATTCTTAGTTTTATTCTCAGAAAGTTTCGAGCATACAATACATGACATAACCCTTAACGTAGAACATGTATCTGTAATTTAATAATTGCATCTAGCCTGCGATTAGAATCAAAAAGTTTGTTAAAAAATTATTTAACCCTAAAAGGGTACAGTTTTAAAACATGACTTCCATTATTCTTGTCTTTATCAGTTCACTTAATTCAGTAGATCACGCTCAGTTTCATTCCAAACGATCCATTCACCAAACTTACGCAATCTTTCGCTATTCACCTTTTTACATTTCAAGTGCATGACACAGTAACCTGTTTCCTGGTGAACGTGATACGTGTTTTCTCCTTCATCGTAAGAAGCTATAGCAGAATCCACTTTGAAAGGACTAACTCTCAGCAACAGAACGGCTGTGTTTCCCACTACGTCGTACCTGAAGACATCTGAGAACACAAACATCAAATTCATTCCTTCGAAATTACTTGAAGAATTGGTTGTTGTTGACGATGATGTCTTTGGTTGGAGTGAGAGCTGTATTTCCAGGTAAGAATAGCAAACAAACTCGGGAAAAAGTGACATAGACCGTTTTGCCGACAGAAAAATCCAATTTGAGACTATGAGGAGGTGGATGGTAGTCGATCAGCACACTTCGGTGAGTTTTGATAAGTGCTATCCCAAACTGATCTTTAAAAGAGCTGAAATCGTTCCACCAGGTGTCGGTCATTAAATGGCGCTGCTTTTATTGCTGTTGTTGTTTTGTTTGTTTGTTTGTTTGTTTGTTTTTTGCTGCTGTTTCCTAAATGCCAGTATCATTTTTGTCTAAGAGTGCGTGGACTCATTCGACGAATGTCGTTCGATCCTTGACAATATTCCTGACTTGTGTGTGATGAAGAACACTTCTCCTTTGTCCTTTTGCCATCGTTGAGGGTGCCGACCACTTTGTTTTAAGACGGTTTTTAAAGCTTGCTCTAACGCTGAACTTGTTTTTTATGTCAAAGGAACCACATAAACGAATTTTGAAAACACATCAATGGTACAAAACAAAATATTTGCTTCCAATTTTGGTGCGAAGCTAAATGGGATACATATGCTAAATCGGCTTGCCATTGATGATCAATTCCTGCAACTATGGTTTGACTTCTTTGAAATTTTTGTCGAATGAGTTGTGTAATGTGTATGTAGTTTATTCTTGTAACTATTGTCATACATCGTGTAGACGTAGATTTTTGACTTTAGTTTTCGCTGCACGATACAATTTTTGAATTAGCCAGACGCATGGGCAGGATTATAATAAATGCTAGTCAAAAGTGTGTCCATGTTGTTGCTGTTCAGTAAGTCAAGCAACTTCGGATGCTCTTTTCTTCGTGTAGTATTTCTGTTTTATTTCAATGCTTACCTGTCCAAGGAGCAGTATGAGTAAATGATGATAATGCCTAATCTTGTTGGACTTCTTTCTGCACATGTTTCTTTTTCACTTCCGCTCGTAGACATGAACTTTTTGATCCAACCAATTTTTGATGTAGGTATCAACTTGGATGTTTTAGCCTGTGGGGTTCGAAACTGTGCAAAGTCTTCTCCTTTCTATTTCTCTTCCAACGCTGCGGGCATGTATGTCATCTTGTCCGTAGCTGTTGCTTTTTGTTTTTCTTGGGTCTTCGTGACATTCTTTAAATCTCTCAAAGTAAATTTGGCAGCCTCGTCTAATGCTTTGTGGTGGAACAGTGGAACAGTTGAAGACGGTGCAATAACTGTCCGTACAGTTGCGATTTGTCCGTTTCTGACAAATCTGTTCGATCCATCAACGATCGTAACTCTTGTTGTAAGTGTGACATCTCTGTGAAATTAGGATTAGGAGGTAAGTGAGGCATCCACCGTTTCTAAAGATCTAAGTTAATTTTCGACATCCCATAAGATCCAGATGTAGAGGTGTGCTGTCCTTCCAGAAAGGTATGTCTTTTTTATTATGTTCACCTCATCGCTCCTCCGACAAGAGGTCCAGCAATCGATCTTAACAATGGAGCAGCGACTTGTAAGAACGGACCTACCTGCATGGGAAGAAATCCTCGTCGTTGAACGAGCACTTTTTTCTATTGACTGACTGGACTTTTCTTTTTCACCATTTGTCCAAGAAGCTGACGATATCGTCCTAATCGCTGTTTCTGTATCTTGGTCAGAGAAACCGTTCCTTTCAATGCGTTTAAACAATATTTACGCACCGTATGGATGATTTCTTTTGGTGTTTTTGAATGATAAGTCTTTGCATCGGGGCATTGGCTTTGGTAAGTACTGGTAGGAAATCCCAATGTTTAGCTAAACGAGAAGGGATAGCCCGTTTTCCTTACTTTTGGAGACATCTTTGGACGTCGACGATGGTGTGAACTTGTAAAGAAAGACATCCTGTTCAGAGGAACTGAAGTGAGTCTTGTCCATTGTACTAACACTGTTCCGCACATGCAAATCGTAGAAACGTTCATGGGTGTGTGTATGTGTGTGTGTGTGTATCTATAGAGAGAGAGACAGACAGACAGAGAGAATTAAAAATATACACCAAACAGATTGACTGTGTACTTAGATGAGAATTAATTACTGAGTCGACATGCAGGTGTGTCTGCTACGCACGAATGCCTATTACCAGCGACTTTGTATCATCATTTTTTGGTGATGTGTGTATGGTCGAGATGGTATAGGGGTTGGTGCTTACAGGCAATGTGATATGTGCCGGAATCCCCGGATCTGGGTTCGAATCTCCGTAGAGTACGAATGAAAATTCTCTAACCTGTATGATAATATCATTTATTCGCATTTAAAAATTATGTTAATGTTTTCAAGCATTCTCCTGTAGAATCCAGGGTGTGCACTTTCCGCTCTGTTTGGTGTATATTTGTAATTCTCGATAATAACTTCTATATACCTTGAATTCTTAGTAGGAATCTAGATGGACTGTGTACTTAGATGAGACTTAATTACTTGGTCGACATGTGGGTGTGTCTGCTACGCACGAATGCCTATACCAGCGACTTTGTAACATCATGTTTTGGTGATGTGTGCATGGTCGAGATGGTATAGGGGTTGGTGCTTACAGACAAGGCGAATCTCCGTAGAGTACGAATTAAAATTCTCTAACATGTATGATACTTTTTATTCGAACATATATATATATATATATATATATATATATATATATATATATATATATATATATATATATATATAAGAAAAATAATTCTCCATATTAGGTGCTAATATTATCTATGAAAAAGTCCCATACCGATGGTCTTCTTGGCACAGGGCTATTTCCGCTCGGGGTGAGGTAAAAAATACCTTTTGATTGTACTGATCAGAGAGGGTTCCCCGGGCTAATTTGAGAAACTGATTTTTCTCACATGAGACACAAGCTGCTGCCAAAAAATGTGGACCCCAACTACAGTTCGCATTTGCACATTTTTGGCACACTTGAGCTACTTCCGTTACAGAGAGGACAAAACCGCAAATATGACTTTGGCGTTAAACGAAAATATCGAGAACTATCGAAAAAAATTAAAGTTGTGCCCATGTGTATACTTCTTCAAAATTGTTAGATTGTAACTACTCAGTAGAGTAAATAGATCGCAATCATATATTACGGAACATTTTTTCATCAATGGATTCTATCCGATAGTGGTTTTGATGTTACCACGCTTCTTTAATGTTTTGTTCAGGTATGTAATAATTTTAATGGATACAAAAATGACATACGAAACTGAAAAAAGTTTAACTGCTTTTATAGACGGCATGCCACTTCCAAAACCCCGTGATTTCAATACAGGCATCAGTTTTACCGGCTATACTTGTTTTAGGTCCGTCTTCTACCCACAACATTAACATTAGCAAGGCTTGTATTTACACCATACGATGGATATTTGAAGCGTTCTGAATTTGTTTTATAACTTTTTTCTTTCTTGGAACCTGTAAATAATTGTAATGCTGATAGACAAAATAACGGTCTATAAAATGACTTGAGGCTGCACGTGCCGCACGCCGAACACCTGCAGATATATGCGTGTGATGTACTATAAGTAAATGATAATGACGTAAAAGTTTCAGAGAAGGAGAACAATTCTGCTACTGAGCAAGGTGCATACTATAAAATCAGGACGCTTGGTGGTACTCTCTAGCTGATATCAAGGCCGACTTGCATAAAGTTTACGGATGTAATTCTCTGTCATGTCCTACAATCTTCAGCTGGTTTCATCGTTTTAAATATGGTCGCGAATGCATGGAAGATGACCCAAGCTCTGGAAGACCGCTGTCTTCTATTGGTGAGCGGGATAATGCTGTTGTGAAGGTAGTAATTTATGAAGATGCTCGATACAGAATGGAAGATACTTGTATTATCACGGGTAATAATTCGTCAGCTGTTTTTAATATCTTGAAGAAGCATTTGAAGTTCAAATAGATTTGTGCAAGATGGGTCCCGCATTTGTTGACGGCTGATCAAAAAGAGACTTAGGTTGAAATCGTGAAACAGCTGCTCGCCAAATATGAAAAGAGTCACCAGATTCGTTTGAATGAGATTGTCACAGGTGGTGAAACATGGATTTACTTTTTAGAACTCGACTAAAGACAAGCTAATAAAGTTTGGATAGGAGAAAAAGAGCAGAGACTACAAATAGCTCGATGTAGTCGGATTGTCAACAGAGCTTTATACGCATTATATTTTTATGTAAAAAGGTCCGGTTGTCCAAATGTTCGTGCCTGACTCTGCTAGTGTCTCTGAACATGTTTATACCTCCAAAGTGTTGCCAAACATTGTGCCGCACTATCGAGCCACTGCTACCTAAGGTATTCATCTATTCTATGACAACGCACGGACCCATAAATCATTTCTCGTGACAGACGTGCTAAGAAAAGCACACCATCCAAACTTTGACACATCCTCCATACAGCCTGATTTAGCTCCAAATGATTTTTGGCTGAATCCCGTTATCAAAGATTCGCTGAGGGGCAGACGATTTGTTAGCGAACGTGCGGTTGGAAGTGCAGTTTTCCACTGTATGAGCAATATACCAAACAGTGAATACAAAAAAACATTTAATAATTGGATAATCAGACTGAGAAATTGTGTAGCGGTGCTTGGGAAGTACTTTGTGGGGATGCACTGACGTACTGTTCATTAATAAAGAACTGCGTTGTACAGCGCGCTAATAATCACAACTTTTAAATACGACTCGTATTCAAATACGTTTAGTTGAATCTGAGAATGATAAATATTAAATGTTATTATTAGAGTTGAATGTAAGAAAGATTATATGCTTCGTGGAGATAATTTTTATAAAAATTCTTACAATCAACAGGAGATTAATAGACTCCATTACCTTATAATTAGGTGGTAATTATTTACTGGGTTTAGGTGGATCTGGAACCTGCTAATCATGAAAGAATGACAGTATGTATGTATGTATGTATGTATGTATGTATGTATGTATGTATGTATGTATGTATGTATGTATGTATGTATGTATGTATGTATGTATGTATGTGTGTGTGTGTGTATGTATGTATGTATGTATGTATGTATGTATGTATGTATGTATGTATGTATGTATGTTTGAAAGAATAAGACGGGATAAAGTCATGGCAAAACTTCAAGAAAAAAAGATTATAACGAGCAAAGACATACAATTTAATTACTTAAAGACTGATGGAACAGCAATTGAGTGCTAATTATTTAATCATTTAGATGATTTATATTCTGAGACCAATCCAATGCCACACACGCAAAAGCTCGGGAACCCAAAGTAAATGATTTCTCTCGGCTCTCTGAGGAACCAATGAACGATAGGTATACCGTTATGATTTTTTCATAGGGGCTAGTATTTATTTAGCTCATATGTTTGTTTACCACTGATAAATAGTAAGTAACGGCCATTAACCGAATATAATTTAGAAAAAGAAAAAAAATATAACCACTTGATTAAATGTAATGCATTCATTTAGAGCCATATTGACTTCGCTTCTTCATATTTGCCAGATGTCGGGAAAGATTGAGTAATCACTGGAGCATTTCAGGTAAATTTGTAATATCTCTTTTAGTATTTTTTGTAGATGTATTCCTCGCCACTTTATAATTGTGTATCTATATTGGTATGTAATACTAAGCTGTAGAACAGAGTATACTGGTATGTATTTGCAGATATGTTTAGTGTAGATAAGATGTAAAATAGGAGTTGGTAATTGTGTGCTATTGTATTCGGTATGGAAAGTATACTTCCCTGCCTCTCTGCCTCAGGAAGTATCCAAGGAACTCTCTAGAACATCTTCTTGAGAATATTGCAACTAAATCGTTGGGCGGATTCCTTGGCAGCCTTTAAAATACATTCTTAGGAAAACATGAGCGCCATCTACTATAATAGGCCATGTATAATCTTTACAGGATTCCTTTTTAAAAGGATTCTTTTTTTTCTTTCCATTCTTTTCTAAATTTATCTAAATCGTCCTCTATTTTATTTTATTTTCCATTTATTAACTTTTACTTGTTTAAATTGTTGTGTAAATTTAACTAAACATTTCTAGTTGGTCCTCTTTTAGATTATTATACAGAATTAAAATAGTGTCTTCTATAATATCTGTACCTTATATTACAGCTTCTCTGACAAATTCTCTAATCATTTCTGTAATATGTTCTCTTAATTTACCTAATTAGGATATTTTTTATTTAAGTGTTTGACAGATATATGCCTATTTAAATAGGATTTACTTTTGGCTTTATAGAGATTGCAGAGACTGCTAATATGCTCCAAATCTCCCATATTTAAATATGCAAAATACTAGTACATTTCTAGTACGGTAGTAAGAACGCACTATTAAGGTATTAAGAATGTAACTATTAAAGTTGTATTAAGGTATTAAAAAGTTAGTATCTTATTAAGAGGCGCGTACAATCCAAAACGCACTTAATTTTATTGGAATTGCATTTAAAGTAATCTTTAAAACCTAAACAATAAACAGTTGGATTTTCTGAGATTCGAGTAGGGACGTAGCAAGGAGATTCAAGAAAAGGACGTTTAACAAAACGCACTACTCCAGCTAATGAGCTCTAAGCGTTCGGGATTCCGCTACTCCATTTCTCGCAGTGCTAGTAAAATAAAATAAAACTACTATCGCTCTTCAAAACGAATATCATAATTATTAATACGTATGGTAACAATCAAAAGCGATAAGAAGAAACAAGACAGCTTTACAAAATATATAACTGATGTTGAAGAAACGTGTTATCCTCGGAAAGCCGCCAGAAGAAAATAAGATTTCAATAGTCTTGTGTTGTATATATCAATATAATAGAATGTAGAATCCTATAGTGTATGAATTGTTTGTCTGAATTTAGCTTAGAAAAATGTATGTATGTTAATATATAGAAAAATTAATGGTGATCCACCCATCTGGAAAGCAGTTTGATTTTCCTGCTGCAAAATGTCTCCTTTGACCAATCAGAAAGCAAGTCGCATACGATGTGTCAAAATTAAGTTCAAATTTTATTTACTAGTATTTTAAATTGATGTCGATTGTACAACAAGTTATAAAAACGTATAAAAGCATTAATCTGAATCAGATGTCGACGTCCGTGAAATGATCGACACCGAGTAACCACCGACCTCGCATGAAAAACCACTAAACGTGCCAGAATCCAGATGCTTTACTAACGCGCTCTTCGTGCGACAACTTCAAAGAACTGTCTTCCGCGTGAATTAACTGTCCTATTTAATCTCGATATAGCTGAAATATGTAGCTGAATTTGTATGGATCTAAAATTGCAAGTGTGTAGCTTATAATGCCTTGACCGCGCACAGTTATATTTGCTGGCTTTGCACACATAATATAAAGGGTGCTCAAGGCTATCCAAATTACCTTTAAAAATAATAATAATTGTATTGGTAGAACATAACACATTTGATACTTGACAAATCTTCCACTAGATACATAAGCAGTGTGATGTAAGTTCAGATTTTTGCTGATTTTGGAAAAGACTTTGGCAGCTTAGATTAACATTTCTATACAAAACTCTGGAATTTCTGAATCTGGGCCCTAATTTCCTCAAAATGATACATCTTTTTTTTATAGCAGTGCTAAAAGATGTGTATTAAATAATGATTTCTTATCGGAATTGTTTCCTTTAGAACGTGGGGTAAAACAAGGTTACTCACTAACCCATTATTTATTTATATTATCAATTGAACTTCTATCTTATGTGATCAGAATACAGGCAGACAATAATGGTTGTACGCTTTATGACAGTAAGGTTAAACAAACGGTGCTTGCGGACGATACTACAATAATGCTTGATGGTTCTTAATTAAGTTTTAATACAGCAGTAAATATATTTGATGAGTTCAGAACGTTTCGGAACCTGCAATAAAATACAAAAATTGAATCATATTAAGAATAGGCTCTTTATAGAAGAATACTCATCTCAACTATTATACTAGTAAACCATTATCTTTGGACTTCACAGAGTGCCAAAACTTTAGCGATAACTTTCCACACAAACTTGAATTTATTGCATGAACTCAATCTATATCCAAAGCTCAGAGACTTCTATGCATTCCTTGAGAAATGTAAATGGCGAAATTTATCTTTGATTGGTAGAATAACAGTAGTAAAATATATTGCAATACCTAACTTGATATTACCAATGATGGTTCTACCAAATCCCACAGCTGAGAAGATGAAGGAAATAAAATAAAAGAGTTTTCATTTTATATGAGGCTCGAAAATGGATCGCGTGCCTAGATGAAGAAAAAAAAAACTATCGTAAATAGATATGGTGAGAGTGGCTTAACAATGCTGTTTATAAATATATTGATCCACACGCTGAAGGCAAGTTCGGTATATTTAATTTTTAAAAAGAGAATGGTGAAATTGGGAAAATATCTGCACTTGAAATAATTAAAAAAATAGGCGACGATTTTTGTTTCTTTAAGGGAAATTGCCCACCACACAGAGCTCATAACATGAATATAAACATTTTTTTACCAACATATACTAGAAGTATGGTGCTTTTTCAATTACAGCGAAAATATACCCACTGACTCAGGAGCGACCACTCTGGAACAACAATACAATTATTAACAGAAAACAAATGCTAGTATACCGAGATTGGATAGAAAAGGAATTAAATATGTATCAATTATTAAGTGAATATTGAAAAATATTGGACGCTTGTGAGGGCATTCTACACCACATTAACGAGGGCCCAATATTTTGTAATACTCAGTCAATAATCTTGTTACTATATACTTAAACATAAGCATATTAATCGTTCTGTTATGTTATAGGAATAACACAATTGAAATAAAATATTATTTGAACATTTTATTTTACATTTTAGACGTCGTTTATTGTATGAATGAAACCTGAGCACAGCACAGTAATACGCGCTACATTACTGCTTTGTAAGCTTGCGCGTACGTGGGGGTGATTTTCATTCAGAAGTGAACGAAACTAAGTTTTTTAAAGAAGATGAAATGTCATGTAGTCAAATAAACTCAATGAAATATTGGTATCAGGAAAAATGACGCAATGCAGCAATGAAAATTGAAGACACAGCTATGAAAAGATAAGCCAGAACAATTTCCTCAAAGGTTTGCTCGTTGTCATTGTCCTAATTTTTTGTTGATGTCATGAGATTTTTGTGAATGTATTGTGGCACATCGGTCTTAGATAATACCTAAAAATAAGGGTCAAGATTAATCTTGGAGTCGCATGTATTTCATTAAATTCCTAGTACATGATTAAACAATGTTATTCAGAGTGAATTAAAGTGCACTATTTGCGTGAAAGAGATATTCTTCAAAGGTCAGTTGGACTCTCTCTCTCTCTCTCTCTCTCTCTCTCTCTCTCTCTCTCTCTCTCTCTCTCTCTCTCTTGCACTTACAGAAGAAACTAGCGAAGAAAGTAATATAGTTGGTTTTTTCTATATTTTTTTTAAAAAAAAAATTTGGGAGAGAGAGAGTTAAGATGAGGCCGTCTTTCAACAGGCTAATGTGGCACCCGCGTTGCATAATTAAAATTGTTCGTTGGACACTCGTCATAACTGATATTTGCTTTGAGTCATATTCCATTTCAAAGGAGAAACATTGGTCATGTTTGTCAAGTGAAAAAAAAACGAAACATTTTTTTAATATTTGGCAATGGATTGAAAAAGGAAGCTTGATTGCTACTGCACATTGTTTGCGGTTGCAACGTCTGCTTAATGACGACATAAATTTGTCAATCATTAATTTTATGGATTACAGAATATTACAGGTTTATGTTCAAATGCTGTCACGCATTTTATAAGCTGGGAACATTTTTCTGGATAAGAATAGACAAAAGACACGCATACTTCTTAGGGTACCAAGGAGAGAGAGAGAGAGAGAGAGAGAGAGAGAGAGAGAGAGAGAGAGAGAGAGAGAGAGAGAGAGAGAGAGGGGGGGGGGCGGGGCAAGGTAAATCTTTAAAATGATATTTTAAACGGTAACAAAGCTATTACGAACTTTCACCTTCTCCTGTGATTTTTGGAATTGTGCATGATTCAGTCACAGGTACCTTAATTGTATGTATTTAACAAATGAGGAAGCGATGTTAAGAGATTACAGCAGAATAATCATCGCAACAAAAAAATGCAAGACACGCATTATTTCATAAGTTTTATTTAAACAAAAATATATAATGTTATCAGAGCGCTTTGCTAAACTGCTAAACGACGTTAATGTTACTTTAAACTTTTTCACAAGTTTTAACAACGTACTACCGACGACACAGATGTCGCCATTAGATGATCTTTGAGGTTTATGAATCATATAATGCGGTTCACCATGAACGGTTAACCGACACTCCTACACCTGGCTGGTTGAGAGACTGCACCTGAGACAACATACGCTGCAAAGCTAGTACATTACCACTACCCTATTCTGACACCAATTCCATCGGATTACCTGTTATTGTAAAGGGTTACCTATCGTCCATATTCTGCATGTACATATGATACGTAATAATAATGATGATAATAATATCGTCGCTTGGTAGTATAAGCAACTTGCTATGATTTTCAGACCTCTTATTAAGCGAAGTTCAACAATGCAACTTATATCGTAGTAAAAAAAAGAGAGTATATCTTCTTCCCATTTTTTAAAGGAGTAATCATGTTTGCAAACAGTTGATGTCAAAGTATCACTTATTTGGTAGGCAAGAGCAATGTACATTAATTGTATCTGTAATAAATATAGTGCTAAGAAATGTTACAATTAATGAAACATTTTATTCAATATCATTGATTTGTTTTTCTAAGAAGATCCTTCAATCAATATTTTCATCAGATAAGCACTGCATTGGTTTACTGGTTTCAACAAATGACGATAATTTGCTCTGTATTTAACAGGGTTTTTTTTTCTCTGCGCTCCATATGTGCATCCGAATGTCAAGTCACTTGACCGCTTTACCTAGTACACAATTTCTTCTACAGAAAAGCAGGAAGGAGGGAGGGATAAGATGATATCGTCCATAAACTGGCTCATGCCGCACCTTCATTGCCTGATCAAAATAATAGATGTGACATAACTGGTTTTTGTATCTCTAGTTGTCATAATGGATTCTATAGAAGACACTTTATCGTATGTCAGTAAAGTAAAAGAGCCCATTAAAACTTTGACTGACACCTAACTGTTTTTGTTATCGCATGAAATATTAACAAAGTTGATTGTCAACGTAATCTCGTTGCAGTTTCAATGGGTGCAAGCCATGACATAAATTGTTGTTCCTCAGTTTTGGAGGTAAAGCAAGTGGCATAAGAATGGAACCATTGGTATCTTTGATAACTTGAATACCGAAACGCTCTTGAACATTTCAATACTTTCAAAGATGAGAATATGTTGCTGGGTAAGAATAAATAGGTCGTACTAATATTTCTTTCGTACAATGATCTTAAAGAAAACAACTTACCATTTGTAATCCATCTTTAGTTGTTGCCCTCACAAATATATAAACATTGCTGCAGAGTTGGAGCAACATAATCGTTTCCCTTGCATGATGACTATCGGTCATTGATTAAAAAGACGTAAAAAAAAAAAAAATTAAAGTGTAGTGGCACTCTTCCAAATTTGTTTATATTGCATATATCGGACAGAAAAGTAACAAAATAGGAGCTTGAGGATTAAACAAGAAACGTTTACTACATAACCAATTCGTGTAGCGGAAGACAACACCCTACATGTTGTGACAGGGTAGGGATTGACCGCGCCGTTAATATATATATATATATATATATATATATATATATATATATATATATATATATATATATATATATATATACCTGAAGATTGTACACTTTCAATTTGCCATTATTACATAATTTTTTTATGGAATGCACACTTAGTTTACTGGTAATTAACATTGTTGCATGTAATTGACGAGAGATATCATAAAGAAATACTAATTTATTTGAAAGCAAATAATCAAGGAAGAAAATACAGATGCACACATTCTTATTTACATTTTTATAAATATATTGTCATATAGTACCACCAAAAATCTTGTATTTAAACTTAATTAGGTAGAATCCTTTTCTTTTTTTAAACAGTTCGCTTATATCTACTAAATGTTATTCCTACAATTTTTAAAGGCATTCAATTAATATAGGAGTCTAATGGATGAGGTGATATTTAGAACTAACTTTTGGCTACATACTGGTATCTCTTGTAGAAAAGATGCCATTAGATGGAGTTACGTTTTCATGTTAGCATGCTCCTTGCTTCTATGGCACTCTTACTTCTGCTGTAAGTAACCAATACCTAATCTCCGTTTTTGCTCCTGCAAAGATAAGTGGTGGATATTGTTTTTATCACATCTTGCTCAAACTAGCTGATGAGACATATGATGTGCTTCGTCAAATATATATGTCAAGCATCATTAATATTTGCTATCTGTCCTATTTAGATTACATAAAAGACACCTCATTGTATGTCAGTTAAATAAAACAGCCCTTTTGAATGACACTACATATTTCTATTGTTCTGAAAACAAGAAACTTTTACTATCACGGTATTACGTTACATATACAATGGCTACTTTATCACGTGTACATTTATGGCTTTTGCATTTTGAATGGGAAAGGTATTACATATTCTTTTTTCGTCTTTTGTGGAAATTCTCTTGTACATTTTATGGAGAACATATTATTGATAACGGATCTATTTATTACCCCATGCTTTCGACAAAGCATGGGTATATAGTGATACAGTCCGTCCATCCGTACGTCCTCGTATCGGATTCCATAAGAGACACCTCATTGAATGTCCGTTGAATAGAACAGGTTTACAAGATTATAATTGACACCTAAATATTTATGTTGTTCTGAAAAAATAAACTTGTATGTTTTTAGTAACTCGTTACGGTTGTAACGACTGCTTCACCACGTTACCATTTTCTGCCATTTTTAATAGTAATACACCGGACATATGTTGGCCAGCACGCGGGCTCTGAAGTCATAAAAAATACAATTATTGTTTTCCATCCCACCATAATCATCTATTTTTTAACCCATCATATATTACGTGAAACAAAAATTAAACCACAAATTTACTGTTTATTTTCTCGGCTACCACCGCTTCAGTTGTCACTATAAAGATCACACATAAAGATAATCGTTATTCAAAAAGTGTCCATAACAACTTATATCGCCGACGAAGGTGAGGTTCGCAACACAATTAAAACATTGAGAGAAAAGCATATCGAAGTGTTAAACTTTGTGACGATTAAATAATGGACTTTATATTTTTAAAAATTAACAAATATAGAAACTTATCTTTCTCCCGGATCTTGGTTTACCGATCTAGTTAAGAAAAATATTTCACAAATATTTAATAAGTTAAACTCTATTACACTGAAAAAAAGATTATTTGACATACAAACCATTTAAGGTTTTTAATAACTACACTTTAATGTTTGGCATTGACGACTCATTGAACAGACACAGAACACGGTGTGATGTGAAATTTCCAGAAAAAAAATCGATTAAACTGGACAGTATAGATGGCAACACCTTGATGCAGAATATCTTTTGGCATTTAATAAATAAGAGTGTACCAGAACTAGTCAAATCAATATACAAACTTCATGCTAATTTCCAGTAAATAAAATTGCTGCCTGAATGTAAAATACCTTTACCCGATAAACAAGTTTTTAATGCAACAAACAACAACATAAATCTGACACAAGTTTACATAATCTGTAATAACTTTAATAGTTACCCAAATCATCACTGGAGATACACTGATGAAAAATAAACCCCATATGTTACTGAAGAAAAGAAGAACACAGAAGTGTACACCAACGTTTTCGGGAGACTACACCTGTTATGGACCATATACTCTTGAAGACCGGAGAAAATTGTCATCTAATAAAGTTAACTCACTGGTAACAAGTCATGACAAAATAGAATGGACGTTTTTCTTTCAGCAAGATAGCACTGGTTCAACATATGAAGGTATAGCAATGTTAAATCAAGGCATCAGAGAGTATGTGATTTGTATATTAACTGCTTAAGTTTAAAGCAGAACGTCCACTACACAGTCTATTTCGACTATAAAAACGTTAATGTAGCTCTTAATTTTAGGAAATCAAGGTTACGACCAAATGTTGAAATCATAATAGTAAAATGGCAACAATACCTAACAGATTTGAAAATGTGAAATTAGACTTTGTTGTTGGTGTTGAGGAATTGACTTTGCAGTTGGTCACGGCCTTCTTTTCTTATCGAGAGACATGGTTATGAAATTTGGTGGTATTTGGCGAATACCACAATGATTTAAAGAAATCCGATGACTCGCTAATCTTGAATTAAACCATACAAACAATACCAGTATAGTAACGAACGGTATTCCAAAGGTTGAAAAGCAATCCGTGACAGTTAGACGAGATAGAGGACAAATAAAAAAGAAAACAATTAACGTTCAAAAACACACATGACAATTTAGAAATGCCCAGAAGAAATAGCAAAACAACATATTAATCATGAAATAGACAAACAATCATTTTCATTGATAGTAATAGTTACAGGGGCTACTATAGTTTAGTTTAATTGTTTATATAATGTAGGAACCTCTATCTCTGCTAGATGCTTTGTTTCCACCTGCAATTAGCAATGCAAATAATTTATCTTGCTTTTAGATTTTTAAAATTGCATGCTTCCCAAAGCGTATGATATTACATGTATATAGACTCATTTCACATTCTTTCTGTGCCTGCAGGGTCACATTTATCTGTAAAAATTGGCAGAGTTCGACTATCCTTAATATAGAACAAAATCAAAATCTCAAGCAAAGATTTGTAGCTAAATTAACCTGGAGGCTTTAGCAACGTCTACTTTCTCAGACAAGATTTTGTTTTCGGAAGAAATGACTGATGAAACTGCCGGTCAGAGAAAATAGAGAGAAACATACAGATTTTGTATCAGAATCTCAAATACCAATGTAAAAATATGAGAAAGATTTGGTTTGGCGTTTTACGGCATATAAACAGAAGTAGGTTGTTTAGTGCTGAAACAATCAAAGTGCCTTGCCCAGTGACACAGCACAGCAGCCGGCCACAGTTGATCCAATCATAGGATTTGAATCCGGCACGCTAATCACTGACCAACACAGGTTCCCGCCTCAATTAGTCGCCATGTATGAGATAAGGAGAACGGATCGATCATATTCTACAAACCCGAGCAAGCATGGGTGTAGAGCAAGAGGATTAAACAATAAATGTTTACAAATAATATATGAGGATACTGCACCCCAAATATACGCTGGGTGTTCTTTTAAAAAAAACACGAAGATACACATAATACTAAGAAACGTTGAACTTTCACAATCGAATTTGAATTGGTGTCATACACCAAGATGTTGTCATGATATCTTGACCTATTAGTAAAAAGAATGGAGATTGATAAACCATTATGGAACCTAAAGGCTGCAAACGGCCAATTTCTTCGTGCAGAAGTAAGTCTTAAGAAAAAAAGAAGACAGAAAAAAGAAAGTCAAAGTTACAGACCCGAACTCACGGCGAATCGCAAGTAAGCACATTATTTAAAATAACATCACCATGGGCGTTAATGCGCATCTTATATATTTACACAGAACGATAATAATTGGCACAAACTGAGTATAGAATCATAAAGATGTTCCTGAAATATTGATCTTGCTCTTAAATTAGTTAAATACCATCCACCTGAAGTTCTCAAATAATGTCTAGCATCTGAAATTCACAGTGCAGGTCATACGTTTGACAGTTACACGTCGTCAAAGAAGTCTGAGGACATAATTTACAAAAGTATAGGACGACACTTTAACATTTAAATGTCAATGTACTTATCTCAGATCATTTTCTAGTGAAATATTGCTAGGTGGGTTTATTTTCAATAACCTGCATAGGTTGGTCTTTCTTCTATTTAAAACAAATCTAAATACTGCTTCATAATGTTCAATGTAGATTAAAGTCGAACCCTTAGCTACCTTCTCTTCGAATTCAATGAGAGAACAAATGAAACTGGTCAATTTATAACTTAAAAGATGAAAGTATGAAAATGAGGAATTTAATGAGTAGTGATGTTTTTGTTTTGAAAAAAAAAAATAAGCCATTAATTACAACAAGTAGCAAATAAAGAAATAGGAGCGAGAGGATTAAACAATAAAAGCTAACCTAATACAATATTCATTTAATTTGGAAGCTGTAAACCTGAAGCTGCAAAATTTCACTTTGCCATGTATAATTTAATATGTGTATACTTTCCTTTCAAGTACAAAAAATGCACGTAATTGGCCAGAGAGAGAGAGAGAGAGAGAGAGAGAGAGAGAGAGATTATTAACGCAGAAAATGCGTACCCTAATTACTATTCAAATTTTGTGACTCAATAGAGCTATCATACCGTTTGAAGTTTGTCGTAATTGAATTGGTTTACGTAGTCAGTCTTTTGTTCTAAACATAGCTGAATTTTCCGATATATAGGCTTGGAGATATAGAATTCTTGGCCACTAAATCTTGCTTCTATGCAACTGCTGCTACTCTGACTTATTCACAAATAACATATAGCATACATTTTTCTCCTCCTGTGGAAATAAATAAAATAAATAGAGGGGAGGGGGTTAAAATGATAATATACCCAAACTTTGTAATGAAACACCTACACTACAAGGTAAAATATATTGGTCTAACATACCCGATATTTATTTTATGCCGTATTGTATTATATAAGAGACAAACGTTTTCCAGTTTTAAAACGTTTGTATTATTTGGCACCATATAGTCATTATTGTGCTGGTGTGCCGTTAAACGCTAATACATACATACGTAATGTAAGAGACACACTACAATATGTCGGTTAAGTAGGAGAGACCATACAAATTTCATCCATACTAAATAGTTCTTCTTATTAGTGAAAAAAAAAGAAACTTTATTATCTCGGTAGCTCGGTACGATTGCATAATAACGAAATAAATTTGTGGATAATTAATTTTCAGAAGATAATACGGTTATCTTTGCTTGTGTTGTATGACGAGGCGCTTTCCTGCATTTTATGATAATGTAAATCGAGAAACCTCTTGCGGGTGACATATAAGTAGGTGGAATAGATACTTCCTTCTTCTTTACAAGTGTCGGAGAGCTCATCAAAATGTCATACAAACTAAGTCCATTTATGTTTGCTCACCAGACTATTAAAAATAAATCGATAGGGGAAAAATAATATTGCATGTCAGAAACGGGAGAATTTTCTAAACGAAATAGGAGTTACTGACATTGCATTGAAAACTGTTTCCTATCATATTGGAATAGTGTGGCTGTAACTTTAACAGATTTGTGAGTTTTTAGTAGATAAAAGAAACATTTAACCGTTTCATAATGTAACATTAACATTAAATTTTGAATTGACCATACACAAAACGACGTATCATGGTAGTCTTAGCTGGCGTCAAACTGTTGAAAATTGATATTTACTAAAATAATGATGTAAATGTTGTTAAAATACATAGTCTGTGATAATTCACAATATTTAAATTCCATAATTTCAAAAGACAGAGTTGCATAATGAAGCTGTTAAACCATGAGTTTATGAACCACAGTACTTCATGATGTTTAGTACCTAACACAAAGTTCTCTCTCTCTCTCACTCTCTCTCTCTCTCTCTCTCTCTCTCTCTCTCTCTCTCTCTCTCTCTCTCTATCTCGCTCTCTCTCTCTCCCTCTGTTTATTCTGTATTCAATGAAAATAAGTAGAATCCATGTATACTACTGTTAACATTTAAAACCCGCTTTCTCTTTCATGAAGTATAGTCAAAAAGATGTAAAATACGTGTATTATTGATCTTATATTGCACATTATTTTTATGCCACATTTTTATTGTTGTAAATTGCTGAAATAATGCCTTCTTTAAGAGATAGACAGATAGATAGTTAAGATCAGGTTGTCTTTCAACGGGCTAATGTGGCACCCGCGCTGCTTGATCAAAAATGTTAGTTGGACACTCGTCATGACTGATATTTGCTTAGAGTCATATTCCATTTCAAAGGAGAAACATCGGTCATGTTTGTTAAGTGGGGAAAAAAACATAAATGTTTTTAAATATTTTGTCTATGGGTTGCATAAAGAAGCTTTATTTCTACTGCACATTGTTTGCGGTTGCAACGTCTGCTTTATGACGAGATAAATTTGTCAATCATTAATTTTATAGATTAAAGAATATTACAGGTTTATGTTCAAATGCTGTCACGCATTTTACAATTTATTTAAAAACTGGGAACATTTTTCTGGATAAGAATAGACAAGAGACAGGCATACTTCTTAGGTAACAAGGAGAGACAGACAGACAGACAGCGAGAGAGAGAGGCAAGATAAACTTTAAAATGATCTTTTGAAAACGATAACAAGGCTATTACGAACTTTCACCTTCTCCTGTGATTTTTAGAAATCTTTGGAATTGTGTATGATTCACTCACAGGTACCTTAATTGTAAGTATTTAACAAACGAGGAAGCGATGTTAAGAGATTACATCAGATTAATCATCGCAACAAAAAATGCAAGACACGCATTATTTTATAAGTTTTATTTAAAAATAATATATAATGTTATCACAGCGCTTTGCTAAACGACGTTAATGTTACTTTAAACATTATGACAAGTTTTAACAACGTACTACCGACGACACAGATGTCGGCATTAGATGATCTTTGAGGTTTATGAATCATATAATGCGGTTCACCATGAACGGTTAACCGACACTCCTACACCTGGCTGGTTGAGAGACTGCACCTGAGACAACATACGCTGCAAAGCTAGTACATTACCACTACCCTATTCTGACACCAATTCCATCGGATTACCTGTTATTGTAAAGGGTTACCTATCGTCCATATTCTGCATGTACATATGATACGTAATAATAATGATGATAATAATATCGTCGCTTGGTAGTATAAGCAACTTGCTATGATTTTCAGACCTCTTATTAAGCGAAGTTCAACAATGCAACATGGAATTTTAATCTTATCACGCAAATAGCTTTGGTACCACATATATTGCGGTATGTAAAAGAGAGTATATCTTCTTTCCATTTTTTAAAGGAGCAATCATGCTTGCAAACAGTTGATGTCAAAGTATCACTTATTTGGTAGGCAAGAGCAATGTACATTAATTGTATCTGTAATAAATATAGTGCTAAGAAATGTTACAATTAATGAAACATTTTATTCAATATCAATAATTTGTTTTTCTAAGAAGATCCTTCAATCAATATTTTCATCAGATAAGCACTGCATTGGTTTACTGGTTTCAACAAATGACGATAATTTGCTCTGTATTTAACAGGGTTTTTTTTCTCTGCGCTCCATATGTGCATCCGAATGTCAAGTCACTTGACCGCTTTACCTAGTACACAATTTCTTCTACAGAAAAGCAGGAAGGAGGGAGGGATAAGATGATATCGTCCATAAACTGGCTCATTCCGCACCTTCATTGCCTGATCAAAATAATTAATGTGACATAACTGGTTTTTGGTATCTCTATTTGTCATGATAGATTCCATAGCAGACACTTTATCCTATGTCAGTAAAGTAAAAGAGCCCGTTAAAACTTTGATTGACACCTAACTATTTTTGTTATCGCAACAAATATTGTACTCACGTTGCAGTTGTAATGGGTGCAAGCCATGACATAAACTGTTGTTCCTCAGTTTTGGAGGTAAAGCAAGTGGCATAAGAATGGAACCATTGGTATCTTTGTTAACTTGAACACCGAAACGCTCTTGAAGATTTCAATTCTTTCAAAGATGAGAATATGTCGTTGGGTAAGAATAAATAGGTCCTACTAATATTTCTTTTGTACAATGATCTTAAAGAAAACAACTTCTCATTTGTAATCCATCTTTAGTTGTTGCCCTCACAAATATATAAACATTGCTGCAGAGTTGGAGCAACATAATCGTTTCCGTTGCATGATGACTTACGGTCATTAAAAAAAGACGTAAAAATAAAGACAAATAATTTAAAGTGTAGTGGCACTCTTCCAAATTTGTTTATATTGCATATATCAGACAGAAAAGTAACAAAATAGGAGCTTGAGGATTAAACAAGAAACGTTTACTTCATAACCTATTCGTGTAGCGGAAGACTACACCCTACATGTTGTGACAGGGTAGGGATTGACCGCGCCGTTAATATATATATATATATATATATATATATATATATATATATATATATATATATACCTGAAGATTGTATACTTTCAATTTGCCATTATTATATAATGTTTATGGAATGCATACTTAGTTTGCTGGTAATTAACATTGTTGCATGTAATTGACGAGAGATATCATAAAGAAATACTAATTTATTTGAAAGCAAATAATCAAGGAAGAAAATACAGATGCACACATTCTTATTTACATTTTTATAAATATATTGTCATATAGTACCACCAAAAATCTTGTATTTAAACTTAATTAGGTAGAAACCATTTTTTGTAAACAGTTCGTTCATATCTGCTAAATGTTATTCTTAAAATTTTTTTAGGCATTCAATTAATATAGGAGTCTAATGGATGAGGTGATATTTAGAACTAACTTTTGGCTACATACTGGTATCTCTTGTAGAAAAGATGCCATTAGATGGAGTTACGTTTTCATGTTAGCATGCTCCTTGCTTCTATGGCACTCTTACTTCTGCTGTAAGTACCCAATACCTAATCTCCTTTTCTGCTCCTGCAAAGATAAGTGGTGGATATTTTTTATCAGATCTTGTTCAGACAAGCTGATGAGACATATGATGTGCTTCGTCAAATATATATGTCAAGCATCATTAATATTTGCTATCTGTCCTATTTAGATTACATAAAAGACACCTCATTGTATGTCAGTTAAATAAAACAGCCCTTTTGAATGACACTACATATTTCTATTGTTCTGAAAACAAGAAACTTTTACTATCACGGTATTACGTTACATATACAATGGCTACTTTATCACGTGTACATTTATGGCTTTTGCATTTTGAATGGGAAAGGTATTACATATTCTTTTTTCGTCTTTTGTGGAAATTCTCTTGTACATTTTATGGAGAACATTATATTGATAACGGACCTATTTATTACCCCATGCTTTCGACAAAGCATGGGTATATAGTGATACAGTCCGTCCATCCGTACGTCCTCGTATCGGATTCCATAAGAGACACCTCATTGAATGTCCGTTGAATAGAACAGGTTTACAAGATTATAATTGACACCTAAATATTTATGTTGTTCTGAAAAAATAAACTTTTATGTTTTTAGTAACTCGTTACGGTTGTAGCGACTGCTTCACCACGTTACCATTTTCTGCCATTTTTAATAGTAATACACCGGACATATGTTGGCCAGCACGCGGGCTCTGAAGTCATAAAAAATACAATTATTGTTTTCCATCCCACCATAATCATCTATTTTTTAACCCATCATATATTACGTGAAACAAAAATTAAACCACAAATTTACTGTTTATTTTCTCGGCTACCACCGCTTCAGTTGTCACTATAAAAATCACACATAAAGATAATCGTTATTCAAAAAGTGTCCATAACAACTTATATCGCCGACGCAGGTGAGGTTCGCAACACAATTAAAACATTGAGAGAAAAGCATATCGAAGTGTTAAACTTTGTGACGATTAAATAATGGACTTTATATTTTTAAAAATTAACAAATATAGAAACTTATCTTTCTCCCGGATCTTGGTTTACCGATCTAGTTAAGAAAAATATTTCACAAATATTTAATAAGTTAAACTTTATTACACTGAAAAAAAGATTATTTGACATACAAACCATTTAAGGTTTTTAATAACTACACTTTAATGTTTGGCATTGATGACTCATTGAACAGACACAGAACACGGTGTGATGTGATATTTCGAAAACAAAATCGATTAAACTGGACAGTATAGATGTCAACACCTTGATGCAGAATATCTTTTGGCATTTAATAAATAAGAGTGTACCAGAACTAGTCAAATCAATATACAAACTTCATGCTAATTTCCAGTAAATAAAATTGCTGTCTGAATGTAAAATACCTTTACCCGATAAACAAGTTTTTAATGCAACAAACAACAACATAAATCTGACACATTTTTACATAATATGTAATAACTTTAACAGAATCATCACTGGAGATACACAGATGGAAAAAACCATATGTTATTGAAGAAAAGAAGAACACAGAAGTGTACACCAACGTTTTCGGCAGACTACACCTGTTATGGACCATATACTCTTGAAGACCGGAGAAAAATGTCATCTAATAAAATTAACTCACTGGTAACAAGTCATGACAAAATAGAATGGACGTTTTTCTTTCAGCAAGATAGCACTGGTTCAACATATGAAGGTTTTGCAATGTTAAATCAAGGCATCAGAGAGTATGTGATTTGAATATTAACTGCTTAAGTTTAAAGCAGAACGTCTACTACACAGTATATTTCGACTATTAAAACGTTAATGTAGCTATTAATTTTAAGACAGCAAGGTTACGACAAAGTTGAAATCATAATAGTAAAATTGCAACAATACCTAACAGATTTGAAAATGTGAAATTAGACTTTGTTGTTGGTGTTTTGGAATTGACCTTGCTGTTGGTCACGGTCTTCTTTTCTTATCGAGAGACATGGTTATGAAATTTGGTGGTATTTGGCGAGTACCACAACGATTTAAAGAAATCCGATGACTCGCTAATCTTGAATTAAACCATACAAACAATACCAGTATAGTAACGAACGGTATTCCAAAGGTTGAAAAGCAATCCGTGACAGTTAGACGAGATAGAGGACAAATAAAAAAGAAAACAATTAACGTTCAAAAACACACATGACAATTTAGAAATGCCCAGAAGAAGAAAAAAATCACAACATATTAATCATGAAATAAACAATCATTTTCATTGATAGTAATAGTTACAGTGGCTACTATAGTTTAGTTTATTTGTTTATATAGTGTATGAACCTCTATCTCTCCTAGATGCTTTGTTTCCACCTGCAATTAGCAATGCAAATAATTTATCTTGCTTTTAGATTTTTAAAATTGCATGCTTCCCAAAGCGTATGATATTACATGTATATAGACTCATTTCACATTCTTTCTGTGCCTGCAGGGTCACTTTTATCTGTAAAAATTGGCAGAGTTCGACTATCCTTAATATAGAACAAAATCAAAATCTCAAGCAAAGATTTGTAGCTAAATTAACCTGGAGGCTTTAGCAACGTCTACTTTCTCAGACAAGATTTTGTTTTCGGAAGAAATGACTGATGAAACTGCCGGTCAGAGAAAATAGAGAGAAACATACAGATTTTGTATCAGAATCTCAAATACCAATGTAAAAATATGAGAAAGATTTGGTTTCGTGTTTTACGGCACATCAACACAAGTAGGTTGTTTAGTGCTGAAGCAACTAAAGTGCCTTGCCCAGTGACACAGCACAGCAGCCGACCACAGTTGATCCAATCATAGGATTTGAATCCGGCACGCTAATCACTGACCAACACAAGATCCCGCCTCAATTAGTCGCCATGTATGAGATAAGGAGAACGGATCGATCATATTCTACAAACCCGGGCAAGCATGGGTGTAGGGCAAGAGGATTAAACAATAAATGTTTACAAATAATATATTTATAAAGAGGATACTGCACCCCAAATATACGCTGGGTGTTCTTTTAAAAAAGAACACGAAGATACACATAATACTAAGAAACGTTGAACTTTCACAATCGAATTTGAATTGGTGTCATACACCAAGATGTTGTCATGATATCTTGACCTATTAGTAAAAAGAATGGAGATTGATAAACCATTATGGAACCTAAAGGCTGCAAACGGCCAATTTCTTTGTGCAGAAGTAAGTCTTAAGAAAGAGAGAAAGACAGAAAAAAGAAAGTCAAAGTTACAGACCCGAACTCACGGCGAATCGCAAGAAAGCACATTATTTGAAATAACATCACCGTGGGCGTTAATGCGCATCTTATATATTTACACAGAACGATAATAATTGGCACAAACTGAGTATAGAATCATAAAGATGTTCCTGAAATATTGATCTTGCTCTTAAATTAGTTAAATACCATCCACCTGAAGTTCTCAAATAATGTCTAGCATCTGAAATTCACAGTGCAGGTCATACGTTTGACAGTTACACGTCGTCAAAGAAGTCTGAGGACATAATTTACAAAAGTATAGGACGACACTTTAACATTTAAATGTCAATGTACTTATCTCAGATCATTTTCTAGTGAAATATTGCTAGGTGGGTTTATTTTCAATAACCTGCATAGGTTGGTCTTTCTTCTATTTAAAACAAATCTAAATACTGCTTTAAAATGTTCAATGTAGATTAAGGTCGAACCCATAGCTACCTTCTCTTCGAATTCAATGAGAGAACAAATGAAACTGGTCAATTTATAACTTAAAAGATGAAAGTATGAAAATGAAGAATTTAATGAGTAGTGATGTTTTTGTTTTGATAAAAAAAAAATAAGCCATTAATTACAACAAGTAGCTAATAAATAAATAGGAGCGAGAGGATTAAACAATAAAAGCTAACCTAATACTATATTCGGTCAATTTGGAAGCTGTAAACCTGAAGCTGCAAAATTTCACTTTGCCATGTATAATTTAATATGTGTATACTTTCCTTACAAGTACCAAAAATGCATGTAATTGGCAAGAGAGGAGAGAGAAAGAGAGATTATTAACGCAGAAAATGCGTACCCTAATTACTATTCAAATTTTGTGACTCAATAGAGCTATCGTACCGTTTGAAGTTTGTCGTAATTGAATTGGTTTACGTAGTCAGTCTTTTGTTCTAAAGATAGCTGAATTTTCCGATATATAAGCTTCATTTAAAATTCACTTTTTTATTTTCTTTTTCAAAAGTTGGTCTTTATTATTGGAGCTATAGAATTCTTGGCAGTAAATCTTGCTTCTATGCAGCTGCTGCTACTCTGACTTATTCACAAATAACATATAGCATACATTTTTCTCCTCCTGTGGAAATAAATAGTGGGGAGGGGGTTAAAATGATAATATACCCAAACTTTGTAATTAAACATCTACACTACAAGGTCAAATATATTGGTCTAACATAACCGATATTTATTTTATGCCTTATTGTATTATATAAGAGACAAAAGTTTTCCAGTTTTAAAACGTTTGTATTATTTGGCACCATATAGTCATTATTGTGCGGGTGTGCCGTTAAACGCTAATACATACATACTTAATGTAAGAAACACACTGTAATATGTCGGTTAAATAGGAGAGACCATATAAATTTCATCCATACTAAATAGTTCTTCTTATTAGTGAAAAAAGAAACTTTATTATCACGGTAGCTCGGTACGATTGCATAATAACGAAATAAATTTGTGGATAATTAATTTTCAGAAGATAATACGGTTATCTTTGCTTGCATTGTATGACGAGGCGCTTTCCTGCATTTTATGACATGTAAATCGAGAAACTTCTTGCGGGTGACATATAAGTAGGTGGAATAGATACTTCCTTCTTCTTTACAAGTGTCGGAGAGCTCATCAAAATGTCATACATACTAAGTCCATTTATGTTTGCTGACCAGACTATTAGAAATAAATCGATAGGAAAATTTTGAAACACTATAGATTTATCTGATCTGAGAAATATTTAATTCAATTTGGACTTAATAATGCTATAATTATAGTAACTGTAACTGATGATTTTTTAAAAGCCTATATTGTACGCAGGAAAAAGAAAAACAAGAAAGAAAGAAGCATCAGTTCGGAGTTGGATCTACTATGGCTGTAACAATATGAAGAAAAACAATTCATTTTAGATAATGTGATTGTCCAAGAGCTAAATTCACAATAAACAAGGATTTTAATATTCTTGGTTTACTTTTCATATAATATTAAAGAAGACACAATATTTGTAATATTGGGGAAAAATAATATTGCATGTCAGAAACGGGAGAATGTTCTAAACGAAATAGGAGTTACTGACATTGCGATGATACTATTTCCTATCATATTGGAATAGTGTGGCTGTAACTTTAACAGATTTTTAAGTTATAAGTAGATAAAAGAAACATTTAACCGTTTCATAATGTAACATTAACACTAAATTTTGAATTGACCATACGCAAAGCGTATCATAGTAGTCTTAGCTGGCGTCAAACTGTTGAAAATTTATATTTACTAAAATAATGATGCAAATGTTGTTAAAATACATAGTCTGTGATAATTCGCAATATTTAAATTCCATAATTTCAAAAGACAGAGTTGCGTAATGAAGCTGTTAAACCATGAGTTTATGAACCACAGTACTTCATGATGTTTAGTACCTAACACAAAGTTCTCTCTCTTTCTCTCTGTCTGTCTGTTTATTCTGTATACAATCAAAATAAGTAGAATCCATGTATAATACTGTTAACATATAAGCTCGGTTTCTCTTTCTTGAAGCATAGTCAAACAGATGTAATACGTGTATTATTCATCTTATCTTGCACATTATTTTTATTGGGGTAAATTGCTGATATAATTCTCTCTTTAAGAGAGAGAGAGAGAGAGAAAGAGAGAGTTAAGATGAGCTTGACTTTCAACGGGCTAATGTGGCACCCGCGCTGCTTGATCAAAATTGTTAGTTGAACACTCGTTATGACTGATCTTTGCTTAGAGTCATATTGCATTACTTATATGTCACCCGCAAGAGGTTTCTCGATTTACATGTCATAAAATGCAGGAAAGCGCCTCGTCATACAATGCAAGCAAAGATAACCGTATTATCTTTTGAAAATTAATTATCCAGAAATTTATGTCGTTATTATGCAATCGTACCAAGGTATCGTGATAATAAAGTTTCTTTTTTCAGTAATAGGAAGAACTTTTTAGTATGGACGAAATTTATATGGTCTCTCCTACTTAACCGACATATTACAGTGTGTTTCTTACATTAAGTATGTATGTATTAGCGTTTAACGGCACACCAGCACAATAATGACTATATGGTGACTAAAAAAAAAAAAAGAAACGTTCGAAAACTGTAAAGCTTTTGTCTCTTATATAATACAATACGGTGCCATATAATGACTATATGGTGCCAAATAATACAAACGTTCGAAAACTGTAAAGCTTTTGTCTCTTATATAATACAATACGGCATAAGATAAGTATCAGGTATGTGAGACCAATATATTTGACCTTGTAGTGTAGATGTTTAATTACAAAGTTTGGGTATATTATCATTTTAACCCCCTCCCCTCTATTTATTTCCACAGGATGAGAAAAATTAATGTTATATATTATTTGAGAATAGGTAAGAGTAGCTGATTTACTCCCAAGAATTATATAGCTCCAATACTAATGAACAACTTTTTTTTTTTTTTAAAGTAAATTTAAAATGAAGTTTATATATCGGAAAATTCAGCTATTTTTAGAACAAAAGATTGACTACCTAAACCATTTCAATTACGACAAGCTTCAAACGGTATGATAACTCTATCGAGACACATAAAGTTCAATAGTAATTAGGGTACGCATTTTCTGTGATAATTTCTCTCTCTCTCTCTCTCTTTCTCTTGCCAATTACATGCATTTTTGGTACTTGTAAGGAAAGTATACAAGTATTAAATTATACATGGCAAAGTGAAATTTTGCAGCTTCAGGTGTACAGCCTCCACATTGCCCGAATATAGTATTAGCTTAGTATTAGCTTTTAATGTTTAATCCTTCACTCCTATTTCTGTATTTGTCAGACGCATGACCTGCACTGTGTATTTCAGATGCTAGACATTATTTGAGAACTTCAGGTGGATGGTATTTAACTAATTTAAGAGCAAGATAAATATTTCAAGAACATTTCTGTGACTCTACACTCAGTTTGTGCCAATTATTATCGTTCTGTGTAAATATATAAGATGCGCATTAACGCCCACGGTGATGTTATTTCAAATAATGTGCTTTCTAGCGATTCGCCGTGAGTTCGGGTCTGTATCTTTGACTTTCTTTTTTCTGTCTTTCTTTCTTTCTTAAGACTTACTTCTGCACAAAGAAATTGGCCGTTTGCAGCCTTTAGGGCCCATAATAGTTTCTCATTCTCCATTCTTTTGTGAACAGGTTAATATATCATGACAACATATTGGTGTATGACACTTATTCAAATTCGATTGTGAAAATTCTAAGTTTCTTAGCATTATGTATCTAGAATTGTATGCAGTGATAATTTGCTAGGGCAGAAATTGTTGTATTTTTTAAGTCTCCAGTTTCAATAATATATTCGGCCAGCGTTTACATGGTTTGATACCCTCTTGGGTACATCCGCAGCACACTCATTTAAAAATTTTGTAAAAGAAGTAACACAATACTAGCAAACAAAAACGAAATCTATATGTATTTATATTCTGTAGTAAGGGGGCTATTGATTTTTACCTGGTGTGGTTCAATTTTAGTAAACTTTGAGGTGTGTCTGATAATGATCATGATATAGGTCATGTTATGCCCAATGCTTGTTTAAATAATCTGATCCAGAAGAGCAAATAAAATGTTTTCACTGGATAAACACACGATATATGATACTTAGCGATAATAGATCAAATAATGCCGGAATGCCATCAAGGAAAGAAGTACTATAACTCATTAAAAAAGTCGAAGCTTTTAAAACTGCCAGCTTTACCATCCAGGAGATTTTGCATAATATTCATTAGTCTGTTTTGCCTCTTCTTTTCTTTGAGTCATCGACTTTACTACGTAACAAATAGTGATTCCAGAAAGAATAGTTGTTACAAATGTAGTAAAATGCATCAAACTATTTAAACAAGCAGACTATAGTAGTTTCTGTAACTGTTAATATCAATATAAATGATTGTTTCTTTATTTCATAATCAACATGGGTTTTGTCTGGGCCTTTCTAAATTGTCATGTGTGATTTGAACGTCCAAGTATCTCATCCGTTGGCAGATGTGACAGTAGGACTACTACATATGGTCATTACAGTTCTTCTTCCCTACATAATTTTTACTCACTTTGTCTTCCTTTTTGTCGTCTACAATTTTATCGTTTTACTTTCACGGATTGTTTATCAGCCTTTGGAATACAGTTCTTTACTACATCGGTATTTATGGTAGGATTTAATCTAAGATTAAAGGAATCTTTGGATTTCTTTAAATTGTCGTCTTCACCAGTTCTACCAAATCTTATAACAATGCAACTCGAAAACAAAACACACCCTCAACACCAACGTCTAATTTCACTTTTTCAAATCTGTTAGGTATTTTTGAAATTTGACCATAATGATTTCATCTCTGTCGTGACCTTGCTGTCCTGAAATTAATAGCTACATTAACAATTTAACAATATCTGATACTGTTGAAACCAATTGTGTAGTTGATGCATTTATTTAAACTTGAGCATCAATATACAAATCAGGTACGATCTCATACCTTGATTATTCCTTCCATTACCTTTATCTGTTAAACCAGTTCTATTTTGCTGAAACAAAAAGTCCATCTTAATTTTTCATCACTTGCTACCAATGAGTGTATTTCATTAGACGAGAGTTTTCTCCAGTCTTCAACAGTACCTGCTCCATATTTGCATTAACGTATGTAAGTAGCAAACACTGGTAGTTGTAGGCTCCCCAAAACGTTGCTGTACAGGTTTGTGTTCTTCTGTTCTTCAATCTAGTATTTATATTTTCATTAATGTATCTCCAGTCATGATTTGGTGAACTGTTAAAGATATTACAGATTATATGAAAATGTTTCAGATTTATGGGGTTTTTTTTTTTTTTTTATTGCATTAAAAGCTTGTTCATCGGGTAAAGGTATTTTACATTCAGACACCAGTTTTCTTCACTGGAAATAAACACGAAATTTGTATACTGATTTGACTAGTTCTAGTACACTTTGATTTGTTAAATGGCAATATGATATTCTGCATCAAGCTGCTGTCATCCATACTGCCCAGTTTAACTGATTTTGTCATAATTTCATATCACATTGTGTTCTGTATCTGTTCAATGAGTCATCAATGTTAAATACTAAAGTGTAGTTATTAAAAATGTTCAATAATTTGTATATGAAATAATCAATTTCAGTTCAGTAGAGTTAAACTCTTTAAATATTTTTGAAATGGCATGGTTAACTGTGTCGCTAAACCGAGTTGCAGTGCAAGGATAAGTTTCTATACTTGTTAATGTTTAAAATTTGAGGTTAATTGTTTAATTGTCACAAAATGTAACACTTAAATATGTTTTCTCTCAATATTGTAACTGAGTTACTAACCTCACTTTCGTCGGGCGTCAGAAGGGCTTCGGGACATTTTTCGAAGTATGATTATCTTTATTATATGTTTTTATACAAGCGGTTTTTATGGGGAAAATTGAGGCGGTGGTAGCCTAGAAAATAAAATAAAAAGTAATTTCGTGGTTTATTCTTGTTTCACGTAATATGATGGTTTCAAAAAATGAGTAGATGATCATGGTGGCATGGAAAAAATAAATTTATGGTTTTAGAACTTAAATTTATAGCGCTTCGAAGCCCGCGGATCGGACGAGAACAGTGCTTAAAAATATGACAAAATTTGGATGGCTTGTAAAGTTTTAAAATTGATGTGTATGTTAGTCAACATAAGTCCGGTATATTACTAGTTACAAGGGGAGAAATGTTAACGTGATAAAGCAGCCGTTACAACTGTAACGAGTTACTAAAAACGTAAAAGTTGGGTTTTTTCCAGAACAACATAAATACTTCGGTGTCAATCAAAATCTTGTAAAGCTGTTCTATTAAACTGGCATACAATAAGAGACGCCTCAATGCAACGTGCTTTCAGATTGGTTAAAGGAGAAATTTTGCAGCAGTAAAATCAAACTTCTCTCCAGATCAAGTGGACCACCATTATTTTCCTACATATTAACACACATACATTGTCTCCAAGCTAAACTCGAATCACCAATTCAGACAGAATAAAATTCTACATTATACAATATTGATATACAGCACATGGCTAATGAAATTTAATTTTCTTCTGATGGCTTTCCGAGAACAACACTTTTGTTCAACATCAGTTATATATTTTATAACTCGATCGTGTTTTTCCATGTCGCTTTTAATTGTTATCCTCCGTATTAATGTTTCTACTACTCGTTTTGAAGAGCAACAGTAGTTTTATTTTGTTTTACTAGCACTGCAAGAACTGGAGTAGTGGAGCCCCGAAATGGTGGAGCTCGGAAGCTGGAGCAGTGCGTTCTGTTATACGACTTTATCACGAGTCTCCGTTCTATGTGCATTTTGGATTATATGCGCCTCTTAATAAGATACTAACTTTTTAATACCTCAATACTACCTTAATTGTTACATTCTTAATACCTTACTAGTGCGTTCCTACTACCATAAAAACGTACTAGAAATGTACTAATATTTTGCATACTTAAATATGGGAGATTTGGAGTATGCTTGCAGTGCCCGCAATCTCTATTAAACCAAAATTTAATCCTTTTTAAATAAGCATATATCTGCAAAACTCATAAATAAAACGGAATATCCCAATTAGATAAATTAAGAGAACATATTAGAGAACGTATTAAAAAAGTTTTCAAAGAAGTTGCAATAGAAGTTGTTACAGGTATTGTAGAAGATAATATTTTAATTCTTTACAATAGCCTAATGGAAGACGAACTAGTAAAGTTAAGTTAAATCTGCACACAAATTTTGAAGAAAAAAAAAGTAAAAGTTAAAAAATAGAAAGAGAGAAATATATAGAGGACAATTTAGGTAAATGGAGAAAGAAAAATGGAAAGAAAAAATAAAAAGTATTCTTTTTAAAGGAATCATGTGAAGAGTGACATGGCCTATTGTACTATTGTATCTCCTTCTTTTCCTTGGAATGTATTTTAAAGACTGCAAAGTAATCTTCCCAACGATTTAGTTGCAATATTCTCCAGAAAACGTCCTAGAGAGTTTCTTAGATACTTTCAAAGGCAGAGAGGGAGGAAAGTAAACCTCTCATACCGAATACAGTAACACGCAATTACCAACTTCTATTCTACATCTTATCCACACCAAACATGCTCAATAAATACATACCAGAATATTCTATATTCTACAGCTTAGGAATACGTACCAGTATAGATACACAATTATAAAGTGGAGGGGAATAAATCTACAAAACATAGTAGCAAAGATAAAGAACGCAGCAACACAAACCGTAGAACAAATTAACCAGAAATGCTCCAGAGACTTCTACATAAGTCCCGACAGCTGGAAAATATGGAGAAATCAATAATGATCTAAATTAATGGTATACATTTATATTTAATCAAGTGGCTGTATATAAATGGTGGAAACAAAAGTGGAAATAGTACTGCAAACTCCAGACATAACTCTACTCCTATCCCACAGTGAAAAAGCCTTTAACATCAGTCTACCTCGCTTTTGCCATGGAACATCTAAACTTAGAGCTGTTATCTCTACAACAGACAGAAGATATTTGGAAAATGAAATAAAATTAGTGCTTTTGGATTTTTTCTGGACACGCAATAAATATTTGTTTAAGCCTGCGTTTGTTCGGTGCACATTTTTCTTTCTGTACCTGAATTATAAACTGTAAGTTTAAATCTGACTTACGTACATATATTTCCTCTTCCAGAAAGTAGTTGGATAAGTAATGTATATCATTTAATTTCATGATATATCTCCTTTTACCTCGAAACTCTATTTCAACCTCTTGATTGTTCAGTTTATCACATGTCTTTACAAAAACATCTAAATACATTTTCTTCTCCTTTCTTAATCCAGTGGATCTGGAGCTCACTTTCAGCATACTCTTCCACAATTTAACATTCTGTTCTAAAATTCTTTTATTCCGCTCTCTAAAGTCTCTCCCTTTTGTTTCTGTTCGTATTTCTTTAATTTCTTTATCTCGCTTATTTAGACATTAGTAAATATTATATTTAGCCGTTGTATTTCTTCTAGATCGTAGATTGGCAAATAAGTTTGTCTCGTTTAGATTTAGATGCTACCAACTTTATAAATTCTGTGTAACCAATCTATAATTGATTGTATGGCTTCTTTACATATGGAATAAAATATAGATCCATTTCTGTAATACAAGTGTTGCTAATCTTTCTATGTGTTTGTTGTTCGACTTTTATTTCTTCCCTTTCTTCTGTAAATTCTATATAGTTTATCGGAAGCGCATCAAACGAAAATTAGACAGACATAATTGTATAACTCATTACAGTCTTGTGGTAATTTATATACGATTTGGGTCATTTTTGCTGTCTGCTAGTCAACCCAAAATACAAAATGCATAATCGTCGTTCTATTATAAACTAGACAAGAGTTTGTGATGGATTTTGTAAGTCTAAGTCACTGTTCTGGGAAGGATGTTTTAAATGCATAGCTCCTTCTAATCTAGTTATTCCATACTCATTTGCTATTTAGTTTGCAAAAGTACTTTCTAGCCTTGTATCGGGGCAGTCGATTAAAGCCACAATGTAGGATCCAGTATATCTATGTATGCCTGGAGATGTGTTGACAGACAAATTTGTTATATATCTTAAATCTAGTGTCTGTTATCCACCAAGATAGACGATTACACACACACACACACACGTTTTAAAGTTATTGATTAAATATCCCAGATGGTCCTCCCCTCTTCTATCTCTTCTAAAGTTTCCTTTCTCGATAAGGTATTCTCTCATTTCTCGTTTGTTGAAAATCATAGCAAAATCTTGTGTAATGTCTAAGTACATAAAGTAGATGTTCTCTCTCTTTAATTTTTACAAAATATTTTGGAGTTTGTACATTCATTGCTTTAATTCTACGTCTGCCAACTCTACTTTGTATGGGGCTATTACGATGTTATATTTATCTCTAAATATTGTCTCTACTATTGATTTAGCAATCTGTCTAGTATAGCAGCATTTTTTATCGAACCTCTTAATGGATAAAAACCTGTTTCTGGAAGGTGAACTTGTTAATACTTCAGGTTCTGCCGAAATTGAACCATCCTACCTACGATGATTTACATGCATATATGTAGGTAGGTATGCAGTTACGTGGGTAGGCAGGTAAATAGGTTTCCCTCACCTTTTTTCTCAAATCATTCCCCACAAAAGTCTTATGGGTGGGTGCTCTCTCTCTCTCTCTCTCTCTCTCTCTCTCTCTCTCTCTCTCTCTCTGTCTCTCTCTCTCTCTCTCTCTCTCTCTCTCTCTCTCTCGTCATTATAGTAAACTATTTCGTGGACATTTTCATTTTCCTTGATGCTTGTTTTCTGTCATATATAATAGTTGTAATTAGTAACCTCTTTGCGTACATAAGATTCTCCAATATTCTGTAAACGTTTTTCATGTAACTCAATAAATTTAAAAGTAAAAAAGAATCTGATCTCATCTTGGATGGCAAACACAAAGTATGGCAGGAATCTGATGATACATCGCATTTCGCAAGTATGTATATACATGTATATATGGAAACTCGTGATCCCCATTCGGTATTTCTCAAGTATGTATATACATGTATATATGGACACTCGTGAACACCATTCGGTATTTCTCAAGTATGTATATACATGTATATATGGAAACTCGTGATCACCATTCGGTATTCCAATTTTTCGAATTTTAGATGTTCCTGGATGAGCGAGTTCTGTTATTGCATATTCTGCTTCATCATCATCTACTCACTACCTTTCTCATTATTCAGAACAGAATGAATATGCACGCTATTTAAAGGATCGTATTTTTGTCTTATTTAACATATATCATTCTTTACTTAGAGTACTCTTTTTCCACTGCATGCGCTGTCCTGAAAATCTTGTATTTTATTCTTTCTATCTCTCTTTCCATATATATATATATATATATATATATATATATATATATATATATATATATATATATATATATATATATATATACCTGCACACATATGTATACCTGCACACATATGTGTATGTGTAACAAGTATCAAGAGCTTCGCAAGCATGCATTCTTGTTTTGTAGTAAAACGTAGGTCCTGGTAATACATTTTTGTCATACGTATTACCGTAACCTTTTCTTAGGTGTCAGTTGTACATATGTGTGAGGGTCGAAGTTAAGAATACGCCCTACATTATTTGAATTACCTCGTTATATATATATATATATATATATATATATATATATATATATATATATATATATATATATATATATATATATATATATATATATATATATATTCCAGTAACTAAGAAATGAGTAATATCACCTGATCATAGTATTTTGGAATCAACAATGACATTCACAACCATATTGAAAAAAGAGAACACAAATCTACATCTGACATATTGTTGAGAAAAAAAAGGTATAATATGGATTCTTTAAATCGAAGTGGCCGAAATTTCTCACACACCAATGAATTTTGGGGAAAAATATTTTTTTTATATAACTCATCAATTGGCTAACAATACTTTAGTAAATAGATCTGTGGGAAATTATAGTTTCCCAGTATGTATGTATGTGGTATCTATGTAATATTAATTCCATTGACAGCGGATTCCATCATAAGGCGATCTTTTTTTTTTCTCAAGTAGCAGTGATATATTGTTGCACGTTTTGCGAGAGTCATTCAAATTAGATAGCAAACACTCTATCTTATAATAATACCAAATTTCTTGTTTAACAGATTCAATGATGAAATTAGTGTGAGACTTTCTAGGTTATATATCTATTTTTTGACAGATTTAGCAATAATGAGGTTTCATCCAGTTTCTAATTAAATCCAGTGTCTGTGAGCAACTTCACATTTTGTTTTATCTTCTAATTTACAGAAAGAACATGGAGCATTAATATTTATACCTATTTTAGCCAGGTATGTATTGCTTGCCAATATTCGATGAATTATTCTGTATTGAAACCATTGTGTGTTCTTGTTCGCGTTTAATTAAGCAGCTTCTTTGTATGGAGCGAGGTGGTTAGCCTCCGCCTAACCCTCCTCCTTTCTCATCCGGGCTTGGGGCCGGCAATGGCGGTGTTAACCGGCAAAATAAACAATTCAGAGCCTGTCATTGAAAATGAAGACCTTTAACTTAGCTGTTATCTCAGTATCGATGTATGGATCGGAAAGCTGGAGGTGCACACAAACAATAGAAACTAAACTGAAGTCTTTTAAGAACAAACGCCTCAGGAAGATAAGAGGAACACATTGGAAAGAACACAAAAGTAACAAAGAAATAAGATAGGAGTGCCAACAGGAATTTATCTCCATAATCATCACAAAGAAGAGATGGACATACGTGGGCCATGTGCCGATAATAGTACCAGAGAGACTACCGAAAGCAGCACTTAAATGGAACCCACCTGGTAAATAGGAAAAGGGGAAGACCAATAGAATCCCTGAAAATAACACTCTTAAGAGAGGGAAAAAATTCTGGTCTTGAAACACTTGACGAGATAACTGCTGTGGGCCCAGGACAGAGGAAGATGGCGTGTGCTGGTTTCCGCCCTATGTCACGCATTAGGCGCAAAAGGATAGAATGATCATGATGAAACCATGGTAACTTAGTATCGTTACTAGACTTGTTCATGTTTCTGTGGATATGTTGTCAATTGAATGTATCATGGTGACTTGCTGTTACATTCCATTTACCTGTATATTTATTTGAAAAAAATTCAACTTCTCAATAAAGGTATTATAAATTCTCGATGCAGTAGGTATAAAAGGAATTTGTTGTCTTTAGAATAAGCTTTTCCAATGAGAGAGAGAGAGAGAGAGAGAGAGAGACCCGACTTAAGACTATCAAATCGTTGAGTGCGACTTAGATTTTCAACAAATGTAGATGGCAGAGCAAGAAAAGATTAAACTTCTGGTGAGAGCTTTTCTTAAAGTGATTCGAAATTACACTCTGACTAACAAAGAATACACTGATATTCAAACCCCACTCTATCTAGCAAGGAATATACTGATATTCAAAACCCACTCTGTCTAGCAAGGAATATACTGATATTCAAAACCCACTCTGTTTAACAAGGAATATACTTATATTCAAAACCAATTCGGGGGCAATAATGAAGATACCTGTACGTTAAGAGAAATTGCATTGGACACCATAATGTCCGCAACATGAAAGAACAGTAACAGCTCATACCAAGAAGTGTGATGCCTGCAAAGGTCAAAGATTAATGCTTTGTGTGGCACATGTCATCAGACTGTGCACAACTCCAAGGGAAAGTGGGGAAAAATAAACCGAGAAGAACAAGAAGAAAGAGAAGGGAGAATTTTCGGAACAAGAAGTCAATCTCTCAAAGAAATTCAATCAAAGACGTTGACAAGGAATCATCAGATGTAGTGGAAAATAAAAAAAATAAAAATGGACTTTGTGAAATGACATGTTTTCAGTCTTTTTGCATTTCCTATTTACTACTACCTACCAGAATATACCAAAAGTAAGAGATCAAATGGTCTTGATTTATTTATTAATATTCCTCCTACCCTCAACAATCATATATATGTGTGCAAATAGCTTTTATTTTATGAAGATAATGGGAGATGTTCTTTCATATACACACACATACACACAACCTTTTCCTTTATTCTTTTTCTTTTGGGGACTTGGGGTTGGTAATGAATAATTAGTATCGCTTTTCTGATATATATTGGTGGCCTTAAAAATACCTTTCGAAAATGGTAAAACATCTAATAGCTGTAACTAGGATGTTCCTTTGCCTTGTCTGAATCCAATCGCTACTGCCGTGGTCTTCGTCCTTGTTGATGTTGTTGTTGCTGTTGTTGCTGCAGCTAATGGACCATTCATATAACGCTCTCGTCTCTTTAAATTGAGCCAGCATTTAATGTGATACACACGGTTTTCGAAGTCAGTTTTTTATATATATATGTTTCACTCTGTTGAGCGCTGACAGTTACCCATTTCATTTTTCCCCCTTTTCTCTGGATGTTGAAGTTGTTGCACAAAAGTCGACTTTTCATACTTCCTCTATAAATTTTTATGACCTTTCTACTTGTTTCTTTCTTTTTATAAATCATCGTATTACGACAATTGTGCCATTATTCACATCTGAAATTCCTGTTCTGAAAAACAATCGCGGAGTTATCTCCAGTAACTCTGGTTGAAATGATGATGCATTAGTTGAGTAGCAGCAGCAGCAGTACTGTCATTAATGGAATAAAGAACGACCATAGACTCATTCCAACAAATAGTGTTCGTCTACATCTCAGCTATGGTATTGTATTCTGCTGTACTATAACAGAGTTCGTTCTGTCATTGTTGATGATAGAAATGGTATATTCAATACAGACTGAGTCACACACACACCATCCCGTGTTTTCATTGGTAAATACAAAACGCGCTCTGATTGATTGAGCAAAAGGCGCTCTGATTGACTGAGCCAAAAAAAAAAAAAAAAAAAAACATACGCTACGTTTGTCGATGTGCCAAAATTAATGTCAATCCATATCTCCCAATATATTGTTAGTTTTTTCAACAGTCTTCAAATCCGGTGTTGACCAGTGAAAATGAGTAGCACTGATAGACTTGTACACTGTCTTAATATATTTAGAGAGGGTGAAGCACCTCCTGCACCGGATCGAGGAGCTGGACTGATGCCAAAGAGAAGAAGAATGGTTCAAGGATGAGGGACCAATTTCAGGATGGCCCAAAACCTAAGGTTAGACCTGTTAATAGAGGCAACAAAGAGAGAGAAAAGCAGCAGGAACAACATCAATCAAAATTAGCAACCACAACATCCACAGGAAGAATACTGGGAGGCCTTCGGTCTCAGTAAGGACTTCGAGTCGAGAGAAGTGGTGTAACGGCTGCCTTTGCAATAGAGCCTGGCCTGGGCTGTGCAGCTACCCTGGTCATTAAAACAATGGCCCTTCTCAAAACCAACCCAACGGCCCATTTTTAGGGCCACTACAGTATTCTAGAAAAGATATTACTCGTCATTATTGCCATCTTCTTTGCTTGTATTTGTCTATGTGGTACTTGTATTTGTCTATGTGGTACTTGTATTTGTCTATGTGGTACTTTGTGATCGCGTGTTTGCATGAAGAAAAAAAAAAAGAAAACAAAAAGAAACAAACAAACAAAAAAATGGTGTGAAAATTATTATACTACACCACCCTTTTGCGTGTGTAATTGTGTGTTTGTGTGAAAAATACTATACCCTACCCACCCCCACTCTATTTGTAATTGTGTTCCTGTATGAATAATTATATACCTATCCCCATGTGTATCTTTGGTTGTGTAATTGTGTGATTATATGTATGCATGAAGAAAATACCATACCTAAATTCTTTGTGTGTGTATAGCTGAGTTGATATTAAATAAGAATAGTATACATATTCCCTCATGTATGTGTAATTGTGTTTGTATGAAAATATGTCATACCCCTCATGTATGTGTAATTGTGTTTGTATGAAAATATATCATACCCCTCATGTATGTGTAATTGTGTTTGTGTGAAAATATATCATACCCTTCATGTATGTGTAATTGTGTTTGTATGAAAATATATCATACCCAATGCCATTTCTATGAGCAATTGTGTGCTTGTATGAAAAAATACCATACCCAGTCCCCATCTAAGTACATGTGATTGTGTGTTTGTATGAAGAAGAAAAAAATGACTGCTATGAAAACCGTATCATACTACACCCCCACAGGTATGTGTGATTGTGTGTTTGTATGAAAATAAATATCATACCTAACCCTTTTGTATGTGTAATTGTTTATTTGTATGAAACAAAATACCATGGCCTATCCCTTTTGTATGTTTGTACGGAAAAATACCATATCCTCCCCCTTTTAGCATGTGTAATTGTATTTGTATGGAACTAAGTGATTGGTATGAAAAAAATATTATACTACACTCTCATTTCTATGTGTAATTGTGAGTTTGTATGACACAAAATATCATATCCTACCCCTCTTTTGTGTGTGTAATTGCGTGTATATATGAACAGAATATCATACCCTACACCCATCTGTATGTGTGATTGTCCCTTTTTGTGTGAAATTGTCATTTGTATGAAAACAAATGATTGGTATAAAAAAAATATGATATTACACCCCGAAACATATTGTATGTGTGTTTGTACGAACAATAAAAAAGTATGTTTCTCTGTAACCACAACACTGAACCAAGCCAAATATAAACATCACGGCAAATTTATAACTTTTAATCTTTGGACAAAAATGTGTCAATCTAGAGCAGACGACAAAATATTAGCGAATTTCGTTGTGGTTATTGTCTGTAATTTGTCCGTAATGTTAAATTTCCATAATGATCCATAGTGCCATCCATCAGGCTATATTTTACATAGGGTACTATACCTTCCCAAGAGTAATATTTAATTCTCATTAGAATCCGTACGGTCCAAAAACGTAACGATGTATTTACATTAGACTCCATATTGGCTCAACGTACTGTTAAATTCACATCAGACTCCATATCGCCCCAAACGTAATGTTAAATTCCAATTAGATTCCATAATGGCCCAAACGCAACATTAAATTCCCATTACACCCGATAGTGGCGGAAACGTAATGTTAAAGTCCCATTCGTTCCCATAATGTCCACCGTAAATTCCCATTAGTTCCATATCATCCCATATAACTAATGACGTGTTTATGCAATTTCGTCTGTGAATTCAACTTAAGTGAGAGGCAGCATCTACTCCAAATTTAAACTATAGTTAAACCTGGGGATACGATCGGGCATTTATAGTGAAACATGAATAATATATTATTGTGACAATCTGGCGACAACTGATTTTGAATGGGATACTATGGGAGTGGGGCATAAGGGATACTAGCATTAGCTAATGTAAAGCCTATGCTAATTATCAAATGGGGCACTCTGTGGTCTAACGGGAATTTAATATGGGAATAGCTGTCGGGAGTCTAACGGGAAAGGTAATGTTAAAACTGTATAAAATTTGATTAACATTATGTGACTGTCTGGGGTCTAACAGGAATTTAACAGGGGAATAGCTGCCTGGGGTCTAACCGGAAATGCAATATTAAAAACGTCCATAGGTTTAACATACACTTTGACTAACCAACACCCAGTCATGTACTATCCATTATTCTCACATTTACTATCCATCACCCAGTTATCTACTATGTAATACTACTACACCAACTAACCCAAACGCCGTTTTAACAGACCAGCACGCACTCACAGTTACTACTCAACACAAGGCTGGGGTAGGATGTTAAAGAAGCGTGATAAAATAAACACATACCGTACATACAAACACACAAACATAATATCACACAAGACGGGTAGGATATAAAACGAATGGGTATAAAATCCCTTATAGGGCCTTTGTAGTGACCAATACTTAGTCATGTACTATCCATCACACCCACATTTACCTTCCAGCACGCCTTTTTTTATTTACCAACACCCACTTATCTACGTAGAATGTAAAAGAAAGCGGTATAAAATGAATTTCAATCCCTTCTAAACAAAATTAACATCCATATCCCCTATAACTTCCCTATTATCCCCTTTATAAACAAAGTAAAACTTCATCCTCCCTTATCATCCCTTTAGAGACAAAACTAACAACCCACTACCACCCGTATAATCTCTATAACCCTACCAGTGAAGTCGAAGGAGAAAAACAGGGTAATAATATACACACACAAGGATGGAGAGAAGAACAAACACACACTTAAAGACAGGCATTAATTACTCTTAAAATCCAAACACAAATATATCCGTTGTAAATCCTGTATAGAACTAAGTGGTGTTTAGAATTGGAAACACGGTGTCATCTGTTTGTTAATGGGGTGTTAGTTTTGTATATAAGGGGATGATAAGGAAGTCAGGGGGGGGGGGGATTTTATTTTGTATATAAAGAGATAATAGTGAAGTTATAGATGATATGGCCATTACTTTTGTATACAAGGGATTGACATTCTATTTTAAACCCCTTCTTTTATATCCTACCCCTCTTGTGTCATTCATCAGCCTTCTTTTACATCCTACCCCTGCCCAGAGTTGATCAGTAATTGTAGGTGCTGGTCAGTCAAAATGGCATGTGGGTTATTAGGTGTAGGGGTATTGCATAGTATATAACTGGGTGATGGATAGCAAGTGTGGGTGTAATGGATGTTACATGACTAGGTGTTGATCAATCAAAGTATATGTTAAACCTATGGACGTTTTTAACATTGCATTTCCCGTTAGACACAGACAGTCATACCCCTGTTATATTCCCGTGAAACCCCAGACAGTCACATAATGTTAATCCTATGGACAGTTTTAACATTACGTTTCCCATTACACCGCCGACAGCCATCCCCATGCTAAATTCCCGTTAGACCCCAGAGTGCCCCATTTGATAATTTTAATAAGTTTAACATGAGTTAATGTTAATTCTTCTTATGCCTCATAGCATCCCATTTCAAAATAGTTGATGGGGTTAAAATGGAGGCCTAACGTTAAATTCCAGTTTGTCGTCATATAGTCCCATTTGAGAATTTCCATAGGTTTAACATTAGCTAATGTTTATTCCCCTAAATCGGCATATCGTCCCACTATACTACTAACATGTTATAGAAAGGACAAGTACTCCCTGGGAATCACCAAATAAAATTATACAATTCAATTGAAAAATAATTGTTTTTGACATAAAGGACACCTGTCAATCATACGCAAATTGCACTTATTTTTGTTCCAATTGTCCATTAAAACTACATATGATGGATAGTGTATCGTGTCACGAATTGTGTAATATTCTGATATACTTCAAAAACGACACACAAAGATTATAAGCGAATAGAAAAGAAATACATTGAGAAACTCTCCTTGATTTTGGTTATTCTCCACAAAATATCAACCTTTGCTTGTGTGCCTTTGTAAATAAGGACAGCTTCTATGCGGCTACCTGATATATGAATACGTGTCTATAAAGGACACATTGATCCTGTTTGCTGAATGTCCTTTACAGACAAATGTCACTGACATGAATAAAAGAATTAATATTATTGATTTTTATGGACTGATGTCAGAACAATCTCACTCCCTCTCTCGGGTCAAATTTGTTTATCACAATCAAACCTAGCAACTTCATAAATTTAACATTTGTACTACTAAGAGGCCCATTATGTCTAAATGTGTTTGTGAGAGAGAGAGAGAGAGAGAGAGAGAGAGAGAGAGAGAGAGAGAGAGAGAGAGAGAGAGAGAGAGAGAGAGAGAGAGAGAGAGAGAGAATGTTCTGTACTTAGTTTGGGTTGGCAACACAACATTAGTCCAGTTTCTAAACTAGGTGTGATTCTTAGTGCTTTAAATTTGTTCATTCTATTTTTTATTCTATTTTATTTTATTTATTTATTTATTTTTATTTTTATTTTATTTTTATTTTTTATTTTTATTTTTTGTCCCCTCTGGCTTCACCCTATTGTTTTGTTAAAGATGTAAGAGATGTAACTCCTTCAGAAATAAAATCACAAAAATAAGACTGAGAGTTATATCCCTTATATAAAAATTAATTAACTTAAAAACACTTCTCATGTGCGGGCGTTTAAATATACGGTAGATCTTTTTATATATTGGTAATAATAAGTTATAATACTGAAGTTTGTTTATATTAGTCATATGAATAAACTGGACTCAAAATCCCATGTGTGTTAAGATAAATTTAGACTGGTTCCCGGCCGGTTTATCCATATTACTATTACATGAAGTGGTAATATTCAAGTCGCAGTCTTTTCCTTGTAAATAATGAGGTGTTGTCCAAAAGTCGAGTGACAAGTATACAAAAATAGATTTGTATCAATCTTATTTGAAATGGCAGACCAAGAAAAGAAAGGAAATGAATATATGGCAGAGGCAGAAAAGAAGCTTAAGTCCTCAACAGGATTTTTTAATTCCTTATTTGGGTAAGAATTTAAATCGTGTCTTCTGCACTTTAATATTGAACTGCTCTATAGACCGGATCGTAAAACCGTTCTTCATCCTCATCCCCCAGAGTCTCACCCTCATCTTTCCCTACTCCATAGACACAGAAACACACGCTCGACTATGGGCTCATAAAACCATTCTTCATCCTCATCTCCACAGTCTCACCCTCACCTTTTCCTACTCTTTAGACACAGAAACACACTCTCGACTAGGGGCTGCCAAAGCTATCAGAATTACGTTATCCACATCCAATGGTCTCCAATATCGAACTGCTGAATGAATGACCAATACTTTCTGTTAATGTTCTCTTTCCATAACTTCATCTATAGGCAGCTTCCGACCAATTTTGAATCGTATCCCACTTAGAATATCGGAAAGTCATTAAATGGCAGAAGTACGGTCTAGCTCATAATTATTTAATCCCTTCATACCTTATCAAGTTTCGAACCATACCTTCCTCCATCGTTACATACTTGAATCATTGATCACTTATTTTTGCTCCAGTTGTCCATTTAATTATGGTCCTGTGTTGACGCTATTTTCTTTTGGTATAGTGCTATAAACTCCCACTTCTTGTGAGAACACATCTCTTAATGAAGTCCTGACCATAACATTTCTTTACAGTGGTCAACACTGATTCATATGGATAGGAAAATTTGTGGAAAATCCTGTTATTATCACAGGGTTCTCGATAGGATTTTGAAAGTTACAGTCCAGGATTCATTCCTTGAAAAAGTCCCTGTCCTATAAATAGGAGTCCCAATAATGCTACTTGTTTTTTTTTTGTTTTTTCCTTTAAATATATCAGAACATTATGCATGTATTGTTGTGTCACCAATATACATGTCATCAGATTGCTAATGCTTATTCATTGTAAAATATATAGTTTTGTAGTAATAGAATGAAAAACTAAGGCAGTTAACAGAACTTGAAATTAATGATAATCTGCTAACCTAAGTTCAGTGATTTTGCCAACAGATCACTAAAACCCCAGCTGTCACTAATCCGTTGGAGCATTGAAAAATTGTCCACTTGTTACTATCATAGTAAGTGGTCTTGTGTCCGATGTATCAAATAAAATGTGATGCATCATTCCCTTTCATGGTTATTTGATCTGTTTATTGTGTTAATTTAATACCTACCAACATCCTTTACTTGATGAGGTACAATAAATGCCCATGGCAAAAATTAGAGATGTTATTCCAAACATCAAGTCCATTCAGGTGAGTATTGTTAAAACAGTCTTCGTGTACATAGAACCAGCCTGGTTTACTAGCCCCAAACACTGATTTCAATACAGATGATAACAAAAGATATAGGGTATGAATCTAGAAAGTACCAGAAATGCTGGGAAAATGTATAGGAATGGCTGTGATGTTGTACACTTTCTGCATTGAGTATTCAGAGAAATACGAAGAGGCACCAGGTACTTCATTCATTGATGAGTGTAAAAATTTTCATAAATTGTCCCAGGAATCACACTAATGATGGTGCTCCTTAACTGACTGGACATCAAGGATTATAACCTGAGAGAATCCATCAAAGCTATGGTATGCTTTTGGACCAAGAAACAGAAGGCCAGAAACTAGGTCTTATGGACCTAGATCTGATGCTGTTTTTTTACCTTGCCATTCTTTAATTTTATGTGCAGCTAGAAGGAATCCAGAGATTGCAGTTTCTTTTCTATAGAATTATTTTAATTAGCCTAATTCCATTTCAGATCAATAAATTTGCCAAGGCACTGGAAGAAGAAACAAAAGAGCATATTATATTCACCTTTTTATTAAATAGACTTTAAAAAACTTCTCCACAGCAGGTTTGGGATCAAAATGCTTAAGTTCTGGACCTTGCTCCATCACCCTCATCAAATTTTTTTTACAGTTTCGTGTTTTAAATGTCCACTGTCCTTTGTCTTGATATGGTTATGTGACGAGAAACCTTGCTTACAGGCTACTGACAGTATAGGTGAAACCAACAAGACTTAAGCCAAAACAACAATGTCTGAAAATAAGTCTCAATGCATAAAACTAATAATGTTCCATTGTTTTCTCGCTTTGCAGCCCATAGAAATGGAAATGTCCTATTCCATGATTAATTCCACGAATCTCCCAGTCTCTTTGATGTTATGTTTTCTTTATTAAAACTAGATGCTTTCTGTTGGCCAGTCTCGTGAGAAAAAGGGTAATCAGAAGAAATCATATCATAAGCCTGAGGGTCAGGAGGTCCTGTTAGTGGCCAATTTAGGGTTGCAGCAAGAAATGGTTGGGAACCACTGCCATAGACCTTAAAAGGAGAAGCCATTTGAGTGGGGAATTAATGGTAGTAGAACACAAAAAGTGAAGGTTTTAGTTGATGCAAATTAAAGAGGAATTATAGCAAGGCATAAGGTTCTTTTTAAGAGTATACCTAGATCAACTTCAGGCCAGCCATGAAAATTCACTATTTGGATTTCTCTAAACCTCTCCACATAGTGGTTCAGGGCTCAAAATTAGGAATTTTTTTCACTGACCCACAGGATCATCAAAATAAATTTTTTACTGATCCTGCCTAAACTTCACTGATCCAGCTAAAATCAAACAGCAGCCAGTTCAGTTTCTAATTCAACATTTGTATTCATTAACATTATCTCAAACAATAACGGTTGTGTTTCACCAACAATGAAGTACCACATGCACTTTCTTGTTTCTGCGAATACTCAGTGCATAAAGTGCACAACATCACAGCCTCTCCTGGGTCATACTTCAGCCATTTGTGTTCATTTTCTCAGCATTTCTGGTACTTTCTTAGACTCTTCTCTTGTCCATATTTACGATCGCTCTCTGTCTTGTCACCATCATTTATTTATTCTTTTTCGGTAGCAGTTGTGCACTTTGCAAATACTTCCATATGTTTACAGTTGTCACTGCACAATGCATTGAATGTTTATCAACAATGATATAAATATTAAAACACATTGTTGGATATAATTCTGGATTATTCATTGAGATGGCGAGCTGGTCAATACTAGCCTGATAACCTATACCTTTTGTTACAATTAGTAATGAAATCAGTGCTTGTTGGTAGTACACCAGGCTAGTTCCATGTGTGTGAAGACTGTTTTGACAATAATCACAGTAATATACTTGATGAGTGAATGAATAGTTTAACACCTGTCAATTTGCACCACGAGCATTTGTTGGTAGGTACTCAAGTAATACAATAAACAGATCAATTAACCATTAAAGAGAATAATGACTTATGACCGCTGCTTAACTGTTATGATAACGAGCAGCAGTAATTTTCACTGCTCCAACAGATTAGTGATGGCTGTGTTTTAGTGATCCAGCGGCAAAATCACTAACCGCAGGATATCGGATTAGCATTAATTTCAAGCCCTGTAATTGGTCTCAAATTCACAGATAAACGGTCTTGACATTTGCTTTCTTCTGATGATAGTTTATGCTAATAAAACCTCAGGCAGATCTGCATTTACAACAATTCATCTGAGAGTAATTTTTCAGCCAACTAATTTTCTGTATTGGTCTCCATGTCTGCCTTTTTTCCTGATTCATACCATTAGCTGAGATTGAAGTGGCCCTGGGCATCTGGCTATGTGATTTTTTTTAACTCTCATTGGAAGATTTGTTACTAATAAACAGAAGAAAAAAACTGGACACTGACTACCTCCAACAGTGCAGTCTCAAAGGCAAAATAGTGAGAGGTCTTGAAATAAACTTACACCCAAGTTCATAAATTGACCAGATTTTGAGTCCTCATGGAACAATATTATGTGATACTTTGAAAAAACTAAGCAGCCTGACCTTCACCCACATGGTCAACAGAGTAGACGAGTATGAAATGGCTGTTCAAAGGGCCAGAAAAACTCTACTCTGACCTGGAACCAATAGTACACAGGCAAAATCCAAGGTTAAACTACCGGTAAATAGCATTTCCAATTGTACTAATAAAAACCACGTTTTAAGTTCATGTGTGGAATAAGTCCAGATAACATCAGCTCTTTCATAATGAACTTTGCATAAACATCAGTATTTTTTAATCATAAAGGGATAATTTTAAAAAAATTTAAAAAAGTAATAACATGTAGTAAAAATGGTGAACATTTATGTTTTCCCAGAAAGTTGCTCATTTCTCCCCATTTTGTCAGGAGATCACTTCTCACAGTTTAAGGGGACCCATAATTATCTCTGATTAATCACCAGGTCTAGTATTTAGAAACAGTTACCTACATGTATTTTTGAGGTTACAGAAGTTAAGCAGCAGTTTTTCTGATTCAGAACAGAAAGTTTTAAATAATAATAACATATAAGTATTTTGTGTACTTCATTACATTTGCAGAGCCAGTAAAACACCAGTTGTTGACAAGTTTATTTTGCCATTGCAAACTTTGACCTTCAACTCACCTCTCCTTCTTTTTGCATCACATCACTCTATTTCAAAGGAAGGAAGGAGACATTTTGCTTGAAATTTTATCCTCAGTATGATCCCAGCATCCCCTGTTCTGCAAGCCTTTGGAGGGTACTGAGGTTTTAGATAATTGGATAATAGCAGCAGATTTGAATGTAAAAAGTCTGCTTAAGTCTTGTACACAATATCATTTTGGTACAAGACAGGTTACCAAGTTAAAGACTAAAATTTTGCAGTACAGTTTGTGCAATATTCAAATTATGTTTTAAAGGTAATACCAACTGTCAAGTTTCTTCCAAATTTTCAACATTATTTTACAAATTAAGTTTGCAAAACAAGTTACTTTTGTCAGTTAAAATTGCGGGTTGGGTTGCATCAGATAAAAATATGGTTCATTATTGCATTTAATGAGATAATGTTCCATGGTGGAAAGAATATTTATTGGTGCATTTCATGATAGCAAACTGAGTCATATCAACTGATTAAGGCCATGTACCCAGATATTATTTATAAAATATGTTTTTGACCACCTATACCAGTTTGACAATTTTTCCATTCGACTCGCTGTGAAATATAAACTGTACATTTTTTTTTCCAGTGGAGCATCCAAAATAGAAGAGGCTGCAGAGCTGTTTGTACGTGCAGCAAATGCTTTTAAGATGGCAAAAAAATGGCCAGGTTGGTAGTAATTTCAAGCTTTATTCTTATGTTATAAGCAGTTGCATTTTCATGTGTTCCATGAAGTAATTGAAAAGCAAGACCCAAATGAGAGTGAGTGTATGTGCAACAATATTAATGCAGAAAAAGCAAAAATGTTGAAGTTTACTGTAAGAACACTGATAGTTCCATTGTGTGCATCTTTTGTCAAAATTACCATTTTGAATCGGAAAAAGATCAAATTAATATGTACGGACATATATATATATATATATATATATATATATATATATATATATATATATATATATATATATATATATATATATATATATAGTGAAATTTGTATTTACAGCAGTCTGTGGATGGAATTCATCGTGTGATATCCGTCCATGTTGCAATTTTTCAACTTTTTCTTAAAAACTATTGGGCCAGTTTCAAACTTGGATGGAATGTTCCTCAAGACATGCTCTAGCAACATTTTTTTGATTGATCCCTCTGGCAGTGATCTGGCTTCCATAACAACCAAAATGGAAAACCTGTATTTGACTTTTTGTTCAGAACCACTCAGCTAGTTTTGATCAAACTTGATTGGAATGTTTTCTAGAGAATGCTCTATAAAAATTTTGTTTCGGGTGGCTCGCCTAGCAGTGATGTGGTTTCCTTAGCAACCAGTTGAAAAACCTATTTTCAGCTTTTTCCATCAAAGGGTGTCCGTGGTAAAGGTAGGATACACGTACATTTCCTCCTCCTATTATCTATTCTCTTAACATTACAGTGAAACCCCGCTATAACGCGATATTTGGAGTCCATAAAATTCGATCGCGGAAAAAGCGGGGTCGCGTTATAGCGGGGTTTCGCTATATTTTTCTTTATTCAGAGAACAACGTATACACGTCTAATGTATAGCATGAATAGGGTGTCAACACCGTTTACTATCTGATATCGATCCGTCTTTGTTTTCCCACATGACAACCCTTTGATTGAGCCACGAGTTTGATACAGCTGTACTTGTTCAGTGGCAAGTAACAGAGAGTGGTTATTTGAACTCCCTGTGATCTTGCCGCCGAAGCTCAGTTTCTACATAAGCACCCACATATGACAATCTTTGATCTTGCCGCCCAAGCTCAGTCTCTATATAAGCACCCACATATGACAATCTTTGATCAACCACCGCATTGATTGTATACAGGATGAACTGAAGTCCAGCGCACGTGTTGGCGGCTTACGTTTTTGATGTTTATTAAATCGTGAGAATCTTTTATCAACCACTACATTGTCTGATGCTCGGTTGTGTATGCAGTTAAAGAAGAAAAACACGTCGGCTATTGTTTGAGCAATGATTGTATACAGAATGAATTGAAGACAAACACAAAGAAAACTTACTGGCTTTACTCATGGATCAATAATAAGTAACATTTCCGATAATGTTTATTTTGGCATAACACTTCAAGAAATTGGTGAAATTGTTAAATTTCAGAAGCCACGCCACAATCAAATTCATAAGTGATCTCTACCCCAAAATGATAATAAACTTTTTGTACACTATTTCTCGTACTTAAAAAAAAAATAAAAAATTCCGTGTACGAGAAAAATACACGTACATGTATATACAATTTCAGGAACCACGCCACAGACGTATTATACTCGAATTCCTACGCGATCTCTTCCCCAAAATGATACTGTAATATACACATTTTATACACTATTTCTCGTCCTTTGAAAAAAAAAAAAAAAGTTCATGTGCGAATGAATATATGAAATTTTGGGAGCCACGCCACGATCGCGTTATATCCGAATTCGCGTTATAGCGGGGCGCGTTATAGCGGGGTTTCACTGTATTGTGATTGGGGAATGTATTTGATAAAGTAAATTCTTTAGCAAATTGTTTCCGTGAGAATTTTTACCTGATCACATTATCCTCATTGATGTATTGCTCAGCTTCAACTGGTAAACATCCAGTCATTGGTAGCCACCTGGAGTTGGCAAGGGGAGGTAATGAGTATGCGTTTTTTCCCTTTGTCTATATGTTATATACACCAGAAAGATGGAATTTTCATTTTCCAGGATTCCTGGATTTGAGAGGTAGCAGAGTTTATTATCTAACATTAATGTGATTGGGTAAGTATTCTCGGAGATTTATCCCGAATTGCTGAGTCAGTTTTTTTTATCAGACTTGTTAGGAATGTTTGTTTGGACATGCTGTATAAAATTTTTATTCAGGGTGGTTCCCCTAGCAGTGGTGTGGCTTCCACAGCAACCATATAGAAAACTTATTTTTAACTTCTCCAGAAAAGCTGATCCATTTTCAGTCGAATTTGGTAGGAATGTTTGTTAGGACATGTTCAGTTTTAAAATATTGTCTGGGATAGCTACCCTAGCAATAATGTGGCTTCCTTAGTGATCAAATGGATATCAGGATAAAGGCTTAGGGTTTAAAGCCACTGTCTGATGACAGTATCACACAAAGAACACAGTGAAATGTTAGATGTTGCTGTCATATATTTGAGTGTATTAAACTTGAAACGATCATCCATTTGGTTCATAGGATCATGTTTTTCTTGTAATAATAAATGTGTTGACAAATTTGCTCTGTATTTATGCTATATGTTTCGCCTTTTACTACAGCAAGTCATATAATATAGGATGTTTATTTATTTATTATTCTGAGCAAGATTTTATTTAAATTCAGGATATGGAGTTAGTATACACACCATATAGTTTACTTAATTTATTAATATGCATATTACTTCGTATGACAGTCGGTCAAATGGGAGAGTGTGTCCACACCTTGGTCTATACAGAAATATTGTCAGCCACAAAGACTGATCGCTCTGTTATTCCTTGTATTTCTTGAGGCTATCACTTTTCCTTTCAAACAATTTTTTTTTCCTTATCCCATCTTTATTCCACCTGGTTGGTGTATATTCCTTCTTAACACCATAGAATTTTCTTTGACCATATTTCCATGTACTCACTTAGAGTAAGTAAAGCAGCTGATGAAAGTGACACTGAGTACATAATTTATGGTGATTATCAAATGTAATTATCAACCTTGAAAGGTCATTACAGTTAATTTAATTTTGTAAAATCCATCTGGCTTATGCATTTTTGTTTTGATGGTACATGTCACACTCACTCAAGATGTTGGCCTTGGATATGAGATCAAGAGAACCGTATATACTCGCTTATAAGTACACTTTTTTATATATTCAATTCATGCAGAGTAAGGGTCATCTTATAAGTGCGACATACAAAAAAAAATGGATAAATCTAGGGGTAATGTTGGAAACTCTTGATGTTTGCAGAACCTACAAATACTGTCAGTTCAAATATTTTTATATTTTCATGTCACTATTCCCATTAAGAAATGCATATATGGTATGTACTGTGTTTATCCGTTTCATGACGGTATTCATTACACAGTATTTGTTTCTATAGTTATTTGGATTTTAATAATTTGAAAATATTACCGGTAAATTAAATATTACCCACTGCAAAGGGAAGCGTCTGTCAATGTTGTTTACTGTGGATGTTTACTAGCGAGTATATTGCTTCCATTTTCGTGCTAGTCCGAACAACCTGTATTTGTATGATATTTTGTGTTTTGCTTTATAGATACTGTGTTTTATACAATACAAGTTTTTCCATAAGTCAGACTCAATTCCCAAATGATATTTTGCAAGTTATCTGTCAGTGCACGTGGGCCGATAAGACCTTGGTTTGTAAAGGTAGTACTTACTTTCTTTGCAAGTTGACAGTCCTTTTGATCGAGCTGCGAATTTAATACTTGTTCAGTGCCAAGTACACTTCTACAACTTCCTGTGCATGTTTGACCTTCATCCCTTAGCATGTAAAAGGCAGCATCCTCTTTGTTTTCTCACGTGACAACTCTTTGATTGAGCTCCAAGTTTGATACTTGTTCAGTGTCAAGTAACAGGGGGTGGTTATTTGAACACCCCATGATTTTGCAGCACAATTGACACCTGTTCAGTTGCATCTTTTAATAGATTTCACAGACTATTATGATCAAAGTGTCACTTACAGAGCCCAAGCTCAGTGTTCACATAAGCACCCACATGTGACAGTTAAAATTAGAAATCTGAGTTGGACGACATTTACAATGACTGGAGGATTTCAGAACTTTTTTTGGTCACTCAGACAATGAGGATGAATTCTTGGGTTTTGTACCAGATGACATTAGATAGTGACATCATAAACGTGTGGACTTAACTTTCACTGTTTATTTGTAAGACATGTGGAATTAACATATTATGGGATATTGTGAATTGGATCATTCTGTGCTATTTTTATACCGGTATGTGACCTATAATAGAATTAATGGATTTATGACATATATATGGATTTAAAATGTCAAGCATTATGGATTTCTGTGGATTTTATGACACGAAGGTGGACACAATGTAAGTTGTCAATTTATTTGTGATATATTCCACTCAATAATATAACTGTATTTTACACTGGTTTTGTCTTTATTTTTTTAATTTTCCTATCTATCTATCGATCTATCTATCTAGTGTGACTTGTTTATTTTTCCAAAGTACAACTCTGACTCACTGATGACAAGTCACCCATTCAGACGGATCTGACTTGCAAAATACACCCAGACTTATAAGAGGGTCAAAGAGAAATGAGCTTTTAGCAGCCCTAAAAGGGAGGGTCGACTTATAATTAAGTATATACGGTATACGTAGCTATTACAATGTATTTATCCTCAGACCTATTATTTTTAAATTTGCATTTTTCATTTGATTTTGAGGACTTTCTTTTGGACTAGGACCAGTAATATCCAATAACAGCTTAGTATGCCTATCAGCTATAATAATCCTAAAGTTTTTGGATAGATTTATATCCCTTGACAAATAATGTTATGTCTTCACATGGTGCTGCTTTTACCTGGCATAGCCCAAGAACCTTTAAAAATATTCTGATGCAATATGACACTATCTCACAGACCTAGATGTGCCTTTTATTGATTTTGTTTTATCAGCTCCATTTTGGATAGAGTTATGGCCCATAACAAGTAACTTCATATTGTCACATGGAATGTTGCTTGTAACTGGCACAGCTCAGGAACCACTCAGGAACCATCAACATATTCTGATGCAATTTGGTATGAACATTATCACACAGACCTAGAAGTGCCTTATATGGGTTTTGTTTCATTGACTCCATTTTTGACAGAGTTATGGCCCTCAACAATTAACTTCATATTTTCACATGGGATGCTGCTTGTAACTGGCAGAGCTCAAGAACCATTGAACATATTCCAATGCAATTTGGTATGGACACTAAACCTAGATGTATCTTTTATGTGTTTTGAATTATCAACTCCATTTTGGATAGTGTTATGGCCCTTGACAATTCATATTTTCACATGTGATGTTGCTTGCAATCAGCAAAGCTCAAGAACCATTTTCAATTTATTTTGATACAATTTAATGTGAAAATTCTTTCATAGACCTAGATATGTCTTTTATGGGTTTAGTCTTATATGCTTCATTTTGGATAGAGCTATGGCATACGCGATCAACTTAATATCTGTACATGGATGTTGTTTGCATTGATGAGACCTTGAAGGTGATGGATTTAAACATTCCATGTCATCATTTACAGAAGTCATAACCCCGAAATGCTATCTTCTCCTAACTTTGGTTTCCCAACACAAGTTTCTCTGTTCAAAGCCCTATGGAGCAAATAGTAGTGAGCAGGACCATTTGTGATGCACCTGTCATTAATAGTTCTGGTTTTGCAATAAATCAAACTTGTATTAGCTTAAAAAGTAAAGTGTTGGATAAAGTGGGAAATTATGAACAAAAATACTAGTTAATAATGGATAATGACTAAAAATGAACAGGAGCCAGATCAGCAATTGAAAATTCCATAGCGCAGTCCTCTGGTACATGAGCAAATTTAACCATGTCAGTATTTTCAGGACAAAATTTGGTGACTTCATAGGAAATTATGATCTAGACTTGTGTGTAAGAACAGTATATTGCATTGCAATTTATAATAGAACTCAAAGGAGGTAAAAGAGAAGTGCTGTTAAAGGGAGGTAAACTTACAAGGGAAAATTAATGGATGAAAAAAAAGTGACTTTATTGGAGATGGATGTTGATGAGAGTCAACCATTATTAGAAGTGGAATTGAATATACAGGTAAAATTCCTATTGAAAACCTGTGGAACTGTGAGGAGGGGTTCTGATTTCAGATGATAGGTTTGCAGTCTTACAAAGTTAACAGAAGTGACTAAAAATGGTTGCTATTGATGAGTGGTCTTATTATCCGTGCACTTTAAAAAATGGTTGGATATTGTGTTACATTACAGTCTATCCATACATATGTACATATGTAATGTCCGTGAACTCCTTCTACACTGTTAACGCTAGACATGTGAAACTTGGGTCATTAACAGCCCCATGGCTGTAGATCATGTAAAAACTTTTGAAATATTTGATTTCATCCCAGGGTGGGGGGTAGGTGTGATTTTTCATAAATTTCAAATAACTTGTTTTGTTTTTCTCACATGTCTGAGAATTGTTCAATGATCCAAGTGTGAACACATGACAGACTGGGACCCCTAGGTCATGCCCTTGGGTCTTTCCCAACCCCACTACAGACTTGGCCTCAAGGTCATAACATTGAATCTGTTGAGATCCTTATCCTAGAACCATATATACACTTACTTGGCATGAAAAGACAAATTTATACATGTAGCTGACATTAGCCCCATGGTCCATTCCTACCCCCAGGGTCACAACTTGGAAACTATTGAGATCTCCACCTACTAACCATATGTAAACTTAATAGAGATAAATAGATGAATTCAGATAAAATTATTCCTTGCGTCTATTCTTATGCTTTGGGATTTTACCCTTGGCCCACATCTTTTGATGAGTGGGTGGGTGTGACAAAGCAAGGGAGTACAAGAATATGTGCTTTACAGATGGTCTTGTTTCAGGGTTGGTTGCTATGGGAGATTTTATGTCATTTTTTCTATTCATTATTAGCTGCCGGAAATGCTTTTTGCCGTGCAGCCACTGTTCAGTTACAGCTCAACAGTCGACATGATGCAGCCACACAATATGTAGATGCTGGAAATGCCTACAGGAAAGCCGACCCACAAGGTAGTGTCGTATAAATTACAAATCTCTCTTTCAGAAAAATATTTTGTCATGTCATGGTTCTAAATAATATGGGTATTTCATGCCAGAATTTAAAATATCATGCAATGAAATAGTATACCACAGGCAAATTAATGTAATAAATTAAATTTCTCATGACACTGGAAATTAAATCAGAAATCTATAAGTATAAAAACCATCGAAACAGTAGAAGTAACAACTAAAAGATACCTACATATCTACAACTGTGTGAACGTAAAAAAAACTTAACCTTAATGTACAGATAATGCTGATGGTTTAAAGTCGATGTTTCAGTTTATCTTGGCTAGCTTGAACCCTGTTCATATTTTGCTGCATGCAGTGACACTTGCTTGTCGGCAAGTACAAAGTTTGTCATAGTATGTGGTCATTTAACACTCTTATTTACAAGAATATTGATACAAAGAGCTAGTAAAGAAATCAGAATTGAACTTGAAAGACACTGAAATCTACATCCTTATGTCACACCTATGCATTTAAATTGGCATGTTTGCTATGGGAGTAGACTAGTAGCATAACCAATAACCTCAATCTTGATGTTTGGAATGAAAAACATGGTAATCAGTCTGCTTATAGTGGAGATACATATCAGACATGATGCACTGTTCTGTAAGTAAATAAATAAATAAATAAACAGATTAGAGTACATGTATTCTGCAAGTTAAAATAATAGGCTAAAATATGACTCAAGGAAGGTGGGAGATAGAGAAAGTAATAATGCTGAAAACTAATTGTGAAAGATTATTTTCATTCAACCAAGGAGAAAATGTGCAGTTATGTAATACTCTAATAATTAACTGCTTTTCACTTTTTCTTTTTCCATTTTGTTGGCATCACACATGTCAATTTTCAGAATTTATAGGGATTATTTGCAATAGGTTTTTGGTAAATCACCAATGGAAATTTCACATAATTTATGGTAATGTCTAAGCATATTTAACATATTTAAATATATATCCCCTTATGGAAAGTTGTCACTCTGTCATGATAATGGATTTTTTCACTTATATGAAGATTCAGGGAGCATCTAGGACACACAATTGTGTGATTTCATACAAAATGTGAAAATATGCCGGTAAATTGTAATTTCTTTGTGCTGAAAATGATGCACAAAATAAGCATTTTTCACAAATTTAAATAAATCCTGCACATGTTTTCCCTTTTCATGCATGGATATCTATGCTGGCTCTGAAAAAAAATCAATACAGCAGTCAGTGACATAATTGTCAGATGCTGCGTTCAGATTGGTTCTTACCAGTGCATGCCTCCTGCTCTCAACCTGTCATGTGACAAATGAAGAAACAGTCCAAACTTTATATACACTTACTGATTTTTGAGAGATAATTCCAGACAAAGGATTAAGAGTGTCAAGGATCAGCAGCAGAAAAATCAGGAAAGTGAGGCTGTTTACACTCACAGTGATGATGATAGTTCTTGTGGCAGCAATGAGCCTGATCAAAATGGTGCATCCAGCACCAAGAAAAGAAAATGCTACTTCAGGGAGAACTGGAAAAGGACCCGACCCATCTGTGGCTTGAAATAAGTGAGAAACATGAGATGTTTTGTAATTGACGTTTGAAAACAGTGCAGAAAAACTCCTTCACTCATGGAACTATAGAACTGGATCAACATATGGCACTACCCTCCCATAAACAGGCCATTAATGTGAAGCAGTGTCTGCACATTACTGTATATACATGCTTATAAGTCAAGTCCAGCTGCAAACTGCACAGACCAAGATCTGCTGTTGCATAATGCACCAGTTACTGTGCAGTTTGTTAGGTGTAATCAGTTTAAAAAACAGCATAGACCCTGATCTGCCTGCGCATTATGCGATGACAGATCAAGGTCTGTGTTGTTTGCATTCGGACTTGACTTATAAGCGAGTATATATTGTACATATAGGTGGCACCCTTTTTTTTTTTTTTTTCACAATACAATCTTTGTTGCCAGTAAGTTTTTCATAATGAACACCAAGCCCCTTTTATCTAGAGGTAAGGGTTTACAGGTTTACAGATTTTAACCATAAGTTTTTGACATCCAAGGGTATTTCACCCCTGGTTCTGAAATCCTATGAAGAATCCTGCATGTGTTATGTGGATCATGTGTAAAATCTTGCCTTGACAATTTAATGTCATGTATTCTCAAAACTTGTTGAACTCAAATTCAAAGTTCCAAAATTTTGACAATTGATAACTTTAGTTGTAATAAAATCAAAATGCTAGAACTTTGACAGTGGGTAACTTTAGTCATAATAAAGTTAGAATGGTAGAACTTTGACCGTTGGTAACTTTAGTTATAGTAAAATCAGGATGCTATATCTCTGACAGTCAGTAACTCTCATTATAGTAAAGTTGGAATGATAAAACTTTCAGGATTTTCTTCCTTAATTTTAATCAGAAATGGAAAGATCCAATGCCCAGCAGCCTGGAGCAAGATAAAATGTTTACTGGGCAACTAAATTGTCTGTCTTTTGCCTTGAATTTCATTTGAAATTTTAAAGAAAAATCCAGGTTTTTTCCCCCAGTTTGTAACAGTTTTGATTCCGGGTTAATAGACAATGTTAGGATTTGTCCAGCCTGAGATCAGTATAGTATATGTATTGTGTAAGTTAAACTACTCAAACTCATTTTTCACTGAATGAATATGAGCAAACATTAAATTAATACAGGATGGTGAAATTTCCATGTATATTGTCAAATTCTACTCAAGAACACATACTTTATACTTTATGCTAAGTTCTCAAAAATTGCACAAAAAATCAGCTGAGTGAGTGAAAATAAGGCATCATATGCTCATTTATTCCGTCATTAAATCCATCTTATGTTCATAGTTTCCCCCCTAAATTTTCAGTTCTAGAATAAACCCTGCATTGAATTCAAGCATATATAAATGCACATACTTCACTGTCATCGAAATTCATCATATTTCAATTTTTCAGAGGCTGTAAATTGTATGCTAAAAGCTGTTGAGATCTACACAGACATGGTAAGTCTTTAAATGTATACTTTCCCTATAATTTATTTGTGGTTCAACGTAAAATGTTGTCACAGTCATTATGATGTTTGTGTATACTAGGGGTGAAACGATTAATTGATATATTGATGTATCTGTACTTTTTCTATATCAATACGAGAGGGGAAGAATCGATACAAAAGGATACTTATTCTTTGCAAGTTACTTTAATCTTCAACAGTCGTGAATAATTATTAGTTATTTGTCTTTTCATTCTTTAAATTTAGAATTCATCTGAGACATCCGTAGCAAGTACATGCACTACTTTCTGTCAGTAAAAAATAAAAGCAATTGATAACACCCACTTGCCATCTCAAATTAACACAAGGTGACTAACTGACGTGGTTCGAAATCTGCCCCCTTCTCCCACCCCAATTCCATGCTAATTAGTTTATCTCATTTGCATCTTCAGCCACTGAAAACATATATCAATGGAAAGAAGACATTGCAGATTTCTTCCCTATGTATGATTTAAGTATTTTACTGATCGTTTAATAACCACTTTTACGTGAAATTTATCTGTTGCATCACATTTTGTCTAATTGGATCGAATTGAAGGCTACACATCTGGTGTGTCACGCAGTGTTACATGCAATTCTGATTAGTGGTTATTGTTTGTTCAAGTCCAGGGTAAAACAATAACCACCAATCATAACTAACTGTAGCGTGTTCACTGTGTGACATACCGGAAATATTGGCATCCAAACTCTATCCAAATAGATACAAAGCAACATAGAAACTTCACACAAAAGTGACTACCAGTATATGTGTAAAGTACTTAAATCGTACATGGGGAATAAGTTTGGAATATCTCCTTTTACGTTGATATATGTAATCAGCGCCCAAACCTGCTGATGGGATAAAAAATAAAAAATAAAAATAGCACAGAATTGGCAAGGGGGCAGATTCCAAACCGCACAAGTTATAGTCACCTCGTCAATTTGTAGAAAGGGAGTGGGTGTTGTCAATAATTTCCTTTTTCACTGACAGAAACAAATGTCTGTGGCCATGGCAGTTTATTTTGCATCTGCAGGAAGTACAATGTGAAGGATTTGGCTATTAGTCATCTCACTCCCACACTCGGATTTGTTCTAGGTAAAAATTTCCTTACACAAGGAAATTGCAATGTTTCTTCTGTTTTGAAGATAACACCGTAATCTCTTCAAAATTTAAGTGAAGACATGAAACTGGCAATAAGATGTTTTAAAAACATTCATTTAATGTAAAACAAAGGGCGTGGTAACCAGGATGAGTCATGCATATGATCAAATGGAACAGCCTGAAATGGCCTAAAAGAGTGAATAAAAATCACTAACATCTAGTCTGTTTAGAAGTTTTTTTTGTTTTTTATTAATCTTGTCAAGGATGAGAATGGCGTATGAACAGATGATAAGTCTGTGTTTGTTTGTAATCTGCATACTGGAAATACACCCAATATGTCAACAACAACAACAAAAAAAAGCCACCACCCTACCATTAACAGACATTCTAAAGATGAAAAGACCATCAAGTTGATGTGTGTATCGATAATGTGTCATATCATAGGCTGTGAATCGAGAATCGTATCGATGTGTGGCAGAAGTGTATCGTTTCACCCCTAGTGTATACATCTTTTTCAATTGAACAATCATTATCTTGGTGAGAAATGTATTTGCTTGAAAGGTTTATATACATTATCTCAAATGTAGTTGGGGCACATAGTGTTACCTGTGTTTGTACATATGTATGTATGCATACATGTGAACCTCCCAGCTGGGAGGGTTTTCCTCCTGAGATGAGGGGTGTTTCCCTTCCCTCCCAACACTCACTGAAATCTCCTGCATACACAGAATTATTATTGAAAAATTTAATTTTTTTCAATTTTTTTTCTCACACCTTGCTTCCAGTGTAGTATATTTATGGTAAAACTGCCTTTGATCACATGACTGTGAACTGGCTTACACATGGCAAGGCAAGTTAGTTGCTAATTTCTAGCAACATAAAACAATTAACATCCCATTGATTCTGATGGCAGGATCAGTTGGCTTCAGTGTTTGAAGTTTGTCTACATGGATTATACTATGTGTGATCAGAAGTAATTCCGAAAGGATCAAAGACATTAATTGATTATGGTTGGATTACCGTATTTGCCGGCCTATAAGTCGATGCGGAGTATAAGTCGAATTCGCTAATTTCTTCAATTTTCAATCCTTCATCCATATATAAGTCGATGCGGAGTATAAGACGAAGCCAGATCAACACCTTGGCTTCGTCACTTTCGCTAGTAACTTCCGGTTTCATGAATATTAATGGTATCACTATGCTATTCCAGATTAATTGGGAAAATGATTAAGATGGTCTGTACATGTATTATTTATAGGTATTATTTATTGGTACATTGTATGCAATGATTTTCACGTACGAAAAATTACATTAACATACGGTAAAGCAATTTCAATGATCATAATCCATATATAAGTCGATTCGGAGTATAAGACGAAGCCCAGACTTCCAGGTAAAAAAGTATCGACTTATAGGCCGGCAAATACGGTATTCAAGAGCTCAATCAGCATAAAACAATTAACATTACTTTGATTCTCTACGCAGGGTAGTTTCTGCTTTGGTGCTTAAAGTTGTCAAGATGAATTAGAATCTATACTATGTGTGATCAAAAGTAATTCGGATTAAATATGTTAATTGATTATGGTTGGATTACTAAATAGCTCATGTGGCATAAAACTTTCGGTTTGTCTTCAGTGTTTAAAGTTTGTCAATGTGTCTAAGCATGCATTATCTCCCAATGCTAAGACGTCAAAACCTAAGCAACCAAGATATGACACGAAATTCAGTGATGGATGGAAATGGGAATTTCAGTGTTTGGAATCAAGTTCATAGGACATGAGTATGCATTCTGCCCTTCTTGTAAAGCTAATTTTAAAATCTTCTCTACAGTGGTAAAAATGACATTACGCATCATGCAGAAACCCCATCTCATGAAAGTATAGTAAACACAACAAATTTGCCCTCGCTCAAATCCATGTTCACTGAATCTTCATCAAATGTGTATAAATATATATGTGCCAAGACACTGTTTGCCAACTTAATAGCTGAACATAATCTCCCATTTATGTTAGATCATTTTTCAGATCTAGTCAAAATAATGTTCCTCATCTCAGAAATTACACAAAAGTTCTCATGCAAATGGACAAAAATTATGCACATAGTGACACAAGCTTTGAGTCCTCATTGGGATAAGAAAGTCAAAGACATGTGCCACAATGAAGAATTTGCCATTTGAAGTCAAAGCTCCTTACCAAATGTTGCAAACCTCCCGGTTTGTCCTAAGCTGACTTCTCTGTTCTGTCAGATGTATCTTCCTCATATTTTAATAAATAAAACCCATTTTTGAGCTATGCTTGCATTAGGTACCTGTGGCCATGAGTGGTGTTTATCATTTATTGTTTACATGGTAATCACAGGAGACCAAACATACATGCTGTTTGGCAAATAATGAATGGATAAAAATAAGCATTCTCAGATCATTCAGGTGTGTAAATAAATAAATCATTACAAAAACAAAAACATTAATTTCCAAGAAAAGCTTTTATTATTGTTAAATTAATGTAGTTCAAGAGATAAGTCTGTTAGTGTATCAGTCTTTGCTTTTTGTAAGTATCTCTGCATTTTGTTCTCCAGCTATCTATTAAAGTCTTTCCTTTTTTTCTCATTTACATATCTATCTTCATGTACTATTAGATTTGTATTTTTTAATAGCTTTTATTATTATATACTTAAGTGTGAAATATAGAAAATTATTAGTGAAATAATTTTCATATTTTTGTCATTCCTATATTTTCACATGTTAAAATACAAGATTTTCCACCATGCCATGTGATGCTTGATTGTGTGTGCCTACAGAAGTTATACCTGCTGCAAGAAAAATGAGCACTTTGTGAGCTAGAACAAATAAATGGAAACTGCATTTCCTTTCAGACATGGAAATTATTGTTTGCAGAAGAAATTTGACTCTACGCCGTTCACATCTGTGAAGTTATTTCCCCTTACTACCTTGAGAACAATGATAAACCCGATGTGATGCATTGCTGAATTGGATTTGCTTTGTGGTCCGATAGTATCAGATAGTTTTTAAAAAGTTAAAAATATAATTTAATGCAACATATGAGGTCATCCCAATCCCAATTTTCTTTTCATGTGTTAATACCGAATATATCGCCACTTATTAAAATATCAAATTTTTTGTACCACACAATGAAATATATCAAGTATTAATGTATGAAATGAAAATATCCTCTGTTTATTGGCACAAGTTTTTAATGTGCAAAGAAAGATTACAAAAAAACAAAATAAGCTGTTTATTTGTACAATAAAAATAACAGTTTCAGGAATATACATCCCATATTTTATTTTGTCTTATTTTTTAACTTTTGTTTTAATATTTTTTTATATATTTTAAGGCAAACTTAACTCTTCCAAGGACAGATTCAATTTTCCAGTTAGCTACCCTGGAACAAGATGGCTTTTATAAAATTTGTCCTGCCCCGGATCTGTTGTTATTTCAATAGACATTTATATTTTAGAACAAAAACAAGTTTAGGTGGGTTTATCTACAAATTACGTTATCATTATTGTTTTGGATTAAATAAATTGGGGAAATGATTCATCTGAAGTACCATTTTCATTACTGTGCTAACCACTACCACTGTACGGGACAGGTGATATACCTATCTAAATCTTTTTCACAATAGTAAGATCAATATTTATGAGATCCTCTTGCTCAACCATCAGGAACCTGCAAATCACACAGACTAACTTGTGAGGAGTTTACTTTTGTTGTCTTTTTTAAAAAATCTAAGCATGTTGAAAACATTTAATGTAAAATATTCTTAAGGCAACTTGTCATAAACAACCTTATGCACCGTGTTTTCAAAACTTGCTTGCATGAAAGAAACTTTTGCACCAATGCATGTCACATTTGATTCTGCTGAGAAGAAAAGCTTTACCCAAGCAATGAGCAAAATTATGTTTTGTTATTATCTTCTGTGGAAAAATAATTAAGACATAAGCATCATTCTCCATTGCTACACCAGGATTTTTATTTTTTTCTGTTTTCTTGTAAGAGAGGGTAATTGAACTGCAACATGACTTTTTGTCGAGACTTTCAATGTGGTGCATTGTCACAAGCCATGGACAAAAATTTGCTCCGCTCTTTCTTCACATGTGGCTGCTGCAACACAATTTCCTCACTTCTCATGAATATACATCAACAAAAATATGTCATCAAAAACACAATGAAACAAGCTCTTACACATCAACAAAAGTCCCCTTTTTTCAATAGATAAATGACTCTTTGAACAAGAAACTTGATTGGCTTATTCAGTCAGCATGGAAAGCCATATTGGATCAACTTTCTGAGAAAATTGTGCTTTGACTTACAGTGAATAGTTAAACAGGTTTATGCATATTCATTAAAACTGAGGAAATCTTGCTGGCAGCCATGGGTGGAAAAGGAGCATAGCCAGTTTTTACCTGTGGTGTTGTAAACATACAAAATCACCGCATATTGTTACCCCATGAACAATAAGGAATTCACATTATGTTTTTCTAGATGAGATGTCTGATATAATAGAATTATTCAGCAATATTTATTACAATAAAAATATGTCAGTGTATTGAGACCTTGACTCAAACTTAAAGAATTTGTTTTCCAGGGGAGGTTTACAATTGCTGCCAAGCATCACATGACAATAGCTGAAATTTACGAAACAGACCTTGCTGATATTGAAAAGGTAAGGTTTAATGCATTGTAGGTTTTATATTTTGCTTGCAAGCTATACATAACTTGATTCTAGATCATTTACTTTTTATAATCAAGATTTTATTATATGCCCACTATAAGGCAGAGTTTATTACCATCAATCAGTGTGTTCCTGTTTAATTTCCACACAATAACTTGGGTTCTGAACCATGTACAGTTACAAAACTTTTTGAATGGCTTGGAATTAAGCAAAAGGCCTATCAGTTTTCTGTGAAATAAGAAAAAAAGTTTCTGCACAATAAAATTAGTTCTGTAACACAGACCTGGACCAAACTTTGTGGATGGCTTGTACTTGGAATAAGGAAGAAGTCTGTCAATTTTGGGGTGAAAAGGTCGAAGGTGAAGGTCACTGGCTGAAAGAAGAAATTTTTTCCCACACAATAACATTGGTTCTGTATCATAGACTTGGACCAAACTTTGTGACTGAAAGAAGAAAAATGGTTTCTGGACAATAACTCTTGCTCTATCAGGACTGTTCAAAGTTTATTTTCATCCACTTGTCCAGGACAAGTAGTTTCAGAAAATTAACTTGTCTCATTGTCTCACCTACTTTTTCACTTGTCCCAAAATTTAAATCACTTGCCTAGATTTGATGAGATGTATGCACATTAATCCATAGAATGAACAAAAGAAATAATGTACAATATATTTATTTCTTCAAAGGGCTTAATTTTTCAGTTTTCCATTTTCAAGGTATCTTGTATACATTATTTCTTGCTCTGACATGGAAGCATCAGTACTTCCATCAACAAGAATGGTAAGGAATTGAATGGAATTCAGACCTCCCCTAACTTCTTCTTTCAAGACTTGATCAATTGACAGAACAAAGTCTCATGCCCCGAGTCTGTTCTTGTAATTAACACCAAGCTCAAAAATGTTCTTCTCCTGGAGTGCACACACCATATGTATGTAATGGTTTTTTCATAATGGCTAGGGTGTAGGATGTGTTAAAGAGAGCCCTCTTTTGTTTTTTTTTTCATTTCATTCTCATTTGGTTTTTAAATGGCCTTTCCTATTGGAGTGTCAGCAACTCAAACTTAAGGGATTTTCTACACATGCTGTCTAGTGTCATGAATATACTGTGCTGCACAGGCTTGCGAGGTCCAGAACTGTCATGGGACTTGATTGGTTCAATTCTGAATTTCTCAGTTCCATCGACAAATATATTGGTTGAATTTCCAACTAGCGCCAGTTTGGGGATGTTGTTAGCAAAAACTGCAAAGCATCTTTCTTCCAGAGTCAAAGTCATAGATAATTATGAACCCAGTGTAGCTGAAAAATTTCTGTCTCTTTCTTGTGTTTGACATTTTTTGCTGCCTCAGAGTCTGGCTTATATCTTTTTGAGAAATATTTACCTCAAACTCGGTGGCAGCCGTGCATTTTATCCTTCCACTTTCACATGAATTTTCTTCTCCAAATCTTCCTTATTACCTTGAGAAAATAATTTAGTAAACTCATTTTATCCACATAGTGAAGATCACCTCACTTGACAACTACTTCTAAAATGATCATAACATACATTTTATCATTTAAATATAAATACAGCTCTTTTAATTAGCATAATCACTTCGCTTCAAATGGAATCTCACACATGTAAGTTGATCCTCTGTCTAGTCAAACTATCATTACTGTGATTTAATCAGTTTATAAAGGAAACTGACACTAATGTTCTTAAAGTATCTTTCATTAATTTCATTGCCTTGATTTGCTGGATTGAAATCAAAGGGTGGTTCACTCGTGAGTATCCGGTGTGAATAAACACAATATAACAAGGTTGTTTAAAACACTGCTAATTAATCATACCAGATTTGTTTAGTTTAAGGTGCTTTGATTGGCTGATAATTCAGTTGCTTAGCCCAATATGCAGTCAAGTGGTAATAGAATGTGCACCCATGCAAAAGTTATCAATGATCACTTACTGTAGATGTGATGTATCACAGGATGTGAATGATTAACTGAAGGTGGATTGAAGCATTCACTATGCCCAGAGGGCAACAATGGCCAGATAAAGTAGATAAAGTGATTAAAGCATGAAAATTAGCACTTGCCTGGTTTGTTGTAAAAAAGGAAAAAAAGCGCATGTCCTGGACTAGCGCTTTGGAATATTTTGCTTGTCCAACTTTGAAAATGAATTGTCTGGTATGTCAGGCTATGGTATTTGATCAGACCTGTCTACATCACAGGCCTGGACTAAACTTTGTGGATGGCTTGTACTTGCAGTAAGGTATAGGCTTCTGATTTTGGCTTCAGTCAAAGGTCGCAGTCATGGTGGCATAAAAATGAAACAAGATTTCTGAACAAAAATTTCAGTTCTTGACCATGTATCTTCACCAAAGTTTGTGGAAGACTTGCACTTCATGTAAGAATAGAAGCCTGTTGATTTTGGGGTCAAAAGGTCAATGGACAAGGTTACTGTGACTGAAGTAAGAAAAATTTGACATTGTTGTTTCGTTATACATCATTCAAAGCACATGACACTCTTTATTTTTTAATGATCATAGGCATCTTGAATGGGCAATCTGTTGTGATGGAAATCTTTATTTTAATCAGATTGCATGAAATGGATGAAATTTGTAGATAACAGTTGCCAATTCCATACATCGTGTTTTTTATTTTATAACTATATATCCATCAATTTGGGACTGAAGATGCAGTGAGCTCACTTACTTGCACTTGCAATACTTGTTAACATGACAATCATGGGAAGTGCCGGTTACACATGACAAATGTAGCAAAAATGTCAAACCATGAGTTAATGCTGTCTTTTGATTTAATTGATACATATATATTCCAAAGTCTGATCAGAACCTCTATGGTCAATATTACAATTGATCACGGATATAGTAATATCTTCACAAATATAAATGTGAATGTTTTATGATAGGTGCATATTTTTGTTTCTATATAAAATTATTAAGATAAATGCATGCAATATTTTAACAAAAACTTTGAATAAACAATAAAATGCATGTACATTATTGTGGGTATTTTTTCTTCATAAACCCATTTTAATTTTGACCTTGAAAACTATCTTCCCTGCTCAGACCTGCTAAATAAGAGATGACCTGTCTTGTTAGACCACTTTTTGTTGGCAGAATGGGTAGTCTCTCAAGCAGGTTTCACTGTAGTACTCCTGCTTTTATTGGAAAGATGGTTGATGCTATCACCATACTTATGAATTGGATAGTCATAGCTAGAATGAAGTTGATTAGGGCTTTGTTTGGAAATTTGGAGGTATCAATAAATATGGGCTGAATTTTGCCAAATTTTAGAAGTAGCAGATTTCCTGCATGAGTATACCTCACGCTTTTCATGCGAGTTGATATGCAGGTTCTCTAACACTGCCTGACCCCTATGGTAAAGAATTAAAGCTCCAAAAGATCACGGCTTAAACTTGTCGGCAATTTTGTTTATTTATGAGCCTGTTATGTACAGAGCCTTTTCTTATATAGGAAGATACACTGTACATCAAAGATTCTGAATTGTTTGACAGACTTGAAAGGGACCAACCATTTCATATTTGGAGATGGCAAGGTAGTGTCTCTGAGGTGTTCCCTAATTGCCTTTAAAAAAAAAAACAGCAAAAAAACTAGAGAGAGAGACAAAAAGAAACTTATCGTGTCCTATAAAATTGTTTTTGCACTCTTTTCCTCTCTCTCTGTCCTTTCTTTCATGTTGTAAATGAGAGTGAGAGAGAGAGATTGACCACCACTTAGCCTACCCACTCTTTTGACAACAACAAGAAACATATGTGACCTAACAATGTATACATCAAGACCTGCCTTCATTATCTGAACTTATGATCTTTTGATCTTTTCTTCAGTTTGTTTTTTGAAGGAACTAGTTTCAAAATTAGACTAATAAACATATAAAGCTGATGGTATTGTTTATTTTTAAATGTTTGAGAAATATGAAGTTACATTGAAATGTAGTAATTAAAAAAATACATCAGTTAACCAAACACAAAACTGCAGGAAAAATAGTTGACCTATAGATGCCATTTACTACATCATACATATCAATGTTGATAGAAAAGAAATGTTTAATCCAAATTATTCTTAAGATTCAAAAAGTAACTTGAGACCACATATTACAAATTAACTCAAATATCTCTCATGAAAATTTCATCCATTAACAATACTCAAGATTTCAGTCATATTGAAAAATATTGACATAAATCATGCCCTGGGTATAATACTGAAATATTTAGTTAAAAAATGAATACACTGCTGTCCTTTAACAGAATAATTTTCTGTATGGAAAAAAGCTTAGCATTGGCACAGTGCTCATGATAATAACTCACCAATTGTTTAGATTTCAAACTTATGTGATTTTAAAAGTTGACAGTACATGTAAATAAATTCCACTTATTCTAGAGAAAGAACTTTAAAAAACATGCCAAATGATTAATAAAATATTTTATTTTAAATTTACCATGCACAAATATCCATATTATGGTTTATGATTTAAAACAAATATCTCCAATTCACTAAAATTCATCATTGAAAATCTCACAGCTCTTGACTTTTGGAATCTTTGATTTATAATCAATCACTGCGAGTTATGCAGATGTCAGTACATTAAATAATAATGATTTGCAGGCCTATCTGTGTATCTGCAGCTGCTGTACTCAAAAGAATACATACCAACCAATGCCATATGCATACAGTATAAAGGACCCAAGAGCTTCTACTCATAGTATTGAAAAATCTCACACTCAGTGCTGACACACGTGTATTTCAGTCTCACTTGGCAGTAAAGATCAAAGAACTCACATTAGCATTGTAGGGATACTGATGCTGACATGTGTATTTCAGTCTCACTTGGCAGTAAAGATCAAAGAACTCACATTAGCATTGTAGGGATACTGATGCTGACACATGTATTTCAGTCTCACTTGGCAATAAAGATCAAAGAACTCACATTAGCATTGTAGGGATACTGATGCTGACATGTGTATTTCAGTCTCACTTGGCAGTAAAGATCAAAGAACTCACATTAGCTTTGTAATGATACTGATGCTGACACATGTATTTCAGTCTCACTTGGCAGTAAAGATCAAAGAACTCACAATAGCATTGTAGGGATACTGATGCTGACACGTGTATTTCAGTTTCACTTGGCAGTAAAGATCAAAGAACTCACATTAGCTTTGTAGGGATACTGAGAGCTCTCAGTTGATGTTTGTACCATATGTAACTGAAAAGCACTATATTCTGACAAGAGTAGACCCCAACTAATGGTTGCGATAATACTGCTGTACCTGATAATATCACATTAAAATCTTGCTGAGCTGTTGAGGCTGTAGAAGGGTACACAGCTAAGTATGTAAATCAGGTAGGCCTTTGACTGTTGTGCTCAAAATGGCTTAATATTTGAAGACATATATGGTAACATTTTAGAATGCCCTGAGTTGTAAGGAAAGTTATTCTAAAACTTTTTTTTGGTCATAGATCAAGAAATGTATTAATTATACATCTTTTAAAGCAATCGCAAATACAGTGTATCCATTACTTGTGATGTTTATTAAGTTCATATATTGATAGGAAAAGAAAACTTTAGATGTTCATAAAATTCAGTAGTGGAACTGGGAAAAACAAAATATTCATTACTACTAGACGACCCTAAAAGTATTTAAATCCACGAAAAAAAACTTTTAAACATTTTTTAGATGCTTTAAAAAAATCAAATTTTGTTTCATTTATGTGTGTGTCATGATAAAAAAAATCAGTCCTGTGCAGTTGATAGTATAATTACAGTTGGGTTTGGCATCTGTCATTACATATGTCACCTGTATAGTTACATGTATTTCTCAAACTGAGTCTTGTTAGCAGTAGAATTTGCACATATCTGTGTTTACTTACAGATCTGTGAGACATCTTCCTTTAAACAAATTTCAGTTGAGAAAATTAAATTAGTTTTCTGTTATGCCACCTTAGTTTGACTTAATTGCAGAAACAGTATTCTCTTTTAACACAAACATAATATAATTGTTCAGCATTAGTATTTGACTTTCATGGTCAAGTTAAAATTTGTTTATTACATTTTATTCTTTGAAGAAGGAATGCTGCTTTTATTTGGATAAAAGATTCTTCGGGTAGATTGTTTTGTAATACATACTTCGTATTTTGAATCCCTTCACCCCAGGGCCCTAGGTGGCCAGGTGGTCTGAGACGCTAACCTTTACAGATCACTCACATCTCACCTCTGTCCACATGGGTTTGAGTCTTGGCTCAACCAACATGGGTATGTGAAAAAGCTTTCAAGTTGCTTCCTGTGGATCGTTGGTTCTTCCCGGGCTCTTCTTCCACCAAATGTACTGGCTGCCATATATAGCCTATCATGTGCTGAAAAATGGTGTTAAACCCCACAAAACCAAAATAATTCATCCCTTGTAAGGCTGTTTTTGGTCACCATGGCAACCAAAATAAATTATAGATATATTTATCATTTTCTGTATGAGTAATATTGGTTCCTTATAATTTATTTAGCTGCAAGTAATTGAATAGAGTCATATTTTAAGTGGAGACAATTTGTGGTTGATTGAACACTGCATAAATTTTGCAACAACTGAATATTATAACATACTGAAATGTATGGAAATGTTAGAAGTAAAACTTTAATCATACAGTTTAGACCTAGAAATAATGCACTGAGAATTTAAGTGATATGTAGACCAAACTTTGGCTATCCATATACACAATTGTGAATAATTATACTTCAGCGAAAAGTGTACATAATATTTTATTTTCATGTTAGCAATCTGCATGCATATATGAATCAATTTCACCACAGTCTGACCATAAATACTATTTTTGCAGCAGTTATATGGATTTGGCTCAAAAAGTCTGTATTGTTTTGAAACAGCTCGGATGAGGCAGTTAGAAACAAATTAGCATAGGTGACAAGGTCATGCAAACACAACCCAGCACTACCAGGGTTAAGATACCTGCCAAATGGAAATCTTTTGTTTTTGACGTTGAAGCTGCTCTTTTAATGACATTTTTTTTCTTCCCGCTATTACCTTTTGAATGTAATTATATTTTCAGGCAATATCAAGTTATGAACAGGCAGGAGATTACTACAAAGGTGAAGAATCCAAAAGGTAAGTTCAAAAAGTCTTAAATTGATGAGATTGTAGTTAGTCATTTTTAAAAGTTTTATTAGAATAAACTGGGTAGAATTGTACATGCATGCATATTTTTAACCATTGAGATTCTAAAATCCAAATTTTCAGACAAATGGTTATATATTAACCTATAAGGTGTGATATAATATTGTAATTTCTCAAGTCATGCAGTTTTTCTTTTTTTTTTTATTTATTTACTTATTTACTTATTTATTGGATTGTACATACCCAAAAGCCCATTTACAGAAATGATAATAATAAAAGTAATGTATAAGAACAATATTGTAAAGTAGAATTACCTCTACATCATGCATCTATACACATACAAATAAAAACAAATAAGAACCAATGTAGTTATCCATTCAAGAATCATATAGTATTTCTTTCAGATTTTTTAAAAACTGCAATATTGATAGTCGTGATATATTTGTGTTGTGTGTTTCTAAAAATGAGTTAAAATTACTTTGTGCTTAATTTAAAAGGCTGTGTTTTTTGATGTTCAAATGAAATTGTGCACTAAAAAAGAGTTTTGTGTTTAAGATTTCTTCTTGGAACATTGTAAACTATTTGATTTACTAAATAAGGACAGTCAAAATGACTCTACATTTAAATAGATACCATGAGATTGTGCTGAAGTACTATTAAACCCAATACATACATATGGCCACCAAGTTAGAAGAGTATTCATTTATTTTTATGTTTTGTCATCAGTCTGCTACAATTGTGTAAAATTGATAAGCCAATATTAATTGGTTTCTACCAAGGTCAGATGAGCCTGACCAAAGGACATTGACCATCAAATATTAGCATATCTACTTGCTGAAGACCAGAAGAGCTTATGTGATGGTGTCATGTCCATCATCTGTTGTTTGTTGTCTGTCATCCATTAGCAGTTTATTATCACTACTTCTCCTAAACTTTAAACTTGGAACAAAGTCATTAAACTTGGCACACAGTCTCATTCTGAGGTCAGGTTGGTTCCAAATGAAAATGGTACCCTTCAGACATCCAGTATCACTGTAATGGTGGCCATCTTGAAAACCTTCTTTTCACTGCTCCTACTGAATAGATAGTTATATTAACATAAACTTTTCACTAAAATACATCTGATGATGTCAGGTTGGTTCTAAATGAAAATGTTGCCATTCTGATGTCGACATGGCCACCATGGTAGCCATCTTCCGAATCTTCTTGCTACTCATACGTAGTTCGTTCTAAATAAAAATGGTGCAGATCTTATGGCCAAAATTACCCATGGCCACCATGATGGTTGTGATCTTGAATATTTTATTATCAATACTTCTTCTGAACAGTTGGTCATATCAACAAGGGATTTTCACTAAAAGACTTCTTTTAATATCTACTTGGTCCTAAATAAAAATGATGCTAATCTTACTTCCGACATGGCTGCCACTGTGGCCATCTTGAAATGCTGTTATCACTACTTGTGCTGAATCGATCATCATATTGGCAAGGGTTTTCATTATGATATGTAGTTGGTCCTAAATGAAAACGGTTCTGGTCTAACCTCCAACATGGTGGCCATCTTGAAAATCTTTTTAGCACTACTTTTCCTAAAGGGATGGTCATATTGACATGGGAATTTCACCAAAAGACTTCTTATAAAATCTTGTTGATCTGGTAATACAACATAGCACCATGGTGACCATTTTGAAAATTATGTTATTGCTACTTCTCAAGAAAGGATGGTCTTATCAGCATGGGGTTTTCACTAAAGACTTTGTATGATATGTTGTTGGTCCTAAATGAAATTGCTTCTGATCAGACCTCCAACATTGTTGCCATGACAGCCATTTTGAAGATCTTCTTCGTATTGAGTTGTTTTTTTTTCACTCTATATAGTTGGTCCAGTAAAATAATGGTGCTGATCGCAAATGACTGCTATGTTAGCTACCTTGAAAACCATTTTATGGCCACTCCTGAACAGATGATTGTATTTACATGGGGTGCCCACTGAGGGCTGCTACAGTAAAATATACTTGGTACTCAGGGAAGGCACTTTTAATGTGGAGTAGTCACCCATAGATGCAATTTAGAATTTTTCATCATTTTCATATGAACTCTTTGAGTAATCAAAGTACCCTGGCCTTTCCTGGGTGCCATGTATGTTTTTGTTACTCCGCTTGTACAAATGGGGGCATTGACATGGGTTTTCATGAAAATATGTCTTGCAGTATGTAATTGGTCCCAAATGAAAATTGTGCAGATCAGACCACCAACATGTCCATGCTGTTGTGAATGAGTTTCAAACCCCGACCTGCTTCATATGGGGTCATGTCAGAGGTCACTGATTGAATTTACATACTTCATTGAGCTTAGAAACAAAGTGATTTCTACATATACAAATGAATTTTGACCAGACTTTGTATTTAAATGTTTTTCAATAAATAATTTGTTATTCAGCATTCTGACATTTATTTCATGTGTTACGACTCTATGGTCTAGAAAAATGTAACAGAAAGAAAGTGAAACCAACAACTCAGGTAAAAATAAACAAGCAATTTATTTCTAGATAATTAAGATGAAAAATCAAAAAGACACTTACAGTAATGTGTATCAAAATCCAAATAATCCAATAAGAATTAGTGTCCTAATCACAAGTCCTAAATATAGAATGTTCCGAATTCACGGCTGTATCCTAGAATGTTATGATGTGCCAATGGTCTTCAAAGTCCTGATGTACTAGTAGTCTTTAATGTGCTGATGTCAAAATGAAGTACTCCAAAATATCTCTGAATAAGTTCACATAAATTCCAAAATCATCAATTAAAAATCCAAATGTCTATGAGCACTGTTATAATCCAATGAATATTTAAATAATTCCTCTCTTAAAATTTTGAATTACTTTCCACAACTGTAATAGCTCTTTACAAGACTGATAGTAATGTCAAAACTGAAAAACTGTCCACTAAACATGGTATATATAAAGATTAGTCACATGACAGAATGTTCTAGAATAGGTGTCATCTTAATGGAATTTTACTTGTGTGGACATGTCTTTTTACACATAACTCTAAGGAAATTCCAGTTTTATCTGTAAACAAAATCAACCTTGACCTCAAATTGAGAAAACATTGTTTATCAAAATTTTCCTTTAGCTCAAATCTGAAGTAAACAACCTAATTCAAGGACACTAGTTAAACATGTTTTTTTTCCTGATAAACAACATTAAGATTTAAGCGAATATTAAAGTCAAGAAACATTTATAATTTCCTAAAATATCTATAATATTATATAAACATCATACATAGCACATGGTCTAAGGTCTTGCATCAGGGTTCTTATCAAGAATGGCTTGTGATCATGACAACACAACAAGTATGATTTGTATCAAATGTGATTTGAGGAGATATGTGAAGAATATATTGAATGACACCAGTTTAACAACTTCAAAAACAAAACAAAAAATATTAAACATGGATATAATCATACTTAGCATGTGGATAAATCTTTGACACTATATGAGACGAGCTCATTTGTCTTCTGTTCTTGATATGAGGGTCAAGGTCAATAGCCATGATGAAGATTTTTGTACTGCATATATGTTGTGAAAATGTTAACTCAGACATGTTAGAAAATATTGTTATTACCAAATTCCAATGTTGGAATTTCTTCAACAGATCTAAGATGATTTCAATACTTGGCAATGCAAAAGTGTACAAGGAGGGAAGAAATAGACATCTGTTGGATTCCTGGAAATTCTTTATGGTCAGTCGACTATCAGTCCCTTCGAGGGACCCTTGCTGTCAATACAGTGCTATTTTAGGGCTGTTGTACAGTTGATATTTGTTCAAAAGAAGCTTAAGAAAAGTAGTGTACAAATACATCTTTTGTTCCTGATGATAGTATCATTTAAGCATGTATTGTAATGATGTTATTATGCTCGTGTAATATGAAGAAATTGTTTTTTCAGCTCAGCCAACAAATGTTTATTGAAGGTGGCACAATATTCAGCACAGCTGGAGAGGTATGATAAAGCTGTGGAGATTTATGAAGAGGTAAGGACAGAATGGTAGCACAGTCAAATTAAAATATGTACTTGTATTAACAATATTTTACATTGTTACTGATTAAGTCTCTATAACGGCAGATTAACAAATTAATAAGATGAAAAGACTGATTCTTGCTACTAATCTAAATGTTGCTTTCTAATGTTTACTGTCTTTTTTTGTGCCCTTTGTATGTCTCTTTTTTTGTTGCCCTTTCTAATTTTTTTTTTTTTTTTTTGGCCTTTTCTATGTGTGTAATTGGCATGCCATTAAATAAAAAAAGTCATTTGTTTTGTTAATATTTACATGAAAATATCTCTTTCTAGATTTAACTTTGTTGAATATTAGATGTTATATGACATGCTAAATACCTTCATCCAAAATTAACCAACTGTCAATCGTTAAACCAGTCTGAACTTGCCATCTTAAGGAATTGACCTATTGGTACAGTAATGGAGATAGCTTTGCGTACTCATTCACATGGCAGTTTCTCAAAAGCTCACATTTCTTTTGACATGAACTGCAATAGAGAGTTAAATAAGCATAAGTTAGGTGTTGGATCCTTAGATCTGAATGTACCAGCAAGTATTAAATAAGTTGTATTTGTGTAATCAACCACAGCTAGCCAGTGATAATGTTTGTCAGTGATGAGATGGCAGTTTGTTAGATGGAAAAATTAACTGGTGGTGAACAGTCATTGATTTGCAAATTGCCCGCAGTTTTGTTCCTGATAGTAGTAGTTTTAGGGCCTTTTAATTATTTACTGTTTTTAAGAAAATGTCAGGGCAGCATGATGTTGGGCTTTAGCGAAAAAAACCTGGTAAATCAGGTCCATAAGACTGCTTCCCTTTCAGCTTGTTTTGTGTCAGAAATAATCATTTTCCTTTGTGAAATATTATTTTAATTATGTTGTTAAAATTGTTTTTAGAACAAGTCATGATATTATGTAGTTGCCCACTGGGCAGCCCAGACCCAGGATTCTGGTAGCCACTAAGCTCCACACACAAGATTTGTTCAATCCTGTACATTTTTTAGTCTGGAGAACTTTTGTAACAATGTTGGGAAGACCATCAAGATACATACAGCCCAAGGTTTCATGATAGCTACATCACATAAACAGCCACCTCTGGTATTTAGCCAGTGGCCATCTTGAAAATGTTGTTATTGCTACTCCTCCTAAATGGAAAGTCATATTTGCATGGGGTTTTCACCAGAAGACTAATTATGATATCTAGTTGGTCATGAATGAAAATAGTTCTGATCTGACCTCAAATATGGCCACCATGGTAGCCATCTTGAAAATCTTGTCATCACTACTGCTAAATGGTAAGTTATATCAACATGGGGTTTACACGAGAAAATTTCTTATGGTGTCAATTTGGTCCAGATTGAAAATTATGCTGATCTGACATTCAGTATGGCCACCATGGTGCCCATCTTCAGAATTTTTGTTATCGCTCCTTCTCCAGAATTGATGGTCATATCGACATAGGGTTTTCACCAAAAGACTTCTTCTCATGTCTAGTTTGTCTGAAACGCAAATGGTGCCAATCCTTTATCAGTTAATGGCGTCTATGATGCCTATCTTGAAAATCTTGTTTTTATGAGATTCCTGCTGAATGGATGGTCATATTTGCATGGGGTTTTCACCAAATATCTTCTGCTGATTTTTAGTTTGACTTAAATGAAAATGGTGCCAATTCAATATGGCCATGACAGTGGCTAATTTGAACATTTTATCGCTCAGAACTCTCAGAGATGGTTTCAACACTCCATAGTTGAAAAGAAGAAATGGTCTTATCCTGAATTCCTGGACATTCTTTTCAGACAGTAGAATCTCAGTCCCTTTGAGGGACACATGTTGATGGATTTGCCATGAAGCTTGGTAGATATTATGGTGATTGCCTTGATCCTCCGATTTTTGTTAAGAGTTATTACCCTTTTTGTCTTGCAGCTGAATGCAGTGTATGACATAATCTTTTGAATGCAATTAGTCTCAAAGATTTCATTGGATTGCCATGAAACTTGGGAAATGTTATAAACATATCTGAAAAAATGTATATTTTGACAAATCACTATGCTACTGCAGTATTTGTTATTGCCCTTTTTGACTTGGAGCATATTGTAGTGTATGACAATCTTTTGAGCACAACTAGTCTCTCAGTTTTCAGTGGATCTACATTAAACTGCCTACATGTTATGGTCATCATTTGTAAATGTGTATATCAGCAAATTACTGTAAATTTTGTTAGAGTTATTGTCCTTTTTGTCGTGCAGCTGAATGCGGTATATGACAAAATCTTATGAACACAACTGGTCCATCAGTTTTTGATGGTTCGCTGTAAAATTAGTACACTGTTATATGCAAGTCATCATCTGAAGATGTGTATATCAACTAATAACTTTTGTCACAATTTTTCTTAGAGTTACTGCCCCATTTTGTCCAGCAGCTGAATGCAATACAAGACAAAATCTTGTTAATACAACTTGTCATGCAGTTTTTTATGGATCATTGTGAAACTTGTTACATATAATTGTCATCATTGAAAGATGGTCATATTGAAAAATTTTTGTGCTCCTGCGATTGTTATAAGAGTTATTGCCCTTTTTAACTTGGAGCTGGGATGCAGTATATATGACAGAATTTTGGTAATTCAGCTACTCTCAGTTTTCAGTGGATTGCTGTGAAACTTCTATGGTCATTATCAGAAGATATGCATGCTGACCAATCATTGTACTCGCCCTGTTTTCAGAAGGGTTGTGCACTTTTTTGACTGTAATGATTGTTGTGGTAGGATGTGGGAGAGGTGGAGGTATATTTATGTAAGCAAATCGCTCACCATTCCTCTTGTTTAACTTTGAGAATACAATGACACCTGTATAAGAGAGCCACCTTTAGGACTGGCCAAAACTGGCTGCGATATACATGGAATGTAATATGTTGGATCTAACAAAAATGTGTCTTATTTTCTTATTAAGGTGGCTGTCTTACAGATATGGTTTTTAGATCAGGCTTTCATTGCATGTGCATAGTATGTGTTATTTGTATTTCAGGTGGCAGTGTCATGTATGGACAATTCCCTGCTGAAGTACAGTGCTAAGGATCACTTCTTCCGGGCTGCTATATGCCACATGTGTATTGATACACTTAATGTTCAACAGGCCATACAGAAGTATGAGGACATGTTCCCACAGTTTGCTGATGATAGATGCTGTAAATTGTTAAAGGTATCAGTTTTAGACTATGTACTTTTAGTAATGACAATATGGTGGAATCCATGTTACCAAGATTCTGAATGTAGTAAAAGAATTGAAACTAATGTGTAATCAATATTTTTTCTAGTTTTTAATGAAATTTGGTCTTGACAATTTTGACAAGTCTCCATGGTTCCTAATAAACAGATTCACTAAATATCTTTACAAAAATTGACTTTATCTGATACACAATGTTTGACTTATTCTTTTGAAATGTTTGCAGTATTAAACACAACCTTGCATGGGCAATATATGAACCAGAAAATATAAGTTGCATATCAGTAGTGAAATCATTACAAATTGAATGAGTTCTTTCAACATGTTAGGTCTTAAAAAAATAAGCTAATGTTAACCTTTGTCAGTCTCCCATTAAAAATGGCATTTGATTTGACAAAATATTGAGCAGTATTGACAAAAAGCTATGCAATAAAAGCTTCCACTGCATTTTTAATCCATGAGGCAGTGGTATATAGTAATCCCCGTGTTCATCCATCTGTCCTTCTTTCTGGCACTCATTAGGACAACTAGTCCAGCAGTTTTTAATGGAGTGCCATGAAACTTGGTCAATTTTATGGTCACAACCTGAAGATGCTTATGTCAACAAATCACTTTTCCAATTTTTTATTGCCCTTTTTGTTTTGTAGCTTAGTGCAGAGTATTGCACAATCTTGTTGATGCAACTAATCCTGCATTTTGTGATGGATTGCCATGAAACTTGGTAAATAGTATGGTCATCATCTGAAGATGCACATGTCGATAAATCACTTTGTTCTTACAATTTTTGTTTGAGTTATTGCCTTTTTTGTCTTGTAGCAATGTGTGACACAATCTCCTTAGCACAAGTAGTCCTGCAGTTTTTGATGGATTGCCATGAACCTTGGTAAATTCTATGGTCATCACCTGAAAATGTGCATATCAACACAAATTACTTTGCTTCTGCAATTTTATTCAAGTTATTACCCTTTTTGTCTTTTAGTAATAATCTCATTAGTGCAACAAATCCCAGGTTTTGATGGACTGCCATAAAACTTGGTAAATACTATGGTCATTATCTGAAGATGTGCATATGGACAAATCACTTTGCTCAGTTTTTGCCTTTTTTGTAGGTTAATGCAGTGTCTGACACAATTTCATTAACACAACTAGTCCCACAGTTTGTCTTGCAGTTTTTTTTATGGATTGCTGTGAAACTTTGTACATATTTTGTCATAATCAAAAGATTCAAATCTTTGTGTTTTCTTGATTATTGTATTTTTTTGCCTTTTTTGACTTGCAGTTAGAAGCAATGTATGACAGAATTTTGTGAATGCAACTTCAGTTGCAGATTTTAGAGGATAGCTGTGAAAATTAATACATATTATGGTCATTATCAGAAAATATGTATGCTTACAAATCATTGTAATAATACTATTTTTAGAAGAATTATGTGCCTTATTTGTTATGGGTTCATCTCCATCATGGGATAGGGGTGGGGGGTGGGAGATGTGTTGATATATTTACATGAACAATTTGCTCACCATGTCCTCTCATTTTGTAATCGATCAGAAAAAAATTAAATAAATTAGAATTCTTAGCTTAGCAGTTATACAGTTTTATAAAAAAAAATTCCTCCCATTCCACGAAATTGCTATGTAAGTCGACTTTCAGAGATACGCATACATTGTTCCCTCTTTATAGTGCTGTTCATGGGAGTCATAAAAGTAACCCACATTATAAATGAGGGAGCCTAATACTGAGGGATGCGCCAACAAGGTTATTCAATGATGTTACAATCACATTTTAATTGGCTATCATTAGCCAAGAACTAAAATTAAGTTAAATAATTCAAGCAGTGATGATAAAACTAAATTCAAAGAATTAAATTGGATCCATTACCATACTCTTATTATAAGAAAGCAATGGTATACCGAGGGGCTTTTTAGTGAAGAACCCCATTACATTATGTAGCGTTAAAATATTTTGTTTAATTCTTTATTTTGCGCAAGAAAAGTCCATAAATAAACAGTGTTTAGTACAGAAGTAGGCTTTAAATGTTTGTAACATTATTCTTTGATTCTACTAATTTTTCTTGTGTACGGAAAAAGAGAGAGAGACACACACACAAAGAGAGAGAGCCATATCATATACCGTATATAATCGTGTATAAGCCATGTCCAGATGCAACAACATAGACCCTAATCTGCCATCACATAATGCACCGGAAGATCAGGGTCTATTGTTGTTTGTTTTACTGATTAGTCCTTACAAACTGCATTGACCCAGATCTGCTGTCACATAATGTGCCAGCAGATCTGGGTCTATGCAGTTTGCAGTTGGTATAGGATTATACGTGAGTATATATGGTAGCTATACTATAATATAGTTTACATGTTGGGAAACAAAATGTAACATTTTTGCAAGAATGGTAATTATTTATGGTTTACTGTTACAATTTCAGACCCTGATAACTGCATGTGAGGATGAGGATGTAGATAAATTCACAGATGCAATAAAAGAATATGACAGTATTTCACGACTGGATCAGTGGATGACCACAATGTTTTTAAGAATAAAGAATCGCATAAATCAAGATGACCTGAAATAACACAGACGTGTTGCATAAGAAAGATATTACAAAAATATTCACAGTTGGGGTACAGACGAATTAAACATGGTTCATGCAACGTTGAGAAATCCTTGAATTTCAGGGCTTACAGTTGAAAACTCCATGAATTTCCAGAAAGTTCATTTTATCCTTGAACAGGCCTTGAATTTTGCCCAAAACTCCTTGAACTTGTCAAAGGGAATACAAAATGTTGAAACTGAATAAAATACATCACTTTTTAAAATCAAGATTTTGCTTTTTTCTTATTTATATATTTTCCAAAAATAATGAGTAAATAAATTAAATGGGATAAATCTGGTTTGGTAAAATGTCACACAACACAGGTTGATACCAGATGGAATGGTGACCTTTTGCCGTAGTGGCACACTAATCACATTTACAAATGGATAACTAATTTTGTAAGGAATGTGACCCATCTAGGAATGAGATGTTTTTCAGTTTAAAATGGGTGTATGACCCACTTTCTTTCATAAAAATATACTCCTTGAAAACTTTTGGAAGTCCTTGAAAACTCCTTGAAAAGTCCTCCAAGAAAACCACTCTATGGCTGTACGAACCATGATTAAAGCTCTGCCTATGTTCTTGATTCAATATGTTTACATAAGCTTGTGTCGTTTTGTTTAAATTGTACCTTAGAAAATGATATTGCATGCTTTTCACTTTAATAGTACAGTGAAACCTCTAGAGACCAAAATCCCATGGGACCAATTATAAGTTTTGGTTTTTGAGGGGTTTTCAGTTTACTGAGGTTCTCAAATTTCACCTAATATGAGATGCAGTTAGTTATGTCTCCTTAGTTATGACATAATATGATATTGATCAGTGCTTAGTTAAGGTTTTATTTATATTATCGTGTTTCTGTGTACATTTATACTGTAAGCGTTAACAATAATTTTGATTCAACACATTAATTTGCACTTTTATGTAAATTTACGGGATTTGATAAAATGTTACTAGCCAATAAATGTGAGAGAACATTACTCCCAAATTGTTCATTTGTAGGTCTTTGTCAGCAAAAAAGTCAAAGACTAGGGTATGAGCCTTGTTTTAAAGCCAGTTGATTGAGGGTTATTTAGGTGTATATTATTGGACATAGATGATCGGCAGATAAACATAATCTCCTTTGCTTTGCACAGCCACTGTATTACAAAGTTAACTTTCAAAGCTGTCACTTCAGCCAGGTGTAAAGGCTACTGATTAGCCTGTTGTTTACACTGGCTATTTCCTGACCATTGGTCAACCTCATATCTGGGATCTGGCAGCTACCTGACCATGTTTAGAGTAAGTATCGGTTTTATGAGGTTCATTTCGGTATATAAATTAAATCTGGGACTGAAAACTTGTCTCCGTTCTTAGAGCAGAAGGGTTTTGTTTTGCATAATTTTTTTTTAATTAAAGGAAAAACATTTCAGTTTCAGGAGGATTTTGGTTTAATGAGGTTTCGATCTTGAGAGGTTTAAATGTATTTGATCTGTTCATATAGATACAGGAGGAACATAGTGTCATGTCTCAAAAATGCACATTCTTGTTTGATTTCTACAACCTTTTACATTAAGGAAAATTTTAGAGGACATGACATTTGTGTAAGGCAGTTTTTTCTCTTTGCGGTTTTTGTCACATTTGAATGTGGAAGTTGTGTTTAAAAGTGATGTGAAATTTTTCTCTGTTGTATCCTGATCAATTACCAGTAAAAACAAATTCATCAGTTTTTCCAGTACTTTATATGAATTTGGTCCATGTAGCAATATTGCAAAATAAACTTATTATATTTGCTATTTAATGATACAATGAAACCCCTCAAAACTGAAAACCCTTGGGACCAAATTTAATTGTCAGTTTTGGAAGCTTTTCTGTTTACTGAGGGTTTTGCAGATATGAAAAAAATATGGCTTTTTATAACTGCTTATGTGACGAGAAAGAGAGAATGTAATTATGAGACAACAACTGTGTATGTGTGCACAATATAGGAAAACTTTTTTTTTTTTTTTTTACAGTTAATGAAAAATTAGCTGAAATACAGTCCTCATCTCAAGAAACATTTGAGGAATGAGATACTTTTATAATTCTACTAATAAGTCCATTAGAATTATGAATGATAACCCCTGATCTTGAAATACTCTATAATTTATGATGTTCCTATGCCAAATTCTTCTCCTTGTTTCTTTCATATAGGTTTTGGCATAGATTCATACTTTTTGATCAGTCTAATTTTATCCAGTAAAGATGGTTCAATCCTACGATGCTTAGCTGGTCGTTCTGACATTTTGGACATGCGAGTGAAGACAAATGACAGTTACAGCTACTTAAATGCATGTATGTAATGATTTTTATCCTTCGAAAATCAGTTGAGTGAATCTTATTTTTAGAATACTGTTTACTTGGTCTTCATCTGAACAGCATCAAAAGCAAGGCCACTTGCCTGGTTATTAAAGTCCGGATATTTAATTTTAAAAAAAGTAAAAAATGTTCTTCGGATCATTTATACAAATGAATAGCATCAATTACAATTAGATAATAAGCAAAAAAACATAATCTTTCTTAAATGGCTTATCTACAATCATTTAGTTATTTATAATTGACCTTAAAAGCTAGCTCTTTTTTTTATGGTGCAAAGACTTTAGATAACCTATTGTTGGATACAATATGTGTCGGTGCACTCGTCAAGTATGTTTTAACCTTGTGTACCCTTGGGACATTTTCTCACTGATAGGCTGACTACAGTATTTGCTAACTATAAATAATCTAGTCCAGAGTGTATCAAGAATTTAGCAGCTAAAATACATTTCCAAGTTTGAAGTGAGTTGGGGGGGGGGATTAAATGTAAAATTGAAAGTTAGAATCAAAATTTGTTTCAGTTTTTGTAGTAGAGGGGTTTCAGTTTAATGGGAAAAAAATTATATTAAAAGAACACAGATTTGGGACCCCCCAAAATTTTCAATCTTGAGGGGAGTCCAGTATAACAAGCTTTCGGTTTTGAGGGGTTTCACTGTATTAGTATATATCTCTTGGTAATGTGATTGTTGTCTCGGATACTGATTTGCATTTTTCTCTTATTATCATAATTGGTAAAATGCAAAAGCAACAAACAAGCTACGTTGATCCATTTTCAGTCAACTCTGTTTTTTTAAAATAAACCTTCATGAAATTCTTCAGCATAAAAAGTTCTCAATATTACCACATTAAAGTTCTGACTCCATCTATGAGATTTCTAATTATCTGTTTAAAATGAGCACAGCTTTCAGACACATTTTCTCTCCAGAATTATGCAGAGTCTTTATGATACAGACTTTAGTTACACAGACATAAGATTGAAATGTCAGAAGAAAAGCATTTTTGAAGAACAAAAGGCAATCGTTAGCTCAGATAATGATTTACATACAAACCTGCCTTAAGGATTATTTATATTAAGAAATCACCCATTTTAAACAATCGACTTTCTAAACCATATTATTTCAGAAACAACCTTTACTAAGTAACCACAAGTCTTTGGTGGCCAATTTTCTCACTTCACAAGGGTGGCTTCTTTAGAGAGATTTAACTGTATTCTGTATGATTTTCACAACCCCCATTTGTGGGCCTAAGATCACATGATACATTTAAGTATTGTGTCTCATATATATATATCCCAACTTCCTGTACAATGTTAGAGCTGCATTATGCTTTATGTACCCAATTTGGTCATTACACCATGTATTTTGGCCATATGACTTCAGATGTGCAGAGCAGAAACTATACATCATACTATACATTTTAATTCTTTCTAACTGATAGGAGTACCTAGATTGTTTTATTTTAATTACCAGTAGGTAAAAATATTTAATCAGCTGCCACTAGAAAAAACAATTGATTTATTTTTTAGTTTCCAAAACTTTTTCAAAAATTGACTAAGTCATAAACATTCACATTCATTTTTGAACTGACCCCATAAACATGTAGTTGTAAAGTTGAGGTTACTCACCCATAATATCGGTGACCACTATGCTTTTAATACATGACCACTATAGTGTTAAGACAATTACAGTGGGGGCCCCGTGTGGCCGAGTGGTCTAAGGCGCTCACCTTTACAGATCACTGACATCTCACCTCTGTCCGCGTGGGTTCGAGTCTCGGGCTCGGCCAACGTGGGTATGTGAGAAAGCTTGCCAGTAGCTTCCCGTGGGTCGGTGGTTCTTCCCGGGGTTTTCTCGGGTTCTTCCTCCACCAAATATACTGGCCGCCATGTGCTGAAAAATGGCATTAAACCCATAATGACAACAACAACAATTACAGTGTAATCTAGTTACTCCTATCAGTTAGAATTAATTAAAATTTATAGCTTCTGCTGTGCTTATTTGAAGTAATATGGCCCCAATACAAGGTGTAACGGGCAAAACGTGGATATGTACCTTAATATGTTATACAAAAGAGTATTGGAATACTGTATATACTCGCTTATAAGTTGAGTCCAACTGAAAACTGCAAAGACCCAGATTTGCCATCTCAATATGCGCTGGCAGATCTGGGTTTATGCAGTTTGTTGGGAGTAATCAGTAGAACAAACAACATAGACACTGATCTGCCCAGCATTCTGTGACAGCAGATAAGAGTCTATGTTGTTTGCATTTGGACTTAACTTATAAGTGAGTACATATGGTAATTTACATGGTCAGATGACAGGTTATCAAGTTTTAGTTGCTTTTGCCTGTAAGTGATCTAAACAGTAAAATGCAGTCATCCTATACACTTCTATAATTGATTATTATTTTCTTCTCAAATGTGTAATTGTTGTATTTTCGTTCTCATCAGGAGAGGGTATTATAGGCACTGACTGTTGCCTTCTCGTTATCAAAATATTTAATAATAAATAAATGTTGTGTCTCGTCTTTCCAAAATGGCAAAAAAGATGCTTGTCAAGGGCAAAGGTGTAAATTGTGTTTCTGTCATTTGATATTTATTGCACATGTTGTCATATTCCTTTTTCTCAGGAAAATTTATGACAAAGTATTATTTAAAGCTAATTTTAGCATATCTGTCATTTAATAAATCAAGAGGATAAATGAAGCTTAGGTGTATCACCTGATACCTGATCATGCAGGTAACATCAAATGGTATATTGGCAATGCCAAGAGGTATTGCCCAATACATGGTCATGCAAGTAACATCATGTTGTATATTGGTCATACTTAGATGTATCACCCAATACATGGTCATGCAAGTAACATCATGTTGTATATTGGTCATACTTAGATGTATCACCCAATACATGGTCATGCAAGTAACATCATGTTGTATATTGGTCATACTTAGATGTATCACCCAATACATGGTCATGCAAGTAACATCATGTTGTATATTGGTCATACTTAGATGTATCACCCAATACATGGTCATGCAAGTAACGTCATGTTGTATATTGGTCATACTTAGATGTATCACCCAATACATGGTCATGCAAGTAACATCATGTTGTATATTGGTCATACTTAGATGTATCACCCAATACATGGTCATGCAAGTAACATCATGTTGTATATTGGTCATACTTAGATGTATCACCCAATACATGGTCATGCAAGTAACATCATGTTGTATATTGGTCATACTTAGATGTATCACCCAATACATGGTCATGCAAGTAACATCATGTTGTATATTGGTCATACTTAGATGTATCACCCAATACATGGTCATGCAAGTAACATCATGTTGTATATTGGTCATACTTAGATGTATCACCCAATACATGGTCATGCAAGTAACATCATGTTGTATATTGGTCATACTTAGATGTATCACCCAATACATGGTCATGCAAGTAACATCATGTTGTATATTGGTCATACTTAGATGTATCACCCAATACATGGTCATGCAAGTAACATCATGTTGTATATTGGTCATACTTAGATGTATCACCCAATACATGGTCATGCAAGTAACATCATGTTGTATATTGGTCATACTTAGATGTATCACCCAATACATGGTCATGCAAGTAATGTCAAGTTGTATATTGGTCATTCTTAGATGTATCACCCAATACATGGTCATGCAAGTAATGTCAAGTTGTATATTGGTCATTCTTAGATGTATCACCCAATACATGATCATGCAAGTAATCTCAAATTGTATATTGGTCAGGTATCACCCAATACATGGTCATGCAGGTAACATCAAATTGTATATTGGCCATGCTTAGAGGTATCACCCAATACATGGTCATGCAAGTAAAATTAAGTTGTATATTGGTCATTCTTAGATTTATCACCAAATACATGGTCATGCATGTATATAATATCCAATACTGGTTAAACAACCATTATTGTGGTTTTGTTGTACACATTTTTGTTAAACACTGATTTTCTATTCTGAAGACCTATTTTGGTACTTAAAGTACACAAAATAGTCTTTCTGAAACAAAATTGAAGTTTTGGTTCATTAATTAGTTGACACCACATGTGACAAACATTTTAACTGTGCATCTGTCATTTCTGTTGTATATTGGTGCTGTTATTAGCACAAAATTAAATGGACTTTGAAGCACATGCTTATGTGACAATGATTTCTTACCAAATAAACATTTTTATTCCCAAAATTATGTGGAGTATTATCTCAGCCCTATATGATATAAGTGGTACCTAAAGCTTATAAATTAAATAAAAACAAATTTGCAACAGCAAAAATTCTCATGCATTTTTATATCCCCAAACAAATATTTGAATTCTTTTGAGTGGTCTCTTTTCTTACTGGTAACTTTTGGTGTAGAGCAGTAAACTTTGGACAGATCATACATGTCTTAGATGCTTAGGACTCAAAAGTCATGAATTCAAGAAATTTAAAGTTTTTATACTGTATGAAAGTTACAAAGTCTTCTTGCAAGTCTTTTGATAACAAATAAGCCGAGTCAGTAATTACATATTAATATTGTCTGAGCAGATTGCAGGATACAGGTGTTTCTGTTCAGGCAGTGATAATGGAAGCAGTACCAGTGTTAAAACTCTGTTAAATTTTTTAGTTCAAATATTTTAGTCAAATAAAGCATAGTGCATAAGCAAGACACGCATGTCTCATGGAACCATTAGTAGGTTATTTGCATGTTGTACTATTGAAACTAACTAATATATAAAGTAATGATATGTATCTGATGCTATATTTTTTGTATCTACACTGTATCTACACTTTTTGGATATAGGAACAAAGTGATGGACAGACATGTTTCATAGGGACCAAAAACATTGATGTGTCATCATTAAACACATCTTTTTCATGAACTCAGCATAAAAGAATGGATGAGCTTGTAAGTAACCAGAGGTAATGATAGGCAAATAAATCTAAATCAGACCAACATGATTAGTGAAATTTTTAAATCCTCTGCATGAATTACATTAGCATTCCTAGTGAATCACACTAGTACATCAACTGTTGTTTTAACCCCGGGTCCAATTTTGTTTCACTCATGATATTGGGATTTATAAAATCAGATAAATCCTCTACTGAATTTTGCAGCCACTGTTAAATATTTTGTATCCTTAGTTTTATATTTTCATACTACTACTATTACTTACACTATTCTTCTTCCTTTATTTGCATTGAATATGATCTTAATTGTCCAAAATCATTTCACATCTTTATATCTTGTCAGTCTGTACAAAAGATTATTCCAGACAGAAAGAAACTTTATTCTACGAGATTGGTGCTAATTGTAAATGTTTCCAGGAGAATGTAGGTTAAATAAGACATTTGTATGCTCGAATATTTGCAGAGATGCCAACCATTCCAATTATGATGGAATCATTCCTATTTTTAACCCCAGATTACACCCTTGCAATCACTTATGTCAGATTCAAATTCACTGGTAAGATCAAATTGTATTTAGGTGACACCAGAATATCTAAATAACCAAAATGCTTGTAATGTTAGTCTCCATGAACCAGACCACTCACATGGCTCTGCTAGATCTTCACCAAATGACGGTATGGAAAAAAGACTGTTTTCCTTGTAACACTAAAACAAGGCTTTCCCAAAGGTTGGAAAAGTGATCTGATTGGCTGATGAGGTGTGGTGATGTAATACATCCTTGTGATGTTGAGATGACATCTTGTTTCATCTAAACATGGTCAGTTTCACTGGCTGATTGAGACACACTTCCTGTATTGAAGTATGTTTACAAAATGATGTTTACTAATATCCATTTAAACTTACAACAGAATTTCAGTTTGAAATGAAAAAGCAGATCAAGATAAACTTTGAGATAATTAAAAATGTCTTCGTAGTTTTGCTTCTACAAATTTTGACGAAAGCACCTTCTAACAGCAATCAATAAAGCAATTTACCAGACCCTTGTTTGGTGGAGATCTCACTGAGCCACATGAGAGTCTGTTGAACTGTCTGATTATAATTCTTTTAAAGAGTATATGAGCACTTGTATCACAAAAACAATTGAATATGGACCTTTTGGAAATAATGTTGGATTACTGCCCCAATTCACCCAAGAAAGTTCAATAAAGATGTTGAAATGAAAGTGACAATGGGGATTATATATTGATGCCAAAAATAATGTGCTCTTCAGAAATTTCAAACAGAACACTCAAGGCATCAACATTCAGTCTTTTCTTGATGGACTTCATCATGTCACATTGCAGTAAAGATGACTGTAGGAACCAAAAAGCACTTTGAATCCGTAAAGTTTAATACTTAAATTGTTGGGTAAAAATTTGAAGTATTCCTATTTTCATGTCAAGTTTGTTCAGATTCAGATTTTATAATGCTGGTGTTCCTAGTTCTTATATGGTAGGGGTTGGCATCTCTGGATCTGTAAAATCAACTTTTATGTTTATGTAGAATAAATGTTCTTTCTTGATATTTTAAAATGTATATGAAGAATATTAAAGAAATATTATCCAATCGTTCTCATTATTTGAACTTTTTTGGGAACATGCACAAAAAGAAAAAGCCTTAGAAGACACCTCCCTGTAAAGGGCACTTGCCCCTCAAGACAGTATATGTCCCTTTTCTTATAATTATTATCACTTTAAACCTCTATATAGGGGGCCGGGGTGGCCGAGTGGTCTAAGGCGCCCACCTTTACCGATCACTGCCATCTCACCTCTGTCCGCGTGGGTTTGAGTCTTGGGCTTGGCCAGTGTGGTTATGTGCGAAAGCTTGCCAGTAGTTCCCGTGGGTTGGTGGTTCTTCCCAGGATTTTCCCAGGTTCAAAGCACTTTGCAAGCCCATTCCACTGTTTTATATAACATTTAATCATTCGTAACAAAATTAAGATAAAATATGATTTTGGGGTTCCATTTGTACTTTGTTTTATTTGGATTTGTCTTTCTACATGTGATGTATCAATTGTATATACTACATACATGGTTGAATAATGTACAATATGGTAATATTGGTGGAAGTTAACATGAGTGAGCACATTGTTAAGCTGTTAGTTTTTGGGGGTTTTTCCTCTGTTCCAGCAATTGGCCACTGTGATTATTCTGTTATTGAATTTCAATGTGGATATTATTACACTCACGTTTATCCTATATTAACCATTTACCTCATAGCATTTGTTACTGTGTAGGCTATCGATATACATGTGCCAAAATCAGAGTACAGTGTACTATAAATAGAACACCTGTTACCTAAATGATTCTGTGACTAGGCTTGACTGTAAAATTGAGAGCAGTGTAGTACATGTCAAGTTCAACATAAATTTTAACCATCTTACCTTTTTTGTACAAATTTGTTCTCTGTAGATAGGTTTAAGAATAAAATCTGATCTTTATAGTTGTATAATTATTTTTCACCAAATTTTTTTTATATGCCTTAAAATCTTGAGACTGTTGGTTCAACATCAAGTCAGTGAAGCAGTGTGACCAACCGTAGCCGACCTTTCTCAACATCTAAATCTACCAGTTCATTGTCTACATCTGTATCATTAAATCATCAGAATTTTTTGAGGAAGATTGATAGTCTTAGCTATTATAATTGTGCTATCATAAATGAATCCTTCAAAATTTTAAAACCCAATGAATGAAAACTTGTATGAAAAAAAAACTTTGAATAATCAGTTTTAATTGTATCAGTGTAATGGACTATTTCCATTCATGATTTATCTTTGTTCTAAAAGAAAAAAAGACTTGGTGTTCAGTAATCAAAGCTGGTTTTGTTGTGGCTGCCGATTAAGTTCAGCTGTTTCCTTGTATGGTGAATATGTAATTTTGTTATGTTAGAGTTAAGTTGTCTGTATATTGAAGCTAGTTCTGTCATTCAAAATCATCATCATGACATTATATGCTTAGTACATGTTTCTCAACTTTTTTTTTTTTATTCGTGAAGTATTTTCAAGTTATTAGGTAACTCTTTTAAGTCTCCTTTTTAAGCCATCTCTGGAAATCATAAACACTTGAGTTTAAGCTGGAGATATTGATTTGACCAGTAACAAATGATGTTACTTTTGAAAACTCATTTCTGATTGGCCGATAGTTGAAACTCATTATGAAACTCATAGTTTTATGATCTCAAGGCATGAAGCCTACAGTGGTTCATAAGGCTGAAGTTTTCATAAGGCTGAAGTTTATGCCAGTATCCATGCTGTGAACTTACTAAGAGCATATAACTCTCCCTGCATGGTACAACCCTCCAGCTTTTGCTCATCGACTGTTGGGTCAACAGCTGGAACAAGTGAAGGTACAACAGCCAGGGCCATTGCAGGGTTCAAACCCAGTACCTTCTGATTCAGAGTCTGCAATAGTAACTAGGCCACACAGCCAGTCACGGTTCATATGGTTCTGTATTCTGGAAACAAATTTATCTCAAAACTCAAACTGAAGCTCAAAGTTCCAAAACTTTTACATTTTGTAACTTTTATTAAAATTAAGTCAGACTCATTCAACTTTAAAATCCATCACAAATCCCAAACTAATGCAGGTGCTAATTTTTCAGATAGGATGCCTAGAGCAGACATCTCAAAAGACACAACACAATATTTTTTAATGCTCCCACAGCTTGCAGCGGGGACATTTTGATTTGGTCATGTTCATCCATCTGTCCGAAGAAGCTTCTTTGCAAGATTGCATAAAAGCCACTACCAATCAAATTTTACTAGCATATTTTGTATTCATATGCAAAACACTGGAGTAGATTTTCAGGCCATTACAGCAATTTTCCAATTTTGTATGCACATTTTTTAACTTTCAGGACAAGATGCTTTGATAAAAAGCTCATCTGCATGATTAAGCAATTACCACAAGGTAGACACATGAAATTTAATAGATTTCTTCAGATTCACATGTAGATAACCTGATTAGATTTTCAGACCATTATAAGAGTTTTCCAATTTTTACACTTTTAACTTTTTGTACTTTTATTCACGAAAATCTTGTTATCATAAAAAATTCAGCAAAAACCACTTGAGATAGACAAATGAAAATTGGTAAGCATGTTTGTATGCATATGTAGATGACATGAATAAATTTTTAAGCCATTATAGCAATTTGTCACATTTGCATAATATTCTCAACTTTTTGGACTTTTTCGTTTGCAGTGGGGGCATGTATGTTTTGCAAACAAATCTAGTAGTGTATGAAATCTTCTTGACATTTATTTCTTAGTTCTGGGCTGCATGTATCAGTGGGTTGTCATTAAACTTAGCAACAGTGTCCATGGAAGTCTTGCAAAGTGGTAAATAGGTAATGAGTCAAAAGGTTCAAGTCAAATAAGATAAAATATCTTTGGTTAGACTCGTATGATCTGAATTTGTTTTAACTGACTCTTCACAAATCTAGGAACCATTATATAGTAATGTAGAGATCACTAATCATATGGATAATTGAATCAATAATTAATTTGTATGCATAAAACACTTTCTTTTCATTTCTGATATGTAATATATCTGAAATTCGTTTAAAATATTTTTTCTAAGTATGCTGTTTGCAACAAATTTTTGTAAAAGAAAGACACTTCCAGCAATCTATTACCATCCCAATGGAATTGGAGTAGCGACCATATAGAGCGGATAGAATTGTTTGCATTATTTTTTCCTACTTATTGTACCAGTAATCATATTTTCACCCCATCTCACACATGAATGGCCAGATATAGGTACCACTTTTAAATGGACAGCGTCAATACTGTCAAGGACTGTGTATTCAACTGAAATACAAGTTTGTGTTAGGCATGCTAAGGCTCTTATCTTGCCGGCATACATTAAAAGTTACATCATCATAAAGACATTCACAGTCAAGCACCAGTATTCAAACCTGATCTCTCAGCTGTGGCTAAATGAAAGAAATATATATGTGTGAGAAATACGAAAGGCTTGCTAACATGATGTCATTTCACATTGGTAACAGCAACCTATTACTGATATAGTAGTCTTACTAGTCGTTATTTCCTCAAAATTCACTCATATATAAAGTTTTCTTATTGTAGCAGCATCAGTGTATGACAGAGATATAAATGCTTACTTTTTTTTTAAAATCTGATTTTTTACCATAGTGCTAAATAAAGCCCCTATGTTTCTACATTTGGTATAGCTGTCATTGCACATACATGTACTGTGTTCCTGGCCTAATTGGTAAAAGAGTTGGCTAATGAACCTGAAAGTGAAAGTGACATAGTAAACAATAACAACAATGTATTTCAATATGGTGTAGCATGTATTTTAATATTTGTAGCTCTTCTGCACTTTTTATGTAATGAAGATAAGAAACGAATCATGTTGATTTTTGTTTTATTTTTCATCCCAGCATAACTATTCACATATATTTTACAGCTGTAACGATAAACATATTGAAAGATTCCCGATATGTACTAAAATACACTTAAACAACTGTATATGAAGCCGTATCACAATTGGATGAAATTATCCAAATGTTTTAAAAAGAATGTATAGTTATGTAAATATAATTGGAAACATTTAGCATTTACTAATTAATGTCAGAAGTATTAACATGTTTCATCTTTAGAAAAGTATGTTTTCTGACTGGCGAAGCAAATATCTCCTAATTCTATGCATGCAATCATCACAAATCCAATTCTTGTCAAGCACTTTCTTTCAAGAACTTCCTCTTCTAGTTTTCTTTTAGATTTAGCACATCTGCCATAAATCATGGGATACTTTCTAAGACAGAAATGAATGACATAAAATGTAAGTTCCTGATAAAGGCTCTTAAGGAAATTGACACATACTACACAAAAAAAACCTTGGCCTATTTGGAGCACTAACATCTCGGCATTCTCCCCAGGCCATTTACTGTTGCAGTTTCAATACACTATCATTTCAGTCTATAGTGCTTTTGAATCCTCCAATATGCTATGCACCAGTGCCGATGTGCTTTTATGTTTCCCACTATCCTTAATTATTGTTAATTGCACATTCTATCACCTAATTTCAAGCTATATTGTTCATATGATACGCTTCATGGTTATATAATTAAGATAATCCAGGATAATTACCCATGCAGCCATTATCTTTTGTACCTGGCTTGGCCTGACAGCTGGTGCATGACATTGGATGCTAGTTTATCTTTGCCTTGACATAGTCATGTGATTCGTCTGTGATGATGGAGTCTGTTGGTAGTGTGTGTTATATTTCATTGATTTATACTACCAGCTCAAAAGGTGTGACATTATTTTAAAGTTTGACGAATCCTTAAATCTCATTCAGTACGTTGGACACACCACCATAAAACAATGTACAATTATCCAGCACCCAGCTAACCCTATTTTAACCTGGCTAAGAAGATCAGTTGCAGAGTTTGTGAATGCATATCAGACAGCAGGATTTCTCCCATGAATGAAAAGTAAGATCCCAAGAAATAAAAGTCTGGGTTCAACACTAAATGGAAGATTTCCTATCCTTGGGTAGAGATCATTGGTAAGTTTTTCATATTACTAACTTTTGGTTTAAATCTAATTAGCAACAGGTGAGGTGGGGTGGGGTGGGTGGTGGGATGGTTTCAAATTTCTTGATAAAATTTCATGAATGAAAATTGCATCTCACCCATGAGTTGCTCATATATTTACATAGTATACTCTGAGCAAGAAAAAAATAGTTTGATCAAGAAATCTAAGGTGGGTGCTGCCCTATGAATGTTTCTTTATTGGCCTATCCAAGTAAGAAAAAGCCATTTTTATCTTAAAATTTTACCTGGTTTGAAAACATGAAAAGAAAAATTTTGTATTATTCCTTCCTTTATATTTGAAATATTTCTCCAACAATAAGCAACTAGTGCTTAATGTGTCTACATCTGATAAATAAAAAAACACTTCTGAACAATATTCTAGCCCTCTGATATTAAAGGAATCAAACCATAGCAAACATACTAATATATTGTTCTTTATGGAAATGAATAGGTGTTATATTAGTTGTTCTGTCATTTTTATTTAAAAACATATGAATGTCTTGACTCTTGAAGGATTCATCCTTGGTAGTTCACTTAATTAGGAATCAGGTAGTTTTGTATCTTTTCTTACATCCATTAAATAAACTTTATCTTTCATTTTTATTCAGACCGTGAAAGGTCCTTTTCAACCATGAATATGATCAAGAGTGTGTTCAAGAACATGCAGTCACAGAGCATGGTTACTACAGCCCCGAGTGAGTTGTTTTTCAAGGACTTTTCATGGACTTCCAAAAGTGTTCAAGAAGTATTTTTCTCACAGAAATCGAACTTTATATGTTATTTTGTTTATCACTACATACAAAAGTAGAAGACAAAATACACAACTAATAAGTTCACCACTACAGCAAATGAATGCTCCACCATCTGGTAACTACCCATGTCATGTGTCAACAATCCAATTTTATCCCATTTTATTTATATATTTATTCATTATTTTTGGAAAATAAGTAAATAACAAAATTTCTGAATTAAAAAAGTGATATATTTTATTTATTTTTAGCATTTTTATTTCCTCAAACCAATTAAAGAGTTTTGGGAAACAAATTAAAGGAGTTTTTCAACAAACTTGAGAATTTTTCAAGGTTGTACAAACCATGCAGAGGGTGCTCAATACCATGTGGCCATTAGCACAGCAGGTCTTTGCCTTAAGGACTTTGACTTTAATGTGCTAGTTAAAAGATATGGAGAAGTGATGAAAAGAAATATATCTATTATTTAAAGTCAAAGTCTCTAATGAAATATGGCATGAAAACATGATGTAACTTGGGAACAATAATTAATATTATGCAAATATATACACATTTTTTTTGTACTTCGTTGATTTTTTTTCTCACTTTTATAATAATAACCTGCTTTTTTTTAAACATTCTGTGATGCTACAATGTGCATACCCTGATGCTATCAAAAACTCTTGGTGTGAAAACTGTGGCCACCCATGTTTATTGATGTATAGCCTAGAGTTTTAATGTCATAATACACAAGATAATACATGATATTAGAACAGCTCATGATCAAAGATGTGAGCCTTGGATACTGTACAAAATTTTTGTACATCTGAAAACTGGCATTCATAAAAAAATACATCTGTTGTGTTAGCCAACATTCATGACCATACAAATAATGTAGGATTTAATATTTTTTGAAGGGGTATATAATTAACAGTACCCTTGAGTTGATTAGTACTTGAACATGCAAGATGCATACTTTATTGACCTAGACACAAAAATCACTACAATATATACTGATAGCATAATAAAAGACCTTTTTTGCAAAGATATAGGATCATTCTGCTGGGCAAAAATCTTAATGACACATGCTCTGCATAGTATTCTGAAATTCAGTATAAGGAAAGAAATGAGAAACATTACTTTCAGCTCAGAATGTGTCAAGTCAACCACTAAAACAGTGTTATTTACAAAACTAATCTATGCAGTTTTAATTAATGGTATTTCATTTAAAGTCAGATGTACCTGGATTATGTTTTCAAGTAAAGAGATCACTAATAGAAACAAACAAACAAAAAATCTCTAAGCACATGCTTTACACATTCTAACATGTAGCACAAAGTTGAATAAATATATTTCAATGAAAATATACAGAATCACTCTAAAGTGTGAAACCTAAATAACATTGACAAAGTACATCATGTTTGGTCATTTTTCTAGAGGATTATTCACCTCTTCTGGTGGACACTGAAAAACAGCTGGTAAATTAAAATCAAAGCATTGAAAATACTGGTTCCTTAGAGGGATCGGTTAATACACTACATTAAACAGGATTAAAGGGATAAACATAAATTTTTAAGATATTGATAATCATGTTCCATTTTTATTATAAACAAATACCAATATTCCTTTAAAAAATTTAAATTTTAATATTACATGTATAAAATCTTTTGTTCTCTTTATCTCTTAACAGAGAATTGATTCAGAAATTCATAAAATATTTAAGCAGTTACCTTTATGAGCATTTTGTACCAAAAGTATGCTGCATTGTTTTAAGTATCACAAAGAATCTGTCAAACTATATAAAGGTGGTAACCAATCTGTCTAATAATATCCTCTTAGGATTAAGGTTTGAGTTATATCCCTTTAGATAGCTTCTCTGATTTTCCAAGGTCAAAAGACATATAGAGCTAAATATAGAAATGTATCTGTTATTAGAAACATTCACTATTCTTAGAGGGTTTGAAATTCCTTCTAGCTAAAAACTCTCTCTAGTTTTTCCCCACATGCTAATGATTGATGAGATGGGTAAGGATGACCTTTATCAACCTTGGTCCTGATCCTCTAGCTACCTTCAGTTGTAAATTTAGCTTTCTTTGACTGGTTATTTCATGAATTTATCTTCCTGCTGACTAATTCAAAAGTAGGTTATATAAATGGTAGCTGGTCAATTCTCCTCAAAGTATTTTTTTAGTTTCTTCAGTGTAACCATTTCTTGTGCAGTGTTAATCTAGCAGTGTCACTCACTGTATGTTTAATTGCAAATCCAGTTATCTGAACTCATGGTTTATTACCAGTTTTATGAGGTTGAATATCACTATGAATTTCCGGTTGGTAAGTTAGCAGTACTATCATCACCCACAGGTGTAACAAAACCTGAAACCACAAAGAAAATAATATTTTGAAAACTGCCTGTCAATAGCATTCTACTGAATTAGTGTGAATCAATATGTTTTAGTGTCTTAAAAATGTACAAATTTAGCGATTCAAGAGTTTTATAACAATTTTCTTATTAGCTATATACATTGTTGCCATTAAACTCAATAACAGTTTTATATACACCACTCCCTTGATAACTCGCACCAAGATAACTTGCATACCATATTATACCAGCCCCTATTTGTTGAATGTGAAGAAAATCACGATCAAAATTGGTAAATTAAACCTTGATATATCGCTTGTTTTATCATCAAAACAGTGGTTAGTACCCAGAAATTTGAATCATATGAAATTCTCAACTCTTAATAAGGCATATATTTTGTTAAATTTTCTTTCCAAAACAACATTCTCAGTACACTGTCAATAACAATATTTGACAAAAGTTCAATCAATGAAAAAATGTCACTAATGCCTACCTTGGGGAACACTTTAATAAATAAATAAATACCAATTAAATAAGTTCTGTCAAATGAAATTCGTGTTTTAGTTCTATCTTTTAATTTGGTTTTTAAGTGTAATCATCATAAATGCAATATGCTCTCTTGTATCCAAACATGAAAAATGTCATTCTACCATCACAGCTATGTCCATGAGTATTTCTGTGAGAACCTAATTAAGTGCCAAGGGCTATTCCTGAAATAATGGGGGGGGGGGGGGGGGGGGTTTGGAAGGCACTTTTTATTTTCACCCCCCACCTTGGATGAAATATATATTTCTTCAAGCACCACCATGCATGAAATTTGTTTGTGGAAATTCAACCTAGCATGAATGAATATTAAAATAAAAAGCAGTCCCTAAGACGACTTGTTTTCATGAAATTTTTCAGGATCTAGGGCGCACTATACAGTGTTTGTTTATGCCCCTGAGACAACAATTTTGTTTAACCCTCCATAGTTCAAGTTTCCTCTGACCCTTCCCACCCCATTATAGATATTTGGACATTTAAGTTGGGCTGTGGGATCAGAATGCATTACCTATCGACAAGTCGGAATTTGCCAACGATGCCCGATGTTGGTATAGGGTAGCTACTTACTAGCAGGCCTAGCAAACTTAAACAAACCTTACATAGCGCCATACCTGCATCAAATCTATAAGAGGATGATTTATTTTCTCAGAAATTCTGAGTATAGCATTCATTTTATGTGTTTAATCCACTGACAGACAAGACGAAACTACAGCATTGATGAAGTTTTATCTGGTACTCGTCATTTGCATTGCTAGTCACATGACTACCCAACTCTCGCAACCTGTCCATGACATCAGAGGTTCAAAAGGCATGTGATGCCAATGAAAACCCCCTTTCCTAAGTTGTACAAAAAATTTGAAAATTTTAAATGAAAAGTCGTGTAATGTTTGTAAAAAAACAAAAGGAAACATAAGTTTTAATATATTTAATCCAAGAACAACTACCAGAAACCTTTCGATGTCGTAGCAACCTGGTCAAAGCCAGACTCATAAAGCAGAGTGCATGTGTCAACAATATTTTTGTTGGTCTCACATGACTACTGTGTTGACATGTGCTCTCTGCTTGCTCAATCGGGGTTTCTCCAGGTTGCTGACCCCAGACCCCAATATAAATGTCTAAATATCTAAAACGGGGTGTTTTTTTCTTTATCATGTTGCCCTTTTATGCTGGTTTTGGTTCCGTATCATTTGCATCATATGCTGAAAATCAACACCAGGAATTAATTAAAAATCATTTTTGACCCAATCATGCAAATTTTGTAAATTAAAAACACCACCAGCTATAATATTTTATTTGTAGTGCCATTCAACCCTCCCACACCATAATTTATGGAATAGCCCCAACCGTGTTTTGATGCGGAAGTATTTGTTGTATTGTTACAATTAAAAGCAGACCTGGTTTGTATTATCATGTTAATTATGTATTTTTTATCAAATCAAATAAAGGGGGTGGAATAAAGAAAAGTTAAAGGCATGCAAATCCTACCTACGTACGAACTAGCGGTCATCGTCGTGTGTCAGGTGAACTCATTTAAATTGATCAATTGAACACTGTTATAAATATTATTGTGTAAGTAATATCATTAAACTACTTTAAATTAGTCTACTCATTCAAAAATGTGATCAAAGATAGCAAGGCAACCAAGCGAAATTAGTACTTGGTGAATAAAAAACCTTTGTTTCACAGATACGGTTCATTATGGAGAAGCTAGTTCCAAAGTTTGTAGTGAAATTAAAATTCCTAAATTGGCACTTGGAGATTTCTTCAAGGATGAGAAGAAGTTTCACTATTACTTGCTATGAAATCACAGCATCAATATTTTACTAATAGAACAATTTTCAAAAATCAAGTTTTGATGTAAACAGTTGTTTCACGAAATAAATGTCCCTTGTTTTGTTTTTTTTTAAATCTTGTTTTGTGAATCGACAACAACAAAAAGTAGTGACATAATACACAATGCTTTTGCACACACATAATGGTTGTTGAAACCTCTTTGAGTATTGTTGTTAATGATCTTTCAGAGGTTGGGTATCTTAAAAATAAAGGTAATTTATACCAAGAAAGTGAACAACTTCATTATAAAAAGCTCTTTATTGACAGTTATTCCCAACATGATTACAAAACAATTATTCAGCCATTAAACAGGTCCCATTACCTCCCCTCCCAGTTTTCTTTATGTCCAGCAGGGATGGTATCCCCTTCATTTTTTTGAGGTTCCTCTGTAACTCATGACCTTGCTTATAGTGTGGTCTATGTTTTTGGACCCCATTGTGCACTAGTTATCGAGGAAGATGTGTATTTGTGCTGTTGTTGCTAATTTATAAAAACTTTCAGCTTATGAACATTTTGTGGATCACAGAACCTTTTACTAGTATGCCATATTTCTCTAAATGTAAAGTACTGAAAAAGTGTGCGCTCAGTGACCAACAAAACAAAAAGGCAAGTTGGTCAATTAAAGGTGACTTCTTAATCCAACTTTGACTTTAAGAGTCTTGTAATGAATGATTCCAACATTTTAAAGTTTCAACTAGCACAAAGACTGTAACTCTAATTAAATTTCAGATTCAAGCATTGAAAATCAAGTTATAAATAACGAGGTAATACAGTGAATTTCCTATTATACCTAAATGTTTGACTCCAATTTTCTAATAAATGTACTTTGTATGTTACTTTTTTGTATCTTGCTTTATTCAATTATGTAATACAGGGTAGATGTTTTCAGTTTTACTTAATTCTTTTACAGACAGTCAGTTTACAAGTGCACAATTCTTTTTTAGTAATAAACAAGCTTTTAAAAAAAAAAAGTTTGAAATTTTGGCAACATTGGATTTTTTATAACTCTAATTAAGCTTAATCGTGATTTAAGGATTTGCAAAGAAAGTGCTTTCAGTTGTTAGCAATGAAAAATATTTTATTTATTCATATAACAATTTGTTTTTGTAAAGCTCGTACAGTTGCCTTCCTTGGGGCCTTCATTTTATTAGTATCTGACACTTGGGCAACCATGCAAGAGACAGTGACATAGCCAATCATTATTTGTTTTTCATGACAACTGCTACCAACATCCTTAAGAAGTTATGAATTGTGATGAGTTACTTTTTAACTGATTATTTTTTGTAGGAATTTAATTTTCACTATATTTGTGATAAATCAGTCTTCTGCAACAATAAAACACGTTTTTTTTCTTTTAAATATAAATAATAACAAATAAATAATAATGTCCAAGAGACAGAAGCACAAAATTAATACACTGCAAAAAATAGTACAATTGGAAGCACACAATTTTTGCAGCCCAAAAATACCTGATTATACAAAATCAGTTCTATGATTAGTTTTGTTTAATGGTAATTAAACAATTGTAACCTGATGCTGATAAGTATATTCTTGTCTGAAAATTGATTTGTATGGATATCTAATATGACCTTTACTTACCATGTAAACGATAACAAAGACTCTTGCAATGGGATACCGTCTTAGGAATACACCAAGTCTTATGCTGAAACATGGAACACAGTTCATCAGGTAGATTATTTGGTTTTAAAAAATGATTCACACTCTACTGGCTGAAAAGACTTTGTAGGAATCCAAGCTCATTTATTCTTTTTAACTGCCAAGTGTTGAAATCATTTCTGATATTCTTGAGTGATAAAAAGATTTTCAAGATGACCACCATGATGGCCATATTGGATGTCAGATGGGCATCATTTTCCTGTATGACCAATTAGATACCACGGGTGTCCTTGGATGAGACATGAGAATAAGGTTCTTGACATGAGAAAAATGTTTTTGTGGTTCTTCTCACTCTAATGTCAAGAACCTTGTTTAAGAACTGACAAGAACCTCATTCTCGGGTTAAGAACTTCCGCCATCTCTGAAGCAGGAGTAGACAAGAACAAAGATGGTGGAACATACCAAGCAATGATCTGCCATGTTATCTATTCCAAGATCAACTCAAGTGTTATTGCGAGCACACTCGGGAACAAGTGAGAACATATGAGAATATGTTCTTGGCGTTTAGGCACAATCCCAGAAAAGGTTACCCAAAGATGGCTTATAAGAAGTCTTTCATTGAAAAAACTATCTCAATATGACCATCCATCCAGAAGGAGTAGCAATTACAATATTTTCAAGATGTCAGATTGGCAAAATTTTCATTTAGACCCAACTAGATGTCATAAGAAGTCTTTCTGTTAAAACCCCATGCTGATATGATCATCCATCAAGGAGGAGCATCGATAACAAGATTTTCTACTTTGGTGGCCATATTCGATGTCTTAGCAGCACCATTTTCATTTAGTACCAACTAGACTTCTCGATGAACCTGTGCATGAAGTTTCATGGCAATCCTACAAGTAGTTCAGGAGGAGTATTAATAACAAACTTGTGCTAATGGACATAAGGATGGCAGACAACAGACCGTCCCATGAGCTCTTCTTGTCTATGACCAGTTGAGAAAAAAAATAACAAAAAACAGTGATTCCACTAAATGCTATGTTTTATGATGGATAGGGGATATGACTTTCAAAAACAATAACATACAACACAAAGTATTAACACAGTTGACAAAAACGTCATTGCCATTGCTGTCAGGAAACCATGCCTCACTATTTGCTAATGCCAGCAAGACAAATAGTGAAAACATGGAAAACTGGTCAGGGTGAAAACTGAAGTAACATTACAGCTTTTGTACTATTACTTGATGTTTTATCTCTTCTTTTCTTTTGTGCTGTGGAAGATGTTCAAGAGACTCATCTACAACCAAATTTAATTACCACTACTGCACAGATCAGAAACAACATGAAAGCAAGCTACTGGTATAGTAAATACCTCAGTATAACTCCATTAATCAGACCAGGTAGATGTATCTATTTAAACAGCTCCTGCCAACCCTAAAATTACTTCTTTATATCCATAATTGGTCATATCCATAAATATAATACTTCATTGGATATGAAAATTTACTTGGTATGAACTATACATTTGTCGTATCCATGTTTTTACTGTATTTTCCTGTATCTATCTTGATGAACTGTACATTTGTTGTATCCATGTTTGTACTGTATATTCCTGTATCAATCTGGATGAACTGTACATTTGTTGTATCCATGTTTATCCTGTATTTTCCTGTATCTATCTTGATGAACTGTACAGTTGTTGTATCCATGTTTGTACTGTGTTTTCCTGTATCTATCTTGATAAATTACCATATCTTGAGATCCATGTCATAAATATTCTCTTGACTCGTATTCTGAGTGATTGAAAGCAAATATTAACATTACTGTTTTTGTAATGATCAATACTTTAAATAATCTCTCATACTACCTGAATGTATCTATTATACTGGCTGCTCTTTTCATCTTTCTTGTGACGGGGGTGTCTGCTGGGCCTTCCCTCATAAAACCTGGAAGTCGCGGACGAACTGAAATTATGAAAGATATATTACATGTTATTTTTCCTGTTACTTATGCAAAAGATACACGTCCTACAATTAAGTGCATTACTGATTTCCACAAAATTTGAGTTAACAAATCTATAGATTTAATATTCTCAAGTTTTAGTTCAATATTATTGTAACAGGTAACTTAATAAGTTCAATATTATTGTAACAGGTAACTTAATAAGTTCAAGATTATTGTAACAGGTAACTTAATAAGTTCAATATTATTATAACAGGTAACTTAATAAGTTCAATATTATTATAACAGGTAACTTAATAAGTTCAATATTATTGTAACAGGTAACTTAATAAGTTCAAGATTATTGTAACAGGTAACTTAATAAGTTCAATATTATTGTAACAGGTAATTTAATAAAGTTCAATATTATTGTAACAGGTAACTTAATAAGTTCAAGATTTGAATTTGCAAACAATAAATGATTTCTGAGATGGTGCAATTTGTGTGTAATATTTGAATGGTGTATGTTTAACTTGACATAACAGTCTTGTATTTGAAAATTTCATGACAGTAATGGTAGTTTTACCAATGCAAATTTTAATTTTACAAATTTCACTATTGCAATACCTATAAAAAAAAACTCTATTACAAGTGTAACTTTCACATTATCATCCTCAAATCTCAAAACACAAGACTGCTATCTATTAAGTTTCTCCAGTAACTCTGTGTTAAAATGCCCAAGTTGGTACATTCCACCATATTACATGAATCTGCATTATATAATGAAAAATGGCTGATTCATAAATAACCTTCATCTTCTTCATGGACTGGAATAACTGCTGTATTGGTTCGTACACTGGAGACCTGCACATCTCTATATTGCTGCTGCAATTACGGAAGAAAAAGAATAACAAGCAATAGTCTTTGCCAAATTGACATGCACATATATGAACTTCCATTTCATGGTAAAGTAACTAATAATTAAGTTTTAATACATAGTGAACCTACTCTTAATACTACCTTTAGGTATTATAGTCAACATCAGATATAACAAAGTAATGGAGACTTTCAGAAATACTTCTATGTTCCCAATTTTTTTTATAATCCATTCGCCAAGAAAATTGAGACTCATTTTCAGTACTAGTCTTTATATAAAACAGGCAATATTTTATGGACAATTTCTCTGAGAAATATCAAGGTCCTTCACATAGTTTCAACTGTGAATGACAAGCCTATCAATGTCATGATGTACTCATTGAAAAATTTTCTCTTGGCTGGACCAAAGGACTATTTTTCTCTATTATTACAATTTTAGTTTTCAAAACTGCACTGAAAGTGCTAGCTAGAAATGTTGAGTTCATCCAATATGTCTCTTTGTATTTAACTCCACTTTCGACAGCATTTAAAATGTGATATGTTGTGTCGATTGTTAATGTCAATGTCAGATATAACGAGTGGAATGCGCATGCGTTAACCAGGAAGAACCTACCTTTTGGCGGCAGTGTAACTAGGAGTCCGTAACCATTTTTCAGATATTTTAAGTTGTGATTTGTAATTGTGATTAATTTTAAACTTATTTTTAAGAGCACCTTATCTTTTAACTTTAGTAAATTTTATGATATTTTTGTCAAATTTTAACTATTATTTTTACAGTGTACCCGCCATATTGTTTTACATCTCAATTTGTCCCGTGCTCTGTCAGTTCATCTCTGGTGAAAGTCTATCCTTATTGCCCCTCACATAAATATTATGGCTAAGCCAGTTTCATCTTTTACCATTTTTACAATCATTTTAGCTCGTTATGCCCTCAGACGAAGTGTAGATGTACAATTTTGCCAACCAGAATTCAGCCTTTCTGGCCTCCTGCAATATTTTGTCCATGTCAACAAACCTGGCAATCGAACAAAACACTTATTTGGACATTTCAAACAAGGAAACTATACAAACCTGGCATTATTCCTAATTTTTGGTAGGTGATATCAAACTCAATCCGGGTCCTAACAATGACTGCTGTGTTAAAAGCAGGTCAGAAAAAAGGATTGGGTCATTCAATGCGATGATTGCCAAAGATGGAATCATTCCAGGTGTGTAGGTATCAACAAAAATGAGCAAGAATAATTAATATTATATGAAAACGACTGGTTTTGCCCAAACTGTACTGCAGAGTGTGGCCTTGTAATGGTCAGGTCTTAAATTCACACAAGGCTGTGCAATGTGACCCGTGCAACATTTGGATCCACAATGACTGTTCATACATAGGTAATTTAGAATATAATGAAATTCAAGCTACATCTTGTACTTGCATAAGTCCTAAATGTGACATTCTAAATTTCTCTGACTCCTTGTTTGAAAACAACCCACCCATTCAAACTAAAATACATTTAATATCCTAAATAGGGAAGGAACTGGTAACAACGTGCACAAACCAAAATACAACAATAATAAACTGACTAACAAAAATCTAAAGTTAGTATGAATGAACATAAATACCATTTGGGGTAAGAAGTTGGAGTTACTTTCTTTTATAGATATTGAATGACCAGATATTGTTGCTATCCAGGAAACTAAAATTGATAACTCAGTCACCACCTCTTAGTTTTTTCTGGAGGAATGTAATTTACTGTATATAGGAATGATAGAACCTTACATGGGGGAGGGGTATTATTATTGGTACATAAAGATCCTGTGCAGATGCCACTGGCTGAAATGGACAATGGATCAAATTCGGTGTGGGCCAAAATCGTAGTGAATAGACAATCCCACAACATAGGTTGTTGGTACAGACGGCCATGCGGTCATTATGACGATATACTCTTGTTGAGAGAGCAGCTTGAGAAAATAAAATCTGATAAGAACAAAATAAAGCCTATATACATGTAATGGGGGATTTTAATTATAATTACATTAATTGGACAAATAGAACATGCAAACTGGGGAATATGCTTAGTAACTTAAAAGGCCCACTACTGATTGATATTATGAATGATCATGGCTTAGAACAAGTTGACTTTCCAACTCGAGATAGAGATATATTAGACCTCGTCCTGACTTCATCACCAGGCAAATTCTCATACATTCATTCACATGACTGGTTTAGTGACCATGATGTTATAGCTTGTACACTATGGTGTTATAGCTTGTATCACCCAAAAAAACTAAACCATTGTAAATTCTTTTTGTTTAGCAAAGGAAATTTTGATGCAATGAGATCCAAAGCTAGCACCTTTGCAAAATTCCAATATTTAAACAGTCTGGAAAATAAGAGGGATATTGGAGTAAACTTGAAAATTATAAAATCTTTTCTAACTTCTACAGTTTACAAACATTTTCCTTCAAAACTGAGTAGATCAGCTGTGTAAATACCCTGAATTACAGACAACATTAGAAAACTAGTTCTTAGAAGAAACAAAACTCATGATAAAGCAAAGCATACAGGCAGTGAAAAATTGAGAGCAAACGGAAACAGTTAAGTGCTGAAATGAAAAAAATGTTAAAAATTCACATACCAACTACACCAACAGCATGATTGTAAACCAGACCTCAGATTCAAAATTATTCTGGAAATACATCAACAGCCAAAAAACAACAAGGGACATTCATCCACTTAAGACAGATACCAAATTAGTAGAAACAGATACATAGAAGGCTGAAACAGTGAACGCACAAATTCTGCAGTGTTTTTAACCACTTCAGTGACATGGCTTCACCATGTATATTCCCAAAAGTACCAAAAATGAATAATATAGTAGTAACGTGTTTAAGAATTCAAAAGTTGCTACATGGTTTAAACCCATCAAAAGCTTGTGGTCTGGATGATATACATCCAAAAATACTTAATGAACTATCTTCTGAATTGGCACCAGTGTTTACACACCTCTTTCAACAATCTTTGGACATTTCCAACATCCCAAAGGATTGGTCTCTGGCAAATATATACCCACTGTTCAAAAAAGGTTATCATGCAATGGCCAGTAATTACCACCCCATCTCACTCACCAGTGTTCTTTGCAAAGTGCTTGAGCATACTGTCTGTTCTATCATGAAGCACTTGGAATAGTTATATTCTATCATATCTGATAAACAAACATGCCTTCCGGAAATTACACAGATCCAAAACACAACTGTGTTGTGTTATTGATGATTGGACTAAACATTTAGATAAAGGTGGCCAAGTAAACCTTTTTGTATTAGACTTTGAAAAAACTTTTGACACTGTCCCTATGAATTGTTAAAGAGTAAACTATTTCATTATGGAATTGCAGGCAAAACTCTACACTGGATACTCTTTTGTTTCAGAGAACATTGTATGGTCATAAATGGTTCCAAATCTAGTTGGTCCAAAGTAGCTTCTGGAGTACCTCATGGCATAATACTTGGACCAGTGCTCTTTTCTTTCCACATCATGACATCATGACTGAAATTTACTCAAAATCTGCCTCTGTGCAAATGACTGTGTTATGCTACAGATCAATCAAAACCAAGCACGATACTAAGATATTACAAAATGACATTAATAAACTAGGAAATGGAAATGGAAATGGGGCATGCGATTCCAACCTAAAAAATTGCAACATAATGCAAATGACAAGAAAGAAATGTCACAAAACCATTATGTCATATTCATTGGAAGGTTCTACTTTAGAAAACCTCAATCAAACAAAATATTTAGGGGTCACAATCACTAGTGAGCTGAAATGGAACCTTCAAATTCAAGAATTATGCAAAGCCAATTGTACTTTAGCTCTATTAAGACGTAACTTGACATCTTGCCCACAAAATGCGAAAGATTTGACTTTCAAGGGTTTAATTACACGTACTTTAGAATATGCCTGTACAATTTGGGACCCCCATTCCCAGGTTTTAGAAGATGAAATTGAAAAATCCAAAAGTGAGCAGCCATGTTTGTTACATGCATTTATGACTATACCCTAGGAAGTATGACCTCAATATGAATAAGCTGTCCTGGAAACCATTATAAAAACATAGACTGGACAACAGATTAATATTTTTCTACATAGTTATAAAAAACAAAGCAAAAATACCCTGAGAGAATTTAATCAAACCAAAAAGAACCAGTACAAATCAACATGAATATATTTATATGATACCATATGCACAAACTGATAGTTACAAATTCAGTTTTTTCATCAAAACAACCAAAGACTGAAATTCGTTACCTCAAATATTAATTACAACTGCCGAATCCTCATAAAACCAAATTAAAAACTTTTTCAAATTAGTATGGACACATTTTTTCTCAAATAAATTCTTGTTGTAAAGGTTGACACTGCATGGTGCAAAAATGTCATTACGATGTAGCACCGAACAAATCAAGATCAATGCTCTTTTTTTCCCATGGTGTCAATGGGATGGCAATTTGCTATAAAAAAAAAGACACAAATTCAAAAGAAGAGCAAATTTTTAAGTAACTTATGTTTCACCGAGAATACTTCTGGATCACATTAATGTTAGGAATATAAGCTTGCCACCTCCTGAATCCAGCCCTCCTAAAAAGACGAAAATTGTCTTTTCTGCCTATATCATATAGACAAAAGTCTGTAACTCTTGACCATTACCTACTCTTGCCACCGCCAGGTGTCGCTAGTTTTAAGCTGAGCGATTTTTCAATGAGGATGCTTGCATGGCAGGGAGATTGGGAGGGTTTTAAAGTACTGAGCTCAAGTAAGTATTCTCAGAGAAACAAATTACTTTAAAAAATGCTCTCTCCTTCAAATACATTCCCTCATCACATTAACGTTAGGAGAATAGGTAACAGGAGGAGGGAATGCTGAGCATCCTACTTACACCCTGGGCATCATTTTTGGGAAGAAAGACTGGATCACCTACATGAAAGATAATCTGCTCTCCTAACTTGAAAGCAACACAGCCTACAGTCACATGATCTGTGACAACTATACACGGCTATGAAGATGATTATTGAAATCTTCTTACCAACAAACTTTTTACGGAAAATCCAGAAAAGCACTGACTATGCCCATGAGGCTGTGCTGACTGTAACTGGGTCTGGGCAGCAGCCACTGGACCCACCAGATTCAAATTTTGTCTCTGTGAAGATAGCTTCGTGGAGATAAAAACTCAAGAAGGTTGACTTTGTATGTCAGCCAATGGCTTCTGTTATGTCTTGGATCAAAACATTACATCTGACTGCAAGGCTAGCAGAGATCGCTCTAATTTCATATGCTGAAATCCTCAAGAGGCGACTCCGATCTTTTGAGACTTAAGAGTTCGCAGAGTGTATATCCCACTTCAGCCACAATGATAGGGCTTGTAGGGTGAAATCCCCTTTCCCAACATTCACTGGAAGAAAGAGTCGTTTTCTTATTCTATGACTTTTCTCTTGATGTGTCTGTCAAAGAGAGAGAGCATATAACAACTCTCTGATTGCCCACTGACGGCAGCTTATTCTTGTCTACGAAGCCAGGTTGCATCATGAGGACTACAGAACCGTCTGATCTGAACTGAATATAATCATGTCCACTGAAAAGGGCATGTAACTTGCTCACCCTGCATGCTGAAGCTAGAGCTATCAGGAAACATGTTCTGTATGATAGTAGCTTCAGTGACGTTCTGGCTAATGGCTAGAATTTATCTGAATTTAGACATGTTAAAACCCATGACAGATTCCATTTTGGAAACAGGGAGAGTGATTTTGGTCAAGTCAAAATTAGCTACTAGGTCTGATAGGTCTTTATCATGACCAATATCCCCTCTGCCATGATGCCTGAATGTGTCAGATATCATGGAGCGGTAGCCTTTGATGGTAATTGGAGCTAACATTTTCTCCTCACTGAGCCAGAGAACAAAGTCTGCTGGTTGTGGGATTGAGGCACTCAAAGGGACAATGTTGTTGACTCTGCACCAGTCCCTGAATACATGCCACTTTCATTAGCCTTCAAAGTGGAGGGCCTTCTTGCTCATGAGATTCTCTCCACAATCAAAGGTTTAAATTCTTTCCTTTGCAAGGCTCCCCTGACAAAAGCCAGGTGTGAAGGAGGAGTCAGTCTGGACAGGGATGGAACACAAAAAGATTCGGTTTGGCCGGAATCTTCCTGGGCAGATCTATCACCAGATCAAGTAGATTGCTGATCCAGGACTTGTCCCATCTGAGAATCATCTTGCAGTTCTGACCTCGGTATCAAGACTGTGGCCGGGTAGGCAAAGGCCCACAACCCTTCCCAACTGATTGAAAATGCGCCCATGGCCGAAGCTTCCGTGTCTGTAATTGGAGAGACCAAGGTGGGCTATTTGTGATTCCACCTTGTCGCAAAAAGGCTGATCATCGGACACCCCCAAAGCATGCAAATCCAATGAAATACTGATAGATGGATGGACCATTCAGTATGAATGATCTGACCCTTTCTTGAAAAAGAGTTGCCCAGGTCATTGAGTCTGCTGGGAATGTGTCTGATTTTAACATTGACATTAAGTTGGGAGCACTAACACAGAAACTGCCAAACCAGAATGCAAAGCTTGGGTGATTTAGTTCCCCCCCCCCCTGTTTTAGGAGGGAGGTCACCATCACCAAGTTGTCCAACATGATTGGGACTGTTTTTCCTGCAGAGGTGGTCCTTCCAAAACTGTAACGCATTGATTATAGCCTTAATTTCTGGAACATTGGTTAATGAATGATCCCTTCTCTTTTTGTCTCCGATCATCCCTCCTTTGAGGTACAGACTGATTGGGCTTAAATGACTGTGGTGGCTGAGTGGCAAGTTGGAGGGGCAGTTCCTGAGCTCCCTGTCTCCAAACTTCCTAAATCTTGCCTCCAAAGAGTAACAGCGACCCAAATGGTGACATTCACAATGTCAGGGCATGATGTGGTTTAAGCGATATGGAACATAGACATGTGTTGCGTCATACTAAGTCCAGATTAGCAGAGGCAGTCATCACATTTGCCATGGAATGATGAGCTGCTTTGTTAATGACTCTCACAATTCTGGCCATCGACTCCAAGGCACGCTCGTTCCCTGATTTTTCAGCAATCTGGAAATCGCTAATGAGGCCAAAGTCCAACATCGAAGACATGACTAAGATATTACATACCAGCTTCAATGTGGCATGAAATACATTTTTATCAATTTTGTAGAAAACTGGAGCAGACATGTTGACAGCTGCCAAATTTTTGTCTAAGGTTGGGAGTTCAGAGTGGAAGGCATCCAAGTGAAATTTGTACCAGCACGATGAAAATGTTACTGGTACTTGGCTTTCTGAAAAGAAAGCCTTAGAATTTCCTGGATCACATATATTGCCGAACAGACGGTCAGTGATTTCTCTGATTTTTATGACTGGAAGGACGGAGTCACATCCTCGTCATCTAGATCTACCAAGGCCTTGACCTTATAGGCCTGTGTGACAGTAGGGGGTGGAGGGCATTCCAAAGCCAACAACACCCACTAAATTTCTTCTACCGCAGCCTTAAAGCTGAACTCAGTCCTTTGCATCATTGGATCTGAGTACATCAGCTCTTCAGGATTATCATTTCACCCACTGTATGTATTATTCTGGTCTAGCGCTGCTTTCATTTCCGCATAAAACATGCCCATCAGTATGGAAGAAGCATTTGCGTCATCCCCATACCTGTCACAATACTGTCCCTGTCGGTAAGCCATGCACATCAGATGGGCATGCATGAGTAAGCAAAATGGGGTGTCGCACTGAGATGATAATTTGTTATTTGCAAGGTGATCTGTTGATGGGACATAATTTCTGTTTGTTATTTCAAAATATTTAATTGTTTCCATATTCAGCTTTTCAGTATGAAGCTCATAGTCAAAAAGGAAATATTTTGGGACTTGAAAAATCCTTCATTATATCAGAAACTTCATTGTTCCCAAGTTTGTTAAAAATGAGGCTGACTATTTCTAAAAGTATCTTTCCAAGGCAACAGGCCCATACAGGTCTGAGATTGCTCACCTGGCTGAAATATAATAGAAGCCAAATGAATGCAAAGCAGCTGGCCAAGAAATCTGGGTTAGCTTGATGCTTTCTGACATTTACAAATTTTTGCTACTTCTTAGAAATGGCAGCCTTACTGGATGGTGAATCACATCATTTTGTGCAAACATGAAAGACCTTTATGCTAGGATGTTTTCTATCAAATTCTGTTCAGTAGTGTTTGAGACATCAAAAGGTTTTTCCATTTTTAATGGCAGATTGAAATCATCTGTACAAACATGAAATGCCTTTATGCTGGAAGCTGTCTATCAAATTTTATCGAATTCTGTTCAATGGTTTCTGAGAAATCGTTTTTAAAAAATTCTATTTTTAGTGAGGGAGACATATTTGATGATGGATCAGCATTAATTGTTAAAATTTAACAAATATTTGTGCCAGGATGCTTTCTGTCAAATTTGGTAAAATTGTTTTTAGCAGTCATTTGAAAGTTTATGTTGTTTTAGTAACAGTGGCCATATTTGATGATGGATCATGGTCATTTGCACAGATTAAAAGGGTTTTAATCCATGATGCTTTCTGTCAAATTTCATTAAATTCTGTTCAACTGTTTTTTAGAAGCAGTCATTTCAAGGTTCTTCTAGTTTTAGTAACAGTGGCCATCTTAAATGGTATAACTGCATCACCCCCCCCCCCCAAAAAAAAAAATGAAAAGTTTACATGCCAGGATGCTTTCTGTTAAATTTTGTAATATTTTGTGCAGCAGTTTTGGAGAAGATGTTTAAAAGGATTTTTGGAGGGGCATCATTTGAGCAAAATTGAAAGATCTTCATGCCAAGAAGCTTTCTGTCAAGTTGGGTCAAATTCAGTGCAGAGGTTTTGGAGAAGAAGCCATTTAAAGGTTTTTTAAATGGTAGCGATAACTGATGGTGGATCAGCATTATTTGCACAAACTCGAAAGGATTTTATGCCAGAATGCTTTATGTCATATTTTGTAAAACTCTGTCAAGCAGTTTTTAAAAAGCAGCCATTTAAAGGCTGTTCTGTTTTTGTAAAGGTGGCCATATTTGATGGCAAATGGATATTAGTTGTATAAATTTGCAAGGCGTTAATGTCGGGTTGCTCTCTCTGTTGAGATTGATGGAAACCAGTTCAGTGAAAATTTGAAACGCAACTTTTGACAGACATATATAACATATGAAGCATGGCACATGATGTACAATGCATGGCACATATGATGTACAATGCATGGCACATGATGCACAATGCATGGCACATGATGTACAATGTATGCCACATGATGTACAATGCATGCCAGATGCAGGACCATACCATAAGCTCAGTGGACATTTTATTGCCAGGTGAGCTAAAAATTAAATGTACTAACATATCACGCATGTTGTTTTTTTAATATGAAATTATTCTGCATGTGATAATACATGTGTGAAAATGAAAAGAAAATTTTACAAGCATCAACTCAAAAGCATCAAAAGGGAGACAAGTTTCACTTTCACCTATGCTAATGTGTGCTAGTAAAATGATCTTAATTTCTGATCATGGGCAGTTACTTTTACACCAAGAGTTTTTAAAAGCAGCAGTGTTATTTTAAAAAGAATATTGTTATGCACTGTTGGTGTGGAAGACAATTTGACAGCCTCTTCTCTCATAGGAAGTTTCAACATGGTGGGCAATGCTTGCATCTAGTTGGTGCAGCAATGAATTTTTCTGATTTTAAAACTGGACTTGTCTTAGATTAATAAATAAACATTAAATGCATTTAAAAAAGGATTCTTTAGTCAATATCATTAAATAAACAGATCTAAATACAAGTTGAGTGAACATTCAGGGTAAATCAAACACATATCTAAGTTCTCTAAAGCTTATGTCTACTAATACAAGGTGAACAGTTCTTTTGTGAGTGAAACAAAATTTGTATGCATTTCTCATAGTGAGTCACATTTCTCAACTGTTAGCTTTTGTCACCTAGCACCTTTCATTTGCAGCCTGTACAGTAGGATTTTCAGCCTAGCACTACATAATGCTAGCCATATTTAATGCAGCCCAGAATCTTTTCATGTCTTAGGCTGGCAATTCAAGTATCAATGCAATTGGTGGTAAGGTCTTTGAAAAAAATATGTCCAAACACCCACATTTTATTCTGTATTGGTCTTTAATTTCGTTTATTCTGATAATGTGAATCAGTCACAAATGAAATTTGTATGATGAACACAAAGTTTACCTCAAGTCTTTCTAGCTGGAGTGCCAGGGAGTTTTTCTCTGTGCTCAAAGCCTCTACAATGGTCTGCTTCTGAATCAAACTCTCTGTCAATGCCCGAACTCGTGACTCCAACTCATACTCTGTTGTGCTACTCATGGATTTGGTTGATAACTGTAATAGTAAGGGTGAAACTGTGCTATAATTGGGCAAGGATACCTTTTGCCAGCTTCAAAGTTTTCTTTAACAGTACTGTTATTGTGATGCTCAAAACTACATAAACATTTTACTGTTCAATATTCAGTGAAAGACGGAAGTCTTGATCACAACATCATACATCCAATCCCATCCCAAGTTCACAGGGCTATGATTGAGGTAAGTACTGATGTCACATTGATGATGTAATCATGTAATGATCACCGTAATTCAAGCTGCCAGTAAAATCTGATTAACAGTTGCAAAGATCCATAAACTTAATAGTAGTTGCCAAAAAGATAAAGAATCTTGAAAAACAAAGGAAAACAAACACCTCTCAAGGTCATGCCAATCATGTGTCTTTGTGTATGCAGGTAAATAACAAAAATACAGTGAAAAATGTATTGCAGGTAAAACAAGATACAGTGAGAAGTAAATTTTTACTAAATTATGTTTCTCCCAGAATACTTATCTGATCACAATAACGATTGGAAATAAACTCGGCTACCTCTCAAATACAGCCCCTCCTGGAAAGACGAAAATTTCATTTTTCCCATCAATATACCATATAGACAAAGGGAACAAACTCTTACCCATTACCTGCCCTTATCACCACTAGGCTGCTACCCATCAACCAGATGCTTACCTGTTTAAGCTGAGTGATACATCAAAAAGGATGCTCGCATCTGCGGGGAGTTAAGGGATTGTTTAACAGTAATGTGACTGGGTAAGTATTCTAGGAGAAACATAATTTACAACAGAATTTACTTTCTCCATTGAATACATTCCTCAATCACATTAACGTTAGGAGAATAGGTAATAGGAGGAGGAAATGCATGAACATCCAGCCTCTACCCTGGGCACCTTTTGAGAGATCAATGGCTGGATTCCTTATATGAAGGATAAACCACTCTCCTAACATGAGGACAGCACAACTGAGAGTCACATAATCCATGATGACAGTTTACAGATAATAAGAACGATTTTTCCTTATTGAGAAAAATTCCTGGCAAATCCAGTCACTGGACCATTCAGATTCAATCATTCTCATCTCTGCAAATCTAGATCACAGAGAGAAGAACTTGAGAAGGTTGACTGTGCATGCCAGCCAACAGCTTCTATTATGTATCGGATTGAACTGATCAGTTAAAACACAAGGCTTGCAGAGATCACTCTAATCTCATAAGCTGAAATCTTCATGAGGCATAAATGATTTCTTGAGTATGCCAAGCATATTACCCACTCAGGCTTGAGGGGTTCTATTCTCTTTCCCCACATTCACTGAAAGAAAGAGAATTTGTCGAGCACTATAGCCCTTCTCTGTGCACTTCAAGTAATGTTTGATAGCATGGACTGGGTCTTGCATTGCTTCTCTCAACATATCAATTATGGAGTGGGAGCAGATGACCATTCTTTGATTGCACACTGACAGCAACCTATTCTTAGCTATCAAACCTGGTTATGTCATTATGAGCACAGAACCATTCAATCTGAACTGGAGATAGTTTGGATCCATTGAAAGGGCATGCAACTTGCTCACCCTACATACTGCAGCTGAACCTAGAACTATCAGACAAAAGCTATCCTGCCAGTGCAGGTGACAAGGCAAGCTGGAGAGGCAGTTCTTGTGCTGCCTGTTTCCATTCATCCTCAATTGTACCAATGAACAGCAATAGCATACCAAAGGGCAGAAAACAGACAGCCAAGGAATGATGCAACTCCAGTGACAGGCATGCAAATGGTGTGTGGCACTGTTAGTTACCTTGGCAATACAGGTCATGGACTCCTTCCTGATTCCTCAGCAAGGCGAAATCTAGCTAGTGACACTAAATCAAGCAATAAAGAAGCTGTTACCATATTCTGCACTAACCTGCAGGTAACATGAAAAACATTTTGATCCAGCTTATTGTTGCCATGTTAATTGCCACAATGTTTTTATCAGAGCTCAGCAACTCGATACCGTATGTGTCTGAGTGCGCGTGGTACCAGTGTGATGACAATGATGCAGGTAGTTGACTTTCTGAAAAAAAGTCTTTGAGTTCCCCAGATCCCAGACCTTGTCAGAAAAACAATCAGATATCTCTTTCATCTTTGACACCTGTGGCAGTAGATGGAAGGAGGGATGTTCATCTCATCTACTGAAGCCTTCACCTTATAGGCTTGGTTCATAGACAGCAGCAGTGGGCACTCAGACATTGGTAAAATTTCTTCCATGGCCACTATAGAGCTGAACTCCATCACGTGGTCAGAGTATGCTAATTGACCGAGGGTTGGCTTTAAATTTCTTGCACTTAGAATATTTTGTCATCACTGTTCAAGAAAAACAAAAATATCAGAAAATAACAACCTGAAAGTGTTCACATATACCAATAACAACACTTTTTACTTAAACAAGTGAAAAATACAGGCAATGTACGAGAACAAACAACCAACAATAAGCACCCGAGATATAGTGTTGGAGCACAATGTCAGAATAATAAAGTTTATAACTATAAAAAAATACACACAAATATTGATAAAAAGTAAAAATAACTATTGCAACATTTAGCAAATACATTAATACACAATACTATACTGACTTCTAGAATGATGAGTTGAAATAACAAAGATATATTTGGATTCTGAGAGACCAAGTGGTACAATGTATATTGTTCTGAGCTAAAGCTTAAACTGGTAAATATCTGGTTGATGTGTAGTCATCTAGTGGGGGAGGTAATGGCTAAGAGTTTCTTCCCTTTGTCTATATGGTATATAGACAGGAAAGATAAAATTTTCATCTTTCCAGGAGGGGCTGGATTCACAAGGAAGCAGAGATAATTTCCTAATGTTAATGTAATCAGGGACTGTATTCAATGGAGAAAGTGTATTGCAGGTAAAACAAAAGACAGTGAAAAGTGTATTGCAGGTAAAGAACACTGAAAAGTATCTATAAACTGTACTCAAAGGACCACACATTTTGGAAACCACCATGACTCGGTGGTTAAGGCCTTAGACTTGTCACCAGAAGGATGTGGGTTTGATTCCCACCATCAGATCAGTCTGGAATGATTACCATGGCGTGTCCTTGGGCAAGGCACTTTACTTTACTTACCTTGGTTCAATATAGCATACCAAACCACCAATTTTGTCCTTTATGGACAAGTGACCTTTATATAGAGATAAAATCTGTTGTAAAGTTTTAAAAAGGGTTTATAAATGTTCTTTATAAGCTGGTGTCCCTTATATGGAGGTTTAATTGAAGCTGATTTCAATGTAAAGTAGTCACTTACTATCGTTAACAATGTCAGGTCCATTCAAAATCTTCATTAAATGAGGCAATTCTAATACTAAAGTATGATATGTACAGATCTATCTAGTATAGTGTCTGCTGTACTAGTTGCTCATATTTAAGCAAGGATGAATATGGTAAGAATCTATTGTGTGATTATATTAATGCATTTATCTGGTAACTGTTTTGTAACTTTCTTTTAATAACTTTATGAAAGTAAATATAATTACCTGGTTTCTAAGTTTTTCAATCTCAGTCTCTCTATCACTGTGTCTGCTCTGGAAAGCACTCTTCTGTTTGTGCAGCTCCTCTATTGCATATTGAAGTTCCTGTAAAAAAATGAATGGACAACAATTAAGTACACATCCAACTCCTTTAATTAACGCTAAGTAGAGTCAATTATTGTTATTTGGAGAAACCAATGTTTAAAGTAAAATATGTCTATTAAAAAATCTCATCATAATGCTTAAGCAGTCCTTTCACTACCTTGCCATTCCAGCCCTCCCAAATTAAAAAAGACGTTAACGACATCTATTGGATTGTTTTAGCATTAAAAGTGACAAAACATTGTCTGTTTACCAAGATGGAAGTCAGACAAGAATGGTCTCCCATTGGACAAAGAGACTGGTACAGAATCCTGCCATTTATTAGTTACTAATGGAGTAGAAGTGCATGCTCTTCCAGGGATGTAACTATGGGGTGGGTTTGGACGGAAGTGCCTGTATTATGATTGAGTAAGTATTAGTGAAGAAACATGATTTACTTCAAAAATTGTTATTTTTCTTCAAATACATCATCTGTTCATAATACGTTGGAAGAATAGATAAGAGGTTGAAGGAGTCACATCCCCATACCCCAAGTGTTAGCCCTGGATCCAGTCAACTAACATACGAGTAGCAGCATCAAGTATGAGATGCCAGCAGAGGATAGCATAGATCAATAAAGAGATGTGGTCATAGCGGGAACAATACCCTCCCTCTCACAAATCCAGTGGAAGTAGAGTAAACTACATCGTCACAAAGCTGCTGGTGGACCTGGCAAAGTAGTCTGTTGCGCTGCTAATATAGGTCTTTTGAAGTGAGAGATTTCTCATAGAAGCTGGAAAATGTTGTATTGGACCTCCATCCCCCAGTTTGAATAACATCAGTCAAAGAGCATTTTCGCTATAATGCTAGGCTGGTAGCGATGGCCCTAACCTCATGAGCTGATATGTGTAAGAAATTCATATGATCTTGGGTTAATTCCTTGTAGGATGAGCCAATAACTAACAAATCCAGGATGAAACAGCCTGAGTGGAAATATAATCATTTCCTTCTATGAGTGGTAAACACGAGAAAGATCACCTTTCTCAGACTGGCTCAGGGTGCTTCATGTTCAACTTCAATGCCCTGATAGGATACTAAAGATGCCCTTGATAAGCTGGGCCCATTTACAATAGCAGTTGCAAAACAAAGACTGATTCCCATGAACAGGAACACGTTCTTTGCAATGAAGGCTGGGGCTGTATGAGAGAAACAAACCATTGTGGCAGAACTGCTGGGAGTTCAGGTCAACCAGTGAAGCATGATTTTAACTGATTCTGCTTGTTGGTGACTAGGAAGCAGTACTTATATGAGAGAAGAGTCAACAAGGCTTTAGACAGTGGCTCAAAAGGTGAGTTCTTTAACCATGTCAAAATCCATGGTAGGTTACAGTTTGGGCAAAGGGCCAAGGTCTTCAGTTGAGACAAGTAAAAAATTGGCTAAAAGGTTGGAGATGTCTTTGTTCTGGACTATGTTCTTCCTTCAATGATGGCAAAACATGTTGGAAATCATGGAACAGTAGCCCTTGATAGTGATCAGGGTTAACGTCTAAAAAAGCCAAACATGGAAGTTAACAATTTGTGGTGCTGAGACTTTTAAAAGAGTGACGTTTCTCTGCTTGCACCACTGGGAAAAGACTCCATTTTCTCTCATAGTATTTCAAAGTGACTGATGTTTGTACCCAAGCAATTCTGTATACCACCTGTTTGCAGAAATGTTTCTTTCAGATGTGGATAGGAAGACATCTCTCTCTCTTTCTCTCTCTCTCTCTCTTTGCAAACTAGAGGTTAATGGAAGCAGTTTTGGAAATGGAAAGTAGTGCTGAGCTGCCATGAGCCATCCTTGAGACTGACCCCCAGGTGGAATTTAGGCCATGCCCAGTTTGCTGAAAGGCAGCCATGAAGACCAGATCAAGCATGGCACCAATAAACATGACACTGCGAACTAATTGTTGCATGTTTTAGAAGGGTTTCTGGTCCATATGTATAAAGACAGATTCGACATGCCCAGCCATGCAATGTCTGTCAACTGCTGGAACTCTGGTATGGAAAGATGGTGATGAGTTTTGTAGAAAGTTGGAGTTAGGTTAGCTGAGAGTCATTGCTGTAAGAAGAAAGGCTTGTTAATTCTGGGGTCCAGTAGTTGCCTCTTAAAGCAGTGCAATATGTCAGTGACTCAACCAGATTGTGGCAGCTGTTTAAAGGAAGCCTGGTCTTTCTTGGTTAAAATATGAACAGATGCAGAAATTCTACTGTTGACCATTGACAGTACATGATAAGCAGGACTGAAAGGCTTCTTCTGTTGAGGAGCAGATGGTCAAATCGTCCCTGGACATCCAATGTCAGAGGTGTTGAGTGACAAGGAAACCTCCTGCAATGGTAGCAAAGACTGAACAGAGAAGCAAACTAACCAGAAGAATGTTACTCATTCTTTTGCTGTCAAGTAGGTACAAAAAACCAACTGAATAAAAAATAAAATATCCCAACAATTATGAGAATTCCTCATATGCAGCAAAAAACAAACTTTGGAGTAAAATATGTTTCTTCAATAATACTACCCAATCATAATACCGTAGGAGTACGAACACTTACATCACAAATCAAGCCCTCACACGCTAAATTTTAGCTATAAAAAAGCTAAAACTTCTCTCGCCACAAAGGTGTGTTCTCCCCTGGAATAAGGGATTGGCACCAACTACCATCCATACTTCAGTTACAACTGGAGCAGAAATTAATGCTCTGTCAGTAGGTCATGACTGCGTGTAGGTTGGGAGGGTGTGTCCATATTATGATCGGGTAAGTACTATCAAAGAAGCATATCTTACTCCAAAAATTAGTTTCTTCAAATATGTTACCTGATCATAATACCTTAGGAGAATAGGTACGAGGTGGAGGGAGTTACATCCCCTTACCCCATATGTGATACAGCTTCAAATCTATATATATAGGCTGGTGTAGTGACTCCACATACAGCTGACGGAAAAATCCCCCCACTCTGCAAATTCAGTGAAGTCAATGGGGAACAGTTGCACTCAAATGCCATGCTTGTGGATACTGCTCTAACCTCATGAGCTGAGATGCACAATAAATTCATTTGGTCCTGGGTTAGCTCTCTAGATGCAGAGCAAATAACCCATCATATCCAGGATGATAGAGACCAAGCTATAAATCATTTCTTCTTTCAATGATAGAAATAAACAAGATCTCCCTTTTCACACTGGCTCAGTCCATTTCAGATACGACTTCAAGCCCTTACTTGGTCCTGTTGATCAGTGGTTCCAAAACTTTTTTCATCATGACCCTAAATACCATCTTTTGTGACCCAAAATGCAGAACCAGTATAGGGTTGCGAGGGTCCTCATGACCCCCATTTGGGTCATGACCCGGAGTTTGGGAACCACTGCTGTAGATGAACTTGAGGTAAAGGGTCCAACGAGGAAAGAGGTTTCACAACAAATGACCGATTCCCTATGAGCAGGAGCCTGTTCTTAGCAATGAAAGTTGGGGCAGTCATAAAGTAAAATCGAACCATCAGGATGAAACTATAGATAGTTTGGATCGACCAACAAGGCATGTATCTCGCTGATCCTGCCTGATGTAGCTAGAGTGACTAGGAAACAGGTGTTATAAAGTAGATGATGAAGTCTGAGATTGTGGAACTGTAACTTTTTATAGTTATGGGTTATAAGTTCTTAAGCTCAAAAAGCCACATGAGAAAGTGAGCTATTTGGGGTATCAATGCTTTAAGTGCAGAGATGTGTTCCTGCTTGCACCCCTGGAAGAAACTCTCCACTTCACTTCATAAGCTTTCAGAGTGGTGGGCCTTGTTGACTAAGCAATTCTGTCCACCACTTGTTCTGAGAAATGTTTGCCCCTGAGGGCTTGTTTGATATGATCCAGACATGCAGATTCAACAGATCTGGGTTCCGATGAAATGCCTCTTGTTTGAGCAGGTGAGGAAAGACAATGAATTACCTTGGAATTTCCACTACCAAGTACAAGTTATTTATCCATGATTTTTCACACTTGAGGGGAGTGATCAGGATAAGAAGACACTGATAATTCACCACAGTGGAGTTGTCAGATAGAATGTGGATTCCCTTTCCAGACAGCATCTCCTGCCACCAATTAAATGCATTCACTATGGCCTTCATCTCTAGGAGATTCGTGTGCAAAAGTCAGTCCTGAGGAGGTCAAAATCCAGTGGCTTCCCAAAATGATGGCAGAACGTGAGCACCCCAGCCCACCATGCCTGTAATTCCTAGAGGCTGAACCTGCAAGTAAATACCCATTATAAGCCAAGTGAGGTTCTTCCGTTTGCTAAGATGTGGCCTCATGTCTTTGGAAACTAGGACTGTTTGTTCCAGTTGGCAAAGCTTCAGTTGCCACTGGGACAACAGAACGATTTGCAATGGTCTCATGAACAGTCAATCCAGATTGATGAGATCTACTGCTGCATTGAGGAGACCCAATAGGGAAAGGAATTCTCAGGCTGAGATGTGATGCCAAGACCAAAAGGGAGTGCTATGATCTGGTATACTGTATCCCAGAGAGCAAACCTCAGGAATTTCCTCGAGGATTTGAGTACTGAAACATGGATACACATCTTGCAGATCTAAACTGATTGTGAAGTCTCCCTCTTGAATGGCATTTAGAACCAGTCTCAGCATCTCCATTCTGCACCATGGTGTCTGTATGAAAAAGTTGAGAGAGCTCAAGTCTTTCACTGGCTAAAGTGCATCATTGGCCTTTGGCACCAAGAACAGTCTTTAATAAATTCCTGGTGATTTTGTGTTCCGAACAATCTCAACCACCCTTTATATGAGAAGATTGTCTATTTCATGCTGCAGAACACGGACTCTGAATGGATTTTTTGGGATGTCCACAGCAAAGGAAACTCTGGACAATGGTGGACAAGTGGTGTGTGTGATCTGGAGGCCCTCTGAAACAACTTGTTGGAAACATGAATCATCAGGGCAGTCTTTTCCATTCCATAGCAAAGTAGATGAGCTTTACCCCCACTGGGATATGTGACAATGGCAGCATGAGAATTATTTTTTTTTGGGAAGGAGGATGGTGTGGAGAAAAATTATTCCCCTCTCTCTGCTTCTTGACCCATGAGAACTGTGGTTTTAAATGCATATAGGGCCTGTAGGACTGTTTGCCAGTTGGGCATGCACTAGGGGAGTCCTTCCTGTTTCTCTGCTCCTATTCTGGAATGAGTGCTGAGGTCTATGGCGTGGGGCCTGTGCAAGATTTGTCTTCTTTGAGGCCTGCTTGCATACTTCCTCCACATGATCACTGAACAGCAGGTTCAATGACAATGACTGCAACCTAAGTGTGGCTTTGTGATGTTCTATGAGGAAGGTGGAAGTAGAGAGTAATGATCTCTTCTGTGAGCTGTAGATTCACTGCTGCTGTTATGGCACTGACAAGTGTTTGTAGTGCCACCCTGTTCAGAACATGTGCCATCTGTGAAACTGATTCCCAAGCGTGATGAGCAGGCATAATGGCGGGTGAAGCTAGGTTATGTTATGCATGCTGGAATATTGCCATGGATACCAGGTCAAGCATAGAGCCTATTGCAATGACATTCCAGACCAACTGCTGTGTGTCACTTAAGTGCTTCTGGTCCATCCATACTGATGAGGGTTTTTACAGTCCCAGGCTTACTTCATCTCTGTCAATGACTGGGACCTCTGCATGAAACACATGCATTTGTCTTATAGTAAGCTTTATTAAAGTTGGATGGCAATCACTGCTATGCAAGGAAAGGTCTGCTGATACATGGGTCTTGTAGTTTCTTCTCTAAACAATGCAGTAAGTCCACAACTCCAACAGACTGAGGTAACTGTTTGAACATGGGCTGGTTTTTCTTTGCCAAGAGATCAACAGATGCTGGGACTTTGTACATTGCCACTGCTTGAGCAGGAAGACGCAGGCAAAGTTTGATCAGCAGCAGATGAAAAACTGCCTCAAATGATGCATGGAAGGCTGAATCTTCTCTAGTCATCTTCAGATCAAGTAATGACAACTGAGCTTGTGAGCGTGATTTTTCACATACTGAGAAGTGAGGTAATGCAGACGCCTCCTGTGATGCCTGTGACATTGCTGGTGAAGCTCACCAAGACTGATGGTGAACTAGACTAGAAGTCCATCCAGTTTGAGATATCATAATTTCAAGACAATCGCTGACTGTATCGTCCATGGTCTGTGCATGGTATCAGGCATCTGGGACTGAAACTTCACATTAGCTGGCACCATAGTGGTAAGTCATGACAGACCATACTGGAGCCATTTGACGTTGGTCGATGATGGCACTGGACTGTGATGGCTCTGTAAAGGTACCAGGCCTACAGGGATCCAAAATAGTTATGAATCAATTCATGGCTATGTACCAACCTGGGTCTGTTATAGCAACTAGGCACTATGGCACTATACTGGCCATGGCCAGACATTGGTCTATCATATAACTATACTGTCAATGCCAGTGTTCTGAAGCCGGGGAAGGATACATGATATTAAATCATGGTATCCCACCCCCTCTGACATAGGTGTAGGCTTTATCAGATTTGGTGTAGACTGTAATCAGTTTATATCTGATGGCAGAGTCCAGACTTGATGGAACAGGGCAATTGTTTCCTTCCTTATAGCTCTAAGATCATGATGCCGGGATGGGTTCTGGGATATTAGATAACCATAATTGGTTCCTCCCTGCATCAGCTGTGACTGTGCCAGAGATAGTATTGACCCCTCTCTCTGCCTGTACTGTCATTGTCCAACTGGGCTGCCATACCTAGTTGGAACTGGTCCAAAGAAAAGATCAAAAAGACCTGTTCTGGTCAAGGAGGTGAAGGAAGAGCTGGTGCTGTGTGTGACACATGGGCTGAAATTGCCTGCCTAATTTATTTACAACAGTGAGCTCTCTGCTTTCAGTGTTTCTGCCGGAAGAAATTGGTTCACTGAGGTGGCAGAGGTAGCATTACTAATGGTGTCCTCCTCTCTGTTAATGCACTTTTTTTGCCTTCCCTTTATTCCATGTGCTATGTCTAGCCAAGACTGCAGCCCATTAATTCTTTGTCCAACTTGTGCAGACATCATATATATGGCTTGAATCGCACCCCATACATTCCAGACATGTAGCATGGGTATCCTCAGCCAGTTTAAAGTGCTTGCACTCAGAGCACTTATACCTGTCCCTTGTGTTGACACCTTTAAATACAGGGAGCAAAATGATAGCCTATACAGGTGAAATCAGTCAAATGTCCCATAAACTTACTGTGAAGTGGATGCTAATGAACAATACAAATGCCTATACAAATTACATGCTCAACCTTTCTGGTCTGTAATATTTGGTAGTCAACGATAGAATTCAAATAATAAATCAAGTACACATTATTTGAATGAACGATCTAGTGACCAGGGCAGGTAACCAAATATGCACTGACATATATATCGTACAACAAAGTTAGGTTCTAATACAGTTAGAAACTTTGTCTTGGATAGAAAAAAGCAAGAAATAGGTAGATATATAGATGGAGTATACTTCTCTTGTGTGAGATAACTCATCCAACTCGCTCCCAATGTGAAAAGGTACCACCTGATAATAGGTTTTATGAGGTCTCTACAAGTGTGTGCTTTTCCAAGCATGAGCAGCAACTTAAGTATGATGGGATCTGGAACTAATCCCTCTATCCAAGGGGAGATCAATCTTGTCTGACTCACACCTATGTCAGCAGACAACTTTTAGCTTTTTTCATATTTAATATTTAGCATGGAAGGGCTGGATTTGCAAGGTAGTGGTCATAATCCTAAGATATTATGATCAGGTGATGTATTTCAAGAAGAAATGTATCTTTAAAAGAATGCAAAGTTGAAAGATGTAGGAAAACAATGGTTTCCAAAATGAAGATGTCCCATTGGTGGCAATGTGCTTCCAATATTATTTAAATAATTTACACTATTGTGTTGTTTCATGTGGCAAGAACACCATATTTCATTGTTTATTCACCTAAAAATCTTTTATGAATATTTTGCCCTTGACTCATTGAATGCTTGAGTGCACATCTTAACATATTCTATTATGCACCAACTGTAAAATCAAAAATATTTATGGGGCTGAAATATTGTGGTTTGAGGGTAAATGGACCATTTTGTGGGGACAAAAATTTCGAGGGGTCACACTGTTTACCTTAACACCCAATCAGCAATGCTATTTTTCATGGTTGACAAAACAAAAAAATTTAATCTTTTATGAATATTTCTATTTTACAGTAGATAACAAATTTGAGGTTTGAAATTTTTTTAATGAAAAGTTTCTGTAGAACCCTATGTCATATGACTTACCTGCCAACTGTCTAACAATGCATGTCATATGACTGACATGCCAACTGTCTAACAATGTATGTCATATGACTTACCTGCCAACTGTCTAACAATGCATGTCATATGACTTACCTGCCAACTGTCTAACAATGCATGTCATATGACTGACCTGACAACTGTGTAACAATGTATGCTGTATGACTTACCTGTCAATTGTGTAAATGACAAATGTCATATGACTTTTGAAAACTTTGACACAAAACTGTGACACATTTAAACATAGCTGCAACAACCACAGCTGGAGATGTGATACCTATGTCTTGCGAACTGCAAAGACAGGCAAAACAGTAAATGTCCTCTCTCACCCTCTTTTGTTTGAGGATTTCCTGTTCTACATCATCTCTCCTTTGTTTTTCCTCTCTGAGGTTATCCTCTAATGTCTGAATCTGATCACGAGAGGCAACAGTCTCCTGTTGTAGCTGGGCTTCCATTTCCTAAATAAGAGAAAATCAAAAGATACTGTGAATAAAATATTTTTCATTGGGTATCAATTTTTATGGATATTGTGGCTGCAGCAAACCATGAAATTGAAGACCCACTAAACAATGCTGTTTAAGTAGAAACATTAGGACTCCATCCCAAATCCACTAATATATTATGTACCGATGAAAATATCAATAATGTTTAAGTAGAAAACATTAGGACTCCATCCCAAATCCATGAATATATTATGTACCGATGATGTTTAAGTAGAAACATTAGGACTCCATCCCAAATCCACTAATATATTATGTACTGATGAAAATATCAGTGTTCACTAAACCACGATGTTTAAGTAGAAAACATTAGGACTCCATCCCAAAACCACTAATATATTATGTACCGATGAAGATATCAGTGTTCACTAAACCATGATGTTTAAGTAGAAAACATTAGGACTCCATCCCAAATCCACTAATATATTATGTACCGATGAAAATATCAATGATGTTTAAGTAGAAACATTAGGACCCCATCCCAAATCCACAAATATATTATGTACCGATGAAAATATCAGTGTTCTCTAAACAATGATGTTTAAGTAGAAAACATTAGGACTCCATCCCAACTCCACGAATATATTATGTACCAATGAAAATATCAGTGTTCACAAAACCATTAAAATTTATATCCACAAAAATAAATTAACTCGCAGCACATCTTGTGCTATTCTGACATATACATGTATACATGACAAGAGATGTAAATTGTGACAGCTGAACATATGAACTGAAGAGAAACTTTGGCAGTTTTTGTTACTGTAGGTATTGCCTGTTGATTGTATTCTTTCCTTCAAAATTTATTTGTATTACTTTTTAGTGTACTAATGCATGTAGTTACAATACTCAGGACTAATAACTTTATAAAAGAAGGTGTGAAACCAAGTTCAAAAATCACACAGACTGCAAGATGTACTTTTAGCTTGAAGTCATGTGCAATTAAATTTGACAAAAATGTGATTCTAATTAAATTATTTTCTTAAAGGCAAAATCAGACTTCAGGCACTTCAAATTACTTGTTAAGCAAAACTGCAGAGATGCTGCCAGAATTTGATCTAAATGGGGGAACCAAAATAAGGGTGGTGTAGAAGAAAAATGAGGGGGAGGAGGAAACAGCCATAGTTCAATATTTACCTAACACATAAATATCCATCTCCTTCTTTCTTCCTGCTCTACTGAAATCAAAATCCTCAAAAGATGTCTCCTCTAGTTGTATAAGCATTAATCTGTTGATCATTTTTGAGCTTAATTTGTTCCTTATCTGTGTATAAATATTGTTTGGTGTTAAGAACCCCCTTTCACATATGCATAGCTATCTAAGCCAGCTTGAACAAGTTGGAAAAATGTTCTTTATGGTTGTTATGTACAATTTTCAACAGTTCATAGGTTTTTGTCTTTTGGATATCTCTGCCCCAAAATAATATTTTTCACTAACAAGAGCTCTGCCAAAGTTTCCCTTTCTTGAATCAGTGCTTTGCCGACTACTACATGTATGCCAGATTTCTTTTCTGTTTCACAATTTTATATTAGGGTTTTAAGTCCATAAAGCTGCTGTCAACTTGTTCAGACAGAGTTATTCTGATCAAAAATAAATATCCTTACTTTTTAATTTCTTTTAGATGTTTATTTATGCAATTTATCTTAACCTTTAGAGTGCTATATAGTTTTGAAGCACAAGATCCCTCAGGGCAGAATTGTTTGAGAAAAGAAATGAAAAATTGCACTCTACTTTTAAATTGCTTGTACTTTAATTAGGCTTAGTATTCTCCCTTTTTGACATTTTATTTCGAAGGACTGCTTAATAGGAGGTAGACCGGCATGCCGTCTGTTTTTGTCCATCCAGCATGTGCATCAGACTCGTATTCAACATCATTTTCAGGTTCAAAATTACTCACTGGTATTTCCAGTAATGCTTTCCAGACTCCAATAATCTCATATACTTCAAAACTTTAAAACTATCATCAGCCAGTATTTGCCGAACAAAATCATCATCTGAAGCTGAACCATGTTGGAAGTCAGCCATTTTGGATTTTCTATTGGCCCTTACTTGAAACATGCATTTGTAAAAATTCCTTTATGAATGTAAGGTTCAACATCGTCAATGCTTGTTCCAGGACCCAACGTGCCAATCAAATTTAGTTTAACACACGTTCATGTCAAGCCGAAGTACTGAGATGCGTAAACAGTTTCCTACCGGAAAAAAGACCGATAACGAGACAAGCGCTACGAGACCTCTACTGGCAGCCCGATTTATACTGCGACAAGCACTTTAAGGGTTAACAGTTAAATAAAAATTGTATACTGTGCAGAGTACATTTTTATATGCGTGACATTAAACTAATTTGCGGGAGTTCTCGAGCATCACTGCTTTCCAAGTGTGCGAATTCGTACAAATTTTGCGTGATTCGTGCACTCGCGCGCACTTGCAGCATCTCTGAAACTGAGTCTAGAATAAAGAGAATACAAAGGAAACACTATTTTTTTAAAAATGCAAATTGAAGTGATAACAGTTTTATGTTTTTCATTTGAGTTTCTCTTTTATGGAAAGATCCATCAATCACACATTACCTGTAGTTCCATTCGGAGATTCTCCACAGTAAGTTTTGTTTTATGTAATTCTTCTTTAAACATGTCTCGTTCCTGTTTCAAAGCATCAAACTCCAGTGTTGACACCCCTCCTGCTTCTCCTAATGATTCTGAACCCTCTCTCAAACTGGTAATTAATCTGTCTTTTGACTGCAATAAATATAGCAAGCAAGGTTGAAATTAAATTTTTGTTTTGCACAATTTTATTTACTTTGAAACTCTGGGTGCAGGTATTATAATTATTAGTATATCTCTGAATAAGGAGAATTTATACAACATGATTTAGAGTAAAGTTGACCAGGTTCCTGCCAGTGCAATGTCAATTAACTATTTACCCCACATGAAGAACTCATGGCCTTTTGCCTTAGAAACTATGTACCCGTAGTTTATTGTTTGGTACAGAGGAACAAAACAGGCTGCATGGTACATACGTACATCCATTTACTGTAAAACTGAGTATTTTAACTTAATTTCAATTTTAATGAATCATTTCATTTTAGCATATCAGTGACATACAATTTTAGCAAATCCAATATGACCCAAAATATAAACATTCAGTGGTAGAAAAGTGATATATGCTTGTATGCTATGCTAAAAAATCAGCACAGCCAAAATGAAGTGTGGTCATTTCATTCCAGCACAAGATATTATCAAATCACACATAACAAAAAAGGATATTAAAATGAAATTACTGAAAAAACATCAACTGGAGGATTTCTTCAATGAAATATCAAAAGTCCATCTGTTCACTCATTGGTATTACATCCTTAGTAAACATGTGATTAGGTCATTATGAAATGGTGCATGCTAATATTTTAACCCCATTACAAACTTCCAGAACTGTCCATAACGATTTCTATCATATGTGTATTTTGATCAAGTAATTTTAGTGAGTATCAAATTTTAATGAAATTTATATTGATTGCTAAATTCACTAAGATTGTGTGATTTACTGTATTCCAATCCCTGCATAATAATTTGCATTATATATGTCAGACACTTACAATTATCATAACAAGTGGGTGCTTTATGCAAAAAGCTAGATAACTTTAAACACCTCAATAAAATTTGCCACAAATGCAAGGTTAAAACTTCAACTTTAAATATCTCTCACTAAAACTTACTAGTGCCATGGAAAACAAAGAACAATGCTTGTGTAATGATTAAGTGTATACAGACTGTGATTCAAAACTGCCCCCATAGATTCCAGTTATAAATAAGTTGGTTGTTATTTTTTAACAGAGTTTTGAGTACATGATTGGGTACATAATGCAGAGGAAATGGGACCTAAGTGCCTTTCCCAAGGTCAAATTGATGGACTTTGAGTACATAATTGGGTACATAATGCAGAGGAAATGGGACCTAAGTGCCTTTCCCAAGGTCAAACTGAGGGACTTTAAGCACACGATTGGCCATATTATGCAGAGGAAATGGGACCTAAGTGCCTTTCCCATGGTTACAAATAGGCAGCTGACCCAGGCTGGCCTGGGAAGATATCAAACGCATGACCCTTGGATTACGGGTCTGATGCTCTACCAAGTGAGTTACTGCAGCTCCTCAATTCTAAATAAGATACATTTTGAGTAATCTATGTGTCACAAGTAAAATATACTGACCTGTAGTATTCTAGTTGCTTTCTCTTTATACTCAGCCATTTCATGCTTGACTGCATCCAAGTTACTTTTTGCCAACTTTAACTGTGCATTCAGATCTGAAACTTTATCTGCAGAAATAACCAGTCATTTTGAATAATTAGTAAATGTTATGGAAAGTTGATACAAGTATAAAATTAATGTAAGATGAAATTAAATTCAATACTTTTTGACAATTTTGAATGTAAATTTTTGTCCCTCTAATTATGACCAAGAACTCACAGGCTCTATCAAGCTGTACTGCTACATAACATAGAGACTTGATGAGGATGGAAAACACAAAGGCATAAACCACTAATGGAAATGGCTGTGATAAATAGTTAACATGTTGCATGATGGTAACTTTTTATAAACCAGATGGAAATTGTATTCAAAGCAAAACCATATGTCCCTGCTCACCCCACCAAAATAATTAAAGTAATTCTGTGACACTGGTCCTTGACAAAAGGAAATGACAAATCAAACAAAGTGAAACAAATTCCATTTTGTAAGGAGTGTGATACAGAAAGTCTCTGATTTTTAAGATCCTAATTTCAGTCCTCCTTTCATTAGATCAAAACAGCTGGATCAATTTAAGTAGTATACTAAGCACATCAGCTTTGCAAAAATTGATTGAGTTTGCTAATGAGATAGATTAGATAACAAAAATCTTAGACCAAAATAAAAAAAGATAGTCCCTCAAAAGGAACTGACACTCTACTGACCAAAAAGAATTTCCAGGAATTCAAAATAAGACCATTTCTTCCTTTTTAAATGCCGAGTGTTGAAACCATGTGATATTTTTGAGCAATAACAAGATTTTCAAATTAGCCACTGCGGCACCTTATTCGATGTAAGATTGGCACCATTTGCATTTAGAAGCAAGTAAACATCATTAGAAGTCCTTTGGTGAAAACCCCATGTTGATATGACCATCCATCCAGAAGGTGTAGCAATAACAAGATTTTCAAAATGGCCATCAGGGTGGCAAACTTGACTAAAAGCATCCTCGAATGAAGACCTTTCACATTTGTACAACTGATTCCAATCTGCCATCAAATATGGCCACTATTACTAAATATAAAGAAAGTCTTTAAATGATTTCTTCTCCAAAACCAATGAATAGAACTTGACCAGGATTTATAAGCCACCCCCACCCCCCCAAATGAATAGGTAAAAACATTCAAAAGTGCATGACCTGCGCATAAGCTGACCCATAAGTCCAAGAAATATATATATATATATATATATATATATATATATATATATATATATATATACCCTTCTAACCTGAACCCCCTCATGTACTGAGGTGACCTGGTTAATGGCTTATATGGTGTTAGTACTGCTATAATAAACCTTGGCCCACGAATAAGACAACCTCCTATCTTCCAGGTTTTTATTTTATCCTAAATTATTCAGCTTATACACGAGTATATACGGTATATATAGTACTGACAAATGTAATTTTTTGCAAAACCATGAAAATAAATGAATCTACAATTATTTTCTTTCTTCATATTAATATATACATACTCTGCATACAAGTTTTATTCTGAATACAAGGTAAATTTTATAAGAAAATAATTCAGGCTATGATTAAAGTATTACTTTTCTCTTCTGCCAGCTTTTTGTTTGCTGTAGTGAGGGCTTCAGCCAGACTTCTCTGTTCTTCCTCCAATCTGCTCTGCCGCTGAGATGCCTCTTGCTGAAAATGGGACAGACTTTCTTACATTATTAGACTGGTTTGATGCATTTTATTTTATGATGTCATGATATGACAGGTGATTGCTTTGCACCACACCAAGCTGCACTCACCATTACATGATAAGTCATCCATGGAAGTTCACTGTATTCAGTAAAGCTAGCATTGTACATCCTATCAGATATCAGAAAAAGATCTAAAACAGCACTGATGCCACCTGTCAAGGGTAAATGGGGAAATTTCTGCATGATTTGATTTTCAAAATTTCTGGGACCCAGTCACAAATCTCAAAAAGTTAAGCTCAGAGAAATGGAATAAAATACTTGAATTGGAGAATCACAAAAATTAAACACAAATTTTTTAAAACACGTAATTTTGCACAAATTTAACAAATGTGTATATTTCCTCATATACTGTACAGTCAAACCTGTCTGAATTGTAACCTTTATATAGCGCTCACCTGGTTTCAAAGGCCATTCAAACTTCCCTCCATCAGTTTTCTTATATAAATGTCATGTATACATTTGTTACCTGCTTTCACAGTCTGTAGCCAGGTGTTCCTAACCAAATACTGATATCTCACTGCTTTTATGCAGTTATGGAGCATACTGACAATGACTGCTCAGTATATGCAAAACTAGAATTTTGCTTCATGAGAAGGCATTGTTTAGATAAAGGCATATCACATGAATCATTCTCTATTCATCACAGGCCTCTTACATAAGCCTACTGTCTTCTGATCTCTGTGAAATGAGCAAGTGGTTAATCCTGATATTGTTTGAAGTGTGAACAGCTGTTTCTATGCTTAATTATACAAGCTGGCTAAACAAACAGCCAGCCCTCTGTTTCACAGTCATATGTAAGCTGTCAATTAGCAGTGAAAATAAAGTTTTGTCATAATGCATGATCAGTGATTTTTATTCATAAATGTTTGTTCAAATAACACTTAATTTTTCTTACATTGAACCCTTAAGCGAATGTTTACTTCCAAGGAGATCACATGATCATCTTTTGCATATGTGTATCAAGTGCTTATATATCATAGAAACATACCTTGTCATCCGTCCCCTCTGCAACAGTACAAGCTGTGTAACAGGAATCATATTTTCCTTAAATATAGAGTCTTCCAATATTGTTCCCTGTGGCATTTTTCATAAACCTGATTCCATGCTGATTTCCTTCATTGAACACTAAGAACATCAATCTTATAAATGTCTTTCACACTCAGCATCCAATTGTTTGTTTCAACCATGTTCTGAGAAGGTCAGGATTATATGTGTGTTAGGAAGCATTGTACAATAATTTAGGGAGCATTGTACAATAATTTAATAATTTTCAATAGATTAAGTTAAAAGATAAAACTGAATTAGTAAAAAAGAATAGCCATGAATGAGCACTGGGATAGAAAAGTCATTACTGACTCTAGTTTTTATGCATGTACGATAATGTAAATCTACATACAGGTATTTAATTTCACCTGCAAAATAGATACTGTCAGGGAGCATACAAAGACCAAATTAGAAAGATAGGCACCCTTTTTGTCAACACTGTATCAAAAGCTGAATTCATTTATTTAGAGATTTTTCATTTACTTATTTTTAGCTTTGTCTAGCTTTGTTTTATAATGTCACAAAGAAACTGTACATATTCTGTGCTAGAGATCTGATATATCAATCAAAACATCCTCCCTCTGCTTCATAAATCTCTAATGTGTGAACATGTGAATTTTATTGCTGAACATCAGTTAAACTTTGTGACAGCGGCTTCTGATTTGGGGAAAAATTTGCTAAAAGGGTACTTACCATTGTTCACGCTATTCAGACATAAACAAATCATGAGATCATATTGTCAAAAGTTTTCAGTGGATTCCTTTTTAAATAGAAAAAAATACTATTCATCCTTTTGACTTTTCATTTCAATTTAAAGACGTGAATAATTACATGAATTAAAAACTTTTTCATTTATTAGGTATGTCAGAGATTTTGTTATATTTTACAAGATCTTATACTGTAATTTATAATTTTTTCCTTTTATCTTATTTGATACAACAACTACTAATTTGACCACTTCAATGTTATAGGTAATGCATGTGAATAGTAGATGGCTGATTTGACTTAAATGCTGCAGATACAAATTGGGCTAGGGCACAAATTATGACCACTTAAATATCCCTCTCCCTAAAGGAAACAAACTTGAAACATGTCAGCAGTGAATGACACATTACAAACTAACCGCAAGTATATAGTAAACAATTACATAAATATGGACAGAGACAGAGAGAGAGAGAGCAAGCAAAATGTCAACTATTTTGACTGGTTATTTAAGTCAAGTGGAAATGACAATTTTTTATTGAAATCTTTGTAGTATGTTCAATCTATTTCTTGTACATGATACATAGGTATGTAAGATATTGAGGATTTCTTACTGTTTAGAGAATATAAAGGATGATAACCCTATTTCTTGCTTAATAGTGGAATATTAATGTTAGGAAAAATCCAATGTAAAGCAGCTCATTTCAAGTAAAACATTTTTCTGTAAGAGTTCATATTTTCATTTTTTTAAAAATTATATAAACGAGTCTTAGAGTCACTCAAACAGACTGACACACTACTAACTGAAAAGAATTGCCATAAATTCAAGATAAGACCATTTCTTCTTTTTAACTGCTGAGTACTGAAACCATCTCTGATATTCTTGAGAAACCCCCACATTGGTAACAAAAATATTTTTTTCCATGTCTGAGTTAACACATCCACAAGATACCTGTAAGTGCAGGAAAAATTATTAGGCATGGCGATTGACCTTGAACCTGATACCATGAATAGAAAATCATTTGACTAGTCTAAGACAACGTCAAGATATACCAATGTGCTAATATTAGTTAAATCTATAATTAATTTTTTGGGGAAGAAAAAAAACCCTGTTATTTAAGTGGCAACATGCAAGATATTCATCAGATACATCCGCAAACAGGATTTGTCCATTCATACTTGCTTGTGTTATCATGTTCACAAGCCAGTACAACTAAAAAGACCTTTGACACCAAAATCAATGTCTGAGTGTTGACTATCAACTTGTCCATTGGAATGCAACTAAATACAAAGTCTGGAGAAAATTCACTTGTATATTAACAAGTTACTGCAAGCTGAATGAAGTACAAAAATGCAACCAATGACCTTTGACTTGACTCCAAGATCAAGTAGGTCTGGTTTTCAAAACTCCTTCACAAAAGTGTGGACATGTTGGTGGTCAGATCCATTTTCATTAAAAGCCAATTAAATACTGCAAGAATTGTTTGAGTGAAAACCCCATGTAAATGCAATTATTCATGCAAGAGGAGTAGTGATAACAATATTTTCAAGATGGCCACAATGCTGCCATGTTGAAAGTCAGATGAACACAATTTTCATTCATATCCAGCAATGTACTACTATATAATAGTGTTTTAGTGAAAACCCCATGTAGATAAGACATGAGAAGTAGCCATATAAAGATTTTTAGGATGGCCATCTATGCAGCCATTATGAAATTTAATTCAGCATAATTTTAATATAGGAACAACTATATACTGCAAGAAAGATGTTTTTGTCTTTTTTTAAATACTGGTATGGCCATCCATTTAGAAGAAGTATCTGTTATGAGATTTTTCAAATTTTTGTCACATTGGCATCATTTTCTTTAGGACTACCTTCATATAGTGAGAAGTGTTTTAATCAAAACACAATGGTTGATACAACCATCCCTTCAAGACAAGCAGTGATAGCAAGAATTTCAAAATGACCACCGTAGTGGTCATACTGAATGTCCAAGTGGCACCATTTTCATTCAGGACCAACTAGACAGCATTAGAAATCTTTAAGTGAAAACCCCTTGTCAATAAGACCATCCATTCAGGAGGAGTAAGATTTTCAAGATGGCCACTGTGGCAGACATATTGGATTTCAGATCAGCACCATTTTCATTTACAACCAACTAGACATCATGAAAAGTTTTTTGGTGAAAACCCCACATTGATATGATCATCCATTCAAGGGAAGTAGCTATAACAAGATTTTCAAGATGGCCATTGTGGTGGCCATACTGGATATAAAATCTGCACCATGTTTATTCAGGACCAACTAGATAGCATAAGAAGTCTTTTGGTGAAAACCCCATGAAGATATTACCTTTCATTCAGGAGAATTGCAACAAAAATATTTTCAAGATTGCTGCCATGGTGGCCATCCTGATGTCAGATTGGCACCATTTTTATCTGGTACCAATCAGATATCATAAGAAGTCTTTTGCTGACCATCCATCTAGAAGTGTGGTGATAACAAGATTTTCAAGATCACCACCATGATGGCCATATTAGAGGCCAGATCAGCATCATTTTCATTTATAACCAACTAGATATCATAAGAAGTCTTCTGGTAAAATCCCATGTTGATATGACTCCTTTCAGGAGGCCGAGTGATAAGATTTTCAAGATGGCTGCCATAGTGGCTATAATGGATGTCAGATTGACACCATTTTCATTTAGGACCAGCTAGACATCATAATAAGTCTTTTAGTGGAAACCCCATGTTGATATCACCATTTGTTGACGAGAATCAATAACAAAAATTTCAAGTGAATATGGTGCCATGTGGAAATCCAGTATGGCCACCACAGTGGCAATACTGGATTTCCACACAGCACCATATTCACTTAGTACCAACTAGACCCTGGGATGAATGTGTGTGTAAAGTTTCATGGCAGTCCTCCTACTAGTTTAGATGAAGTAGCAAAAACAAACTTGTGCTAAAGGACAGACAACAGATGGACATATGATGAACAATGGACAACAGGCCATCCCAAAAACTCTGGTGGTTTATGACCAGTAGAGCTAAAAAAAATCAAATACTAAACAGATTTCTGAAAATCATGAATCATGGTAAGTGGTAATATATCATTCTCTGATTTTTACCCCAATTAACTGAATTTATTATTCAATCAATCAATTTTACTGATTTACTTCAATTTTAGTTAATTTATATATCCTACTGAAATACTGACTTCTAAATATGTTTTGTGAAGGCTGTGATAACTTTATTTTATGAAAAATGAATATTATTTAAATTCAAAATCTTTATTTTCACCCAAAAGATTCAATATTATCAGCTAGAAGAAATTGCTCCCCAGGATATTTCAATCTTCAACATCTTTGTTCAGTAACCAAACATACCTATTTCCACTGTGTTAACTGCATTAACAATTAGCAGCAGGTGCTTGTTTTATACAAGATTACGCTCCTTAAATTCCAATATGAGCTGTTGTGTTTGCAAAGTCTTCCTATGCAGCATTTTAAAAAAATTTAAAAATAAATTTTCTTCATGACTGACAAAATTTGCCTTTTAATACTCAAATAAATGATCTCTTCTTCGGATCTTGTTGTGGTTGCAGCACATGATTGTGAATACAGTGCATATGTAAAATTTGACCAGTAAATAAGTTTCATTCTAAAGCAAAATACTTGGCCATTTTAAATGACAATGATGATAATAAGTCACATAAATTAATACATCAAAACATATTAATTTTGTCAATGATATGTGAAATTTGAAGCCTTTTATTTCGTTCCAAATTATGAAATTCAAATATGGCAGTAATTGGTACTACAATTCTCTAAAACTTTACTGAAACACTCGCAAAATAAATCTGACATAATTTAAATATTGCCAATTTATTTTTATGATCAAAATGATGAACACCTTTGATATGGACAATAGATTCCTTTTTGGAATATTGGCTAGTGCATGAGTGGCATGACCACTGTCGAATTTGAAAAAGACATAGAAACTGTGGCAAGAACTTGTTCCCAGCTAGTAACATACAATTGTTGTGACTTGTGTATTGACAGTACACATAATGCATAACTAGGTTGCTCTTAATGTTAAACAATTTTCAAAAGTTTTGTTGACCTGTTAAATTTGCAAAAATGTTATGGACATAAAAAAAAATTTGATTTACTGTGTTGTTGTAGAAGTGTCCATTTCAAAACAATCATTCACTGTCATTTTCTACTGTTTTCTTTATGTAACATCTGAAAAATAGTAACACAGTCATTCTTGATCAATCAGTAATGAACAGTGTAGACACAGATGTTCCATTTCATAATAATCCTGCAAATTAGGATATGTGATGTAATTATTTCAACTGAACAGCATATACCCTGATGTGCTAGTGCATAATGTGACAGCAAAGATCGGTCAACACTGCTTGCAACACTAAAAGATATATTACCTGTGCCTGTTTGTAAGCTTCCTGTTCTCTCTGGAGGGATGCCTCCACTTCGGACAGTTTCTCCTTCAATGACTCTAGGGCCTGACTGTGAACCCCACTGGAACTTGTGTGGTCACTTAGGATCCTAATAAATACCATAAAATGGATACTTTATTTTACTAATTTGTATGCATTTTGTTCCTCCATTGAAATAAACATGTAAACATTCACCAGCATTATTAAACACTTTTACAGGGCTCTCTAATCCATAAAATTTAAACTCTTCAACAAGAGTCCCTCAAAGGGACCGATGCTCTACTGGGCAAAAGAATTCCCTGGAATACAAAATAAGACCATTTCATCCTGTTAACTGCCAAGTGTTGAAACTATCTCTCATATTCTTCAATGATAACAAGATTTTGAAATAAGCTGCTGTGGTGGTAGATAATGGTTATCAGTTTGCCATCATTTTCGTTTAGGACAAAGTAGACATTATCAGAAGTCTTTTGGTGAAAACCCCATGTCAATATGATAATCCATTCAGTGGGAGTAGTGACAGCAAGATTTTCAAGACAGCTGTCATGGCAGTCATATTTGATGTACAACTGGCACCATTTTCAGTTAAGACTAACTAGGTATCATAAGCAGTCTATTGGTGAAAACGCAATGTTGATATAGCCATTCATTTCAAGAGTAGTGATAACAAGATTTTCAAGATGGCCACCGTGGCGGCCGTACTGGATGTCTAAGCAGAACCATTTTCATTTAAGACCAACTAGACATCATAAGAAGTCTTAGTAAAAAGCCCATGTTGATATGATCATCCATTCCGATGGAGCAGCAATAACAAGATTTTCAAGATGGACACTCTGGTGGCTATATTGGACATCAGATCGGTACCATTTTCATTTAGGAAAAACCAAACATCATAAGAAGTCTTTTTAGTTGAAACACCACATTGATATGACCATCCATTCAGGACGAGTTGCTATAACAAAATTTTCAGTGTGACCAATGTGGCAGCCATATTAGACATCAGATTGGCACCATTTCATTTAGGATCAACCAGACTTCATAAAAGGTCTTCTGGTGAAAACCCCTTGTTAATATGACTCTCTGTTCAGGAGGAGTAGCTATAACAAGATATTCAAGATGGCTGCCATATTAGACATCAGATCAGCACCATTTTCATTTAGAACCAACTTGACCATGGAATGAATGTGTGTGTACAGTTTCATGGCAATCCTCCATGTAGTTTAGTGGGAGTAGCAATAACAAACTTGTGCTAATGGACAGGCAGATGACAGACCATCCCATAAGCTCTTCTGGTCAATGACCAGTAGAGCTAAAAATTAAATCAATCCATCCATGTTTTACAGCAATTTTGTAAAAGATTACAGAGGTAAACAAAAAACTTTTACAGTATTGTGAATGCACTATACATTGTATTTCACTGATTACCAATTTCTGTGAATTTCATATTTGTTACAATCCACAAATTTAAAGCTGCACCAAATAATAATCTTTCTGTGGAAACAGTACGACTCCTTCCCCAATCCAAAAATTTACATACTGACAAAAATGTCATTTTGACACATCCAAAATAATGTATAACAACAAAAATTAATTAATATATGATATAAAGTATTACACAATTAACAAGACAGTCAGTCAACAGTCTCAATTCCCCTTCTAGTGACGATGCACTTTAAAAGTTATAGGACGGGTAATCATAATCAGTAATTTTAACCATCTATATTTAATTATTATTACCAATTTTCAAATTACATGTAATTACAACTGTAATTTAATCAATTATAGACACAAATACCCAGTAATCAAGATTACTTTTTGATTACATAATCCCATTTTAATAAACAAAGGCTTACAACTAAAACTGATTTTAAATTCTTTTCAAAACCAAATGATAAAAAGGCATTTAGTTAAATTTTATGACTTTTGATTTTAAAAATTGTCCTAATTTCCCTTGTTTTATTTCAGCATGTACTGTGATTCTACAGGCATATAATGTTTATGATAATCAGATGTTGTTTTTTTTCTTCAGCAATGTATTGTGGTTCTAAAGGACATGTAATATTCGTGATAATCATGTTTTATTTCAGCATATATTGTGGTTCTAAAGGACATTAATGGTCATGATAATCATAAGTTCCAGTCCAAATATATTTACACATGAAAATAAATTGAAGCTGTATTTTGCAGTCAGTGATGTGTAATAACATTTGTTCTTCAACACGCATCTCTTTAATGTTATTAACTTCAGGCAAATTGGGTTGTTCACTTAGTGTACGTTACCTATGCAAATTAGCCTAATGGGCTCTCCCTCAGTAGTGCTCAAAAGATTTGACACGACACATCACCCTAACTATTGTGAGCTAATTAAGTAAATCTCTGAAAGGTGGCTGTTTATCTCTGACTGCCTTACCTTTTAATTGCCTCTAAAACGGCTGTATAAACTGCCCTGAGAATCATTTTACATGAGCTCTGAGCAGGACTGTTTACTGTTTATACATACCAAACACAGGCATATATCATGGTAGCAAGAAATATACTTTGTTTTTTCTAGTTTTTTTTGGTGGGAAATTTTTTTATCGCTAAGATTTCTGAAATCCATGTTTTTCAAAACACAACCATGTCGGAGGTTTGGGAGTCCAAAATAATGTTTTTCACGTGACACATCGTGTTATGGCATGTATGCAGAGTGTTGGATATTTAAATTTTGGTGGTGGGTGGGGGACCTTAGTGTAACCATATAAAGTTTCCGCCAACTGTTGAGTTCTATTTACTTAAAATCATTTTCAATAAATAATGAAACACAACTGAAATACAAACAATAAACAACTATGAAATTGCAGTATCTTTATATTTTTTCTCAAAAAGTGGGAAGTTGATATCAATGCATATGTGCAAATTGTTTTCTCTCTAGGATGCAGAAAAGGCACATGTACTGATATGTTGGAAAAAAATATGCATTCCTCATGATTAGATTTTATATTTGAGAAATGTCTTTTTCCAAATATTTTTTTTAACAACAGCTATTTCAACCCTCTTTTGTGTCTCATTAGATGGAGACAGAAGATCTACAAGCAAGACCCATAGAAGACTATATCTTCTCACTAACGATGTAAAGTGTTTCCAAAATTGTAATGTCACAGCTTGCAGTTTCTGCAAGAATTTTTTTCTTGAGATAATCTGACCTCCATTGTTCAGTGTTTAAAGTTTTGATGTCTGTTTACTCTTTTCATGTCGTGGTTCTCATTTGCAAACTTTCCCAAGTTTCATGTGTCATATTCACCCTCTTCAGCATGGACACTGATTTACGGAATTATGTATATGGAATCTATAATGTGCCTAAACTTTTGGCCTATGACTGTACTTTAAAATTGCGTCAAATGGTGAGTCACACTTTAAGTTTGAAAAAAGATGTCAACAAGGTATTTACTGACCTTTTGTTCAAGGTCAGAACTGTTTACCACTCTTAGTGTACTTTTCCATTAAATAGACGCATTTAGTATTGCATTCTGGGTCATAATATGACACGTTTCCTGTTGTGAAATGTGCCATCTGCAAAATGTATAAAAGATCTGAATATACGAATTATTGTCACAGGATGAAGCCGGGTTGGGACTGGATTAGTGAAGACACCGAAAGCAACTGCGTTAATAAGATGTTTATTTATAAACGCAATTTAAAGATGAACAAATCTGACACCATTATAACAAAAAGATAAGGAAAATTATAAAGTTCCTAACATGGAACTATCAACAACAAGTAACTCAACGAGAAAAATCAAAGATGGATTTAACAAATGGAATTTTAAACAAACGTGAATAGCATCCTATCACCAATCGACAAATAAGAGTATATGATTTACACCCCAATATAAACAAGGTCTTATTAAGTACCAAGGGTGACCAAAGCATGTGATTTATGCACTTATCAATAGAATACTCATCTATCCATCAATCTGTTAACTCGTCAATTTATCAATTTAACAAGCGATGTTGGAATATGAATTCATGAATCCGTCGTTCATATAACGATATTGAAATGGGGATGTATGAAATTATGAATATGTCGTTCATATAACGATATTGAAAATGGGGATGTATGAAATTATGAATCTATCACACATATAGCGATATTGAAATGGGAATGAATGTAATTTTGCACAGATAGCAATATTGAGATAACAATCAAATGGAACACGCAATAAATATAACTATCGTGGCGTCCGTTTGACTACCAAGATGTATCTACGGTTCCACCCGCTCTAGTCCATGGTCAAGGAGCCACCACGCATGGTCCAACCCTCCCAGTCTGTTGAAGGGTCCCTCGAGAGCCTTCACATTAACACAGACCCGTTGATCGAGAAGCCTTGGTCCCTCGCATCGAGAAAACCAGTACACTCTTCCGAAACAACGTCACCAGACACAGCGTACACGTCACACGAAACCACACAGAGTTCTGTGACTTCACACACCACCAAACCATACATATGGAACAGCTAAAAGTATAACAACTAAACCGTGTAGTACATATGACACGGTTAGTACTTTTGTATTGATATATGTTGCGCATGCGCGCACATGAATTACGCCTCGTTACACATTACATTAATCATTCAATGCATGCCGCGTATAATTAAATAATACCCGTCTGTTCAGTTACAACAAATAGCTAACTTGAACCAGCCTATAGGATTTCTAATATCATGGCGTTGTATGACCTAGGTATTGACTCTCTGTAGAATTTAGAATAAATTCTAAAACATCTAATATATGAAACAATTATGTCATATAAAACGAATAGTGATAAAGAATACAATCTTAAATTTCACATACCTCTACAGCTGAAGTTTTGCTCCCGTAAAGAGGTAAGCTTTCTGACAAGACTCATCGTAGTGTAATTTGTTTATAGAGAATCCGCTCTATATGTACTCTAGCTGTGACAGATATGCGCAGCAGCTAGGTACGTGAGTTTTCACTGCAGGCAATTTGCACGTGCAGCATGGGGTGAATCGCGCTCAGTATTTCAAAATAACTAGAGCCGAAAAAAATAAACAACCCCCGAGTAACGCTCTAGTCGGAAACGAAACCCGAATACATTTTTGATCACATATACATATTGATATAAACCCTACAATTCTGTGACAATTATATTCATTCCAGTTTCAAATCTTGTGTTGAAAAGATCTGTTTTTACGATGAGCTTGGAATCATCAGATGTTTGAAATAATAGCCGTGCTGAAATCTTGTAGTTCTGTGATGCCGTAATGCTGTATTGCTTATAAATAATTCGAAAGGAATTATTTACTGGAACATTCATCTAAGCTACCTGGAGTACTCACTAACATTTGGTGTTATATTTAGGACTTTCGGATGCCTGTGAACATTCTTAAAGATGATCTGGATTACATTATCGTTGGTACATCGGAACATTACAGACTCATTCATTCGGAACAATCTTTCAATCGGAACATTGGCTCATTACAAAGACTCATTCATTCAGAACATTTGTTCATTACGAAGATTCATTTGGAACATTCATTAACTTGGAACATTCATTCATTTGGAACATTTTATAGTTTCTATATATACAGGACTTGTGAGTAGGACACTAATAATTGTTGGATTATTTGGATTTTAATACACGATACTGTAAGTGCATTTTGATTTTCACGTTAATTATTTAGAAATAAATTGTTTGTTGATTTTTACAACATTGTTGGTTTCACTTTCGTTTTGTTACATTTTTTCTTACCATAGGGTTGTTTCAACTGTCTCTTTTCTCCAATCTGAGATCTCTTAGCAAAAAGAAAATCAGGGCGGAACATCATTTGGCCAATTATGTAACCTATTTGGAAAATAAAACTGTCCCATTAGGTTTGAAAATTCATGTGTCATCCCTTTTTGCGGGGGAAGCCTCCACATCCTTTATCAAAAGATGGAACTCTATTCTTCATTTCACTTCTCTGAAACTTCTGGAAATCCCGAAAGCAAACTCTACATCAAATCAAAGAATTTGCCCCCCCCCCAGCACTTCATGTTAAAAACGGTAGGTAAATTTAACGTTTATTTGATAATAAACTGAAAGAAACTAACCTTGTACTGTTCTCATTTATTCCTCTTTTTAGTTCTTCATAAGCAATTTATGTATAAAAGACACAAACGTATCAACTAATACATGGTCCGGTAATGTAGAGTACCGGTCGTGTGTATCGCTTATGTCAGGTAACAACATTGACACGTTATTTTATTGACGTGAATGTAGACAAACGAATCATGTTTGGTTGTCCTCAGAAGTTTGAATACCGGTATATTATCAAACTTAAAATTGGATCCAGTAAAATCACAAACAATAGAAAGAGAGAGACAGAAATAAAAACCGATTGCTTGAAGGCACCAGCAATTCACGCATGATCCGGTGTATGGTGCAAAATAACCAAGAGTGTATTATATCCAGGTTAACAATATAACAACATTTCGCAAATAAAAATCATTATTAGGAAATACATTGACCGTGAGAGCAAATGACAATATTTTCGCTAGCATGGGATACAGAACATATTCTTAAAGACAATTAATGCCGTGTATATTATTTACCCTGCAGACATCAATGCCTGTTTGTATCAGTTACAATTACAGATGGCAAACAACAGAAGACCGGGTGGTGAATAAACACAGCTGGTAGCGAGCAATAAACTCATTGTTTCAACTTACCAGTAGGATTTCAAATACAAAGTTTATTTTATTACAAAGCAAGCAGACCCTGGAAGCCAACTTTGGATTATTTTAAGTGTGCAGCTTTTTATATACAAAGTCAGCAGGCCAAGGGAAGCCGGCCTTGGTTTCTTTTAGCAGTATTCACAGGAATTTTGAAAATAAATTGAAACAGTGGAACAGTCGGGGTCTGTAAGTGACACTTTGAGCATACATTTGTGAAATGTACTGGTATTAAAGGATTTGCCACAACTGAACAGGCGTCAATTGTGCGGCATGATCACAGGAAGTTCAAATAAATTCTGTCAGCTGAATATAGGACTCTACTTGGCACTGAACAAGGATCAACTCGGCGGCTCAATCAAAGGGTTAGGAAAACAAAGTGAGGCTGCCTTTACAAGTTAAGGGATTTGCACTGGCAGATAACTGAGGAAATATTACTTGGGAATTAGATCTGGCTTATGAAAAAGGCAAATATAAATCAACTCAAAACTTTTATTGCATCAAACAGTGTTTATACAGCAAAACAAAATATAATACAAGTACGGGTTGCTCCGACTTGCACGTATTTTGTACGTAGTGCAAACATCTAGTCTCCTATATTGCCCATAGATTTATCAAATTTTGTTCTTCAAAAGTTTCCAGATAAGAAGACAAGTGTAAACATACAACACTGACAGCGGTTTTTATTTTATTTATTTAATAAAATATAAGTTCGAGTGCATTTTTTTTACCAGCTAAGCATCGATATTATGATTTAAAAGGTGTCCCAAAACTTACGACTCGAAAAAAACGATCTGTCCCAGAACTTACAGTGCACAAAAAAATTACTTTAAAAATTAATTTATGGTGTCCCAATATATACAGTGTCCCAACATATACGGTAAATATGGTATATTGTAAACGATATAGGGAACATTTTTCTCTCTTACAAATTCAAACACGTTTTTTATTATTGTCTATCTCCTATTCCCCATAAATTTAAAGACAAAATAGTCACCATTTAAAAATATGTTGGACAAAAGTAAAATTCGTACAAGTTTACCCAAACAACATAAATTGTAAATATGGAGATAAAGAGTTATATACTGTGATGGATCCACTAAATGACCAGGCAAGAAAATTATATTATAAGTAATAAGTGTCCTGATGAAAATAAACACAACAAAAATCATAATCAAGGTCAAAGTACACCTTATTTTGAAATTTGAAGCATTATGGATTTTTGAAAAATTGATTTGTATACATACTTCTGAGTAGCAAATGTCATTGATTATCTGAGTATTTATACTTTATGACATATATTATTATTTTGACAGAAAAGTATACAATATGTTACATGTACATTTATAAGTGTATTTAGTTTAGTTTACTCACATTATTTATTACAGGTTTGCAAAATCAGAAAATAAAGAGCTCATGAATATTGCTCTATTGACCTTTATAATTAATTACTAATTTACATGTTGAAATTAAATTAGCATATGTGTGGAAAGAGCATAAAGCACAAAAAAAAAGGTTTTTGTAGGATACATTTATATTCATAATTAACCTTTGAAAATAAGCTTACTCATCAGATATTCCTCACAAACTCTTTTGATTACTACCTGCATAACTCTTTTAAATATATCATTTAATAGGCTTCTCAAAATAACCATTTAAATACCTTTGTGTACTTTATATATTAAGTCGGGTATAACTGCATGTAATACAGACCCTAATCTGCCAGAGCATAATTTGCCAGCAGATCAGGGTCAATGTTGTTCCACTGATTACTCCTAACAAACTGCATACATCCAGATCTGCCGGTGCATTATGTGATAGCAGATATGGGTCTATGAAGTTTGTAGTTGAATCTGACTTATAAACGAGTATATATGGTATGCATACTTCACTTTTATTTGTAGATATTGTTTTTATTTGTATATATTGTTATTAAGCATCTTCAACTATTTTCACTGAATTTTTTTACCCAGTGCAGTTAAATCAGTTACAGTGGTTACTCTGCCATTCATAAAATGCCTCATGCACAGATAAATATGTGAATTAAAGAAATGTAATCAAACATAATCAAAAAGTAAATGATTACTTGCCACAGTAATGTACTTTAGTCAATTACTCTGCCCCAAAGTGAGTAATTGTAATTGCAATTATAATCAAAAATTTCAAAAGTAATTGTAATTTAATGTCTTGAAACCATCTCCAATTATCCCGAGTGACAACAAAATTTTCAAATTAGCCACTGTGGTGGCTACATTGGATGTAAAATCAGCACCCTTTTCATGTAAGGCCAACTAGACATCATAAAAAGTCTTTTGGTGACAAACCTATGTCAATATGACCATCCATTCTGGAGGAGTAGAGATAAGATTTTCAAGATGACTGTTGGGGCAGCTATATTGGATGTAGATTGGCACCATTTTTGTTTAGGACCAACCAGATATCATAAGAAGTCCTATGGTGAAAACCCTTATATGTCAATATGGCCATCATTTTAGGAATAGCAATAAAGTTTAATGGTAATCCTTCAAGTGGTTTAGTGATAACAAGCTTGTGCTAATGGATATATGACGGACAACAGGCCATCCCATAAGCTCTTCTGATACATGTCCAGTAGAGCTAAAACTAAACTGTATCTAGCGATGACTGTATTTTCTGAATGTGTTTCCATTTAAAATGGCCTTTAAATATTGAATGCTAAATTGTTAGCTTCATGTTTTATCATTTGGAGAAAAGAATGTCTCATTAATTCAACATTTCACTGTAACTTCAACAAGGCTCTGAGGCTAGGAATTACCAGGAGTAGGATACCAACTGTAGCTGTTTAAGACCCTAATAAGATAATTACTATTGGCTAGTGTGATAAGCACTGTCCAAATGGGCCTTTGTCCCAAGTATTGGCATATTCAGGTTGCCAAAACTACACTGTGACTTCCTAAAGTCAATAACAATTGAGTACATCATCCAATACTCTGATCCCAAAGCTGGCAATATAGAGTGACATAAATATCGCTTTCCTGCTTACTCAGAGTGCAGTTTTGCACCAAAGGCAACTTGTTTACCCTAGGATGGTCCCTGTAGGTGGATGAGTCAAGAAACTAAAACTCTGGATGTAAACAACCTAAAACAGTAAAATCTGTGAGAGTGCTTGAAAATGGTCTTTCACCAACCTTTGTTTATCTGCCTGTAATTTTTCTAATGTTTTCTTGTTTTTTTCTTTTTCACTGTCAGCTTCCTCGAGTCGGATCCTTAATACTGCCAGCTGGGAGTCCTTGGCCCGAAGGGCCTCTGTCAGATCCTGTTCTCTTGCCTGTAGTTCTCGCACAATCTGGTCAGAATTATATGCTGATCTGTTGTACTCTTCAAGTTTGGACTTGAGTCGGACCAGCTCTGAAAAAGAAATCATTTAATCCCACTAACATGAAATGGTCCTTTTCTGTAGACAGTGAAATTAATTTTCATAACCTTCTGGACTTCAGGCCAGCAACAATTTTTTTTAAAGAAAATTACAGATCTACTGTAAAATGTCTGCTTGTATGCACCCAGGCAGCCAGTAATTCTTAACAATGTTAATAGTACCAAGATTTCCTATTGTATTTTTTCAGTCTATGTGTCTTTTTATTTAGGAAAATTAACCTCAGATGGGATACTCAATGTTACAAATATTGAGACCTAGTTACTGTAAGAACTGACCCTAATGAACATATTTTTACCAAATTCAAACTTAGTTCATGACCCTCAAATTAAAGATCAAGTATTATGCTTACAGTACAGTACATCTATGTCATGAAATTTTTTTACACAAGAAGTGTAAACTATAAAGAAAGCTCAGAAATTTTTATAATTTAAACCTAATTCTGATGAAATTTACAAAATGTCAAAACTATTTACTTTCAGTAGAATTTTGTACTTGTAAACCTTGGAGATTGACTGCCTCTTAGCCTAAGCGATGCAATCTGCAACCCTGCTTGAAAACTGATCTTAGTAGATATCCGAGTATGAAGGAGGAAAATGTATGGACTGTTCTAAAGGAGGAATCCTCTATGCTGCGACAGGAGATCCCTCCTCAATGGTAACTCCCTCAGGGTGTCCACCAACAGGTCAGAGATCACTCAACCACAACCACTGGAGCCACAGGGAGGCTATCAGGATAAGCCATTATGATGAGGTCCTGACTCTGTGAAGGACCCGAAGGATTATTCTGAATGGTGGAAAGGCATACATGCACAGTTAATCCCACTTCATACTGAAGGTGTCTACACTCCATGCACTCTGATCTGGCACTGGGTAGACATAAAGGGGTAGTTTGTTGTTGAGCCTCATTACAAACAAGTCTATCATTGGCCTCCCCCACAGCTAAAAAAGACTCCCTGCTACCAATTGGTGCAGAGACCACTCTGTGAGGAATGCATGTCTTTGTCTCTACAGGCTGTCCACTAGAATACTCCCTTGCCTGGAATGCAGCCAACTCTGAAAGCAATCCCCTCCAAAGCTGTTCACTGAAGGAGGTTCCAAACTTTCAACCAAAACAAAAGTGACACAAGTGACCTTCATATCATCTGAAGTTTGCCATGACCATAACACAACTGTGTCTCACCAGGGCTGAGCAAATTGTTTTTTCATCCAGGACAAGTGGTTTCAGAAAATTCATTTGTCCCACCAACCTTTCCACTTGTCCCAAAATGTAAATCACTTGTGAAGATTTGATGAGATCTATGCACTTTAATCCATAGAAGGAACAAACAAAAAAATGTACAACATATTTATTTCTTAAAAGAATATAATTTTTTTTAAACATAGGTTGATATTATACATTTTGTTACATCTGAGGTTTTCAGTTTTCCATCGTCCAAGTATCTTATATGCACTATTTCTTGCTCCAATACGGTAGCATCAGTAATTCCATCAGCAAGAAAGGAAAGAATTTACTGGAATTCAGACTTTCCCTAACTTCTCATTTTTTTTTGCCAGAGTCTGGCTTATGTCTCTTTGGAGAAATAGTTACCTCACACTCAGTGGCATTCTTACATTTTACCCCTCCACTTTCACATTAATTTTCCTTCTCCAAATCTTCCTTATTAACTTCCTTGCAAAAATAATTTAGTAAACTCGCTTTATCCACATAGTAAATATTATGTATGTTATGATTACTTCTGAAGTAATCATAACATACATTTTTTTCATTAAATATGAACAGAGGCTGTTCCTTAATTAGTGTAATTGTTTCGCTTCAAATGCAATATTGGATGTTAATTTAAAAGTTAATACTCTGCATTATCAATTAAAATTTAAAGAATCATCACTGCCATTTAATCAGTTCATAAAGGGAACTGACACAAATGTTGGTAAAGTGCCTTTCATTAATTTAATTGGATTGACTGGCTGGATTAAATGGATATGTAGAAAAGGGTTAGAAAATAATTAGATTTTTAAGAGAGAGAGAGGGGGGGGGGGAAGACCTTGGAACTGAAAAATAAAACAACCATTAACAATATTCTATCCAGAGATACTCATTAATCCACAATGATTAAAAATTTTATGTTTCAGAGCATGATACTGGTTATTTTTCTTTAAAGCAGATTCATTACAGCTAGAAACTTCATCAAGTTTCCTTGCTTTGCCTAGATAATATAGTAGACTTATCTCATCAACTACATCAACAATAATAACAGCTATACTTATAACTGAAGGATTTGTGAACACTTATTTTATCCATTAACTTAACAATTATCATCTAGTCACCTTGAAATAGACGACAAGCATCAAAATATTTGACAAGCCAACTTTGGATATTGAGAACACTTATTTGTATCCATTTAATTGTTTGCCAAGCAGTAAGTATGTATCGGTCTACTGTAACTATCATGTAAGCAATAGATCATAAACACCACTTGTGGGTGCTACATTTTCAGTACACTGATCAAGCTTTGAACGAAATCCTCTTGGTGGTTAATCATTAGAGACAAGTGCCTTTTATTTCCAAACACACCTGTCAATAAACACCAACTCACCGTAAAATCAGTGACATTCATCAAAACAATCTTTGACAAGCCAATTGTTTAGAGTTGGCAAACTCACAAACTGCCCAAGGCAAGGTTAGGACCTAAAAGTCGGCAAATCCTGTATACGTACAAACATTACAGTTAAAATGTAACTGATAAGTCAAAAAAGAAGTATTTAATCCTTATTTGTCAAAACTTGCTTTAAATAGTAAATATTCACATTATAACGTCTGCATGAGTAAATGTGAGACTGACCTTGACAATGACTACAAGATGGAAATGACATATGATAGATGAAAGAAACTGTTATATGATAGAAGAATGTGGTACATATATACACTAAACAAAGGTTCTGATATATGTACTGTGGTGTGATTGCAGGATATAAAACTCGCAGAACATAAAGCGAATGGAACAGGACCCCTTTCTTCCCCCCCCCCCCCTCTCTCTCTAAATTTTTTGGACTTGCCCACGGGCAAGTACCTTGGAAACTTGAGCTTGTCCCAGGAGCCGGCAAGTGGATTTGTAAATACCTGCAGTGGCTAGCAACTCCGAGAACTAATGCAATAAAATAATGAACATTGTTCCATGAAGGTGAACAAGCAAATTCAGTGAACTTCCCACACCCCCCCTCCCCACCACCCACCCATCCTGACATCACAAAAGTTACCATGAAATTACATCAAACTGTGAAGTATAAGTTTACCATGGTTGCTCCGTGTACCTCAAACAGCTTTTCAGCAGAAACAAGAAATGCTTAAAATATTGACCTGTTGTGACCCTGACCTTGAGAATAAGACCTCAAACATGCAATGCAACACATCTTCTAGTTACAATATGTAAGTATACCAAACTTCATCCATTTATCTTCAACAGCTCTTAAGTTAGAATGCCGAAGGGAAAATGTGACTGAAACCTATACTACTGACCTCTGACCTCATGACAGAACCCCCAATGTGGTAAAAAAGATACAAAGTTTCATCCCTTCATCTCAAATGGCTCCAAATTTTAAAGTGGAAGACGAAGTGTAATAGAAAAAAATCAACATATGAACCATGACATTGACCTTGAAGATATGACCTTCAATGTGGTACCCATAACATCAGATCATTCTGTTAATGATGTCATATATGTGTATCAAGTTGCATCCCTTAATCTCAAATGACTCTAAAGTTAAAGAGTAGAAATGAAAGTATGACCAAAACACACAATACTGAGCTGTGACAGTGACCTTGAAGACAGGATCCCCAATGTGGTATGCAACACACCATCTAGTAATGATGTGTAAGTATACCAAGCTTCATCTCTTAAATCTCAAACAGCTATAAAGTTATACAGCAATAACAAAAGTGTGAAGGAAAACATGAATTACTGAGCTTTGAGATTGACTTTGAAGATAGCCTTCCAAATGTGGTATGCAACATACCTTCTAGTGAGGATGTATAAGTATCCAAATTTTCATCCCTTAATCTCAAATGGCTTTAAAGTTATAGAGCAGAAGGGAAAGTGCAAATGAAAATGTAAAATATTAAACCATGACCTTGAAGATTGCAACCCACTGTGGTACACAACATACCTTCTAGTGATGATGTATAACTAATCTTAAATTACTTTAAGTTATTGAGAGGAAATGAAAGTGTGATGGATGGACAAACAGGAAAAAGCATGGATACTATGTCCACTAAGCAATTTCTAACTTTCTGTACATCTTGAATTACATCAATAATTATAATATTCTTAGCTCAATTATGTGATTTATTTGGTTATACTATGAAAATCAGAAATAATACTGTACCACATATTATGTTTGTGAACTTTCTGCATTACTAATTTTGACAATGAATCTTACCAGTCTGAGAATCTTTAGCTCTCTGTATCACAGAGGCCATTTCTTGGTTCAGTGATGCCACCTCATTTTTCAAGAGTCTGTTTTCGAGCTCTAATGAGGACACACTCGGCTGGACTTCTAAATGGATTTCCAAGTCCTGGTTGCTGTGAACACTGTTGCTGGGTGAGTGGTCTTGCATGGCATCAACTAGGGTAGCAATATCAGCTGTAACACCCTGCTCAGCAGGACTTGCTCTGTCACTACCAGTGCCTACAGATAATTAAAAGGCCAATGAGACTCAGTTCACTGGGGCTATAGGGTCCTGAATATTGTAATATCAGATGGTATCCTGGTGGGTTACAAGGAAAAGAATCTGGTAGCCCAGCTAAAATAAAGTAGTCTAGATAAGGCACTTCAATAGGAATCCACTTTTTCCCTGCTATAAATGATTCATAATCATTCTCCATTGTCACAAATGTTTATAGTAATCCTTTGAAAAAAAACTGTACAAGTCAGCCCACTAGGCTATCTAAATTCAACATATAGCAGACCCAACCAGGCAATCAAGGAGACCATAAACTCTGAGCACAGTATTTGTAAGAAACTTAGCTACTGGTATTTAGGTCTCAAAAATATGAAACAGAAGTCAAACTCTTAAGAATTACAGTAGATTTATTACCTACATATGAGAATTATATAAGAAGGCATCAAAACAACCTAATGTTCTAATAAGAATAGGCAAGTACCTAAATAGATAAGGAAAGCTAACAGTTTACTACTCATTCATTATGTTGAACTTTAACTATTGTCCTTTAGTATGGCATATTTGTGGGAAAATAATACACATAAAATTGAGACAATCCAGGAGAGAGCTCTTAATAGGTTCATTTATGATGACTATTTAAGTTCATACGAAGATATGCTAGCAAGATCAAATTTACCATCTCTAAGAATAATCCTAAGGTCAACTGACCCATCACATGATCAAATTTACCATCTCTAACAATAAGCCTAAGGTCAACTGACCCATCACAAAATCAAATTTATCATCTCTAAGAATAAGCCTAAGGTCAACTGACCCATCACAAAATCAAATTTACCATCTCTAAGAATAAGCCTAAGGTCAACTGATCCATCACCAGAGCAGAGATAACCAAGTCCTACTCACCAGCATAGTACATCATATGAAGTCAAAGTATTGTATGCTAACACCCACCCCATGTGAATTAGTGTTCATTGTTTAGTGCATACTGAAAATTTCATGAAAAATGACAATTTTTTAGTTATGAAAATTTGAATTTGTATATTATAGTGGTGGTCAAATAGGCACCAGATATAACACCTGAATATCCGACAAGTTGCCACTGTACCTGTAAATCATGTGGTGCTCACACCTTTGCCAGCAATAGTATTGGTCAGTGGTCCATCTGTATTGGCATATGTTAGAGTCTGAGTGACATACAGCAATACTTTAATTGCACTATATGTTTTTAAAGTTATAAATAGGAAATTTCCGTTATTTACATAATCTTATACATACTGAGCAAACTTCTTATGCCTTTAGAGACAGAAATGCAACAGAACTACCCAGGGTGTAAACATCAAGATATAGTATTCATTTTTTTAGATATTTTTGGTGCAAAGCTCAGCCATCTCATGAGCTGCAGGCAGGCAACTTAAATACCTTGAACTTGTAAAAATTTTAACATTGTAGCCATCTAATTTTACAACACTGTAACATTTTTTGCTATAATGTTGCACTGAATTCCCTGTGAATTTTTAATTTTGAGCCAGTTACTTCAAAAGATAAAGATAAATATTCTTAAATTTACAAATTTTGTTACCTGACTCTAAATATCAAGGTCATTTTAATACAAAAATTTCCTCATTTTGTAGAACCACTGTCCTGACGTCAACATAATAGTATTTACTACAACAGAGCTTTAAGGAAAACATTATCCATATTAAATCATACTTAAGTTTTTGACATTATCGTTTTTATGAATTTCCTTGCAAAATTCATCGCGCTTTGTGCTTGCAAACATTTTGTGATTAGCAGTACAGTGTACTAAATTTCAACCCTGTATTGTAAAATATATTCCCAAAATATATTACCAGGCAATTCTACATGGACCATTGATGAGCCACTTGTGGATGTGGAAGAAGGTGCAGAAACCTCAGCAGTTTTATTTCCTTTATTGGAGACAATTGATGAAGTACTAGACTGTCTGGAATGTCGAGCGCTACCAGCTGAGTTTTTCTTCCTACCACCATCTGTAGACTCAGGACTGTTCAAAAATTCAAAAAGAGCTTCATCAGAGTCCATTTTCTTCTTGTTTCCCACAGTAATATGCAACTGAGTTGAAGTACCACTGCTTGTAGATTCACTCTTTGACACATCTGATGTGCTTTTTCTGACTGGAGAAGTTGTCCAGGATGATGCAGGATCAACATCTTGCTTTAGCTCATGGAGTTTTGATGGGACACTATGAGAGGAGGTGAGGGAGGTCTGCAGACTTACTGTCTGACCACTTGTGGATGTTTGTGATTTTGAGGATTGAAGGAAAAAAGCACCTCCTCCATGGTCTGACTTGCTAAGAGATATTCTGGGTTGTTGGAATTCATCACTTTGTTCATCACTGGTCTTAAGTGCGTGTGCTGCAGACTGATCTAATTTGTTGAGGTACTCCTCTGCTTTACCAGTTATACTGGTGAGCCAAGACATTTTTATTCAGTTCATCTGAAAACAAAAAAAAAAATGAAAATTAAATAAGTGATATCTCATAGTGTGAGGAAAAATCTAGCATAATTTTGCACAATCTCTTACTCTTGCAGTGTAATTTTTGTGCGATTTACATAAAAATTATTTTGTTACAATCATTTCTGATCACAATTTCAAATTAATCAAATTTACATTTGTGATGTTTATTTTAAAACCACATGACAATGCACTGAAAGTGTTTTTGTATTAACCCTTAAAGTGCTAGTAGTGATATAAGTCACACCGCCGGTAGACTGAAGTCGTTTTTTCAGGTAAGCAACTGTTTGCACATCCCAGTACTTTGGCTTGACATGAATAGGTTGTTCAACTAAATTTGATTGGTACATTGGGCCCTGGAACAAGCATTTTGTCATAGTTTTAACCTTGTATTCATCAAAGAAGTTTTGCAAATGCATGTTTATGATAGGCACTACATAGAAAACTCAAAATGGCCGACTCAGAACATGGTTCATCTCGAGATGATGATTTGATTTGGCAAATACTGGCTGATGATAGTGATGATGACATTGACTTTGAAAGTTTTGAAGTATATGAGATTACTAGAGCTGGGAAAGTGTTACTGGAAATTCCAGTAAGTAATTTTGTGCCCGAAAATGATGTTGAATATGAGTCTGATGTACATGCTGGATGGCCAAAAACTGACGGCATGCTGGTCAACCCCCTGTTCAGCGGTATTTCAAAATTAAATTTATAAATGGAGAATATCAAGCTTATAGACCATTTTAGGCTATTGTTTGATTAGGATTTCTTGCATCTGATCATAGATCAAATGAATCTTTATGCACAGCAGAGAATAAATGGGGCAGACTGGATTGACAACAGCCACTTGAGAAAATGGAAGCCTTTTGCACCTGATGAATTGAAACTCCTTTTTTTTGTGCATTGGCGATGGACGTAGCTTTGGTTCATAAATCTGATATTGATTTTTACTGGACAGCTGACTATGTGATATCAACCCCATACTTCAGCACACACAAAAATGAGCTGGAATATATTTCCTTATATTCCTTATATTCTAACCAAGTAACACCTGAACAGGTAAATAACTTGAAAGGTGACTGTCTTTGTGTGCTAATAAGTGGACATTAGATGACAGACATATACTAGAATAAATGACAAGAAACAGCAAGGCTTTGTGAACATTTATTACAGACTTTAGGGGGTATAAACTTACTTATGGTGTTCCTTGACTGGATGTTCAGTAAGTGTTACCTATTCTACACCTATATATTGTTCAGCCATGAAAAAATGGAGTAACTTTTATACATATATTGAACTTTTTCCTTAAAAAGATACAAAAATACAGATGAAATACAAAGGTTATTTATATATTTACCTGTATTTGCCCCTGTAAGTGCAAATATGATAAGTTACATATGTGAATTGATGCTTATAATAAAATTCATAGATCAATAACTATTTTTCATTTAAAGTTTTTATAGCTATTATGTATAGTCATTAAAAGAAAGGCAATTTAAAAGCAGAGTGCAGTTTTCATTTCTTTTCTCAAACAATTCAGCACTGAGGGATCTTGGGCTACTAAACTATACAGCACTTTATGGGTTAAGTTTCAGCTGGAGTGACACTCAATTAATCTAACAATAAACAACATAAGTATTATTTTGGTCCCCATTAAATGTGTACATAGCCATGCAATTTGTCACTTATTCACATCTGGTGAAAATGAACCCAAATATTTGTTCATTTGCTGTTTCATATTATTGCAAGTGATGCAAAAAACAGACCCAAAAAAAGATCGGACATAAAATTACTCAAATCTCAATGGATATTTGGCAAAACAAAAGGGTGTGGTTAAAATACTACACGTATTTAAACTATCTGACCAAAAAACTATTTCGATTATAGATAATAAACAATGCGAGTAGTAAAACATATAGATTGAGAGATAAATGTAAAAGACATATAACTAATCACAGTCTTCTTTGGAAACTCGAAAATAGATGACGCTGTCATCGCTACAATCCCTTTCATTAACCCACCTTATACCATTCCTAACTTTGGAAACTATCCCATAGTCTGCTTCATTACAAATTATTAATGAATAAATTTCGACACTGACTGATATAAATAAAATAAACTCCCATATAAAGAGGAGAAAAAGTCAAACAAAAGCTAGTCATCAACCTTTCAAAATAGTTCTAACTCAGCTGAGTCAATAACAAGAAATGCAAGCATTTACAATAGTGAACAGCGTTTAAACTACACAGAGTGGATCTACGTGGATAAACATTGCGCATATACATAAAATTTACTTCCGCGTCCGCCACATGGACAATGTCAACAATCATGTGAACTGTCACTGTCTGCTATAATTGTTTTACAGATTAGACACTGTCGAGATTAGCAACAAAACTAACTGTTGGAGATATTTATTGTCATCTGAAGATGAAGACAGTTGCACTTATAAGTTATGTAAATTGGCGTTACGGTTTTGAAGATCTTCAACCCCTTTCCATTCTATAAAATGGTAGAACGGGCTTTAACTGATTGAAGACTCACAACCGCTCGCCTAAACAAAAAATCTAATCAAATTATAATTTTTCTTTGTGCCAACGTCTTTTAAATGATTGGTTGTCCAGTCATTTTGCACAAATTTGATACAAATTAAAATTCAGCAACATCTGAAGTCGAATGACTGTTGAACAGTCTGCATTCAGACTAGGAGGCAAATAATTTTGATAATTCTACTGTAAAGACTAAAGGATTATCCCATATTGCACAAGTATGATGTGTTATTTGCAAAATATGGACCATTTCCCAAGAGCAGTGTTGCGTATTTTTTTTGCAATTACATGCAACATGAAATAACGAGATGGGTGTGCAAATGTCTGTCACACACACGTACACACACACATTTATTATATATTCCTGATAATGATCATTATTCTTATATGACTGTGTACATATTGTATTTAATGTGTATTGCACAAATTTCATGACATAAAATCTGTAATTACGTTTTTAGATGTCCATTTTTCTTTCCTATTTAGTTTTCATATTGCCTACACAGATTTATATGAAATAACCATCCCATTGCATTGACAAATTGCAGAGTTTTGCAGAAGTACCTCCCATAACTGTATCCTCTCAGTGTGGAAGTTGCTATATATGATAGGAAGAATAATTAGCCCAAGTTTCTTCTGACCTATCCCACCCCATTTTAGATATTTTGACATTTATGTTGGACCCAACATTCCAACATAAATGTCAAAATATCGAAAATGGGGTGGGAAGGGTCAGATGAAACTCGGATTAGAAGAATAATTTGGCATTCATGAAGTAGACTATTGTGCTAATGTCACAAATATCATGCATTATTAACTGTCCACATTTCTGTTCTATTTGCCTTTCATATTGTCAACACTGACTTTACAGAAAAATCCATACTCCGGATTGGCAAATTAAACAACACATTCATTTTCCAAATATTGGCACAATAACTGTTCTTTTTCAATACAGAAGCTGCTATATGGGACATAAAGAATAAGACATTAATGAATTATAATATTGTGCAATTTGCAATGTATACATATTAATCATTAGTAAAGTCCATTTTTTTTCTTTCCATTTATTCTCATATTAGCAAAACAGACTTATTTACAGGTAAAAATTAAAGATACTAAATAGAAATATTTACAGGTAAAAAATCAAAGATGTTCTATGCAAGCATTTATGGGTAAAAGTTCAAGGATGCTAAGTACAAGTATTTACAAATGACATGCTATGTGTCTGAGTAGGCATTTAATGAATTGTATTTAATGAATTGCTCTGATATATTTTTCAGAATCACATCAAATGTGATAATTATGTAATAATTTTACAGTGGTGGGAAGGACAGCTGCTATAATATGGTTCAGTGTGTAGCACTTGGGCATGAGATTGTTGCACTGGCTAATCTGAAGCCAAAAGATAAAGGTACATGCAACTAGGAATTTACCAGGTTTAACTAATCTGCTACCAACTGTCATTCAATCAACATTTCTTATCCCCATGCTTATCTGAGGAGGATATGGTGATACCCTCCATGTTTTTGCCTATCATCGTTCAATACATGTGTTCATAAACCACTGGGTGGATGGTCATCAAGCTTGATACATGTTTTAACCTTTTGCAATAGGGTATAATTTTTGTGCCTATCCCTTGCATCCCAGGGAGTGGATTAAATGTCAGATATATGAAAATTGCAATGTTGGTGATTTTTAAAAATATTTGCGTGCAAAACTTATACATGCAGTCATTGCAGCAGTGTGTGAATCCTTACTTATCATATTTATCTAATGATATGCCCATGTTTTAGAATAAGCCCACATACATTTTAAAAATGTTTGGAAAATACTAAGGAAATCTTTGTCTGATAATAAGACCACCCCTACCCCATACTTTTTGACAAATGTATGAGGCTGGCCCCTATGTCTTATAATTAAAGAAATACTATAAGAGTCCCTAGAGGGGTAAGGTTGTCTGACTCTGAGGGAGCATGTTTCACTCATGGTTAGGCACCTAGGCACTTTTTTTCATATACCATGTATGAATTGAAATTGTTACAATGACTTATTTATTTTTCATTAAATTTTCTCTTGTAAGTTAATTTGTTTCATTAATAATGTGGTATGATATTAATAATAACAAATTTAATTTTATAGAAAGTATTGTTGTTGAGTAGACATGGTTCTTTCAGTTCTTAAATTCATCAGTTAGCCAGCTATGAATATATTGCTGAGAAATGTCACAATTTCTAAAATCCTATTCAGATGATAAACATATCCAGAGAGGATACATAGAGGATATTTTCTTTTCCTTTGTTAATACGAGATACAGTGTACATTTCATTGTATGGCACAAAAAATGTGATGTTTTAATTAATGGCAAAGCCACAAGTTAAAATGTATAAATTTTTTTACCACAAGATGAAATATATCCGATATTTACGCAGGAAAATAAAATTTTATTTTTATTATATACCAAATTTCCCCCTGAATTGATGCTTAGAAGATTAAACTCACTCCTTACCAGTACAACCACCCTTTGCAAGTTCACCTTATTTTCAGTTGTATTCTTAGGTTGATCATACAAATATCAGCAATTTAAGAGAATGGTAGGTTTGGGTAGGATTGAGATGACCTAATCTGTTGCAATAAATTACATTTTTGACATTTGATAAATTATTTTACCCAATCCAAGCACAAAGCAAGTCAAATTGAGCAGTACAACACACTAGATCTTTAATATTGTTAGCAGGTAGTACAGGGGACATAACTTTATAGGGAAGCAAACTATGGTGAGTCAGATATCTTCAACAAAAAATAATTTCCATGCCTGAAAAGTAATGCAGTTTCCATTTTTTTGACTGCAAGTATAACCTATGTAGGCACACACATTCAAGAGCTGCATGGCATGATGGGAAATCTTGTATTTTCACATGTGAAAATATAATGATATATTTTTGACATATAAAAATATAGGAATGAAATAAATGGGAAAAATATTTCACCAATAATTTCAAAATTTTACACTGAAGTATTAAATAAATGTATATATGTACTCTAATTAAGACAAAGTAGGGAGGGGAAAGTGCTTCTCAGATTTTTTTTATCTTGAGCACACTAACTTTAAAGTTGCCTCTGATGTCTGACCCAATTAAATACAAATACAGATGTATGGTTAAATGATAATGATATTGCCAAGTACTTAGAATTTTTTCATCATGAAATGGTATTTACATGCCTCTATGAATGTTTTCAAAATTACTCAACCAAACCTAAGCATACTGTAAATTAATCTACCATTATGAATGAGTTGTTCACCATATATAGTTACAACACTTTGTGCCTTGCATTTTGGGTAAAGAAGAAACTTATAGATTTTGGGTGCAAAAACTTGAAGTCAAGGTCACTGACTGAAATGGTTTCTGCACAATAACCCGAGTTATCAACCATCTACAGTCACCAAACTTTGTGGATAGCTTGCACTTGGTGTAAGGAAGAACCCTATTGATTTTGGAGTCAAAAGGTCAGAGGTCAAGATCACAGTGACTGAAAGAAAATAAATAGTTTCTGCATTATAACTTGAGTTTTCCATCATCTATGGTTAGTCAACTTTGTTGATGGCTTGCACTTAGTGTAAGGAAGAACCCTAATGATTTTAGAGTCAAAAGGTCAGAGGTCAAGTTTACTGTGATTAGACATAAGAACTAAATTTTGTGGATGGCTTGAACATGGAGTAATGAAGAAGGCTATTAATTTTGGAGCGAGAAGGTCAACGGTCAAGGTCACTAACTGAAACAAGAAAAACTGTTTCCTCACAATAACATTAGTTTTACATCACAGATCTGGCCAAATTTTGTGAATAAGGAAGAAGCCTATTGGTTGTTGGACTCAAAAAGTCAAGGTCACTCTGACTGAAAGAAGAAAAAAGGTTTCTGCACACAGATTTTTTTTATCGACATGGAGGACTATTAAGCATGTGGTGGGCATATAAAATGTGCCATTCATAGTAACCTTGTTTCAACATTGTAAAAATTGTGCTACTGCTTATTGATTTTTAAAATTTTTTTTTTAGATTGACCATTGATTTTAAATTTTACCTTGGATTGATCATGTGTTTCAGATGAGATTGATAGCTACATGTATCAGTCTGTAGGTCACCATGCCATAGACCTCTATGCACAGGCAATGGGATTGCCCCTATACAGAAGGACCATTGAGGGATCATCTGTGGAGACAGGGAAGGACTACAGGCCCACTCAGGATGATGAAGTGGAAGATCTTTTTGAGCTTTTAAAGACTGTAAAGGTTAGTTCTGTCTTTTTATGCCCCACCGTATGTGTAGTAATAGTGTTACCATTGTTCATCCATTTGTCTGTCGGGTTAAGTATTATGTTTAAGTCAGTTGTCAGATACTCTGGTGAGGCATTCTTGTCAGATACTCTGGTGAGGCATTCTTGTTCTATTAACACATTTCTAGTAATGTTGTAATGTGTGTTTTTCTTTCTTTTCTTTTCTTTTTTTGTTTTTGTTGTCTCTCCTGCAGCAAACATCACAGGAATTGAGACATACAGTACATGCATCATGGATATAGGAAAATTCACACCACCTCAGCAGACATTTAATATGTCCATGCTGCATCCATCATGGACCTAGCATAGTGGTCATCATGGTTGTCCATGTTGTGGCTTTTAGTGGACATATTAAGTTTTATTGCCCTCACTGGTATGTCACAGAAATATAATTATGTGATAGTGGTCATCTACTACTTTGTGACATACTTACCAATAGGATAATTTACAGTGGACAGTGTGGAATGCTCTTTTTAAGCTGTACACTGTGCTTTTTAATATTCAAAGAATTACTCACTAAAATGCATTAACACACAGGTATTGCTAGAGAGGAAGGATAAATGTTTTCAAGCATAGAATTCTATGAGAATATTTAGGTGCTTACCAAAATATATAAAATATAATGGTATAATGATTTTAATTAGAGGATATATATATATATATATATATATATATATATATATATATATATATATATATATATATATATATATATATATATATATTGCATCAGAATTTCAGACAGTATATTGTGGATTTTACTGACACAAATTTTGATGTTCAGAAGCACATTACACTTCTAGGTGTTTTAGAATTCAGAAAAAAGCTGTATAAGATCTTGGGTTATGAACTAAAACATATATTCAGTAGAAAACATGCTTATATCAACTAGATTGGTTCTAGAGTTTAAAAAGTAGTCACCAAAGCTTGCCCCAGAATATAAAGGGTTGCCTTATGGAATTTTCCATTCCAGATCATGGTGTCATTTAGCAGTCAACTTTACCTATTACTGTATCTACTAGTGTTTTCTTTAATAATTCCCCTCTTTCTCTGATTCTTTCTTGTGAACTAATATTTGACTTTATGCTAAATTAAGCAGTTTTTGCTCACCTAGCTATAAAACCAAGTGAGCTTATGCTATGTCCATGCATCTTTTGTGTGTTGTGTATCATCTGCCTATCAACAATTGCTTGTTACTACTCTGGAGTCCATATTTCTGATCTGATTTCAATCAAACTTGGGGACTATGGGTTATATTATCAAAATCTCGAACGAGTTCGATAATGAGTGAGATCCATACATATTGATGAGGTGATATTGCATCTGATTGACTGACTTCTTGCAACTATAGAGGCCATAATGCTGATCCAATTTTTTTATCAAACTTGGAATATTTGCTTATATCATTAACATCCCAGATGAGTTTTATGAAATCAAAATGTTGTACATTAGTTTTCTGTAGTATTTACATCAGTCATGATCTGAAAATCTAAACAATTATAGAGGAAAATTTGGTCTTTAGCAGGTTGGTTCCAAAGTTTCATTTCTACAGTATTTACTTTTGCTAATACAAGAATTAAATATGAAGGTAATAAATGTTCATGAAATTTTCAGGAAGAGAGAGCTATTGAGGCCGTATCAGTTGGAGCCATTCTTTCAGATTATCAGAGAGTAAGGATAGAAAATGTGTAAGTATCAGACTAAGCTAGTCACTCAAAAACTGTCCTCATCTTTAACAATGACATGGTGATTAAAAGGGTTTTAATTGTCAAGCAACTTTTTCTGTCTCCAGGGAGAAAATAATATATTGTCACTTTGGTTATATTATCTGTCTTGATGCAAGCTGAGAGGAAATACAGTAGCTGATTTTCACTGTAAGTCAAGAATAACTAGAATGTTTGTAATATACATATCCCTGCACTCCTCTACTTTTTCACACCATCAACAAAAATATGTCCCAGAGGGGTAAGAATATATCAAAAGCCAACTTTAGTTACATCTCTGAATTCATCTTGTCATGCAGACCAAGTGTATATATGGCTATACGGTGGGGATCTCAGCAGTTTCCAAGTACTAGGGGCTAAGTCCTTGGGTGTAGGGACAGCCCATAAACCCTTGACTTGTAAAGGCAGCACTCACTTTGTTTTCAAGTTGACAGTCCTTTGATCAAGCCATGAATTTGATATTTGTTTAGTGCTAAGTAGAGTTTTATAACTTCATGTACATGTTTGACTTTAATCCGTTAGCTTGTAAAGGCAGCACCCTGTTTGTTTTTCTCATGTGACAACCCTTGGATCGAGCTGTGAATTTTATACTTGTTTAGTGCCAAGTAACAGAGGGTGGTTATTTTAACTCTCTGTGATCTTGCTGCACAATTGACACCTGTTCAGTTGCATCCTTTAATAGATTTCACATGCAACAGTAAAGACGATTAATCGGAGTTGGGTGATATTTACAATGCCTAGACAACGATGGAGAATTTCAGAACTTTATTTAGTCACTCAGATGATGAGGATGAATTCTTGGGCTTTGTACCAGATGACATTTGACAGTGACATTTATAAGATTCTGTGAATCAGAAAAGTGTGGACTTGACATTCATTGTTTATTTGTAAGATGTGTGGAATTAACATATTACTTGATATTGTGAATTGGATCATTCTGGGCAACAATTTTAATACCGGTATGTGACCTATAATAGAATTCATGGACTTGTTATATAAATGGATTAAAAATGTCAAGCATTATGGATTTTTATGGATTTTATGACACAAAGGTGGACAAAATGTAAGTTGTCAATTTATTTGTGACATATTCCACTCAAACATATAATTGTATTTTACACTGGTTTTATCTTTATTTTTCCTGCCTCTCTGTCTATCTATCCAGTTTGGCTTGTTTATTAGTCGAAAGTGCAACTCTGACTCACTGATGATGTGTCACCCCTTCAGATGGATCTGACTTGCAAAATACACCCCAACTTATAGGAAGGTCAAAGAGAAATTTGCTGATTTTTCCTGAAAAGTGATATGATCGCCTTGGCTAATAAATACAGTATGTTAATTTTTTCATGCAGATGTACAAGACTAGGATTAACTCCCTTGGCATACTTGTGGCGCAGAGATCAGGCAGAGCTTCTAGATGAGATGATAGGTGCAGGAATCAATGCCATTGTCATTAAAGTTGCTGCAATGGGTTGGTATTAGGCTCTACAAGTTTAACAGGAGTTATGTTACAGTGATGAATCAGCCAAAAGAAATAAAAACTCACCTAAATTTTAAAAATTCTAAAAAAACTTCAAAAAAGGCTCTAACATAGTTACCTAAAGTTAATTTTTTTAATTTATTAAGGACAGTGTGTAGAATTAAATTTTCAAAACGGCTGAATGAGTGCATTTGAGAACGATGCTTTAGATTCAAGTGTATTTGATGTTTCTTTTCATTTTTTTTTAATTCTAGGTCTTTTACCAGAGAAACACTTGGGGAAGTCCTTGCTGGAACTACGTGACCATCTGCACAGAATGGTAGTTTTAATTTTTAAAATTAGGTTTATGTTGTTGCTATTCTTTAACTTTAAAATGTTTTTAATGATAAAGGTAATGTGAAATAAATGTGGTACATTAATTCATATCAATATTTATATTGATAAAGGTAATGTGAAATAAATGTGGTACATTAATTCATATCAATATTTATATTGATAAAGGTAATGTGAAATAAATGTGGTACATTAATTCATATCAATATTTATATTGATAAAGGTAATGTGAAATAAATGTGGTACATTAATTTATATCAATATTTATATTGATCAAGGTATTGTGAAATAAATGTGGTATGTTAATTCATATCAATATTTATATAGATAAATATTTTTTAGAGTTGTAACATTCTCTCCATGTACTGAAGAGCCAGCTTTCCTTTTCCTTTTCTTTTTGAATCCAACAAGGTAGTAGAGCACTGAATGTCTTCTTGGGACTTTTGTCAAATTTGTTTTTTCACTGTGAATTTAAGTAGCATGGTATATTGCTTTTGGAAGAAAATAATTTAGGTCCTAAAGGCTTTTTGCATTTGTTTTTCAGTGGCATGTAATTGTTATTAGAAATTTAAATTTAGCTTCATCTAGCTTTAAAAAATGCATATGATTACTATTACTCTATTTTAAATTTCCTGGTGAGTGAATGCTATATTTCATGATGAGTGAATGCTATATTGCCTGATGAGTGGATGCTATATTGCCTGATGAGTGAATGCTATATTTCATGATGAGTGAATGCTATATTTCATGATGAGTGAATGTTATATTTCATGATGAGTGAATGCTATATTGCCTGATGAGTGAATGCTATATTTCATGATGAGTGAATGCTATATTGCCTGATGAGTGAATGCTATATTTCCTGGTGAGTGAATGCTATATTTCATGATGAGTGAATGCTATATTGCCTGATGAGTGGATGCTATATTGCCTGATGAGTGAATGCTATATTTCATGATGAGTGAATGCTATATTGCCTGATGAGTGGATGTTATATTGCCTGATGAGTGAATGCTATATTTCATGATGAGTGAATGCTATATTTCCTGATGAGTGAATGCTATATTTCCTGATGAGTGAATGCTATATTGCCTGATGAGTGAATGCTATATTTCCTGATGAGTGAATGCTATATTGCCTGATGAGTGAATTCTATATTGCCTGATGAGTGAATGCTATATTTCCTGATGAGTGAATGCTATATTGCCTGATGAGTGAATTCTATATTGCCTGATGAGTGAATGCTATATTTCCTGATGAGTGAATTCTATATTGCCTGATGAGTGAATGCTATATTGCCTGATGAGTGAATGCTATATTTCCTGATGAGTGAATGCTATATTGCCTGATGAGTGAATGCTATATTTCCTGATGAGTGAATTCTATATTGCCTGATGAGTGAATGCTATATTGCCTGATGAGTGGATGCTATATTGCCTGATGAGTGGATGCTATATTGCCTGATGAGTGAATGCTATATTTCATGATGAGTGAATGCTATATTGCCTGATGAGTGGATGTTATATTTCATGATGAGTGAATGCTATATTTCCTGATGAGTGTATGCTATATTTCCTGATGAGTGAATGCTATATTTCCTGATGAGTGAATGCTATATTGCCTGATGAGTGAATGCTATATTTCCTGATGAGTGAATGCTATATTTCCTGATGAGTGAATGCTATATTTCCTGATGAGTGAATGCTATATTTCCTGATGAATGAATGCTATATTGCCTGATGAGTGAATGCTATATTTCCTGATGAGTGAATGCTATATTTCCTGATGAGTGTATGCTATATTTCCTGATGAGTGAATGCTATATTGCCTGATGAGTGAATGCTATATTTCCTGATGAGTGAATGCTATATTTCCTGATGAGTGTATGCTATATTTCCTGATGAGTGTATGCTATATTTCCTGATGAGTGAATGCTATATTTCCTGATGAGTGAATGCTATATTGTCTGATGAGTGAATGCTATATTTCCTGATGAGTGAATGCTATATTTCCTGATGAGTGTATGCTATATTTCCTGATGAGTGAATGCTATATTTCATGATGAATGAATGCTATATTACCTGATGAGTGAATGCTATATTTCCAGATGAGTGAATGCTATATTTCCTGATGAGTGTATGCTATATTTCCTGATGAGTGAATGCTATATTTCATGATGAATGAATGCTATATTGCCTGATGAGTGAATGCTATATTTCCTGATGAGTGAATGCTATATTTCCTGATGAGTGTATGCTATATTTCCTGATGAGTGAATGCTATATTTCCTGATGAGTGAATGCTATATTGCCTGATGAGTGGATGTTATATTTCATGATGAGTGAATGCTATATTTCATGATGAGTGAATGCTATATTACCTGATGAGTGAATGGTATATTACCTGATGAGTGAATGCTATATTTCATGATGAGTGAATGCTATATTGCCTGATGAGTGAATGCTATATTTCATGATGAGTGAATGCTATATTGCCTGATGAGTGAATGCTATATTTCCTGATGAGTGAATGTTATATTTCCTGATGAGTGAATGCTATATTTCCTGATGAGTGAATGCTATATTTCCTGATGAGTGAATGCTATATTTCATGATGAGTGAATGTTATATTTCCTGATGAGTGAATGCTATATTTCATGATGAGTGAATGCTATATTTCATGATCAGTGAATGCTATATTGCCTGATGAGTGAGTGCTATATTTCATGATGGGTGAATGCTATATTTCATGATGAGTGAATGCTATATTACCTGATGAGTGAATGCTATATTGCCTGATGAGTGAATGCTATATTTCATGATGAGTGAATGCTATATTTAATGATGAGTGAATGCTATATTTCATGATGAGCGAATGCTATATTTCATGATGAGGGAATTCTATATTGCCTGATGAGTGAATGCTATATTGCCTGATGATTGAATGCTATATTTCCTGATTGCATTAATTTATGTTCTTTAGGATTCGAGACCTTTTGCTTTTTCACCTAGAACACTAGAAATGGTATTTTCTCACCAATGTCATCAGCATAGCTTAAAATAAATGTTAAAGCATATCCAGTTTTGCACACAGAAAGATTTCAATTAATTTGATGATAATAATTTTGCATCCAAGTACATTCATGACTTAATACCCATACAATAATAACATTGCTGATCACTACCTCAGATGTAGGCATGATTGTTCTTTTTTTGTGAAGTTGATCCCTCAGTGACATCTAACAGGTCATGGTGACCTGCTTTACTGTCATTATACGCCCTACAAGCACAGTTTCTTTATACTGGAATGAGCCCAATTTGTTTGTCCATTACAGGTTTTTTTTCTTCACAGGGTGCAACTTTTAAACTTCCCAGGGTATTTTCATGAGACTTTACCCAAATATACATATCACATGACTAGAAAGTGTGTAGCATCATATCAAGGTCCCTAGCTCAAAGGTCAATGTCAAAGTCAAATGTTTAATTCTGAACTGATTTCTTGTTCAGACTACTAGAGATATTCTGGTGAAACATCATTTAGGTATGTAATATTCCCAGAAGACAAGTCATGTTGTAAAGGATTCAGGCCCTCAGGTGCAAGGTCAGGGTCATGGAATGGTAAAATATTATAACAATCTAGAAGACTCTCCATCAACTATTTCAGGACTGCTGTATTGTAAGTCTTATCTAGTCATACAGGTAATAATTGTCTATTTCAGGACTGCTGTATTGTAAGTCTTATCTAGTCATACAGGTAATAATTGTCTATTTCAGGACTGCTGTATTGTAAGTCTTATCTAGTCATACAGGTAATAATTGTCTATTTCAGGACTGCTGTATTGTAAGTCTTATCTAGTCATACAGGTATTAATTGTCTAGGTATTCAAGATTTCTTTGTAAATATCATGACTGACATGATTAGATTGTAGAAGTCATATAAAAAAGTATAAAAGCAATCTATTCTATTTTCAGAGTCAGAAATATGAACTTAATGTGTGTGGAGAAGGAGGTGAATATGAAACATTCACAGTAGACTGTCCATTATTCAACAAAAGGATAGTCATGTTAGTATGATCTCAAGTTCATCTTTGCTACTGTGTGAAAGTGCCATACTATTAATAGTCTAGATCATGGGTTCTCAAACCTTTTGCACCAAATACCCTCTTGAGAGGACTCTTGTCATTGAAGCAACCTACCTGCAGCAAGCCCACAGTCCACAAGTGGGCTATGACCCAGTTTGAGAACATATGGTCTTGATCCAGTAGAACTGTACTTATACATATCAGTAATATAAGTATTATCATGCCAATAAGATGTGTATTACAATACACATGATTTGAATATCAATATCAGTATCACAATGCACATGATTTGAATATCAGTATTATAATGCCCATAGTATGTGTATTACAAAACACATGATTTGAATATCAGTATTATTATGCTAATAAGATGTGTATTGTAATACACATGATTTGAATATCAATATCAGTATTATCATGCCAATAGGATGTGTATCACAATACACATGATTTGAATATCAATATCAGTATTATCATGCCAATAGGATGTGTATCACAATACACATGATTTTAATATCAGTATTATCATGCCAATAGGATGTGATTACAATACACATGATTTGAATATCAATATTATCTCGATATTTGTAGGTAGGCAGTTCTTAGATTCATGGAATGAATAAATTTTAATAAAATCTTAGTCTTTTTATGGTTGGTGGGTTACAGTGAAATGCAGTGTAGTCATATAATTGAGGTGCAGATCCTATAAAAGTCATGAATTGTTATGAAAAAGTCTGACTAATTATAAATTGGTAGCAAAGAAATTAGCACATGGTATTATTGCAATATGTAAGGTATCTTGACATCAGTATTGTGATATATATCATGATCACAACATTAGAGCCAAGATGTGATGCAGTCCTTGGATCGGTAGTCATACCTAATTTTGAATGACATCAAGCACTATGAATTTATGATTATATGTGGGGTACACATTCATGATTAAATGTGGGGTACACATTCATGATTATATGTGGGGTACACATTCATGATTATATGTGGGGTACACATTCATGGACAGAGTTGAGATGTTATCTGTAAAGTTGAGCGCCTTAGACCACCCTGCCGCCCAGGACCCTGATGTTGCTTGAAATACAATGCCCAAAACTTTGGCAACTCCCAAACATGTCAACGAACCATGGTTTGATGATGTTTGCAAGGATGCCATCAGGGAATGTAAAAAGGTCCTTAGAGTTTTCAATTCCAATCCAACAGCTGAAAATCTTAATAAATACTGTACATAATGTATATACTCACATATAAGCTAATACCAGCTGCAAATTGCATAGACCCAGATCTGCCACCGCATAATACGCCAGCAGATCAGGGTCTATGCAGTTTGTAAGGACTAATCAGTAGAACAAACAACATAGACCCTGATCTGCCAGCACATTATGTGACGGCAATCAGGGTCTATGTTGTTTGCATTTGGACCCGGATTATACACGAGTATATATGGTACATGGCTAAAGTACTGCTATAGAGAGCAAGAAGAAAACATGGAGATTCTATGTCTCTTGATTGAACTCTTACTCTTCTGTTAAATCAGTATAGAATATGGTATGAAAAATTTTCAGCAAAAAAAACCCAGCTGTATCAGACACTTAAAGAAATCTGATAAATTGTTAACTATCCTACCAGAAATTTCAAACACAATGACCAAGACATTCTCCAAATATTCTTCATCAGAAAACTATTCTGAAAACATCTGACGTGTCAAAAAACCTGGAGATTCCATATATAGTACTTCCACATTATAATGCTCTCCATGGGAGCCATAGAGTGTAACACTTTATAGTGAGACTGTCTTATAATGAAGTAAATTATACATATAATTCTACTACTGACCATACCTTCCTTATACATGTAACATGTGGAATGAAAAATCCACAAACAAGCTTTTCAACATAAAACCCATCATTAGAGAGTGACACCTCATATAGAACAAATCGCAGCGATGAGGTGGTATTGAGTCATACACATATAGGACAAATCGCAGCGATGAGGTGGTATTGAGTCATACACATTAGGACAAATCGCAGCGATGAGGTGGTATTGAGTCATACACATATAGGACACACATACCTGTCCCATGCTTACTTCCTGAAGGGCAAACCTCAACCACAGTGTATAACTTGCCAGTGTCCATGGACAGTGGAACACAGTCTTGTCAAGTGTGTCGACTTTCATCCTGTGAGACAAAAGTTTTTTGATGTGGGAAGTTAAGAAGCTTTATGATGATGTATCACCAAAGAAAATCTTGGACTTTTTAAAAGAATGTGTTTTATATATACAAAACAAATGTTGACCCTATATTTTAAAGATTTTATATTGTTTACCTTTTGTCTTGTATATGATATACCTTTTAAAGAAATTTATCATCTTTACCTTTTATCTTTTATCTTGTATGACTAGGTGTTTATATTTATTTGGAATGGTTTATCTTCCTAAAGATTTTTGCAGTTTTTTTATCTTTACATTTTTAGAACTTAACCTTTCATTGGCACTGTATAGCCAGTGTTTTGCTGACATGCCATTACACTCATATATATATGCTGACCTGTCATTAAACCCTTATACATACATATACTGACATGTCATTAAACCCTTGTACATGCATATACTGACATGCCATTAAACCCTTGTACATACATATGCTGACCTGACATTAAACCCTTATACATACATATGCTGACATGCAATCAAACCCTTGTACATATATATGCTGACATGCCATTAAACCCTTGTACATATATATGCTGACATGCCATTAAACCCTTGTATATACATATGCTAACATGCCATTAAACCCTTGTACATACTTATGCTGACATGCCATTAAACCCTTATACATATATATGCTGACATGCCATTAAACCCTTGTACATACATATGCTGACATGCTATTAAACCCTTGTACATACATATACTAACATGCCATTAAACCCTTATACATATATATGCTGACATGCCATTAAACCCTTGTACATACATATACTAACATGCCATTAAACCCTTATACATATATATGCTGACATGCCATTAAACCCTTGTACATACATATGCTGACATGCCATTAAACCCTTATACATACATATGCTGACATGCCATTAAACCCTTATACATACATAACCTGATCACTGATTATAAAGAGGGTTGTGTGAAATCTTTTCCATAAATGTTTTTTACATCTGCATATACTAATTGCATTTAATGTAATATATTTTGATAGTTTTTTTTCAAGATGTTGCACTGAAGGAATTTCCATGAAGATGACACTATGTTTCATTTGTCCTGATTTAATATAATATAATATAACCATCCCAAACAGATACAAAAGTTAGGCAAAGGACAAGGCTGAATTTAATGAGCATTTTGTCTCAGAAAAAATGGTTGTTTTAATCCAAACATTTCATTTTTAAAAAGCAAAATCTTTTTAATATTTTCCATAAATTGTTTCAGAAATTTCCAAATATGACAAAAAAGTGAAATGGAACTTAACTTGAACTCAAAATGTAAAATATGAAATTTTGTTCAATTTTCATTTTTAAATGGTGGCAATTGGGAAATTTTATAATAATATTTACCACAGTGCAGATGCCTCCACAATATTTGCTCCAAAAAATCATATGATACAACATTTCTATTTTTTACAAGATAAATTAAGGAGGTACTTGACTATGCTCTACATAAAAAGCTTACTTTTTAAACAAAATCCAAAATGTGTGGATTTAAAATTTATAATATGTTTATGATGATTTCATCAAATTTTCCACACTGTACCATGTGTTCAGATAGGTCAGATGATAGAGTAAATGGGCAATATGTCAGAGGTATCAAGTTTAAATCCTGACAGTTGTTTATTTAACCTGTCACAGTAAAACTTTTTTCTCAAAAAAAGTTAAAAATGACTGGATATCCAGTATCCAAACAAAATGATTCTTGTTGTCCAAAAATCCAGTATGTGTACAGTTTTATCACATATTTGCAGGGGATTCCAAACTTGTACAAATTAGGCTATAAATAAACAATTCACTTGATATATCAGGTTGGCTAATGCAAACTGTCATGTGAAGGTATGTATCAAGGATGAATCCACATTAAACCCAACCATCTTTGTTTTAACTAAAAAAAAATTAGTGCAATGACAAGCCTACTTTTCATCATTTTTACAAGGTTTGGCCCACCCCTGGGCTTATCATGAGGTAATTACAAGGTGGAGCCTCCCTGGTCTTGTCATGTGATAATTACAAGATGGGGCCATCCTGAACTTATCATGGGATAATTACAAGGTGGGGTCTCCTTGGGTTTATCATGGGATAATTGCTGTATACACAAGGTAAGAAACTGATTTCATGAGCTAAAGTCGGATAGGAGGAAATGGGTTGGGGGTAAGGTTGTTATTTTTCAGGTTCTGTTGATAATTTAGTCATTTTCTTTTTCAGAGATGACACCGAAACTATAATTCACTCAGATGATGCCTTTGCACCTGTTGGGTACATAAACATAAAGCAAGCTCACCTTGAAGACAAAAATATAGTAGGTATTTTCAATAAAAATCCAGCAATTTCCATTCAAGTTAACTTGTGTAAACCAAATTGATGGATGGATGGGCAGATGGACTGATGAATGGACAGATTTGCTTACCATAGGGCTCTGCAGACTTCGTTGAGGTGATGCCTCAGTAATGTAAACTTCTATTTGCATGCTGAGTGGGGTTTTTTGGCAGTATTTGTGAGGGGAATCTATCTGTAAAATCAAATAGTCGCAAATTTAAAAAATAAAAAATGTTAATATGTTTTGTCTTAGATTCACAAATTTGAATTGCCTTATAATGATTTGACATACCATATATAATCACATATAAACCGATACCAACTGCAAACACATTAACCCAGATCTGCCATCACATAATGTGCTGGCAGATCTGGGTCTATGCAGTTTGTAAGGACTAATTAGTAGAACAAACAACATAGACCCCGATCTGCCGGCGCATTATGCGACAGCAGATCAGGGTCTATGTTGTTTGCATTTGGACCCAGCTTATACACGAGTATATACAGTAGCTAAACATTGTAATTTAGGAGCAGTGCATAAAAGTTGGTTACAGACATTTTTTTCTAGAATTGATATAGCGGTGTATTTATTTGTGCACAGGACACTGTTAACAAGATGGTTTCTCAGCTACCATAAAACTTAAAATAAGCTGCATCTTATGACAGTGATGAGATTGGGGAAGGGGCTTATAATTTGGAACTGGTTTTACTTTCGATGTCATTTTCTAAAAAATAGTATAAACATTGATAACTCTTCGATGGGAAAATTAAAATTTTGATAATGGTTACAAACTTGAAGTAAGGCTATCTGGAATGAGTATTGAAAAAAATAGAAAAGAAATAAATGAATGAACCACTGATTCTTATCTTATAAAGGAAACAGAGACATAAAGAATAATTAAAGCATGATTGGAATACTCTGAAATCAGAACCTTTCTTGCTGTGTCTGCTTCTAGTCTAAAAGAAAATGTAATGGTTGAAAATAGTTTTGTTTTTGCAAAAATTTTAAAAATAGATACATTGAGTTTTCAGCTGGAAATTATTGATTTATGAACATCAATTTTCTAGCATCATATCATGATTGTTCAGTGAATATTATGGACATTAGTAATAATTGATACAGTGAATTCTTTTTATAATGTTTTTAATAGGGAACCATAAAATAGACCCATGTCAAAGTGGGACCATTTCTTCTGAGTCTTTCAATAAGGTGTCCTAATAGTGTATAAAAACACACAAATAGTGTATCGTAATATTATTTATATAAAGCCAGGAACTCAAGTCCAGGAACTCAAGTCCAGGAAAATAAAAAACATTTATACTTGCCTATATGTCGAGTCAACTGCAAACTGCACAGACCCATATCTTCGATTGTATAATGTGTCAGCAGATCTGGGTCTGTGCAATTTGTTAGGCGTAATCAGTAGAATTAACAACATAGATCCTGATCTGCCGGTGCATTATGTGACAGCAGATCATGGCCTATGTTGTTTGCAGTTGGACTCAACCTATAAGCGACTATATTCGGTATATTGCATCTAATTTGTCATACCCTCTAATTTTTCATACACTGTCAATCCAGAACAATCATGAATTTGTGTGTCCTTTGATTCATTTGTACAGAGAACTTTGTATTCTTGTTCAAATTTGTCAAATTTATCTCCTTGAGATTTTACTGAAACTTATAACTAATATTTTTGTTACCTATTATCATTAGTACACACAATAAAATTACTAATGAAAGTATATCTATCATTACATGCAGTGCAATACTTTATTTTAGTAAATCTGTTATAGGATTCTGCTGTTAGTGTATCAGACAGACTGGTAAGTCTTCCCATCAAAACCAACTTTTCTTTGATGCTGGAACTTTTGACTGAAGAGGAGATAAAGGCTTTAGCATGGCAGCCGTGTCCTTCCTGTAGAAAAATAAGGGCAGATCAAATATCTAATTCACTTAGTAAGTATTTTACAGGTAACATTTGGTAAATGTATAAGTAAATCATTGCCAACAGCCATTATAAAAAATGTCAGAATGAATTAAGGAAAAGAATTTTTGTTTCTGCTGCATGGGTAGATTTAGGTATCACAAAAGGCAAAATTGTCATACTTGTTGTCAACAGTATTCAAAATTTTGTGTTCAAGTTTTTGTATGCCCCACCATGACAATGGGAGAGGCATATAGTATTACCATTGATTGTCTGTCCATGTGTCTGTCATTCCTTGGTTTAGTGCTGGTCATTTCAGGCACTGTGGTGAGACATCTGTATTCCATAACACATTTCTAGTAAAATCATATTTCATGTTGGTATTGACAGGTGAGACATTGTGTTCCATGGAACTTTTGTTCTTTTGTATTAAGCTATGGAGTTGTTCAAAAGAGCAATTTTAGTCCCAGTTTCTTTACATTATGTATATTATGGGATTCTGATTTAAGCCTTTTATCTTTGAGCAAAATTGGCTTAGTGGTTAGCATCCCAGACTCAACCAAAAGCGTGTGGGTTTGAATCATACCATTGGATCACCTGGGATGGCAACCATGGTGCTTCCTTGGGCAAGGCACTTTTATACCAATTGCCTCAGTACTAAATCACCTATTTTTGTTGCTGTGCCATAAAACTCCAAACCAAACCTTTTAATCAGAACATCATATTTCAAATTACATTGTTTAGGCCAATGTAGATTTTTATGTATATACTAGAGAAATACTCAAAAATAAATTTATTTTTCCATATTTTAAATGTATAACATTTCCTTTGTACTAGCTGCAGATTGTAAGTGAAAATGTTCTTTCTAAATATGAGGCAATATACCATGATTTTATGTTGGGTGTCAACAAATGTACAGGTACATGGATTATTCAAATTGTTGAACTTCTCCAAAAATTGCTTTCTGTTCTATCTGATATTTGCATAGCACCAGAGTTACCTCCACCTTCCATCAGACAAATTGGCAGCCATGTTTGGATTACAGGGATAATAGCTCCTACTCAGAATGGTAAATCCATAGAAGAACTTACTAGGGCTGCTCTGGAGACACTGAAAGGTGAGTCCTTATATGTATGATTCAACATTTCATTCTTCGCTAATAATTATTTATTCTACAAATTAAAAAATTGACAATTTTCAAAAAGCTCCACATTAACAGGATCCTACCTAGATAATTTATAGTTTTTAGCTCTCTACTGATCATAGACCAGAAAATCTTATGGGATGGCCTGTTGTCCATGATGTCTAGTTAGTCCAGAAAGAAAATGGTGTCACTCAGATATCCAATATAGCTTCCAAAGCAACCATCTTAAAAATATTGTTATTACTACTTCTGGATGGTCATATCATCATTGGGTTTTCACTACAAAACTTCTTTTAATGTCTAGTCAGTCCTAAATTAAAACTTTGCTGGTCTGACCTCAAATATGACCACCATGGAGGTCATCTTGAAAATTTTGGGAAGAGGGAATCTCTTTGTCTAGTATGCTGTCCCAACATCAGAACACTGGCACTTTCATGAGTCAGGCTACCCATTAGAGTGCTGCAAGACACCCTGTACACTTCAGGTTCAGTTTAGAGCCTCAGTACCCATGTGATATGGAATCAACTTGATCACATGCCTGTGTCACTCAATGTCAACATCCTGTGGCCATAGGATATGCTAAGGATAAGGAGGACTTGCTTAGCAATTGTCTGGAAGTTAATGTCTCTATCAGGATGAACTTTGTGTTTGGTTAGCTGGCACTTTCAACAATCTTCACCAACACCATCTTAGATTGTACAAGAGGTGTCCTTGCTCGACCTAATGATGACAAGAGAAGACTCTGCTTTCCGAGCATCAAGAGAAGAAGTCTTTAGCTTGTTACCACCAGAATTTATTCCACTCCTCTACTCCATCAAGAGAAGAAGTCTTTAGCTTGTTACCACCAGAATTTATTCCACTCCTCTACTCCATCAAGAGAAGAAGTCTTTAGCTTGTTACCACCAGAATTTATTCCACTCCTCTACTCCATCAAGAGAAGAAGTCTTTAGCTTGTTACCACCAGAATTTATTCCACTCCTCTACTCCATCAAGAGAAGAAGTCTTTAGCTTGTTACCACCAGAATTTATTCCACTCCATCAACAGCTTGGTCCAGAGTTCCAGCATCTCTTGATATTTTAATCAAGAAAGACCAATCAGCATTCAAACAGTCACCGCAGTCTGGTCAGGTGGCTGATTTATTGGGTTGTTTAGAGAGGCAATTACAGGACCCTAGTGTCAATAGACCTTTCTTTTCATAGCGACGAATACCATCCAATTTTAATAGAACATTCTATAAGAAACACATGCCAGTGTTTCATACAGAAGTTCCAGTGGTAGATAGAGGCATTGCAGGCCTGAGAATGTCAAAACCCTCTTCAGTAAGGATTGACTGGAAGCAACTCATTGATACACAAGAGTTGGTCTGGAATGTCATTGGTATAGATTTGATGTTGGTCTTGGTTTCAGTGGCAGTTTAACAACAAATATAAAACAGCTTATTCTCTCCCACCATGATACCCACTGGACATGTGTGGGAGTCTGTCTCACAGATGGCACAAGTGCTGAACAGAGCAGCACAGAACAATCTGCACATTGCCTTGACAGCAGTGGTTCATTTACAACTTGTGGAAAGAGATGCAGAGCTCTTCACTTCCACTTTTGTAAAAGAGCACCACAAAGGCACACTGAGATCACAGCCATTTTCTTCCAACCTCCTCTTTAATGGCCATGTGGAGGAAGTATGTAAGCAGGTCGCCAAAGAAACAAATCTATCTCAGGCACAGCATTGGAGACTGATGAGATTTTTTCAGGAAGAGAGATCAAAGGAATAGAAAGGACACCCCTAGAATACATAAGATGGGGAAGCAGTTCTACAGACCCTTTACACATGCAAGGTCACAGTTTTTGAGAACAAATATAGACAAAAAGCAGAGAGAAGGGGATCAGTTTCACCCCAGTTTCTCTCCACGACAACCTCCTTCCAGAAAGAAATGTCAACATTCTTACGCCACCATTATCAAATATCCCAGTGGGTGGGAAAACTCTACTTCTTTGTTGTCTAATGGGAAAGAATTTGCCATGATGATCCATGGACCTGCCAAGTCATTTCAGAGGGCTTCCGTATCACATTCAATGTCCCTTCTCAATTGTCTATGGTCCCTTCAGCTACAGATGTCCCAAAAGACCTGTTCAAGGCAGATGTACTGCAGCGAGAAATTCTCCAGAAAAGGGCAGTAGAGATTGTTCACAACACAAAATCACCAGACTGTTCTTGGTGCCAAAAGCTAACAGCACTCTTTGACCAGTTATAGACATTAGCTTTCTCAGTCATTTCGTACGGGCACCATAGTTCAAAATGGAAACACCAAGGCTGGTTTTAATTGCTTTTTAGGAGGGAGACTTTGCTGTCAGTATAGTTCTGCAAGATGCTTACCTACATGTCCCAATTTACAAGTCCTCCAGGACGTTCCTTTGCTTTGCCTTGAGAGATACAGTACACCAGTTTAGGGCACTCCCTTTTGGCCTCAACATCAGTCCCTGGGTTTTCACAAGAATTATGGACAAAGTAGTGTCTCACTTCAGGACCATCACCTTGTCTGTGACATCTAACTACCCGGTGAGTTGTATTTGAAATCAAGACATGAAAGCCCATGTTACACTCCTCCTCAGCCTTGGATTCTTTGTCAACATGGAAAAATCTGATATCATACAAGCTCAACATTTCACTTTGGTATGAAGATCAAAACACATCTGAACAGAGTATGTCTCCCTCAGGAACATGCATTGAAAATCATTTCAGCGGTGGCTTCAGTTCTTTCAAAGAACCATATCTTGGCCCTAGAATTCCTTCGCCTTCTGGGCTTATTGAGTGCAGCAGTGGACCTCATCATCCTGGGTTGCCTATTCATGTGACCATTATAGATGATATTGTTGTCCCAATGGAAACTGAAACTTTGCCCATTGGAACAAACAATACCAGTTTCCAATCATATAAGGTCCCATCTCAGCAAATGGGAGAACCTCACTTGGCTTATGGCAGGTGTTCCCTTGCAGATCCAACCTCCAAAGATAATGATTTGTACAGATGCAAGTACAGCAGGTTACTGTGCCCATCTCCTTTCATCATTTCAGGAGGCCAGCAGAGTGTGGCCCACTCAGGATCATTTGCTGCATATCAATATCCTATAGATAAAGGTTATACTGAAATCATTTCATTGGTGGAAAGAGAAGCTTTATGGAAAGGGTATACTCATTCTATCCAATAACTCCAATGTGGTGAATTATCTCAGAAGGCAAGGAGGAACCAGATTCCCAGACCTCTGCATTCTTGTTTGGGATTTTCTAAGGTGGTGTCATCAGTGACAAATCCACATGCAAGTTCATCATATTCCAGGCAGACTAAATGTATTAGCGGTCTCACTGTCCCAAAGGAATCAACTAGTACAAAACTGAAGAGTCGCTTCATCCCTCGATTTTCTGTAATATCTGTACCCACCGGGATCAACCACTGGTGGATCTATTTGCAACATGGTGGAATGCAGAACTTTCAACCTTTGTCTCCCCAGTCCAGGATCTGATGGCCTGGGCAGTTGATGCTCATTCCATACATTGGAATGGTTTCGACACCTACGCTTATCCTCCAATGCCTCTGATTCTAAAGATTCTACAAAAGGCAAGACAATTGGAGTGCTGCTTATCCTGATTGCTTTCCTCAAGTGGAAAAAAATCATGGATAAACAACTTGATAAATCTGGCAGTGGAAATTAAAGCAAAATAGTGACTTTTCCTCATCCACTCAAATGACCAAAATGGCAGGAGTTTCATTCAAACCCAGATCTGTTGAACTTGCACATCTGGATCATATCAAATAAGCCATCAGGAACAAACAGTTCTCACAACAAGTGGTGGAGAGAATCACTTGGGCAAGAAGACCCACCACTTTAAAAGTTTATGAAGGGAAGTGGAGAATTTTCTCAAAGTGGTGCAAACTAGGACACGTTCCTTTGCTTAAGTCATCAGTACCCCAAATAGCTAATCCACAGAACAATGCTACCCTTAATTCACTGTATATAATAATGCCAATAATGTTATGTTACATTTTTGTTTTGTTTCAAAATTCCTTTGAATTTACTGATTAATACCAACTCTTTGATGAATTGTTTAATGTGATAAAATAGGGGATCGTGGCTGCTAATTACAATACAGATATAACTTTTAGTTGTCTTTAATAAAACCTGATAGCAGCATATTAATGTGTACGCTTGTGTGACGATGTCTACACTGACAACCAATCATATTTTTACAAACCTGCAATAAGGCTGAGCATATTATGTTTTGATGTTGTCCATCTGTCTGTCTGTTGCCAATTTAATTTCAACACAATATCTCAAGTTGTCCACCATTTACAGTTATTAGGCTTTGTGAATGGCTTGCACACAGGGTATGGAAGAACCATACATGTGATTCTACTACAGTAGGACAAAAATAATGTTTTAAAGACTGTCTACCACGCATACCATTTTATAGTTGAAATCTACCACTTTTGAAAAATAAATGATTTTTTTTTTTTTAAATTTAAAAAAGTGGAATTTTTACACGTTCTGTCCCCACATTGTGGGAACCAGTCTGCTGGAGACCAGAAATGTTATATCAATGCAATAATGTGTGACTGAGTAATCGGCTTAAGAATTCTAAAGTGTACACAACAAGCTGTTAATTGATTACTTTATTGTTGTAATCTGGAGAGGTTAATGCCAAATGTGGAATGTTTTATGAGATGTTATAAGTAATTAAGGGATCCAAGTTTGTCCATGATGGTTTTTGAGTCTTTGGATATAAATCGGCTGACCTTTTGTGGAGGTGAGATAAAAGGAGAGACAGACCAAAAAATGAATTAGGCAGAAACATTTGAGTTAGTATTTTGATTTTTTATATTGTTTAATTTTTATTATGTTGTTCAAGATGTTTTTAGAGAAATATTTAAGTGCAGTTCATATATTTTTTCATTCAATTCATGTCAAAATGCTAAAACATGCACTTTCTCCTAATGCTAAAAAACAACTGGCGAAGAAATGCAGGACTCGGGGAATACAAATGAATCCAACTCAGGAACTTCCTCCTCAGGGTGAACTTAGCTTGGAGGAGTATTGGAGAGCAGTCAGCAGCCTTAAAAACCCAGCTACAGGAAAACAGAAGTCTGAACTTCTTTGCAGACTGAACTGTTGTTTTGTCATTGTTACATTCTAATGCTGATACAGAGAGTATTCTTCTCAAAATACCAAGTAATTTAAGGGGAAATCTGGACCAGAAAACTATTGAGAGTCTGTTAAGTGTGAAACTCAATAATGACAATAAATGTCATCAGTTGTCACCAGTCAATGATCTTGTGAAGGAAACTAAAAATGCTTGTGGATTTTGTAACAAATCTTTGCAGTGAACTATGAGATATACAACTCTTCCTTTTTCATTTAATTCACAATACACTGAATGGTATTCATTCATTATTATTGTAACATTTTCCATTAGAATCTGATTCATGCTCCATTTTGCTGTTTTAGTATATAGTATGAAAGTAAATGCATATTATGTCAAAAAATCCACTTGTTTTCTTTTCAGTTGCCTTAAAACATGTACATTTTATGTTGATAAAAACATCTACTGGTTTAGAAGCCAATCTACTGATCAAAATTTGTAAATCTACTGGTTTGATGTCCTGGTTCTGTCACATGAATGGAAGAATCCTATTGATTTCCTGGTCAAAAGTTAAAAGTTAAAATTCACTGTGACTAAAAGAAGAAAAGTGGTTTCTGCACAATAACTCAAGTTCTCCACAGTGTACAATTACTCATCTTTGTGGATGCCTTGCACACACACACATTTGATAAAAAGTCAATGTCTTGCTGCACTGCACACTGTCACATGGCGGCCTACACAAAATGGTGGTCATAACAAAAAAATCAACATAGTGAATTTTTCATGACAAGTGACACAAAGGATTTAAACATATTATAGTTATTAGTAAGTTCATGATCGCAATAAATATTTCATACTAAGTAAATGCAAGTATTTTCTGAGATAATGAGCTACCTATTCATGACTGATTGAAGCAAATTTCATCTCTGTTTAAGTACCAGTGAACACAGTGAGACTTTCTGTAAAACAAGACAACAGGTCTCTTTAGATTGTGTCCAATAACATAAGTTCAGGAGAAATATTATTGTAAAACATCAACCAAAATTTCAGAGATATTAAAATTATTTTGACAGACAATTTTTAGTGTTAAAAAAGAAACAAGGTCCGAAAATATACAAAAAATAAGGTATCTAATGTTGTGATCATTATAACTCATGCAACATGTTGATTTTCCTTTTTAAAAAGCAAGGGGAATTAATGGAATTATCAAAAATAGGTGAAGCATTATGGGTAAAATATTTAGGATACAGAAAGTTGTTTGTGTGTTCTTTTTATTTTTTATCTAATATACAAAAATAATATCAGTATGAACTCCTTTAATACACAGTTTATACATGCAATAAATTGGCTTTGACAATAAGTCATTGTAGAATACTGGGGAAAAGTGCTTGAAAGTGTCAATGAAACATAGCATAGTTTTTAAGAAAAATATAATGATTGTTGAAATTTGTCACTTTAAGTGACGTTAAATGCTCGATCGATTGCCTAGATATAATCCACACCAATTAATTTGAAATCTTCATAATTTGAGATCCCCACTCTTTAACCATATATACACTTGCTAAGCATAACAAGGCAAATTTATACATGCAACTGACATTGACTCTGGTGTACATCCCTACCCCCAGGGACTTAGCCTCAGGGTCATAACTTTGAGACTGTTATGATCCCCACTCATTAACTGGGCATGAAAAGACAAATGCACATACCCAATTGATATTGGCCCCTGGAGGAACCCTTACCATCAGGGACCTTAACTAAGAAGTTCAAACATTAGTGTCAAGGTTAAACAGGGACGTGTGGGGATATGTGATTTACCAGCACAGAATTCTGCTTGAAAGGTGAACCTTGAATAAATCTAGAGACATGTGCACATTTTTAAAAGATCAGCCATTCAGCTAAAAAAAATAACATAAACTGGAATTCTATGTCTGTAAAACTAGTATTCCTGTGCTTCCCCCTTTTGACCACCACCCTGAAAGATTTGAGCCTCTTGGGTATGGACTGCCCCAGGTCAGTTGGGTATGTGCTTTTGTCTTTTCATGCATAGAAAGTATATACATTATTTGGGGTGAGGGGTTACAATAATTGTCAGGCTATGACCCAGTAGCTAAGTGCCTTGCAGGGTATTGATGGACCCTAGGGTCAATAAAGTTGCATGTGTCAATTTGTCTTTTCATGTCCAGTAAGTGTGTATGTGGTTATCATGTGGAGATATCAATAGCTAGAAGTTATGACCCAGGGGCTAAGTCCCTTAGTGTAGGGATGGACCCAAGAAATCAGTTGCATGTCTAATTGTTTTTCTTTTTCATACCCATTAAGTGTTTATATGGTTATAGGGTGAGGATCTCAACAGTTTGTATGTTATTACCCAGGGGTAGGTTTTGGACCCCAAGATATAATCCAGGGGTCCAAATCTAACATATGTTGACACTTTGGTCAGTGATCACATATGACAATTCTCAGACATATGTTGCATACGACTTGGGACTTATTTGAAATTAATTTCAAATTACCTCTACCTTCCTAACCCCACCCCCACGGACATGATACAAATTCTGAAAGTGTTGGCACAATCTACACCCATAAGACTATCATTGACCCAAGTTTCACGTGTCTATTAGTAACAGTGTATTAGGAGTTCAGGGACATAACATATGTATGACTCTATAACAATATCCCTACACTTTCAAAGAAAGCATGTGGAAAAAATGGGAAACCATATCAGAGATTATTCAGATTCCTGTGTGGATTTGTACAAAGAAATTACATGTACTGTGAATTCACTTTTTCATGGTTGCTACAAACAACAAATTTAAAGACACAACAAATGATCCTTCTTTGGAAATCTCTTCCCCAGTCCATGAATCTAAGTACCCAACAAAAATGGCATCTTTTACAAAACCATGAAATGTATACCCAAGAAAATAAATGAATTAACCCGTGTTGTCTCCATGTTGTTTACAGAAAAAGAGAAGACAATATGATATAGTCTGTCAGTGATTGGTGCATTGATGTGTTCACACCTGTGTAATCTTACACTATTAATACACCATTTTAAAACCTATATCTCTATGATTACTGGTACGTATGGTTTGTTGATGTGTGCAATAGTCTCTGTTTGATCTCTTCCCTGTCTGGAGTGAGGTGAAAGAGTTAGGGTAGTTGGACAAGGAAGTGGGTGGTTAGTGACAAACTGGTGGGTGGGGGAGATACACTGCTTTACTGTACACTTCTTGCTATCAAAATTGTCACAGGATGAAGCCGGGTTGGGACTGGATTAGTGAAGACACCGAAAGCAACTGCGTTAATAAGATGTTTATTTATAAACGCAATTTAAAGATGAACAAATCTGACACCATTATAACAAAAAGATAAGGAAAATTATAAAGTTCCTAACATGGAACTATCAACAACAAGTAACTCAACGGGAAAAATCAAAGATGGATTTAACAAATGGAATTTTAAACAAACGTGAATAGCATCCTATCACCAATCGACAAATAAGAGTATATGATTTACACCCCAATATAAACAAGGTCTTATTAAGTACCAAGGGTGACCAAAGCATGTGATTTATGCACTTATCAATAGAATACTCATTTATCCATCAATCTGTTAACTCGTCAATTTATCAATTTAACAAGCGATGTTGGAATATGAATTTATGAATTCGTCGTTCATATAACGATATTGAAATGGGGATGTATGAAATTATGAATATGTCGTTCATATAACGATATTGAAATGGGGATGTATGAAATTATGAATCTATCACACATATAGCGATATTGAAATGGGAATGAATGTAATTTTGCACAGATAGCAATATTGAGATAACAATCAAATGGAACACGCAATAAATATAACTATCGTGGCGTCCGTTTGACTACCAAGATGTATCTACGGTTCCACCCGCTCTAGTCCATGGTCAAGGAGCCACCCAGCATGGTCCACCCCTCCCAGTCTGTTGAAGGGTCCTTCGAGAGCCTTCACATTAACACAGACCCGTTGATCGAGAAGCCTTGGTCCCTCGCATCGAGAAAACCAGTACACTCTTCCGAAACAACGTCACCAGACACAGCGTACACGTCACACGAAACCACACAGAGTTCTGTGACTTCACACACCACCAAACCATACATATGGAACAGCTAAAAGTATAACAACTAAACCGTGTAGTACATATGACACGGTTAGTACTTTTGTATTGATATATGTTGCGCATGCGCGCACATGAATTACGCCTCGTTACACATTACATTAATCATTCAATGCATGCCGCGTATAATTAAATAATACCCGTCTGTTCAGTTACAACAAATAGCTAACTTGAACCAGCCTATAGGATTTCTAATATCATGGCGTTGTATGACCTAGGTATTGACTCTCTGTAGAATTTAGAATAAATTCTAAAACATCTAATATATGAAACAATTATGTCATATAAAATGAATAGTGATAAAGAATACAATCTTAAATTTCATATACCTCTACAGCTGAAGTTTTGCTCCCGTAAAGAGGTAAGCTTTCTGACAAGACTCATCGTAGTGTAATTTGTTTATAGAGAATTCGCTCTATATGTACTCTAGCTGTGACAGATATGCGCAGCAGCTAGGTACGTGAGTTTTTACTGCAGGCAATTTGCACGTGCAGCATGGGGTGAATCGCGCTCAGTATTTCAAAATAACTAGAGCCGAAAAAAATAAACAACCCCCGAGTAACGCTCTAGTCGGAAACGAAACCCGAATACATTTTTGATCACATATACACATTGATATAAACCATACAATTCCGTGACAATACCTCCCCCCTTAAAAAAAAAGTGGAAGCACTTTTAGAAAATCACGGAATTTTGCAAAAATACAAACTGAAACGTATTATTTACATTACCAGAATATCATGGTAGGAAAAAAAAAAACTGCAAATCACACTCTGCTTAAATAATCGGCCCCTACATTTTCCGACCCTCTGATTGCTTCGATCCGGAAACAATATGGCTGCAGAGTCAATGCCCAACGCATCAATCTTGCGTTGGCAACTTTTGCCTTGTTCAAATATATGAGAGGCTGATGGTCCGTTTCAAGGACAAATTCCCTTCCGAAAAGGTACGTGTGGAATTTACCTACACCCCACACCAGTGCCAAGCACTCCTTTTCGATCACGGAGTAGTTTTGCTCCCTAGGCAGCAATTTCCTACTAGCATAAGCTATGGGTAACTTTACCCCGTCTTGCTCCTGTAGCAAAACTGCTCCTAAGCCCGTGTCGGATGCATCAGTTCTCAATATGAACGATCTATTTAATTCTGGCAACTTTAGGATCGGTGCACTGATCAATCTTGCCTTAAGGGCGTTAAAAGCTTTCTCTTGGCATAAACCCCAAGAAACTTTATTTGGCTGCCCTTTCCTAGTTAAATCCGTCAATGGACTAGCTATAGCGGCGAAATTTGGAACGAACTTCCTATAAAAACCTATCAATCCAAGAAACGATCGTATCTGTTTCTTGGTTTCTGGCCTAGGAGCGTCTTTAATCGCTTCAATTTTATCAGGGTGGGGTTTTAACTGCCCTGACCCACTTACTAGATGGCCCAAGCATTCCAAGTTAGAATATGCTATGCTACACTTGGAGGGTCTCGCTGTGAGATTTGCCTTGCGGAGTCTGTCGAACAGATCGACTAATGCCCTAACATGCTCTTCCCAGGTATGTGTATATACTAGAATATCGTCGACAAAACTATCTACGTTGTTCGTGCCTTTCAACAATTTTCGCATAAGACGCACGCACGACGCACCGGTGTTAACCAAACCAAAAGGCATAACCTTAAACTGGAAAAGACCTTTAGGGGTCGCGAATGCCGTTAATACGCGAGCATTTTCAGCAATGGGCACCTGCCAATAACCTTTTGTTAGATCTAATTTAGAAATGTACTGGTGCCCTGCCAATTTTGAAAACAAGCCCTCCATGTCTGGCATCGGTTCAGCATCAAACACGGTGACTTTATTTAGTTGTCGAAAGTCTATACAAAATCGATTAGTTCCGTCTTTCTTTCTAACCAATACCACGGGGGAAGAATAGGGGGAGTTTGAGGGTTCAATCACTCCCAGGTCTAACATTTTACCTACTTCCTCATCGATTGTCTCCCGTGCATTAAAGGGTATTGGATATCCCTTTATTCTGATTGGCTCCGAGGTATTCAAGTTTATTTCGTGCGTTATTAATCCAGTATTACCTGGTCGATCTGTAAATACGTCTGGGTACTTACTTAAAATTTCCCTGACTTGCTGACGCTGACCTTCAGGTAATTCCGGGCACACGCTGACCATATCTATTCCCTCATTTCCTACAACCATGGGGTACTCAAGGGGAATTTCTGTGTTGGGGTCACTCGACTCGTCTTCTATGACCGCAATACATACGACGTTCAAAACGCCCTTTCCAACAGTTTTATGGCATAAATCACACGAACGACAGAATCGTGCTACGTCACTATTTACGCCTGGCCAATAAAATTCTCTAGTTCTATCTTCTCCTTCTCTAGTTCTATCTTCTTTTCCTCAAATAGCATTTTCTCCCTTTTAAATGCTATCTTTCTTTCCTCGGCTTGCTTGTCTAATTCTAACTTTTCCCTCTCCGCTTGCTTCTCTAGTTGTAATTTTTCCCTTTCTATATCTCTCTCCTTTACCCTTTGGTCCCTTTCATGAGCCTGCTCCTCCTGAACGAATTTTCTAAGGGCCTCCCCCTCATACCCAAACTGTTTACCCAACTCCACTAGATCTTTGAGTGACGACATGATAAATACTGTTGATAAGATCACCAATCCTAAGTGCACTATCATATAACACATACAATTTTTAGGACTACACGAACCAACCGTATATCCCTTCTCCAAATATATGCAATATGTATATATGACAAACAAATGGTAAATAAAACAAAATATGAGTGAGGTATTCACTCACCCGCCTGAATTAGTTCTTGTCAGGAAGGTCACAATCTGAAATAAATAACTAAAAAAAAAATCTTACCGGAGTCAAGACCTATGCAAACTAACGTCCGTGCTCCCACTAATCCAATGATCCCACTTCTGACACCATTTGTCACAGGATGAAGCCGGGTTGGGACTGGATTAGTGAAGACACCGAAAGCAACTGCGTTAATAAGATGTTTATTTATAAACGCAATTTAAAGATGAACAAATCTGACACCATTATAACAAAAAGATAAGGAAAATTATAAAGTTCCTAACATGGAACTATCAACAACAAGTAACTCAATGGGAAAAATCAAAGATGGATTTAACAAATGGAATTTTAAACAAACATGAATAGCATCCTATCACCAATCGACAAATAAGAGTATATGATTTACACCCCAATATAAACAAGGTCTTATTAAGTACCAAGGGTGACCAAAGCATGTGATTTATGCACTTATCAATAGAATACTCATTTATCCATCAATCTGTTAACTCGTCAATTTATCAATTTAACAAGCGATGTTGGAATATGAATTTATGAATTCGTCGTTCATATAACGATATTGAAATGGGGATGTATGAAATTATGAATATGTCGTTCATATAACGATATTGAAATGGGGATGTATGAAATTATGAATCTATCACACATATAGCGATATTGAAATGGGAATGAATGTAATTTTGCACAGATAGCAATATTGAGATAACAATCAAATGGAACACGCAATAAATATAACTATCGTGGCGTCCGTTTGACTACCAAGATGTATCTACGGTTCCACCCGCTCTAGTCCATGGTCAAGGAGCCACCCCGCATGGTCCACCCCTCCCAGTCTGTTGAAGGGTCCCTCGAGAGCCTTCACATTAACACAGACCCGTTGATCAAGAAGCCTTGGTCCCTCGCATCGAGAAAACCAGTACACTCTTCCGAAACAACGTCACCAGACACAGCGTACACGTCACACGAAACCACACAGAGTTCTGTGACTTCACACACCACCAAACCATACATATGGAACAGCTAAAAGTATAACAACTAAACCGTGTAGTACATATGACACGGTTAGTACTTTTGTATTGATATATGTTGCGCATGCGCGCACATGAATTACGCCTCGTTACACATTACATTAATCATTCAATGCATGCCGCGTATAATTAAATAATACCCGTCTGTTCAGTTACAACAAATAGCTAACTTGAACCAGCCTATAGGATTTCTAATATCATGGCGTTGTATGACCTAGGTATTGACTCTCTGTAGAATTTAGAATAAATTCTAAAACATCTAATATATGAAACAATTATGTCATATAAAATGAATAGTGATAAAGAATACAATCTTAAATTTCACATACCTCTACAGCTGAAGTTTTGCTCCCGTAAAGAGGTAAGCTTTCTGACAAGACTCATCGTAGTGTAATTTGTTTATAGAGAATTCGCTCTATATGTACTCTAGCTGTGACAGATATGCGCAGCAGCTAGGTACGTGAGTTTTCACTGCAGGCAATTTGCACGTGCAGCATGGGGTGAATCGCGCTCAGTATTTCAAAATAACTAGAGCCGAAAAAAATAAACAACCCCCGAGTAACGCTCTAGTCGGAAACGAAACCCGAATACATTTTTGATCACATATACACATTGATATAAACCATACAATTCCGTGACAAAAATGTAACATAAAAAATGACATTTTTATGCCTACTTTTCAAAGTTGAGAAAAAATGAATTTTATATATGTTCTTCTATCAACATATATAGATAGTAAATTTACTTAATGACAGGAAATTATTATGTGCATACATTCTATCCGAAAGTGGGAAGAAAATGATATTCATGTGTATTCTATTAAAATGTTAATGTAGTATTTCTGATTTTTCTTCCCTCAATGACTAGTCAGACTAGAAGAATGTCATGATGGCTGGAGTATGAGCAGTCTTGTACTTGTCCATCTGTATGTTCAAAACATGGAAGACTTTGCAGCAGTAAACTCTGTCTACAAGACTTTCTTCAGCATCAACCCTGCCTGCAGGTAAGGGAGCATTTAAGTCCATCTATAGGAATCTCTGCTGAAATGAATTGGAAAATTCTACTCATTCAAATGATTGGATCAAGAGGATACATTTCTGAACAGATCTTGATCAAGCTTGGTTCAATCAAGGGGCTACATTTCTAAACAGATCTTGATCTAACTTGGTTGGATCAAGATCTTAGACAATTTTGATGATGATATCTCCACATATGAAGGAGATGATCTTGTTTTTGACTGGCATAGCTTTTCACCACCCTAGATGCTGTATTTATGAATAGACTTTGATAAAACTTTGTACATAAGCTTATAGCATCAATATCTTGGAGAAATTAAATTTTGAAGAACATCTGGTTATATATACAGTATGAGGCTGTCTGGCAGTTGATTGGCCAAACTTGCTGTTAGCCAACAGGTTGTATTTTTTTAAAACAATTTTTGATCCAACATGGTATATACTTTTATATCACCAAGATCTCGCATGATTTTGATTAATCACTAAATCTGTGCATTTAGATTTTTTTAATGGTATCTGATTGGCTGAACTTTTAATAATTCTAGAGGCTGTATTTAATCATACTAGGTACGTAAGCTTATATCATCAAAATCTCGGAGAAGTTTGACTGTGAATGACATCTGCTCATATCATTAATGAGATAATCTAACAGTTTATTGTACACATTTTTACCATTGTGAATTTTTTATCTCTTAGAAAAAGATTGTGAAAAATGGTAAGCAAATCATGCCTGCTTTGGCTCTTGTTTACAATTTTGTAATCAGATGTAGATATAGATTACCATTTTTATGGTCAATTTATGACTAGGTCACAAAAGTAAAGAAAAACCTGTAGAAATAGCTGCAGATGGTATAGACTTGTTTCTCTGATTTCAATTATCAATCTCTTGTATATAATGATAATTATGACACTCATTATGTCCTTTCCTGTAGAGTAATTTTTGGGCTTCTTTTGTAAAGCAGAACACACAGTTATTGTAAGAATACTTTGTTTTAATTGACCAAATTCAGACTAAGTTCACATCTTTCCCAAATATGTATTATCAATGTTTTAAGTTTTTTCCCATATTCTTTCTGATGCAGGGTCTGTGTTCAGGCCAGCCTACCCCCAGACATTGCTCTTCAGATAGATTGCTATGGATACCTAATTCAGACAGACAAACAGACAATGCATGTACAGAGTCTCTCACATTGGGCACCTGCCAATATAGGACCATATAGTCAAGCTGTAAAGGTGTTTTTCAGTGTCTTTAGATCTCTCTCTCTCTCTCTCTCTCCATTAAGTCATCAAATCTTTTTTATTTTCTTTGTCTCTTTCTCTGAGTGTATATATGACTTCTCTGTCCAAGTTTATATTTGTGCATCTGCCTTTTCTCTCTATCTTTCCATCTCTATCACAGTTCCTGTCTTTGTATCTCTGGTTCTCTCACTTTCCATATTTTTGTCTGTCTCTATACATATCTCTCTTTCTCAATCTCAGAATGTTTATCCACCTACATTTCTGTCAGACTATCTGATCTTCTTTCCATATTTATACTTCATTTTCTGACTTGCTCTTTCTTTCTATCGCTCATTGTAGTATGTGATTTGGATCAGTAGATGAGTAGGACATAATAGGCATATTATTTCAGCATTTTAGAACATTGTTAATTTGAAAATTTCTTGATAAAGTGTTCATTATATTTTCTGTAAAGTAAACCAGATATATCCATTTGTATTATTTATTTGAATACATTTCTGTTATTTTCTTGAAAATGTAATTTACTCTGTAATCTTATTTATTTGGCTCTTCATTTCAGATAAATAACAAACTGTACTTAGCAGGTCAAATAGCCATGTGCCCCTCCTCACTGAAGATCATTGAAGGGGGAATACTCCCAGAGGCCAGATTATCTCTCCGACATGTGTCACGGCTCATAGAAGCCATATGTCCAGACTGGTCCCTGGGAAACATTGTATCTGTTGTTTGTTACATCACCCAAGAAGACTACATGCAAGTTGCATGCTCCGAGTGGAGGAGAGCTGTGGAAAAGTATAAGGTAGAACAGGAGCACTATAGATAAATCATACTATCTGATCCCCTGTTTTAACATGCCTGGATAAATTACATACCCACTTGTAATGCAGATGCAAGTGTGGATCCCATTTTTTTTTTTTTTTGTTTAGAAAGAAAACAGTAATAGGCTCCTATTTACTCTACATTAGAAAATCGCGATCAAAATTGGTAAATGAAAATTTACTAGATTGCTTGTTTTGGCATCAAAAATGGCAGTTAATGCATGGAAATTTTGAATCATCATCATGAAATTTGCAAATTTGAAAAAGAAATCATATATTTTTGTCACATTTTTCTTAACAAAAATATTTTCTCAAATAACACAATATACGAGAACATATCGATCAGGAAAAAGGTTGGCAAATGCCTACTGGTGGCAACATTCTATGAAATGAATACCAATTAAAGAAGTCTTGTTAAGTGAAATTCATGTTTTAGTTTTGTCTTTTAATTGGGTTTCAGTGTTATGATCATAAATGTGATATATCCTTCTTTATTCAAATGTGAAAAGAGTCAGTCAACTGTCACATCAATGCCTGTGAGCATTTCTGTGAGAACCTAATTAAGTGCTTTCTCAGTGACTAAGCTGACTTTATTTTGACAACTGGTAAGAACTTAATGGTCCTTTGACACGATGACAAAGCTAATTAACAGATTAGTTGTCTCCAGCCAATTACAGTATATGAAAGGTGCCGATATCACTAACACCCAGGTTTAGATCAGCATTATTTGTTGTTAAAATCACACACTGTAAACAGCTTCTAAGTTTTTGCCTTTGGCTAATCTGCAGATTGTTCTCTAAACTTTGCAGTAATATATTTGAAAATAACTATCAAATTCTAATAAAACATACATATTTCTGATTTTTCTCTTTCTTTTTGGTCAGTATTATAATTTTTAAAATCCAGATACAGTGATCTCCCCAGAAATTTGTATAGCATCGGAGTAAGTGTGTTAGCGTTATACAATGTTTTAAAAAACACGCATTATCATCATATAAGTGAAAAAATTAATATAAATGAAATATAAAAGTACATATATTTACATAGTATTCTTTATTTCCTGAAATTATAACATGATTTAATGTCAAACTCATTTGTCTTTGAATATAAATCAATGATATTCTTTGTTTCTTCACCTCCCCATATACTTCATTAAAATTAAAGTCTTTTGGGCTTAAGAGCTTCAGGTCTTTTGGGCTCAAGTCTTAAGTCCTTCTGTACTAATTGTCATAAGGTAATTCAGCACCTTCTGTGTCAACTTGTTCCTTAGCAAACTCTTGATTCTGTTCATCATAGAGAATGACCTTTCACAGTCTGAAAAAAATGGAACATAAAATTTATTAATGGATGTACAAAAAGGTACAAAACTACCTGAATTCTACTTAAGTGAATTACCAAGGACAAATTCTTCAAGAATAAAGTCATTTGTTTTCTTCAAATAATCATAATAGATTAAATAATATAATACATATTCCTTTCCATTAAGAACAATATATCAATGTGTTTGTCCTTGTTTAATACATATTCCTTTCCATTAAGAACAATATATCAATGTGTTTGTCATTGTTTAATTTCTTCATTGAATCAATGTCAGAGAGCTAAAATATTATTAAAAAGTTTATAAAGTATTTTTTTTACATGCTGTTGACATAGTTAGCACTAGGGTAGCATGGGTATATTTATTTATTGTTGTAGAAATATTTTAAATATAAGTGAAGGAATAATCAAACACTTTGTATTCACATGTTTTCAAAACAGGTAATATTGGAAGATAAAAATTGCTCCTTTTCTTACTTGGAAAGATTGAAATGAGGGATTAATAGGGCAGCACCCATTTAAGTTAAGGTTTACTGATTAAACTATTTTTCTCTTGCTCAGAGTATACAATGTAAATATAAGAGGAACTTGTGGATAAAATGTGTTTGTCATTCCTCATCACATTTTCCAGAAAAATAATAATAACAACAACAATCACAACTGCAACTGCTGCTACTACAATAAAAACAAAAATATTATATTGCATACATGTGACAGAAAAGACAGGTCAGGTCAGGGCAGATCAAAAGATTTCCAAGATTTGGTCAGGAGTTTTGACCTCAAAATAAGGAGGATTTTCATCGACCTGATTTTTAGCGTGCAAATGGACAAAAATTACAACTATTGAACAATCTGAAATTTGTTTTAATATTAAAATATGCACATGATCTCATCAAATCAGTCCTTTCACGATAACTTGTTGCCATTCATACTCTCCTTATATGTACCACAAGCATTTAAGCATTTCTTAGGAGATCATTGGCTGGATTATATTGGTGGCAGTCCTCATCATTGTTGATCTTTACACTTAGGAGATGATGTACTGTTACTGGATCCAGGTTTCCTCTGGAGTCAGCCAGAATTTCCTCAGAATAGAAAAGACCCTATCAGTGTCTGCATTGGAATGTGGCAATATTAGTACAACTCTACTGAGTCCACCAAGAAGTTTAAATTGTTTCCTGCTTGTGGGGTAGATTCAGATTGCTGACTGTCTCCCAGAACTGCTCAAGATTGATACTGTCTGGGTCTAATGTTGTTTCAATGTCACTAAGATTCTCCACATGAAGCACAGATGCATACATTATACCATCACACCCTTTGTGATTTTAAGCCTAATTTGGAGACACCTTTGTTGTCATCATAATCATCACTATCACCACTCTTTACTAATAACAATCAAATCCGGAAAATGATTATCAGTTGCTAGTATTATAGATGAAGACAAATTTTTCATTCATCCCAGGCATTACGGATTACATTGGCAGTTAGTGACATGTACTTTAATCTGGTTTGCGTTCATGTTTACAAAGGATTAAATCAAAGTAAATGGTGTTTATATCAGTTTTTGCAATGTGATCGTTCATAGTAGTGTCGAATGCATTCTTTGCCTAAAAATCGTGGTCGCTGGTCGCATTCTGCAGGTGGTCGCTCATGACAGTGAGTTTATATAATACATTTATTCATATTATTATTATTATTATTATTATTATACAATTAGAATTATGATTTCTTATGAACAATAAAATGGTCACTATGTGAGTAGTTTTTGTCCATTTGCTTGAGAACTTTTGTGTGATTTATGAGTCAGGAAACATTATTTTCACTAGATGTGAAAAATGATCTGCTACTAGAAATGGGAGATCATGTTCCGCTATAAAGTTGGCAAATAGTGTCTCGGCACATGTAACTTTATCCATATTTGATGCCGATTCCACGAACATGGATTTCACTGATGGCATATTTGTTGTTGTGGCTAATATGCTTTTATGAGATGGGGTTTTTGCATGATGCATGATGTCATTCTTGCCACCATAACAGATTTTAAAATCAGCTTTACAGGAAGAGCAAAATGCATATTCATGTCCCTTTGAACTTGATTGCAACCACTGAAATTCCCATTTCCATCCATCATTGAATTTCGTGTGATATTTCTGTTGCTTAAAATTTAGCGTTTTGGCATTTGGAGATAATGCACAACAACTTGAAGCACTGAAGCAAAACATACCCTTCTTAGAGAATCAAAGTAATGTTAATTGTTTTATGCTGATTGAGCTCTTTAGTAAACCAACCATAATCAATTAACATCTTTAATCCTTTCGGAATTACTTCTGTTCACACATAGTATAATCCCTCTTGACAAACTTCAAACACTGAAACCAACCGACCCTGCCGACAGAATCAAAGGGATGGTAATTGTTTTATGCTGCTTGAAATTAGCAACTAAATTGTCTTTCCCTACTTAAACCAATTCACAGTCAGGTGATCACAGGCAGTATTACTGTAAATATACTCACTGGAACCACAGTGTGAAAAAAATGGAACAAATTTAATTTTTCAATAATAATTTTGCATACACAGGAGATTTCAGTGAGTGATGGGAGGGATGGGAGACACCCCTCAACTTGGGAGAAATATCCTCCCATCTGGGAGGTTCACATGTATGATATTATAATAGTGCCTGCGGAATTGCACCATCCCTACCCATCCCATCTCACCTGTTGGTAAATAAGTAGATCTGAACCAAAATTTAGCAATATGGAAAACTTACCATCCAATCCAGCAAATTCCACCCAAGGATATGAAGTCTTCCATTCAGTGTTGAACCTTGTTGTTCATTTCTTATGCTTTTTCTTTGAGGAAATCACACTATCTGAATCAGAATCATCATAATCTGATCTTTGTAGCCAGGCCAACATGGGGCTAGCCAGATGCTGGGTACTTGTATGTTTTTTAAGGTGGTGTCTCCATTTTTCTCAGGTATTTGCCTAACTTAAAATGTAATATGTGTAACGTTTTTTAACTGCTTGTGGAAATGACTGAAATATATATAAAACACACTACCAGGAGTTCCCATCATCATTTTCCAATCATGTGACATGCAAAGATGAAACCTGCATCAAAGGTCACACACCAGCAGTCAGGCAAGCCAGGTTCAAAAGATAATGGTTAAGTGAGTGAGTAATTACCAAGGATTATCTTAATTACATACTCAAGAAGAGGTAACAACAGGTGTCATTTGAGTGACAGTGCTTTAAATTAGGTGACAGAATGTTTATTTAACAGATTAATTTTTAAGTGTAGCAGCACAAGGACATAGCGTATCACCAGGTTCGAAAGCATTGTGGGCTGAAATGAATGCATAGCAGGGCTTCTACAGTAAAAGGCCCTGTGGAGAACACTGCAGATGTAAGGTTTCTGGATAGTTTAACTGCTGTATGCCATCTGTGTTTATTACAACATGGTGTTGTACTCAATTATTGCTATGTGCTATAAATGAAGAAGTAGTGACATTAAAACTCACTATCTTGAAGAATTAACTAATGCAACCATATTAATGTGTTTGACTCCAGTGGTTTGTAAGTTTAATTCTAGCTAAGCTTTAGTTTATTTGTATTTGATTAAAATGGATACACATGGTTTAATAATATGACAGAGGCAACTTCTTCATTTCTGCAGCATGAATTCAGCAATTTCAGGATTATTGATGTGACAGTGTTTTGTCTTTACCAGGAAACTTGATTGACAAGACATTTATTCAGTGGTTTTGTCTGAAAGTCAGTGGTGTGTGAGATTTAGTACTCTGCATTAATTAATGTATATACATAGTGTTTAATTAGCACTTGTGCTTCAAGAAATAGTTTTAGTATTTTACAGTCATCTTGTTTCTTTGAATTAAAAATGTGTGGATAAAACAAGATGTGCTTTCAGGAGGATTTAAATTTTAGCAGGAAAGTTTGCTACCCATAATTAGAAGTATACATGTCTGCATTTATCTATAGTTGATGAAGATTATTTGTTCAGATGGATCACGAACCACAGAGAATTGCAGAGGATAAAGTGCAGTTATTTCATACAAGTATTTTTCACATCAGTTTCTCCTGAATGAAGAAATGAGTAAATAAGCATTAAATATAATTTTCATCGATTATTTAATTATTCATTCTTTCATTTTCTTTAACCTTAGTAATTATATGCTTTACATATATTCTCTTTTCTCACTTGCCTTACTGATTTCACAACATATTGATTTAGGCAGTGGGTGGAACCAACAGTTACCAGATACTGATACAGAGAGTTTACATGTGGATTGGAACAATATAAAATGCTTTATAATTCTTTTATCATTTTGTTTTTTTCAAAAAGGGTTCAAATAAAGCAAACACAGGTAAATGATAATATTTTATTTCAGAAATCAAGTTGAATTAACTAATAGTTGGTCTTTTTTGATTGTGAGAAATGTATCAGTGAGAAAACTGGAGGGGGGCTTTCTGCATCACATGGCTCATTTTTTGTTGGGTCTTTAAATTCATGGTTTGGAGCAACCATGAAATCCATGAAAAATTGGTACCCCACTAAAAAAGTGAAACCACACTATATAAAAATATAATCATTGTGGTCAAATCCAGATATTAGCATGTCTGGTTTCAGCATAGAAATTGAAAACAAAAATATTGTTCAGATACTTGGCTGTGCTTGGAAAAAAAGGTGACAATTACATTTATTAGGCATAATGTTGTATTGAACTGAGTATTGGCCACAGTGGGATAGATGGTTGCCACCACCGGGTGAATTTAAATAAACAAGATTACATCAAGTTTGGATCAAGCACAAAGTCATTATTCTCCATGAGGTTTGGAACTGCAGTTCACAGACTGAACTGGAGGTAATTAAGGTCAAAGTTTTCTTTATGAATGTTTAATTTGAACATAATGTTGCCTTCACTTCATCCAACAACACTTCAGAACTCTTCAAATGCATGTTTTCCAAGTAAACAGTAGCAGTACATGATACTTCCTTACACCTTTGGGAAAATTTTTCTAACTTACCAAAAAGTGTTGACTGACTTACTGAGGTCATGTTCATGTTGGCAGGACTGCATCATATCTGTTGACAACTTCTCATACCTTCTTTTATGCAAAGGAGTGTAGTGTTAGAAAGTATGAATCATTAGCACATGAGAAAAAGCAAAGGGAGCATGTTTTGTCAAAATGGTCTGTCAATCATTTTGGGAAAATGCAGTACTGCTTAAATTAAATATACCAGTAAGTGGATTTCACTGAAATGGATTGCAAATACATATGTATCTAAGCAAAAATGTACATTGAACAACATGATCTTTTAAACAAATTTGATGCCTTTGCCCTTACATCAAAATAACAAGATTTATTTGTAGGAAAATAAACATGTTAAAACTGGATTTATAATTCCTTAAAGTGTTTTTAAGTTTCCCTTATTTTTCGAAAGGAGAAAGTTTAAATGTCAGCACTTAAAAATAATTTCTGATTTTATTTTTTTGCAGAATGGCACCTGTCATCCATTTTGTATGGTATATGTTGTGGTCCCACAGTTACCTAAAGGAGCTTTGATTGAATGGCAGGTTATAGCAGCAGATGCAACACATGATATGGAAATAATTGGTAAATAAACTTTATTGCATGATGTCATCTCCTGAATCCATGTCATGGTACTTGTGAAATATCGCATTGGAGTCACGATAGATCAATGTTTTAGAACATCAGACTCGTAATCCAAGGATCGCAAGTTCAATACATGCCCAAGCCAGTCTGGGTTGGCTGTCTCAGTGTGTCCTTGGGGAAAGCACCTAGCTCCTGTTTCCTCAGGATGATAATAGCCAATAATGTGTTAAAAGTGCTGTAAAAAAAAAGAAACATCATGAGTTCACACAAAGTAAATCCATAACACCATGACACCACACAAGTCAAATTTATGAAGGTAGAGGCAACTGTATTGAATGCTACTGTACTGCTCCTGTTGGTTAATCATTTAACATAGAATATTTATCCCTGTACATTAGCATCAGGGATATTATGACACTCCTCTATTCATTCATCCATCTGTCCATCTATCTATAACTGTGTCTTCTAAGCTTTTGGATGGAGATTCACCAAACCTTCCATATGGTAACCTTCTGCAAGAGGGGTATTATTATTATTATTATTGGTTCCCTCCCTTGGGTTCCCCAGAAGGGGGTCAAAGTCCCATGTACCAAAATTCATTTTCAAATATATTTGACCAAACTTTATGTATATATACACAGCAGAAAGACACTCAGTGTATGTATGTAACAGATTTTTGGTTCTGACACCTGGGTCACCTCCATGGGGTGGGGAGAGGTTTATGAATTGGAGCAGATGTAATAACAAGTGCACTATGGGTATTTGTGACCATTAGCCATTGACTTAATCTTGTTATTTGTGTAATAAACAAACTTACATTGTAATTATTTTATGCAAGATTTGTTAAAACTTCTTTAATAATTTGAATCTAATGCTTGCCAAGTCTCATACAATCTATATATCATTCAAGTAATTTCATATATTTTATATGAAACAAACTTTCCTGTTTAATCCTCAATTTACATGATTATACTTAATTGTAAATCTAAGAACATTGAGTAAGATCAGTGATACAGTGGTATTGAGAGCATGCAGAAATGAATATTTCTGAACATATACAAGATATTTGCTTCTAATTAATATTAAATAATATATGATGGAGTCTGTCCATGTGAGAAAGTAATCGGATATATTTTAAATTCTTCTGAATGTTCTTTTATTAATACCCCAAACAGACAATCTTTTATTAATACCCACAAGCAGACAATACTTTATTAATACCCACAAGCAGACAATCTTTTATTAATACCCACAAGACAATATCTTGTATTAATACCCACAAGCAGACAATATTGTATAAATTCCCACAAGCAGACAATCTGTTATTAATACCCACAAGCAGACAATCTTGTATTAATATCCACAAGCAGACAATCTGTTATTAATTCCTCAAGCAGACAATCTTTTATTAATACCCACAAGCAGACAATACTTTATTAATACCTCAAGCAGACAATCTTTTATTAATACCCACAAGCAGACAATCTTTTATTAATACACGAAGCAGACAATCTTTTATTAATACCCACAAGCAGACAATCTTTTATTAATACCCACTTGCAGACAATCTTTTATTAATACCCACAAGCAGACACTCTTTTATTAATACCCACAAGCAGACAATCTTTTATTAATACCCATAAGCAGACAATCTTGTATTAATACCCACAAGCAGACAATATTGTATTAATACCCACAAGCAGACAATCTTTTATTAATACCCACAAGCAGACAATCTTATATTAATATCCACAAGCAGACAATCTTTTATTAATACCCACAAGCAGACAATACTTTATTAATACCTCAAGCAGACAATCTTTTATTAATACCCACAAGCAGACAATCTTGTATTAATACCCACAAGCAGACAATCTTGTTTTAATACACGAAGCAGACAATCTTTTATTAATACCCACAAGCAGACAATCTTTATTAATACCCACACGCAGACAATCTTTTATTAATACCCACAAGCAGACAATCTTTTATTAATACCAACAAGCAGACAATCTTTTATTAATACCAACAAGCAGACAATAATTTATTAATACCCACAAGCAGACAATATTGTATTAATACCCACAAGCAGACAATCTTTTATTAATACCCACAAGCAAACAATCTTGTATTAATACCCACAAGCAGACAATATTGTGTTAATACCCACAAGCAGACAATCTGTTATTAATACCCACAAGCAGACAATCTTGTATTAATATCCACAAGCAGACAATCTTTTATTAATACCCACAAGCAGACAATACTTTATTAATACCTCAAGCAGACAATCTTTTATTAATACCCACAAGCAGACAATCTTTTATTAATACCCACAAGCAGACAATCTTTATTAATACCCACACGCAGACAATCTTTTATTATTACCCACAAGCAGACAATCTTTTATTAATACACGAAGCAGACAATCTTTTATTAATACCCACAAGCAGACAATCTTTTATTAATACCCACAAGCAGACAATCTTTTATTAATACCCACAAGCAGACAATCTTTTATTAATACGCACAAGCAGACAATAATTTATTAATACCCACAAGCAGACAATATTGTATTAATACCCACAAGCAGACAATCTTTTATTAATACCCACAAGCAAACAATCTTGTATTAATACCCACAAGCAGACAATATTGTATTAATACCCACAAGCAGACAATCTGTTATTAATACCCACAAGCAGACAATCTTGTATTAATATCCACAAGCAGACAATCTTTTATTAATACCCACAAGCAGACAATACTTTATTAATACCTCAAGCAGACAATCTTTTATTAATACCCACAAGCAGACAATCTTTTATTAATACCCACAAGCAGACAATCTTGTTTTAATACACGAAGCAGACAATCTTTTATTAATACCCACAAGCAGACAATCTTTATTAATACCCACACGCAGACAATCTTTTATTATTACCCACAAGCAGACAATCTTTTATTAATACCCACAAGCAGACAATCTTTTATTAATACCCACAAGCAGACACTCTTTTATTAATACCCACAAGCAGACAATCTTTTATTAATACCTCAAGCAGACAATCTTTTATTAATACCCACAAGCAGACAATCTTTTATTAATAGCCACAAGCAGACAATCTTTTATTAATAGCCACAAGCAGACACTCTTTTATTAATACCCACAAGCAGACAATCTTGTATTAATACCCACAAGCAGACAATCTTGTATTAATACCCACAAGCAGACAATCTTTTATTAATACACGAAGCAGACAGTCTTTTATTAATACCCACTAGCAGACAATCTTTTATTAATACCCACAAGCAGACAATATTTTATTAATACATCAAGCAGACAATCTTTTATTAATACCCACAAGCAGACAATCTTTTATTAATACACGAAGCAGACAATCTTTTATTAATACCCACAAGCAGACAATCTTTTATTAATACCCACAAGCAGACAATATTTTATTAATACATCAAGCAGACAATCTTTTATTAATACCCACAAGTAGACAATCTTTTATTAATACACGAAGCAGACAATCTTTTATTAATACCCACAAGCAGACAATCTTTTATTAATACCCACAAGCAGACAATATTTTATTAATACATCAAGCAGACAATCTTTTATTAATACCCACAAGCAGACAATCTTTTATTAATACCTCTAGCAGACAATCTTTTATTAATACCCACAAGCAGACAATCTTTTATTAATACCCACAAGCAGACAATCTTTTATTAATACCCACAAGCATACAATCTTTTATTAATACCCACAAGCAGACAATCTTTTATTAATACCCACAAGCAGACAATCTTTTATTAATACACGAAGCAGACAATCTTTTATTAATACCTCTAGCAGACAATCTTTTATTAATACCCACAAGCAGACAATCTTTTATTAATACCCACAAGCAGACAATCTTTTATTAATACCCACAAGCAGACAATCTTTTATTAATACCCACAAGCAGACAATCTTTTATTAATACCCACAAGCAGACAATCTTTTATTAATACCCACAAGCAGACAATCTTTTATTAATACCCACAAGCAGACAATCTTTTATTAATACCCACAAGCAGACAATATTTTATTAATACCTCTAGCAGACAATCTTTTATTAATACCCACAAGCAGACAATCTTTTATTAATACCCACAAGCAGACAATCTTTTATTAATACCCACAAGCAGACAATCTTGTATTAATACCATGTTCGATTTTTTGACAAAAGACACTTTTTAAAGCATATAACATATATGGAAATTTCATACATTTTCTCATTTTGCACTCATTCCTAACAAGCAAATAAATGAAGATAAACTGTGTACTTAGCTCACCCATTTTATGTCCATCTCCATATGGGCCTAGAATGTCTATTTCACAGTATCGTAAAACTGACAGGTATTTTTCAATTTCTTTAAACAAAACAGACATTCAAATGTCAACTGTCATTTGGAAGATTGTATTCTTTTTGTCTTTTTTCTGATTATGTTTTAGGGCATTCTTTAGCACAAATCATAATCAGTATGAAAATTGGGGAGGATAGCTAAATATAGAAGAGGTGCGTGAAAGAAGTTGACCCACAACAACAAGAACAACAAGAAACAGACTATGTTATTATTTTACTAATGGAATCTGAAAGAAAAGGAATGATGATATAATGATTACTGTATATTTTTCCTTACCTTGATAATTTTAAATTGCATTAATTATTTTAATTGGTTTTGTGGACTTTATTCTACCCTTGTAAGTTATGAATTCACAATCTTGAACTCTGACAAACATGATCAGAATATGAGATTATAATGTGAATTACGCCCATACAGAATATGAGATTATAATGTGAATCACACCCATACAGAGTATGAGATTATAATGTGAATCACACCCATACAGAATATGAAATGATAATGTGAATCACACCCATACAGAATATGAAATGAAAATGTGAATCACACCCTTACAGAATATCAGATTATTATGTGAATCACACCCATACAGAATATCAGATTATAATGTGAATCACACCCATACAGAATGAGATTATAATGTGAATCACACCCATACAGAATATGAGATTATAATGCAAATCACACCCATTCAGAATATGAGATTATAATGCGAATCACACCCTTACAGAATATGAGATTATAATGTGAATCACACCCTTACAGAATATGAGATTATAATGTGAATCACACCTTTACAGAATATGATATTATAATGTGAATCACACCCTTACAGAATATGAGATTATAATGTGAATCACACCCATACAGAATATCAGATTATAATGTGAATCACACCCATACAGAATGAGATTATAATGTGAATCATACCCATACAGAATATGAGATTATAATGTGAATCACACCCTTACAGAATATGAGATTATAATGTCAATCACACCCTTACATGCAGTATTTGTTAGCATCATTATTCATTTGTTGCCATTGAATGAATTGCTTTAGTACACAACTTCACACTATCCTTTGCAGTAGAGAAAGCTGAAGACAAGATCTCATTCTCGAGCAGATTATAACACAGAGAAATAAAATTGATTGCAATAGTTTTTGAAGAAATATTAATTGAAAAAAAGGGATAATATTGCTCAGTTATGAATTTTACTCTACTTTTAATGCAACAACATGTAAAAAATATTTTCTTAAAAGGGAGACTGGAATTTTTGGGACATAATTGATGTTAGCCTAAGGAACTTGACATGCCTAGTATGTTATGATACAGCCACTTTGGTGTATAGGTATCACGCATTCTTTTTGTAATTTAATTTATATAAATAAGTTTCATTTTATCTTTTCCCTTCAGTGAGTCATGCTTATTCCTCTTGCACTATTTCTTTATTTCCATCTTTCTTGTTTCACAAATCACTTTGTTATGAACAACTGGAACTGTTACCTATCCCTAAGATTTTAATTAGCTTAAAAAAAACCCTGAAAGCAATTTTTTTAAATAGTGCTATTTCAACTGGTTGCTTAAATTTGTCATTATCTAGCTCATTTCTTGTTTATCATTCGACTGTTTCCTGAAGTTGTTTAGTATATATTATTTTTTGCTCATGCGAGAGAGAGAGAGAGAGAAAGAGGCTATAAGAATGGCCATACAGAGAAATATTTGGAGGTGACAGAGCCTACTCGTTACATCCTTGCCAGTTTTCAGTTGCTAGATTTTGATTATTGTGTACATATTTACTTTTATCTTTAAACTTAAAATGAACATGTGTGTTGCATATATGCCTGTGGATTGTCAGAATTGGGCAAGACGGTAGACCTTAGCTGGTCAGTTTTTTAAAATGAAATTATAAATGAATAGATTGATTGCCAGCCTCAGCTCTGGTACAAAATTCTCTTTAATCCTTGTGTGAACATCCTCTAAAAAAAAGTCCTAATGTCCCTGGACTTGTGTGTTTGTGTTTGTGTACATATGTGTGTGTGTGTGCCCATTCAGGTGTGTACATGCATGCATCAATGTGTATAAATTCTTTTTATGTATGGACTCCATATTGATGCACATGTAAAACATTTTTTGACATCTTTCACACCTGAAATTTGGCTGATTTCCCTGTTTAATGGTTTAATCTAACATTATTAAAAAGTGGTGTACATCTTTTCAAGGTTTGGTTCTATGTTCACATGCTTACAAGAAGACACATGTTACCATGTCAGTTTGAAATTCAATGCCATATGACCTTGTTTATTTGAAGTAAAAGGGTTTGGGAATATAACCTACATGCTACAAAGAGAAATTGCTATTGAGTATATCTTAATTTCGAAGTCGTTTAATATAAAATTTAAAAACTCAGGGGAAATAAATACATAAATATGGCACAAGTTTCTCCAAAATCCAAAATCTAGTGCCATTTCATGATTTTATTTGTCTACTGAATATTCAGGAGCTTTAAGGATAAATACCGTGAATTTTTATTAAAAAAACTGAATGAGATAATGTTGAGTTCTAATTGGTTATGCCACAGTGATGATGTCAATAATAAAATAGTAGGGGGTAGCTGTGTGCACTGGAACAAATATATTTGTATAAATCTGTCTTACCGTGGGGTTTTTTTTCATTCCCTAACATTCTGGAGTCCCATTTGATATAAGAAACCAGTTCCTGTTCACTCATCATCTTGACAAGAAATATATCAAAACTGATATCCTTGGTCAGCACAATAATAAAATCATGCTATATATGTTGCACAGGTGCCTCACATGCTGTATGCTTTACAGCTATTGTAATCTCTCTCTCTCTCTCTCTCTCTCTCTCTCTCTCTCTCTCTCTCTCTCTCTCTCTCTCTCTCTCTCTCTCTCATAAAATTCATAAAAAAATTAGAACATTTTAGGATCAGTCATATTATTAATAAGATAAAGTAAACTTTTCCCCCAAATAATACATGCATAAAACAGCATTGGTCACTGACATTCTGAACATTTTTTATTCTTCTCTATACACAGTAACAACATTCCACTATTATTAATGTACAAAGTGTGTGCACTGCATTTTTGTGAAGAAAATGATTAAGAAATGCATAAATTGTCTTTTCTGGGGAAATTCTGGCAAGATTTTGACAGCATGTCAGTGCTAAACATAAATATGAGTGAAACATTTTAAATGAAAACGAATATAGGTGTAAGAGATAATCAACCAAACTTAATTGAAATATACACATCACTTAAACAATGTCGCAAAACAAAAATGAAGTTTTATAAGTCTTATTATTGACTGTTATTGATATTGTGTTCAAATGTACAATTTAAGATACATGTTTCTTCATCAATAAGCGTGATAGGTGCCTATTTGACCAACATATCTATAATCCATGAAAATAGGTGCCACAATGGAGGAGAAAACCATTGGCTTTTGTATCGTTGGTTTCTTTTATTAAAAGTGGACCTAGATAAAAATGAAATATATATTTAAGGAAGAGAGAGGGTCCTCTTTTAGCTATATAAGTTTCATCTGGATCTGATTATAGGCTGAAATCGGCCCTTATTTTACCTTGTCCCTTATATATTTGTAGGGTCTTTCTAAAAATGTATAAGTTTAGGATTTATTTTATTCATTTTCAAATCAAACTTAATAGGTATATCTTTTTCTGGGAATTTGACATGGAATTAGCACGAATAAATTAGAGTTTTATTTAAATTATTAATTTTCAAGTCAAACTTAATAGGTGTATCTTTTTCTGGGAATTTGACATCTGATTAGGTAGGCTTGTTTATGCACATATTTACTTGAATTAATTAGAATTTTATTCAAATTATTCATTTTCAAGTCAAACTAAATAGGTATATCTTTTTCTGGGAATTTGACATGGAATTAGCATGAATAAATTAGAGTTTTATTTAAATTATTCATTTTCAAGTCAAACTTAATAGGTATATCTTTTTCAAGTCAAACTAAATATGTATATCTTTTTCAAGTCGAACTATATAGGTGTATCTTTTTCAAGTCAAACTAAATAGGTATATCTTTTTCAAGTCAAACTAAATAGGTATATCTTTTTCAAGTCAGACTAAATAGGTATATCTTTTTCAAGTCAAACTTAATAGGTATATCTTTTTCCGTGAATTTGACATCTGATTAGGTTGGCTTGTTTATGCACATATTTACATGAATTAATTAGAATTTTATTCAAATTATTCATTTTCAAGTCAAACTAAATAGGTATATCTTTTCCTGGGAATTTGACATGGAATTAAGTAGGCTTGTTTATGTACATATTTACATGAATTAATTAGAGTTTTATTCATATTATTAATTTTTGTATTTTCATTAGTTTGTTGAAATTTTGGGACTTAGAAAATCTTTTTAGCATGATGAAATATGGCAAGTTTGTTTATATATATATATGTAGTTGGCCTGATTAGATTTACATGCCATTTAACCCATTTTTGCCTCTTGTTACTAACCTTTTGCAATTTATAGACCTAAATGTTTTTATTTAGTGCAAATCTTGTTTGCACAAATACTTAGAAACTGCTTGATGTATGTAAATGAAATTTGATAGGATCATTATTATGCATATGTAGATGATCTGAATAGATTTTTGTGCCATTTGCATAAATTATGCAAGTTTTATTTTCTTATTGTACTTTGGGAATGTGACTTTTGTTTGGACTTTTACTTTTCTTTTAGCTGCAGTATTTTTACAAAATCAGCAATTCACAAAAAGCTTGTGTCAACAGTTACTAGGATTAAATACGTACTTTATGGGCAAAATACTTTATGCTTTTAGTGAATTGCTGACACTGCAAATGTATCGCTTAAATTAAAAACAATGGTACCCCTTATTACACATGAAACATTTGACACTTTGCAAAATATACACAGGATGAATGGATCAATACTTTTACTATTTACAAATTACAAAATTGTCACTTTTTGTTTCATTGTAGATTCAAAACATAATTTCCAGAAAGACTGGCTGACAGCATCATTCAGTGTCAGTTACTTTGAGAACCCACCTACACTGTCATCCATTGGCTGTGTTATGGGTAAGTAATTGACACAGCAACTCTGCTCCTAATACTTATTACTGTATTAACTACCATAGAATAAAAATTGCATGTACATTTTTCAGACATGCTTTAACAGCACTTTTGAGAGTATTTTCAAAGTTTACACACAACTTGGCAAATAAGGACCAAGCTATAATGCTAAATTTGTATATATTTTATAGAGAAAACTATGTAGTTGTCAGAAGTCCCACTTGACAGGGCTGTTAATAACAACTGGTATATATAAGTGATGTGCATTTTCTTTACACATGGCTTGTACTAAGATTGGCCCCTGGTACATTTCGATCACTAATGAGCAGTGATTGATTAACAGTTTTTGCTGGGCAAAGTTTTTTGTTGTTGTCAAAAATAGATAAATTGGAAAGACATGAAATAATTGTCCATTGCCCCGTTGTTACCTGGTTTTTACTGACATCATTGATTTCAGTATCAAAATTCAGAAATAATTATGGTTTGTTTTGATGAACTTTTATGTAAGGCCTAAATTTAAAAGTTGTTGTTTGCCCTTTACTGACCAGCCTGACTAAAATGCATCGACCCAAAGAAATTTTTACTCTGGTCTGGCATCCGAATTTTTTAAAAACAGGGTACAAGTTTTAGTCTGGACCTTATCCTGATCTTTTAGGTCCTATGCATTTATTTACAAGTCTCTTCAATGCAGAATCAAATGTTTAGGAAGGTGTGTGCCAAGTGCCAAAGTCATGCTGACAATCAAAGGTAGTGGAGGACCCACTAAGTGTTACTGTGGAGAAGTGACATGGTGATGATGTAAAAAGTATACATGTAGTTTTGATGAATTGCTTAATAAAAGTTTACTATTTCTATGACAAAAAGGTCCCTTACTGTAAGGTAAGTGGCACAACTCTCTAAATGTATCAAGTTATTTATGAAGGCTTTGTTATCAATACATGAATTTAAACAATATTTGAAGTACTTGAATTTACCATACATGTTTCAAATCCAGAGGGGAAAATGTCGCTACAAAGCTGAACCATCAGGACAAAATCCTCAGCTGTTACTAATGAAGTAGGGCCAGAAATCTCCAAGCTAAAAGATGAGGCAAGGACCAGGCCCAAGTTTCCATCAGTTTTATAGATATTTCCTAAAATTAGATTTTACTTCATCCTGATTACAGTACCGTCTCTACTTGCATATAATCCGCGCCCAAATGCAAACAACATAGACCCTGATATGCCATCACATAATGCGCTGGCAGATCAGGGTCTGTGTTGTTTGTTCTACATATTAGTCCTTACAAACTGCACAGACCCAGATCTGCTGGCGCATTATGCGATGGCAGATCTGGGTCTTTACAGTTTGCAGTTGGTATGAAATTATACACGAGTATATATGGTACTTTGGATAACATTGTGATTTCAGTGAGAGATAGAGGTAACGGAAAGGATTAAACAGCAATATTTAGTTCCAACTTTGTACAGCTGGGAACATTTTTAAATCTTGAATTTAATGAAAAAAATTAGGAATTACCAAAATTTTCCCCAGACTTAAAACAATAAAATTTTATGGTGAGTGTATGATATTATTACTGGAATTTAATTCTTTATATATACTGAATTTAAAATGCAAATTTAATTGCTGAATGCTCAGTAATATGATAAATATTAGAAAATCTCAGTTTAAGGAAGAAAATTTGTACATTGAGATGTTTAGTGAAACTGGCATGATTCACATTATTATATATCTTTTTATAGATTTAATAATTTCATCACTCATGATTCAATCAAACAAACAAACAATACAGAAATAAATAAATAATTGATGTAAATATATGAATAAAAATTGACATATATAGTCAACAAATAATTGTATTCAGTGTAAAATACAGTATATAATTGATCACTAAAAATTGTTTTTAAATTGCACTAGTGCATATTTATGTGTTTGGCCAAAGTGACACTGACACAGCTCATTACTTCTCTGTGTCACCACAGGAGTATCATGCTTAGTCAGCAAGATAAATAATATATCAGTCCATATCTTTATAATAACTTAATTATTTCTTAAAGATAGAGATTTGTTTCCTATACTTTAATTTTCTAGTTTCATCCATAAATTTTCTATAGTTACAACTGATTTTGTATCTAGTCATATTGAGCTCATGAAGGTTGCGTTTGATAATGAGCAAGAAACATGCATACTAATGAGGTGCTCTTGGAATTGATTGGCTAAGCTTGGTACCACTCTGGAGGCACATTTCTGATCCAGTTTGATTCAACTTGGAATATATGCTTATATCATCAAGATTTTAGACAGGTTTGATAATGAGCGATACACATGCGTATTAATGAGGTGATTTTGCATCTAATTGGCAGAGCTTGTTACCACTCTGGAAGCCATATTTCTGATTTGAATTTGATCAAACTTGAAATATGGGCTTATATCATCAAGATTTTGGATAGGATCATTAATGGGTGAGAAACATGCAAACTAATAAGGTAATCATGCATCTTGTTGGCTGAACTTATTACCACTCAAGAGGCCAAATTGTCTTGTCAAATTTTGATCAGACTTGGAACATAGGCTTATATCATCAGTATCTCAGATGATTTAGATAATGAGCAAGATCCATACATACTATTGAGGTGATCTTGCAATTGATTGTCTGAGCTTCTTATCACTCTGGAGTCTCTATTTCTGATCCAGTTTTGATCAAACGTGGAATATATGCTTATATCATCAAGATCTTGAACATGATCAGTAATGAGCATGATTCATGCATATTAATGAGGTGATCTTGCATCTGATTGGCTGAGCTTGTTACCACTCTGGCAGCTATATTTTTTATCTGATTTCAATCAAATTTCAAATATAGGCATATACATTCGAGAGCTCGCATGAGATCAATAATGTGTGGGATCCACTCATGTTTATGAGGTGATCTTGCATCCAATTGGCTGAGCTTAATTACCACTCTAGAGACCATATTACTAATGAGGTGATCTTGCATGTTTTTGACTGAACTTCATACCACATGAGAGACTATATTTCTGACCTGATTTTAATCAGAGTTGGTAAATTATCTAATCGTCAATGATGTTATGAGTGAGACCTTTGCATATTTATGAGGTGATCTTGCATCTGATTCGCTGTTCATTTTGCCACTCTAGAGACTTTATTGTTGATAGTGTTCTGATCAGACTTGGTAAATAGGCATATGTCATCAGGATCTTGTTGAGTATGATTTTGAGTAAATTCATGCATATTAATAACATGACTTTGCATCTGATTGGCTCAACACTCTAGCAACTGTATTAAAGGTCACAGCAAGGGAAAATGTGAGGGGCTTTTTTGTTTTTGTTTTAACGGCACTTTTTTACAAATTATTGGCTATTTCATGCCGAGGAAATGGGAACTAAGTGTTTTTCCAAGTACATACTGAGGCAGCGCACCTGGGCTGGCCTGGGTAGGTATCAAACCTGTGACCCTTGGATTATGAGACTGATGCTCTACCAGCTGAGCTACCATGCGAGAAAATGTAATTCTGTGACTTGTATCCTTGTCTGGAGTATAACATTGGAACCACTGTGTCACAGAATGGCATTCATTGTAATTATGGGTGGGTGTTGGGGGAGACATGTTTTTTTTTTAAAAAAACAAATCACTTCTAGTTATGAAAAGAAACTGAAAATTTTATTTTGCTGAAGTGCTTGAACATAACTATTTTTATTCTTAATCTAATAATTATCATCACTTAATTTTAGCAGGCTTAATGGAAAGGAACTACCTACAGATGGAAGTCAGAGCTGTCCTCACTTTCTTCATTGAAAAGCTTGAAGAGGTTTTATCCAAAGTTGCCATTAGCTTGAGTACTCTCCCTTTGTTAAGAGTGTTCTACCCTGCATCAGTCTTTGCTTACAAGGACCTGGTAGATGGTATGTTTTTTTAAATTTACTAAATTAACAAATTTGAACCCTTTTTTTTCTTTCATTTTTCTTCTTTTTTATAATTGATTGCAAAAGTTTGATATAATCTGGATGGTCCAATCTACTCTAGATGGTCCAGATGTTGGCATGAGGTGTTTATATAAGGTGAAGGAAAAATGGAGAACTTGGAGAAAACCCCTTGTCCTGACTTTGTTCAGGCAACCACTAATCCATGTACATGCTGACTTCAAAGACCAAACTCGTAAATACAGAGGTGCAAAACAAGCAGATTAGCACTGAACTTTCCAAGTGGTTATTTACTAAATTAGAGTCCAGATGCCAAAAGAGTGAACTTTGTCAACTGATCTTCATATGTCCTTTTGTGAAACGGAAATTATGGTAGATTTGTATTGCAATTTAAGTACATTTTGTAGTCTAAGTTTAAATTCCAAAGAAGCCAGGATAATGCAAGAGGTGACATGTTTGCTCAGGACCTGTGCAGTCATGGATTTGATCCCTGGTTCCTGCACATGCAAGCTTCAGTAATTATTCATCTCAGATAAGTGGTTTCTTCCATACATTTTGGCTTCCTACAACAGAAACACCACATTACACCAACATCTGAGCTTTAAAGAGCATGTGGTATAAGTCACTGGAACTTGTTGAGCAAAAATGAACTTTAAGTAACAAATAATATTTAAACTTGTGATCCATAATGATTTTACGCTGTTTTAAGGATGGGAAAATTATATATTTTTATGTATGATGAGCTAGTGGTTTGCAGTACTGAATGAAGCTTTCATTCAGTTGGAATTCATTGTTTTTGGTATAATATGCTGCAAATTCATTTGTTTTCATGGTTTTGCAAACAAAATTACATCTTCATGAATACTTTTATTTATGGATATACTTCTGATAGGGAAGGGGGTCCAGTTGTCTTCACAGATGGATAATTGTTCATTGGGTCTTTATTTTTGTGGTTTGTAACAGCCACAAAAAATATATAAAAATTGGTACTCCACAAATAAAGGTAAATTCATATTACACAGCATATAATGTAGATAATTTTTTTATAAATCATTCCTACATCCAATGTATTCAAACCCATCTCTTGTAAGTTTTATTTCACATTTTCTTTTATTGTCCAGTCAAACCTACTACAGAAGTTACCTCTGTATAGCAGCCACCTGTATTTATAATAGTTAGGTACAGTAATCCCATTTGAACATAACTTAGCTGTGTAAAAAGGTTATCTGCTTATAAAGACAGTTAGTTTCTCTCAGTCCCATGGTTGACCTTTATAAACAGGTTTGACCAGAAGAGATCACAAGTTTGTTTCAACTACTCCTCCTAAGCTACTGGGAGGATCACAATGAAACTTTACACACACATTTATCCTAGGGTCTTAGGCCTAAATGAAAATAGTGCCCCTAAGACATCCAATGTGGCCACCATGGCAGCTAGTGGCCATCTTGAAAATCTTGTTACCGCTACTCCTTCTGAACAGATGGTCATATCAATATGGGGTTTTCACTAAAGGACTTCTTAAGATGTTTAGTTGGGCTTAAATGAAAATGGTGCACATCTGACATCCAATATGACTGCCATGGTGGCCATCTTGAAAATCTTGTTACAACCACTTCTTCTGAACAGATGGTTGTATCAGCATAGGATTTTCACTAAAAAGACTTATTATTATATGTAGTGGGACTTAAATGAAAATGGTGCCAACCAGACCTCTAATATGGCCAACATCTTGTTATTACTACATCCCCTGAATGGATGTTCACAGCAACATGAGGTTTTCTAAAAAAAAAAAATGGTTCCAATCAGTGCTCCAACATGCTAGCCATCGCTGCAACCTTGAAAATCATATTATCACTACACCACGAGAACAGATGGTCATATTGACATAGAATTTTCTCTAGAAGACTTATTATGATATGTAGTTGGTCCTAAATTAAGATCATGATGATGTGACCTCACATCAGCTGTTGTGACAAATGTTGTTACAGCTTCTCCTGAGAGAGTGGTCATACCAACATGTTGTTTTTAGTTGTTTTATAGCTGTACTGTTCGGAGACTAGAAGAGTTTTTGGGATGGCCTGTTGTCCAAACTCCATTGTTCATCTGTCATCCATCTAAGTGTTAGCACAAGTTATTGATACTTCTCCTAAACTACTTGGAGCATTGCCATGAAACTTTGTACGCACATTCATCCAAAGATCTAGTTGGTCCTAAATGAAAATGGTGCTCCCAATCCCAGGAAAATGGTCCAAGTTCAGAAAAAATTATTCAGTTTTAAAGTTTAGGAAAATGGAAATATTTTGAAGTTTTCTGATAAATAGACATATTCAGCCTTTAAATACAAAAATGACCCACAAATGTCAACAACAAAAAATTATATTGGAACGAGGCACACATTGGTCATTGTCTGGTTATGGATTTTATACATTATGGAAGTTATATTTTTTTATAGTATCAGCAATAATTTTTATTTTTCTTCGAATCATTTGAAGAAAATTCATAGTGTTTGATGATTTTAGCTTTCTAATATGGACAACTATGTGAAAGTGCCACTAATAGACCATTTTAGTTTGAAATTGCATTATGGAAGTTATGTTCTTAAATGTCTCAGCTGAACGCCAAGTAACTGAATATGTTTTGAGTGAAATCTGATCAATATAATTTTATAGAAGGCATGATTTTACTTTGTAAGCATTAATATGTAGTCCAAAAACATTTTCTGTGTTCTTAATTAGTTACAGTGAACTTGTTAAGCAACCAACAGAAAAATGTTATGGATGTTATTTAGCAACAAAAATAAAACAAACAAAAAATTTAAAAAACATACATAGTTACTGTATAGGGCATTTATGAGACTCCAAGATAGTATTACATTGCAAAAACATCAGATGTATAATTTATGCAATTTAACAATGCTTTTTTTTAAAGCTGAAGTGCTCTAGTTGATGATGTGGCAGGCAGAAAATGTCATATTTGCAATCATCTGCATATAGAAGAAATAAATAAAGTGTACATTTTATTGTATTCAAAAATATTAATAAATACCATAACTTTCATTTAAAATTTAATTTATGACAATATATTCAATCACTTTTTTCTGTGCAAACAAAAACCATCAGCAACAGAACAGAACCTTAGTTGGACCATTTTTCTTGGATTGGGTTGGCGATGCTCATACATTCATTATGGCTACCACAGCAGCCATCTTGAAAATCTTGTTATTGCTATTCCTCCTGAATGAATGGTCATATCTATGTTTGGTTTTCACTAAAATACTTATTATGATGTCTAGTTGGCCCTACATGAAAATTGGGCCAACCTGACTTCAAATATGTCCACCATGGCAGACCTCTTGAAAATCTTGTTATCACTACTCCTCCTAGATGGAAAGTCATATCAATATTGGGTTTTCACTAGAAGACTTCTTATGATGTCTAGTTGGTCCTAAATGAAAATGGTGACAATCTGACATCCAATATGGCCACTATGGTAGCCATCTTGAAAATCTTGTTATTGCTACACCTGCTGAACAGAAACTACATCAAGATTGGGTTTTCACCAGAAGATTAAACATGATATCTGACTTGTCCTGAATGAAATTGGTGCCTCAAATATGGCTGCCATGGCAACCATCTTGAAAATTTTTGACATAAGATTTTCACCAGAAGGCTTCATATGCTGTCTAGTTGGTCCTGAATGAAATTGATGCCAATCTGACATGCAATATGGTCATCACGGCAAGTATCTTGAAAATCTTGTTATTGCAACTCCTCCAGAATTGATGGTCATATCAACGTAGGGTTTACACCAAAAGACTTATCATATCTAGTTGGTTTTAAATACAAATGGTGCCAATCTTATATCAAATATAGCTGCCATGATGACCATCTTGAAATTCTTGTCACTTCTCTTCCTGAATGGATGGTCATAATGACATGGAGTTTTCACCAAAAGTCTTCAAATGATGTCTGGTTTGTCCTAAATGAAACTGGTGCCACTCTTACATCCAGTATGGCTGCCACAGCAGATAATTTGAAAGTCTTATCACTCAAGAATATCAGAGATGGTTTCAACACTAAGCAGTTAAAAAGAAGAAATGATCTTATCTTAAGTTCATACAAATTCTTTTCTGACAGTAGAAAAATCAGTCCCTTTGAGAGACTCTTGTTTAAAAAACTCTTTTTTCTTGCTGTATGTACCGTAGTTGTTCCTATATTAAACTGATTCTCCAAAATGGCTTCCTGGATGGTCATATAGACATGACATTTTCATGAAACACTATAGCAGTATGTAACAAGTTCTGAATCAAAGGTGCTCATCTGACCTCCAACATGGCACCATGGTGGCCATCACAAAAATCTTGTTATCACTACTCCACTTGAACGAATGGTGGTATTTACATTGGGTTTTAACTTAAACACTTCTTGCTATATGTAATTGACTTTGAATGAAATTGGTGCAGATCTGGCCACTAACATATGTGGACTTTTGTGAAAGGTTTGAAAACCAGGCCTGACTGACCTTGGGGTCCAGTCAGATGTTATTGCTTGAATTTTTTTACTTACTGAATTCATGAACACATTGACTTGTACAGATACAAAGGAATTTTGAACAGACTTTGTTTATTGTTGCATTCCAATAAACAAGTTGATAATCAGCACTCTAACATTGATTTTAAGGTCAGATGTTTTAGCTGTACTGAATTATGAGGATGATAATACAAACAAGTATGAAAGGATTTTTATCAAACCTAGTTTGTGGTTATATCAGAAGAATACCTCGAATGATTCCAGTTCAGTAACTTGTTTTTCTCCAAAAATACTATTTTTAGATTTAGCCAAACTTAGTATGTGGGTATGGCTTGAATTAGTTCAAGTTTCCTCTAAGCTTTCCCGCCCCATATTAGATATTTAGACTGTTATGTTGGGGTGCAATGTCTTAGTGCACCCCCTATTGAAAGGTTCAAATTTGGTAAAACTAAGAAGTAGGGGTATAGGGTAGCTGCTTGCTACTAGGCCTAGCAAAGTTAAATGACCTTACATCAAACTCTACCTGCATGAAATCAATAGGAAGATGGTTTATTTTCTCAGAAATAACAAACATGTTTTTGTCTCCTAATAATAATACACTCAAACTAAAATTACAATGTTTACAAACTGGACATCATATCTGTCCATTTCTCAAATTGCTTGCACACGTGATCCAAAATCTCATGGCCTACAGTTTCCTTGATGTCAGGAGTCAAATGATCACATGATACAAACAACCAATGAAGTGTAAACGCCAATGATAATTCAGTTGTGTTCAAATAAGTAGGCTGAAAAATTTGGCAATCATGCGACTAATCAGTGCGACATCAGAGCAGAATCTGTTCAATACTGGATAGTCAGATGATATATTGGCTTATAAAAGTTACAAATTATGTTTGAACTGTTATGTCTAAGAAGATAAAATACAAGGTCATTGAATTATGGAAGCCCCTATGTAAAGTGACTACCCTATGCCACTATTGCATGGTTTTGATGAATTCCAACTTTTTAATAGGGGATGTGTTCTAACCTTCCACCTCAGCATAACTGTCCAAATATCTAATATGGGATGTGAAAGGTCAGAGGAAACTCAGACTAATCTTAACAGTCTCTGAGTCAAGGTCAGTAATCAAGTTCAAGGACATGGCAAAGAATTTTTGTACTGCACTTACAGGTATCTTCTGAACATGTTAGCTCAAACATGTAAAAAAATATTTTTGTTACCAAATTTGGTATGTTTGAGATTCTCAGGAATATTTGAGATGGTTTAAATACTCAGCAGTTAAAACTAATAAAAGGACAAGAGAAAGAGACTTATCATGAATTCCTAGAAATTCTTTATGACCAGTAGAGTGCCAGTCATTTTGAGGGACTCTTGTTACATCAAATTCTTTTTTCCTGCACATCTTTATACATCAAATTTGCATTAAATAAGGTTAGTTACAGACAGCCCCCAAGAAAAGTATGAGTTGAAAACATTTATAAAAGATGTGCTAATGTACATCAGTTTATAAGAAAAATCGTTTTTAGTTTCTCTTTTCTTTTTATTGAACAGGATTCAGTGAAGTGTTTGAATCTGCAGTTTGTGATGCCCCACCTGTAAGCCTAGTACCAGTTGATGTTCTGGAGTCAGAAGATGCCATCCTAACTGTTATAGCACATGCTTGACAAAATCTTTATCAAATGACATTATTCAAAAAACAGAAGTTTGGTCTTACAAATACAATAAAACATGTCATATCCAAACACCAGAAAATGTCGTCAAAATAGATATTGGTACAGAGTATAGAGGTCCATGGTGGCCAGAGTCAAAGTACCATATATACTCGCATATAAGCTGATACCAACTGCAAACTGCATAGACCCAGATCTGCCGTCGCATAATGCGCCAGCAGATCTGGGTCTATGCAGTTTGTAGGGACTAATCAGTAGAACAAACAACATAGACCCTGATCTGCCAGCGCATTATGTGACAGCATATCAGGATCTATGTTGTTTGCATTTGGACTTGAATTATACGTGAGTATACACAGTAATCTTATGATATGGCCCAGCATTTGTCATTTGCTGTCTGTCCATCAAAACTTGTTCATTGACACTTGAGACACTTAATTTCTGAATGGATTTTAATTAAACATGGTATGTAAGTTTACATCATTTAGATCTCTGACAGTTCCAACTATGAGTGACATAAGGTCATAATGAGGTGATCTTGCATCAGATTGGCCAAGCTTGCTAGCACTCTTGAGGCCATATTTCTTATCAGAGTTTTAATAAATTTGGTATGTGAGCTTATATCATCAAGTTCTTGGAAAAGTTTGATTATGAGTGAGATCTGTGCATAATAATGAGCCATTCTTTTGACATGTTTCTAAAGTTACATTTTAACTCACCAGGCTGTAAAGCCAAGAGAGCTTATGGTATGGCCCAGCATTCATCATGCATCATCTGCTGTGTTATTTTTAGCTTCATCTCGAAAACCACTAGACTAGTATCAACCAAACTTGGCAGAGAGCATCCTGGTATGAAGGATCTTTGAATTTGTACAAATGATGCTGATCTGCCATCAAATACGGCTGCTGTTACTAAAAAAAAGAGAAACCTTACAAATTGTCTAAAATACCATTAAATATAATTCAACCAAATTTGAGAGAAAGCATCCTGATATGAAGGTCTTTCAGATTTTTACAATTGATGCTGCATTTTGTCATCAAAAATAGTTGCCACTATTAAAGATAGAAAAACCTTTAAACAATTTCCTCTCATAAACCACTCAACAGAATTTAAACAACTTTGACAAAAAGCATCTTGGCATGAAGGGCTTTGAGGTTTGTAAAGATGACACTGAATCATCATTAAATATGGCCACTGTTGAAAAAGATGGAAAATCCTTTTAACAACATCTTCAAAAAAAAACACTGAACAGAATTTTACCACATTTTTCAGAATACATCATACTGTGGAAAGCTTTTAAATTATACAAGTTATGGTGATCTGCCATAAAACATGGCTGCAGTTACTAAAAATAGAAAAACCTCTAAAAATTCTCTAAACCACTGAACAGAATGTGACCAAATTTGACAGAAAGTGTCCTAGCTTGAACATCTTTCATATTTATACAAATGCTGCCAAAAAAAGAAAAACATTTAAACGACTTCTTCTGAAAAACTGCTCAACAGAATTTTACCAGACTTTATAGAAAACATACTGGCTTTAAAATTTGTACAAATTATGCCAATCCACCACTAAAAGTAGAAAAAACATTTACACAACTTTATCAAAAACAAAATGCTGAGCAGAATTTGACCAACTTTGACATGAATCTGTCTGCCATAGGGGCCTTTAAATATTGGACAAATGTAGCTGATCTGCTGTCAGATATGGTTGAAGATAAAAAAATTAGAGAAACCTTGCAATAATTGTTTTCATAACATATGCAATCAATAGTATAAGAAGAAATTTCTAGAGATAGCTTCCTCGTGACTTAGATTTCTTGCCAGCCAGGGGAGTAATCTCAGGCCCACTTAGGCATCTTGTTTGTTGTTTTGAATTACTAGTGATAAAAAATATACTTTGTATTTTTTTTTTATTTTTGAATTAAGTAATTCCATCAGAACTGTTATTTTGCTTCTTTCTTGTTCAAATATATAAATACATAATGGTTTTCAGTCAATTTGTAGAATTTAATGCACCTTGAAAATAATATATATGTACCCAGTATATATAGGGTTTCATGGCACATAAGCACAGTCATAGCTATACAGTGCCAAATAAATTTAGGTATCCCAAAAGAGACAAACAAACAAAGATAAAATAAAAAATGGGTAAAATCGCTAAAATACGAAGTCCAAATTTATATATATATAAACCACACCTTTCAAAAAGTCCAAGACCTTCTCAGAACATCATCATGGGACACATCCCAGTGCAAAAGGATTACCTCCATTAGTCACCTTTTATGACATGTAGGAGGTACATAGAACCTAATCTACATCCCCGAGCCTGCAGGGGATAAAGAAAACAATATTGACTGATTTGTTGGATGAAACTGATTTATTAAATACTTTTCATTAGAATTTGTTTCTATTTTCAAAAAAGTGAAATAACTTAATAAAATGCATGGATACAGATACATTTTTCTTATTAATCTGGCGACCTTAAACAGATTTTGTAGGTCACCAGTTGATATTTTCTGCAAAAGACAGGATGTTAACTTGATGACAATTTATGTCATCATTTGGTATTAATAACAGTGTCAAAGGAATCAATACTAATTACAGTGAAACATGTCTACAAAGGACACCCAGTGACCAATTGGATTTGGCCTTTGTGGAAAGGTGTAGTTCATATAGAGGTTTAAAAAGATCTTAGATACAAGAGAAGGGACCAAGGAATGTTGCCTTTTAGGAGCAGGTGTCCTTTATGTGGAGGAGTCTGCTAGGGCAGGTTTCACGAGAAAAGTTGGAAGAATCGAGATATCTTATCATCAGAGTGGGGTGGGAGGAGGCAATCTTTGCAATAGTAACAGGTAAGTATAACATAATTAAAATTAATTTTACCATCCCCCACCCCAAAGTACATTTTATTAGCAAAATACAATACCTGCTGTGATGATTGGACCCAATGAATAATGCCTTCACTCTGTTGGACCAAAGATTGAAGGCAAAAGGATGAAAAGGTAGTGTGACTGCCATAAGCCTATCCTCATGACATTATCCAAAGAGGAGTGATTAAAGTAGGCCCAAGATGCAGCAATAGCAATAGCCCCAACCTCATGGACTTTAATTCTCATGCAACTGAATTTAAAGGGGGACAGCAAGGATCAACGCGTTTCCTACTGCACCAATTATAAAAGGTTCTCCACTTTGCATTGTAATCTTTGGAATTGGATTGCCTCCTAGCCTGGATGTTGCAGTTGACAACCTTGCTCGAAAACTGGTCTTTGCGGATCAATTGCTTGAGATGAGCAAAGCTTGAAGGTGGAGAATATGTGGATTGTCATGTTGGAGAGACTCCATGTGCTGCAACAGCAGGTCTCTCCTCCATAGTAATTTCCGTCTACCAACAAGAGTAGTAGATCATTGAACTACAACCATTGTGGCCTGAGGGGGGGGGGGGGGCTATCAGAATAAGTTGACTTGGTGGAGAACCTGCTGAAATATTTTGAAAGGTGGGAAGGCACAAGCATACAGACGATTCCACTTCAGCCTAAAAGCATCCACTGGCCAGGTTCTCTGATCTGGCACTGGAGAAAATTGAATTGAGAGTTTGTTATTCAGTCTCGTAGCGAACAAGTCCACTAATGGTCTGCCCCACAGTTAAAAAAGTGCCTCTGCTGCCTACTGGTGCAGAAACCATTCTGTGAGGACCACAAGGCCCCGTCTGGACAGGCTGTCCACCAGGATATTCGTTTTGCCCAGAATATGGTGGACTCTGAGTGATCTCCAAGGAGACTGCCTATCAGAGGAGGTTCCAGACTTTGATGTAAAGAGAAGGAGCATGTGTATCTCCCTGATGCCTGAGGTATGCTACTACGGACGTGTTGTTTTGAGGTGACTATAACACAACGATGCCTTATGAAATTGAGACAAAACTGTAGGACTAGAAACACTAAGTTGGGGATTAAACCCAGATGAGTCACTGTCAACCAATAGAGGGATAGGTCCTTCAGGAGAGTATCTCTGCAGATATTGTGCATCAACCAGTTGTCAAAATACTAAAGGATGGGGATACCTAAAGACTACAAGTGGGCCACTATTACCCCATCATCCTGGTAAAGATTCTGGGTGCAGAAGAGGGGCAGAATGAAAGAGACCAAAATTTGAATACCTCCTGGCCAAGACAAAATTGGAGGTATTTCCTGTTCAGCGGGAAGATAAGGATGTGAAGTACGCATCCTACAGATCTATGGAGAAGGCCCAGTCATAGGGCCTTATGGCATTCCTGACCAAGGCAGTGGTCTCCATCTTGAAGTGTTCTTCCCTGAGAAATTTGTTTAAGGTGGAAAGATCAATGATGAGTCAAAACTTCCTGCCATTTTTCAACACCAAAAGGATCCAGGAATAGAAACCCTGAGTTTGGTCATTTTACACCATCTGCTCCCTTCTGCAGAAGGGTTTGTACCTCTTCCCTTAGATGAACCAGTCTGGATTGGTGAAAGGAAATGGGGGTATGTGATAGAGGAGGATGTTACTGGAAGCTAAGCCAGTATGCCTCCTTTCAAATGGAATGGACCCACACATTGTCAGTGATGCCTGACCAAACCTCTTAAAAGAGGGCTAGTTGAGCACCTACTGGGGTGCTGGGAAGAGGAAGATGCTGCAGGACAGGGTACAACTCCCTAGGGCTGACTACCTCATTAAAAATGGCCAATAGCCCTAACTGCATACGAGATTGATAAGCTCTTTTGATTGAATAATCCACCTTGAGATGGTGGCTGCCAAAACATAAGGTTCCTTTGAGAGGGAGAAAGAAAGGTTTCCAACCATTTCTTTTCCCTTTTGATTTAGTCAAAATGAAATGTACAGCTCTAATCAGGCAAAGGAGTCTATCTTGATCATCCCTAGCACAGATGCGACTGAGACTAGGGATGTCAGTTGGTTCAGGGGCTACCAATAGTAGCAGATTCTTGGCCAGAAAACCCAGCTGGCAAAGAAGAGAGACCTAATCGGCGGCTTACCCTTTTCCACAGATAAGACATGAATTTTAGTCCTCTTTGCTGACACGAGAGAGTAAAGAAAGACCATCTTTATGGTAAGGTTCTCAAAGAAAGCCTCACTCAAGGATTCATGAGGTAGTTTAGATAAGAAACAAAATAATACAAAAAGTTCCACCTAGGCATTAGAGAGCAAGAAACTGGTCTTTGAAGCTCAAAGCACTTCATCAGTTTTGACCAATAAGGGTCCAATTCTAAGGTGGAGCCCATAGATAACACAAGGGTATTGGAGAGGACTGCTCTGTAGCCCATAATGGTGGAGACTAAGCAGGCTTTTTCCTCAAACAAAAAAAACAAAAAACAAAAAAATCCACAACTGTGGTCAAAGAGCGGCAGATCGGTTTAATGTGTTATCTACTGTACCAATTACAGAATACTCTCCACTTGGCATTGTAAACCCTTGGAGGTTGATTGCCTTCAAGCCTGTACAATGCAGAATGCAATCCTACTAGAAAACTGATCTTGGCAGATAGATCGTTTGATACAAGCCAGACGTGAAAGTTGAGAATCTGTGGATTGTTGTGCAGGAGGGACAGTATATTCCTCCTCAGCAGTAACTCCCTGGGGTGTCTGCCAAAAGGACGAGGAATTAGTTGAACCACAACTGTTAAGGCCACAATAGGGCTATCAGAATGAGCCTTGACACAGAAGTACTGACTCTGTGAAGAAATAGAGGGATTATTCTGAAAAGTGGGAAGGCGTAGGCATAAAGTCAATCCCACTTCAGACTTAAGGTGGCACCATCCATGCACTCTGATCTGGAAATGGTGAGACATAAACAGGTAGCTAATTGTTCAACCTCATTGCAAACAAATCTACCATTGGCCTCCCCCACAGCTGAAAAAGTCTCTTAGTTACCAACTCTTAGCTACCAACTGGTGCAGATACCGTTCCGTGAGAACCAGCCATCCATGTCTGGATAGGCTGTCTGCCAGAATATATCTCTTGCCCGGAATGTGGTGGACTCTGAGAGTGATCCCCTCCGAAGCTGTCCATCTGAGGTTTCAGACTTCCAAGTAAAGACAAGGGGCATGAATGCCTCCTCGAGTTCTGAGGTACGCCATGACCAATGTTGTTGCGCATGGCGACCATAACACAGCCTTATGTCTTATGAAGTTGACGAACCCCTGTAGTACTAGGAAAATGGCATGCCATTTTAGGTCGTAGATGCAAACAGGTGATTCCTCATGAGACCACAAACCCTGAAGGACTAGCCCCTTGGGCTCCAGCTGAGTACCCCAGCCCAAACATGAAGCGTCTGTATATTTGAAACAGTGAGGTTCTGGACTCTGTTCGAACTTCAGCCACAAACCTGTCCCGATTTAGCCACTAACTCTGGTGGTGATGAAATTTGGACCTAAAGGAATTCAAGCTGAAAAGTAGTCCCTGTGAGGTTTCCAGTTTGCTATCAGCAGAAACTGGAGAGGCATCATAAGAAGTCCTCCAAGGGGAACTAGATCTGCTGCCATGTCCAGGGTCCCAAGAGAGAGAAGTCGTTTCTAACACTCTTATTATGATCTACAGTATCTGTGTGAAACATGAATGTCCTTTGATTTCTGAGTAAATTCATCCCCAAGTATGTGATTTTTGAGAAGTCAGATCTGACTTCTCCTGGTTGGGGATTAACCCCTTATGAATCACAGTCTTCCGGTAGAGTGGCATGTCTCTTAGTAAAGCAAGTCTAAGAATGTTGTGTATCGACCAGTCGTTGAAATACTGGATGATGGGAACCCCTAACGATTTTAAGTGAGCCACTATTACTTCCATAATTCTGGTAAACGTTCTGTGAGAGGAAGCTAGGCTGAAGGGAAGAGCCCAAAATTGAAAAACCTCCTTGTCCAGACAAAACCGCAGGAATTTCCTGTGGGACAGGAAGATAGTGACATGTAGGTAAGCATCCTGAAGGACTATGGAGACTGCCCAGTGGTTCATTCTTATAGCATTCCTAATTGAAGCTGATGTATCCATCTTGAAGTGCTTTTACTTGATAAATTTATTTAAAGGGGGAATATCAATAAAGCTAAATTTACCCCCCCCCCCTCCTTCTTCTAAACCAGGAGAATCTGGGAATAGAATCCCCGACTTTTAGTATTTATTACTCTCTCTACTGGCCCCTTCTTTAGAAAGGTGCTTACCTCTTCTCTTAGGGATTTTAATTTGGTCTGGTGATACCAAATAAGGGTAATTGATAGAGGTCGGGAGTCCTGGAAACGAAGTTGATAACCATTTCTTATTGTAGAGAGAACCTATGTATCATATTTTAAGCCCAACCTGGCCTACGACAAAAATCTGGCTCCTACTGGGATGTCGTGAAGAGAGGGATTTAACAGGATAGCACGACTCCTTAGTGCTGACCACCTCCCTCCTTTAGGGAGGGTGAAGAGTACGTAGACTTCCTGCCCTGACCCTTACTGTCACCCCATATTACAAATGAAGGGCAAGAAGGAATTTTATAGGGGATCTGGTGGTTCTGCTGTGACTCCCACTTAAAATGCTTAGGTAGGAACCCATAGACCTCTCAGACTGGGGACACTTCTTAGTCAGTTTAGCTGGTGATGTTGATCCCCAAGATATTGGGAGGCCACTGTAGGATTTAATCCACTCAATAAAGACTCCAGATCAAGTGGAGCTGCCCTCAACAGATCCTTGCTATGTTCCAGCAAAACCTTTGATATCTAACTCGGCATCCCTATGGAGGTGGAAATGTTTCCCTGAAAGTGCCATCAACGCAAAAAGACTCTATGGAGATGCGGACCCAGGTATCCGTCAATATCCCCAATTGGGGCTTTCATAAATCCAGGTCGGGAGACACGAGTGGCCAAAGAGGCAAATGCACCTTTTAGCTAGCTACTGAATGATCTAATGCAATCAGGTCGTCTTTGAACTTGTTTCCACTAGCATGGAGAATTCATTGTCTTGTCTGCACTAATGGGACGAAACAGGCCTATCCCTTTCCTCCTTTCCCCCAGAGGAGGGGATTGGCGATCCCCTCAATGGAGAAGAATGATAGCCCTCCTTTTTCATCAGTAATAAAGCTGGCAGAGTGAAGAGGGAGGGCTTATGGCTTGCCCATTCTGCCAACCAATGGGGTCATGGGAAACTCATCCATGGTGCCCTGGGGGAGCAAGGAGACATGGAAGTCTGCATAATTGAACGCGAACATAGAGAAATCAGGGTGTTGACCTGATCCCTTTCCCTAAAGAAGGCAAGTTGATCCCTGGTCCTGGTCGGAATGGTGGCTCTCTATCATATCAGACATCTGGCCACAAGGCACAGAAAGGACATTCATCCTTGCAAGTGCACTTAGCACATACCAGACAGGTATGGCGAGTGTCCCAAGAAGCCTTCTTATGGCCACATTTGCCAAAATCTGTTGGCATCCTGAAAGAAAATTACAATAAGAACTTTAGCAAATTTGTAGGGGGTAATACCTAGCCTAACACTGTTCCAACTTATAGAAAAACTGCTTAGCTAGTGAATGCACAGAAACCTTCAAAATGACAAAAAGGGGACACAGATAAATGTAATAGTGCAAGGACTGGGGAGAAAAAGGTATATTGCAACAAGGAAATGGATACAACTGAAAGAAAATATGCCAAATGACACTAGAAATAATGAAAATCTTAAAAAGTGCCCAGAGACACATATTAACCATACAGACTACAAGGAAAAGACATATTTCAAATGATGGAAGTGACTAAGGCATCGGACTGGGACTATGTATATTTTTGTTCCAGGCTACCAGTTGCTAATTGAGGAAATTCACCTCGGACTCGGGACTAATGCCAGGAAAAGTTAAAGCAGCATAATATTCTGCTGTTTCTAATATTCTGAAAATAGTAACTTTTTTGCTAGCCTTGACCTATTTTGAAGGCTAATTTTAGCTTAAGATATAGAAGCAGCCATTAAATATTTTTTTCTAACATTCAAACTTTCCTCAACAAAATGTGAAAATCAACAATTTGTACAAATGCTGCAAAAATGACATATTATTTGAGCCAATGATGGCCCTTATTGTACACCTCCCCTTTCATTTGTCTACCTCGTGTAGTTTATGCTTAATCATGCTTACAAGATTCAAAAATGTGTAAAAATTAAAGTATCAAGAGTACTAATGGTTTGAAGAATTGAATATTAATTTACACGAGATCAGATGGAAGAACACAACTGCTATTCATGGTCCTTGTTACTATCATAAACAAACTTCTATAAATCATCAGTATATTTTCTTTTTGATATTTCACTACAGAATTTATATTAACATTTTAAAAATCACTTAAGAAATTATTGTAATTTCCTTTTAAAAACATTTTCTACAATTGTTTCAAGTAATACCATCATTAGAACAATATCCAGGGAAGATAATGCATATCAGGGCTAATCATTTACCTAAATTTGAGTTGCCTCTCTCAAGATATAAACTGACCTGCTAGGCCAGTAGCTCTATGATTTGTTACTGGTAAGTTTGTTACTATCATTAGTAACACAAACTACATTTTGTAGTAAAGAATGCACTCTATACTGTAAGTAATGAGATGTCCCTACAAGCCAAAAATGGAAAATAACATTAAAGCGATTAGAACATATTAAGGTTCTGAGATTCACCAAAGGTATCTAAACATCAAATTCGGTCTGGTTTGTCTTGTTTTTTTTTTTGTTTTTTGTTTTTCTCAATTGATATTTTGCTTACAAGGTTAATTATTAACAGAATTTGTGTCACAAAAAGTCTGCTCAAAATGTGTATAAATTTTTTTTACAACAGCCTGAAAATCTCATCAGGTCATCTACATATTTATACAGATAAGAAAGACAAATTTTATTTGTCTACCTCAAGTAATTTTTGCTTGATCATGCTCACAAGGATTTTGTCAAAAAGGTCTAAATCCAGCAAGTTATTTAAAACGTGTTTAAAAAAAAAAAATAATAATAATTTGATAAACAAGCTTAACAATCAAAACATGTAATCTATATATTAATACCAATATGTATTTCCAAATTTCACTTGACTACCTCCAGTGGTTTTTGTGTGTATAATATTTTTGATTATTTTTTATTTTTATTTTTTTTGTTGAAAATACAAAAAGTTTACAAATGTGTTTATAAACTTGAAAAATAAGGACATAGGCACCAGAACCTAATCAGGTCTTGGGGCCCACTCAAGATATCTAAATATTTGGTCTGGATTGGCTCAAAAGCTTTCAAGATATCATGGTTACAAGACACTGTAAATCTGACAGGCTGACAGCACAAAACCATGAGAGAATGATAAAAACTTGTTGTTTAGCAGTGAAAGACCTCAGTGTGCAAGGTTGTGTGGCTACCCATTCTTGGTAGTAGTTTGCTCAAACTACTCCAGTTGTATCCACTTGAAGAACAACAATCGTCCAATCAACAACTCTGTTAACTATGATCTTCACATGTAGAGCCACAAACAAACATTTGACACTTCCTAATATAACACTAAATTATGGCATGTGTCAGGATTAAGTGATGCTGAATACATTTTTATTCCATGATATACTAACACTGCAAGATTGGTCTAAAGTAAGAGTTGCAGCCCAAACAGGGAGAAGGAATAAACAAATGGACATACACAAACATGGATGGGCAGGAAAAGTGAATACTATATACCACTTGCTTTCTGAAACCAAGGTATAACAAATCATTGTTATAAGAATGTTTTTTTCTTCTCAGAATGACAGAAAACTTGGAAATTTAAAATCCCACAAAACTCAAAGAAAACATTTTTATTGTTATGAATCTGTTTTATTCAGTTTTTACAATATATACATGAACTGATGAATAGTACAAAGAAAAGCCTGTTCATCATCTCCATTTAGACTGGTATTGCACAATCTCATGAACAGAGTCAATACTTTGCCTGCATATTCAGTAATTTATATCCTATAAACAAGCAATGAGCAATATTTTGAGGCCTTTAAAATGAACAAAAAAAGCCTCTGAATCATTACTAATTCACTAGAGAGAAAACACTGCAGTTTTGATTTGAAAAATCCTGAAATTTAACAATGAATATAGTAATATTGCACAATGTTTTTCCTAAGTCTATTAATTTCCCTGTATCAAATCCTGAGCACAAAATGAAAGAAAACAATCAGTTTCAATGAAAAGTTTCACTCTCCTTGTTACTTTACACTTCCTTAATGCACACATGACATGACAAAATTGTTGATTTTTAACAGTATGGAAGACAGGAAAACATGTTATTTTAACCAAACAAAATCTATTCTCTCGACTCTTAAGATGGGTGGTACTAATATCTATCAATACATAACTCTTACAGCTAACTATTTTCGCATATATGTATGGAGAATATATCAAGTGCTTTCCATATATCAAAGTTGTTAAGACTGGTCAGATACATTGGGATATGAAATTTGTGATTTTTGTTTTTGTAGGTTTTAACGGCACATGTAACACGTTATTGGCCATATCATACTGAGGAAATAGGAGCTAACAGCATTTCTCCAGGACACACCAAGGCAGCCGACCTAGGCAGGCCTAGCAGAGCATCAGCTCAAAAATGCAAGCAGCAATTAGTTGCTAATACTGAACTTTTATTTTACTCTCCCCCCCCCCCCTTCAACAGTGAGGGTTGAAAGCTTTTAGCTCATCCAAGTTTGGTTTTATAACAATATATTCCTGCAAATGTATGCTGTATTATCAACCAATATTTTTGAAGCAAAAGGAGACAGTATGTGCAGTCAAATGCAAATTGTCTATTTCTCCCTGGCAAATGCACATTTTGTCCAAATCAATGATCAAGAGCTGCAGCAGCTCAGAGGTTAAAGGTGTTAAATTCATGGCCAGAAAGGTGAGGGTTCAATTTCCACCATCAGAATAGCCCAATCGGCTACCATGATAAAGTCCTTGGGCAAGGCACTCCTATTTCTACTTGCCTTGGCACAATATAACCTTCAAGTGTTGTTGTACCAATAAAACACCAACCTCCAACTAATAACTTTATTTGCACATTTTCAGTATCATAAAAACAAATGTCATGGTAACCATTTTCTAGGGCGTGACACTTTGTATTTTAGCCATGAAATGTTATGAAAGTAATTATCTTGATTTGAAAATGAACACATTATTGGGCCCTCATGGCATAAGTACGACTAGTTCAAATTAATTTTTTAAACATCTAGATGAAATAATGATAAGGATGAAATCTGATATAAAAATAAGGCGAAATCATCCATGTACATATTAAAGTGTACATCAACATGGTCATGTAGATGATTTCAATGATGTTATATCATTTTACAAAGGTCTATTCATTCCTGGTCATTCTGTGATCTGCACGTTAGTTGTCATCGCAAAATTTCCAGACAAAAATTATCGATCACTATGAACTTTTACGATGGTGGCTGAGTACTAAAATAGGACATATGGTCCAATCATTACCAGTACAGGGTAATAACATTTTTTCCCAATATGTGGCACTTTCATTGTGACATCTAACTGTGTCATTCAATCCAGTTAACACTGGATCACACATTTTGGTTGGTCTCAATTAAAAATTGTCCACATACTCTGACACTGATTTTGTCACATGTATTTCCTAGGGCAGTTATATAATGAACCTGCAAGTAATACTAATCGACAAGCAAGCAAAATAGTCTGAATAATCACTATTTAAAGGTATATGTAATCAAATTCTCAAAAATGACACCTATAGCTGAAATAGTCAACACAACACACCAACATAACCTGCATGACTTGTACTTAGGAGACAAGAAGCATCAAATAATTTGCTTATTTCACCATTTGGAAATGTATGGTGAACACTTTCAGGAATCATTCTGGCCTTCAAGTTGTACAGACTCTACTACTAGGCATATCTGAATTTGAAATCTGAATCAAATAAAAACAAAAAGGTTACCCCAATTTAAAATTCTCACCAAAAATTTACATGAGAGAGAAGATCACAAGCATTTTGCTAATTTTAGTGCATTCATTATGAAAAATTGGGTAGGAAAATTAAGTGAAGCCTGTTTTACCTATCCAGTCAAAGCCTAAGAGAACAAGAAGCCAGTCAATCAGAGAACGGCCTGCAATTTTTATCTATCAATATCCAAGAGTCTGCATCAATTAAGAATAATTAAAAATCTTGATTCCAATTCATTAATTTGTGAAGAAAATCTTAGTTCACTGCCTCAAAATCCCACTTTTATGGCACTCTATTTCGGAACAAAACTAAATTCTGTCCCAAATTTTGACATCCTATCAAATAAGCAGCACAAATCTACTGGTTTACTATCACTGATAACAAGTTTGGAAGACTTTTTTTTTTAACAAAGACAAAGTACACAAAACGTCTGAGCCATGACTTGAATACGTTACAAGCAAAGACTACACATAGTAAATCTACCAAATTACCAAATAAGAACAACCAATAAATGCAAATGAAAAGTCTCATAGATATTTTTGATTTGATAAATTGTAGAACTCAAACTTCCATGTAATGCAAGCAATATCTATTATAAAATTTATAATTTTAAGATACAATCTTGCATATATTCTTTAAATCCTTCATCATATCATGTAGTTTTAATAATAATGAAGCAGTTCAACTTTAAATAATCTGCAGAAATGCTCAAATTCCTATTTTTTTGTGAAGAAAAAAACAAAACATCTGAAGGCAATATTTATAAATTGATTCTTACTAGTAAATGAGAAAAAAGTTTTGGCAAAGCGTTTTTCATTTCACCACTATGCATTTCTGTCTCTAAACGTACAACAGCCATTTTAAGTTAAAATTGTTGATATATTATTTGTACAATTTTAGTGCTCTTGAGTAAAAGTCATCAGCATAACTTAAATGATACTTTCATTTTTGTATTCTATTGTATTCCTCCACAGAAACGCGGTTGAATCCTTTTTCAAACCCAACACATACATGTGCAGACATCTGACCTGCATAAAATAGTAATATATAACAAAATAATTATAACAACTATAGTTATATGAATGAAGATGGTTTTGGATGATAAAATGAACCAACAAGGAGTGTGAAGCACAGAGATGATTACTGACTTAAAAATAACAGAACCATTACACTCTATATGCATGATTACCAGAACAATGGCGAGTATTCATAATTCAAGAAAACAGGAATATTTACATCAGATGAAATGGCGGACTTTAGTCAATGCTAACAATAAACTGCTGCGAAGAAGTTTTGAATATATAAAGTCCCCAAAATCTAAAATTGATTACATCTGCACTAATTCAGAAACATCTTAATTACCTTAACGGTATATATCAAAATATGCCAGTAGAAGATCCTCAAAACTATACCAATTCAGAAACATATTAATTACCTTAACAGTATATATCAAAACATGCCAGTAGAACATCCTCAAACTGATCAAAAGAAGGTTAATTGTATTCTAAAAAAAACATTTCTGTTTTTCTCTTCTTTCACTTCTACGAGATCAAAAATACCTACTAACCTCCAAAAAGGTTTTCAAAAATTCTTTGAGGTCCAATTTATGATCAAAAAGGAATTAAAAAAATGATATGTTTTTAACTAAATCAACAAATATATGACATAAATGTGTTTGTAAATCAAGCTACATTGCACTATAAATTAACGGAAGAAAATAATGTTGCATAAAAAAGAACATTAATGACTAAGTAATCCTGAACACATTCGGATAAATCAGAACACTTTAAAAGTATAGCTCAAGCCAACATCAAGGCTATTTATCATAAATGGCAACAAAAAATTTGCAAAAAGTTTTTCAGTTGATTGCTGTAGATTATAAACAATATATTTCTATGAATGCTATTATTAAAGACAAAATGAAAAAAAAATTTAAACAGGTCATCTTTTGTGTATCGATCAATGAAAACCATTATAGTTCAGAATTGTGATCAAAGCAACAAGTGAACTTTTTTAACATTTATGATGAACAGGGAGTGAATGAACAAGTTTGACATTAAATTACTCCTGCACTATTGGTATAACAAACATGTAAATTTCCTAATGAGTAATAAGTACTAGTAATCTGACTCTGAATTTATTTAAGATCCTGAACAGGGTGGAAATAAACCGAAGTAAGTATTTCCAAAATCTCAAATTGCAAAATTTTCTCATTTTTATCAGTTTTTTTAATGGTGTTGTTTTCTTCCCCTCTATACATTTTTTTTTTACAAATAAATTTCATAACAATTTTTAAAAGAATTGAAACGGTCTTCCACAGACAATTTTTATGTCAAAAGACCGGACAGGACTGGACATAACACTTAACTTTCACTTTTCAAAGTCTGCCCTGTTTTAATTATAAACAGCTTTCATGAATTTAAGCATGGGCACCATCTGTGGCTGTAAGGTGAAGACAAACTGTTTCAAATGGGATATAATTCTATACTTGACCACAAGTATATGTACAATATTTGTATTTATCAATGAAAGAAAAATAAAAGCAATATGCAGATATGTAAGAAATGCAGACCTAATTCTTTTTTCTATTTCACAGGTTAATCTATCTCCGATATGACAAACTTTCTGCAGTATGACTTCCAAGAAATATATCATAAATAAAATGCACATCTTGAAAATACTGTGAATTCACTATTTTTCCACAGATACCAAGTTTGTGGATTTCATGGGTGCTACAACCCAAGAATTTAAGAACTCAATGAATACTAATCCTTCTGTAGGCCCTTTCCACAATCCACAAATAATAATTCTTCTGTGGAAAGAATAGGCCCTTTCCACAATCCACAAAAAATAATCCTTCTGTGGAAACAATAGTCCCTTTCCACAATTTACAAATAATAATCCTTCTGTGGAAAGAATAGGCCCTTTCCACAATTCACAAATAATAATCCTTCTGTGGAAACAACAGGCCCTTTCCACAATTCCCAAATATAAGTACTGACAAAAATGTTATTTTTTGCAAAACCCTGAAAATTGATACCCAAGAAAATAAATGAATTCACAGTAATAATAATCCTCAGTAAGGAAATACAAGATAGATAAATGGATTCACAGTAATAATAATCCTCAGTAAGAAAATGAAGATAAATAAATCTTTTCGAAATTCAGTGAGTATTTAAAGTTCTATGTTCACAGTCAATTCGCTGTGTCTTTTCTGGAGCTGAGAATTCAGAGGTAAAACTCGTGCATCCACTTCAAGAAAAAAAAGAGGGGGATTTTCTAAATAAAGGGGAAATTTAGTGAAGTAAAGAAAGGTAGGGATTTCAGATATGATTCATGATTTTCAATAATTTGGTTATTTTTTGTTGCATATTCTTTTTATTATAAATTAGCATGAATCCTGCAATCTCATGTCCTAGAATAGACCCTAAGACAAATAAATCTGCAACATAAAAGACTTGATCCTTTTGAAGTCGAGTTGATACTGTGTTTACCCGTGTATTAACAAGCAACCAAATGGCAACAGTTCTAAGCCAGATCTGCCAACACTTAATACAATGGCAGATCAAGGTCTATGATGTTTGTTCTAAATCATAAGTTGAGCAAACAGTGTATACCCTTATCTACAAGAGGAATTTGTGACAGCAGATCTGGTTCTATGCCGTTCTCAATTTGATGCATGTTGTACATCAGCAAACGAGACAGGTTTATGTTTAATTAAGCATGAACATGCTGGATATCAAACCAGAGAGGGTGAAAACAAGTAGACATCAGTTTCATTCACAACTCCATTCTATTAGAAGCTGCAGTGGCTCTGTGGTTAGACTCACAAGTGAAAGTGCAGATTCGAATCCTATCATCAGAGCAGCCTGGGTCGGCTACCACAGTGTGTCCCCGGGCAAGGCACTTAACTACAACTGCCTCGGCACTAAAACACCAAAATCAAACCAATCCATTCTGGCTGGATTTAACTAAGGTAGTACAGTTACTTTTCTTGTTGTTTGTTACATCAGGCCTCAAAACAATTTCTAATTAATATTCATCCTCCAGGCCATGAAACTGTTCTGTCCTTATAGTTTTTGTTATTTGTTCAGGCAAAAAAAAACTAATCAGGACAAGCAGAGGAGTGGAGTTTTCTAGTCTCGCACATGAATTGCAAATTAACAATGAACTAAACTAGGACCTTAAAGTCTGAACGAGTATTTGAAACACATCGGAACACTGCATGATACTTTTTGCCAGTTATCACTAAAAGTTGATTTTATTTGTCAGTGTAAGAAAGAAAAACCTACAGTAAAGTATACCAAATTTGAAAATGAAACCATTGTTATTATGTGAATCTGAATTCACAAAAATAATTCAAAAAGATATTCAACAGCCTTAAGTTTGACTTTTTGTTGCAAAATTTGCAACACAAAATGTGCCAATGCATGATTTTAGTGATATTATAGCACCAGGAGAGCAAACTAAAACCAACTGAAAGGCAACTACATTTAGCAAGCTTGGCACAATTAACTGACTTTGACTCTTCCAAGTGAAACTGCCCATAAAACCAGCTTTGATGCTCTTCCACATTACCATATATAGTCGCTGATAAGTTGAGTCCAACTGCAAACAACAAAGACCCTGATCTGTTGTTACACAATGTGCTGGCAGATAATGGTTTATGTTGTTTGTTCTACTGATTACACATAACAAACTGCACAGAGCCAGATCTGCTGGCGCATTATGTGATGGCAGATCTGGGTCTGTGCAGTTTGCAGTTGGACTTGTCTTAAAAGTCTGTATATTCAGCATTAATAAATTAATACTAAGATTTATAAAATGCCTTGTTTTTCTCACATCTGAGAGACTAAATGGATAAAGTATTAACATCACCTACCACAGAATTCAATACTTTTGTTTAGAAAGAAGTTTTGAACATTTCAGAAAAGAAAAATTGAAAAAAATAAAGGCAACAAAACAAAAATTACTATTATATCCTGCACTTGCCTTGCCATACTTCATTAAAATCCCTTAGAATATAAATAATAAAGAAAGAAAGAAATTTTTGGGAGAAATTTGTGACTAATACAAATTAACAAAATCAAATGCAGATAATTTTCCAACTAAGAAATTAAGAATTAAATGCAGCAGTCCTAGATTCTTTTATATAGTAACATATAAAATGAGCCCCAAATGGACAAAAAAAGAGAATGCAGCCTCAAATTAAAACTTAGATCAAGGCAATAATATTTCTATTTCATTCAGTTGCAAGAAGGTTCAATAACAAATTGTGAGAAGTCTAGTTCTTTGAAGAAGAAAAAATAGTTCAATGAGCAGTTTCACCTATAGTTTCACTATTTACAAATAACATGTAAAAAGACATGAACATGTACTTTGGTTCCTTATCTTTTTTTAAAAAAAGCTGTATAAAAACGATCTCAAAAAATGGAGTTTTGCATACTTGGAAGACTTTTTTCCCATCTGCAGTGGAACAATCTGTTCCTTTGTCAAAGTGCCAACTGTATGGTACATGGAAGAAACAATATTCTCCTTGGAAGAAGAGTGAGACACTAGTTAATATATTCAAGGTAATATCAACCATAAATTATCTCACACAACATGACTTGTCTATCATCATGACTGACCCAAGTCTCTTAAGACTTGTCCATCTAGAAACGACAGACGCATTGCATCAAGTCGTCCAAAATTCCCAAGCTGCATTACAGCTTAGTAGCAATAAAACAAATACAAAGAAATTTCTAACTTCTCATTTGCCACAGAAAGGCTTGGCTTCAATTTCTTGTACCATTTAAAGCATGTTCTCTATTTATGAATGTACAAAGTCTGCAATTTCTGAATAATATCATAATTTGCAATATCAACATAACTCCTCAATAACATTGCCACTATAGCTGGTTTCTGTAACATTTGCCAATATTGCTGGCTTCTGTCACATTTGCCAGTACAGTTGGTTTCTGTCACATTTGCCAGTATAGCTGGTTTCTGTCACATTGCCAGTATAGCTGGTTTCTGTTACATCGCCAGTATATCTGGTTTCTGTCACATTTGCCAGTATAGTGGTTTGAAGGGAAAGAAGGAAGATCACATTAAGATGTATGTCACCTTGCAATCATAAATATGAAACAAAGTAGCTAGCAATAACTTTTTTTTTGCTCCTAATTTTATTTTTGTTATTTCCAAGAAAATATATTTTTCCTTATATTTGCCCTTTTAAGCAAAAAGAATTATTGCTTTTTGTGTTATTATGATCTCGCTTAATTTATGAATAAAGCATGGAATGTACTGAAAAAGAAGCTTTCTTCCTTATGTCCATTCAAACCAATACATAACACAATCTAATGATTGGCTGAAAGTATGGCATTTCTATGTATGTCACACCATCTTACTGCTCCTCATCAGAAATTCAGAGTTCCCTGATTTGGAAGACCACACATAAATCAAGAGCATTGCAAAACTGGATTAAATCCAAAGCTGAAATCTCCAATGGTTTCCCATATTTAAAGTCTTTAACTTCCAGAACAAAAGAATTAGGATCTTTTTGAGTTCTTTGCTGAATTTCTCTGAGAACAACTATTGTGTTCTGGGTTCCGAGAACTTAAAAGTGGCAGCGATGTCTTAAAAATTCCTGCTAAATTTAATAATGCATCTGCACCCTCTTCGATTTTCTTCTTCTCCTCTTCATCCTCTTCTTCACGAATTAATCTTGGTCGTTTTGGAGTTCTATTGTTAGGTACATATCCATCCACCTCATCCACACCACTTTCATATTCGCCATCGCTACCCAAGCGATCTTCATTATCACTGAAATCATCTATTTCCTCTTCAGATCCAAAGTCATACTCATCATCAATTGATGAACTCGGTGATGATGGGGCCAAGTCATCTTCATCAACAGTGGTCATACTGTATGTATGGTCTTCACTAGGAACAACAGTACACACAATTGGCTCAAAATTTCTTGTTTGGTACGAAGGAATCCTGCAAAAGATAACAAACATTTTAATGATACTGTGTTGTAATGGTGTCCTACACTAACAAATCCCAGAGTTTTATAAGACTCAATATATTCATAAACAATTTCATAAAAATACATTCTTTAATTACAACAGGGGTCGACTTAACAAATTTTTCCACTGGCCAGCAGGGCAAGCTCACATGGAAATCAACTGGCCCTGCAGAAAATCAACTGGCCCTCCCCATCAAATTTAATAACTTGGGTACATGTAACTGGCCCGGCAGGCCTGCAGCTGTCAGTACTAACTGGCCCTCTTCAAATCCCACAGGACACAAGGTGTCAGGCCAGCCGCTAAATCGACCCCTGTAAAATTATATATATATATATATATATATATATATATATATATATATATATATATATATATATATATATATATATATATTAGTCCTTTCTTCCCAAGAGTTCTCCCCCCTTGCATCAAGACATATAACCCTTCTATAGCTGAAACAAGTCTAAACATTAAATGTTTATTAAATTCAAATGGAAAATTTCAACATCATTAAATCCAACACAAATATTGTGGAGGAAACACTATGACTTAATAAAAGTAGCAAACACTTTACTAAAAGGTCCACCACATGAAATCTATGTAAAGTGAATAAAATTTTGATCATTCATAATAGAAACAGCTTAATAAATTCAACTGTAAGAGGATGCAATTTTCTTAAGTTTTTCCAGAGTTGACGCTGTAAAAAAAAATTATTTTAAATTAACTTAGAGAACAGCGATTAATTATAATTCACTGCACATTTTCACTTTTATTTTGTCACTTGTGACCAGTACCTATTGTTCATAACAGATTTCCAGTAGGAACAAAGCTTGAAAAAAAAGTGACTGTGATTTGTGTTGAAGCTACGCTATGTTAAATTGATGTCTACACTGTTTATAGCTAAGCTCTACTAACATGAGTTTCTACTGAAATCCATGCTTCTGCCCATATTCCAAAGTCGAGTGAGGATATATTAATGCAAAGAAGTGCAGTTTTACACTAATATATATGTTATCCACACCTGATGTGCACAGTAAAATCTGAAATGGTGTCATTCAGAGAACAGGTTGCATACAAGACCTATTGCCTGTTGTATACAGATGGTAAGGAAAAACCCGCTTGCATTTGACAACTGCCTCAAATACAGGTAAAGAGTTGCTTACCAACAACAGCTATTGCCTTAAGTTTTATTTGATTAGAAAATAAACACCTAACTTGGTATTATTTAATCTGTTACAACAAACTGAAAGAATTTTTTCTTGTTAAATACTCATTTAACACCAAAGGTCAAGTCATATGAAACTATTATAATTCAAAGAATTTTCACAATAGTGGGACAAATAAATCTGCAAATATGTATTTACTTTCATGTCAACATTGCTGTGTATTACCAATCAGCAAATTAAAACAAATTTAGATCCCAAATATGCCAACTTTGTGAATTTGCAATAATTTAACATTGCTACAATATTGTGATTTAAAGTGATTTTTGAACAACAATGTGTACAATTTGTACACAGACCGCAATTTATTATAAATATTGGGATATAGTCTAAAATGAAAACTTTTCATCTTTAAAAATTTTAAATGGCTTGGGTTTCATAACAACTCTTTGTCCACATTCTACCACTTCATTTTTTTTCCTTTCATATTTCGAGCACATGACATAAATCTTGCTACATGAAAAAAAGAAAGTACCTTTACATACAGAGGAGATAAAGTGTTATGGATTACAAAAACTGAAGTAGAGAAGTCTTATATTACAAGTTGTAATCTGCACAAAGCTGAAAAATGTACATATTTTTCAGTTGATATAAAGCTTTGTTATTCTTATCAGTCTGTTATGTTTGCTTGGGATCATAGGATACTAAAGAAATCAAAAAAAGTTTCATATAAAGATGTTCTTTGTTTTCTTTAATTATGTTATCTAAAGCTGACCACTCACACTTTTCCAACTTGCAAACAACTTCACAATTTACATAATAGAAATTAAGTAAAATGAAGACTAAAGTTTAAGTCCAAGAACCAAGAATTCAAACAAAAATAAAAACTTGATTAACAAGAAAATATGATGTAAGAAAGAAAGATAACAGCAGATACATTAGAACTGCTCACACTGCAAACATTATAGGAACAAGGTAAAAAATTAATTGATAGCGGTCTTCTTAGCAGCAAAAAATAATATTCAGCTATTCAAAAACTAAATACTGAACAGAAATTGTTCTGCTCTTCATGTTTAAAAAGCACTGACGCAAACTATGTTTATCATTACTTCACGGCAAACAGTCATGTTGATAGGTGTAAAATGAAGATTTTTTAATAAAACCAACCACCATGATTTGGCATTTGAAACAAAAATATTTATTAATCCAGTGCTACCAAAATCAAGATAAACTGAGAAAACTGTACTACATCTTTTGAATTTACATCCCAAAACAGCACTTTAGTCAATACTTTAATAGAAACAGCAGAAATTGGTTGAGACTTGAATAAAAATAGCAAAATATTTTAGAAACAGCAGAAATTGGTTGAGACTTGAATAAAAACAGCAAAATATTTTTTGATGCTTGAGAAAGAAAAAAAACCCCCACAAATTGGTCGATACTTGAAGACTGTTGCATTATTTTTTTTTACAAGTTTTGTTCATATTTCCACAAACAGAAGAAATTCTAATTGAAATCAAGAATATTTTTTACCAGCTTAGGAAAAAAATCAGTTAAAAAAAATTCTTTAACATTTGTTGTGTCTCAGTTTCTGTAAAGGTAAAGATAATGGCTGATATTAATTACCATTCTGCAGCAAAGAAGACAGCAGATCCAGACTTACAAAATCTTCCAAAAAATCTGGAAAATGGTGAACAGTTGCTATAGGAATACAGGCCAATCATATTGTATATGTTGCAATCAATAACGGCTTTCACAAAAAACTAGTATATACAAAGTCAAATCTATGCATGAAGAACTCCCAGGGGCCCAGCTGAAGTGTTAATTTTAAAATAGATGGTCTTTATAGGCAGGTAAATATGTAGATTTATGCATTCATGGAACTAATTATATTACTTTTAACACTGGTCTTTATATTCAGACAGTTACTTTAGTATGCTGTCTGTATTTAATGATAGTACAGTTCAGTTCATGTAACTTGTCAGACCATGTGAAATGACTTTAAAAGATTCAAAATATATGTGAAATCAATTCAGTTCGATTACATAATAGTACTGTTTCCTAAATCTGACTTGCATTTATCCAACTATTACTTTCATACAATAACATTAGTTCGAATAACTGATCCATTGGCTAAGCATAGCATCTATCAATCAACTATCACAGAACAAAATTTCCAAAAACCAACTCAAGCAGTAGTTAGGTGAGAATACAATACATACCTGAACACAGTAACAATTACAGTCCAATAAGAATCAGTAATTATTATTTCTTCACTCAAAGCTGTTGAGCAAATATATATTGAATTTTAAATACAGAATGCATGGTGCATATGATATCCTGACTAGTGCATAAAGCAGAACACATTATGTAATAATGTGCCAAGATATCTGCATATTACACATAGGAACAATTTTCAAGTTCTCAATCCTAGTGCATCAATGTATACTGAAGTTTTGTCTTAAGATTTTAAACTGAAATTTTCTTCCTAAAACCATCTACCCCTAAAAGTATCAACTGAACCAACAGCTATGAATATTAAAAATCAGATCCATGACATGATGTTTATCAACCTATACTAAGTTTTCATACTGGTGCTGAAATACTTTTCCCCCTTCCCATGTCAAAATAAAAACTCTTGTTCAAAATGTTGCACCCAACAATCAGATTTTCCATAATTTTGTCAATATAATTAAGAATGAATAATTTTCACTAAGGATTCTTTAATAATTCAACAAAATCTAAGTGGTTGACATCTGTGATTGTTACATAATCAAATGGTTGGACAAAAGCTTTTGCCAAACCTGTGATTGTTCCATAATCAAGTGCCTGGACAAGAGCCTGCCAACCTGTGATTGTTATATAATCAAGTGTCTGGACAAAAGCCTGCCAAACCTATCATTACATAATCAAGTGGCTGGACAAGCACCTAACAAACCTGTGATTGTTACATAATCAAGTGCCTGGACAAAAGTCTGCCAAACCTGTTGTTGTTCCATAATCAAGTGACTGGACAAGAGCTTGTCTAAATACACACCCCACCCCCCCGATTGTTACATAATCAAATGGCTGGACAAGAGCCTACCAAACCTGTGATTGTTACATAATCAAGTGGCTGGACAACAGCCTGCCAAACCTGTTGTTACGTAATCAAGTGGCTGGACAAGAGCTTGCCAAACCAAGTTGGGCAAATAGAATTTACTATGTAACATATACAAATTCAACAGTCTTTAACTTCAATATTTGTCATCCTTTTTTCATTAAATTTACACAATGTAATTCTGATTAAAATTTCAATTATTGTAAAAAAAATTCAAAATGAAATTCATTAATTTGAATACATCATTAAGCCATAAGACAAAAGTGTTTTGGTTAATGCAGTTTTACTGTATTATGTTACTTCATATTCAATACGTTTTCTCTCAAATGTGTGATGCACATGTTCAAATGTTCTGAGACATGTGTCAAGGGAACTCCTCCATATAAATTTGTGCAATATTATTCAGGATTTACGAAAAAGGCCTGCAGCCAAAACATAATTCACCATATAATGATACTTGACATAGAATTTAAATCTTACAACAATCAAAACCTAAATCACCCATGAAAAACTGAGTGTTAAAGGTTTCTCTCCAGCTATTTCTTTTCATCTAATTCTATGCATTACATAACAAGCACTCATTTAAAAAAAAGTAATGGTTCTAAATTATTTCCATAACCAATACATGCATAAAGGATTATCAGACAACATGCAAATCATGATGCCAACATAACAGAAGAAGTCCATTTTTTCATTTTCTTATAACCAAATTTTGTTGGTAAAAGAATGATGATTTGTAAATGTCTACCAATGAACTAAATTCCAAACTTACCCTCGTTTTCTTTTCAAGTCTTGAGACTCATGGAAGTGTTTAGAGTCTGAAATTAAAAAATACAATCATGATTTTATTACTTAAAATTCCTTTTCTCCTGTAAGTGGCATTAATGGTTCTAAACATTTTCATTAATCTTGTTCCAAAATGTATAAGCATAAAATCATGCAATTATTTCTGATTCTTTCAATATCTTGTTCCTTTTTAAGTAGCTGTGAATATAACTAATTTGTATTTATTGATAGTGACTGTCTAAAAGTCTTCATTATCACCACTACACAAATCCAACATCATCACTACTGCCATGAGCATGCAATCATTGTGTTTGTTGTTGTTCTGAATCAATCAGAATGTCCTTGGCTTTTTCTGCAATACAAAAATATGCCTCAGATGTATGTTGATGCAGTAATTTACAGAAAAATCATACTTTTTTTTTTTTGCTGGAAATTTCACCAAAAAAAAAAGAAACAGCAATATATTCGGACTACCTCAGCTATTTCGACGACTGGATTGAGTGTAGGATTGAGAGAAGTTATGAATGATAAAATATTTTCATACACTCACAACTTGTCAGTCAATCCTTGTTTCACAAATAGCAAAGGTGGTCTGAATGTGGCCATCAGCTTATATTTGAGGTATGATCCGCAGGATTGACCTCGAAGTTGCAAATGATTCTAATCATAACAAACCACTATTACTGTTGTTGCTGTAATTATCATTATCACAACCAAAAAATTAACTCCAACATGATTACTATTTCTATCAGCATTTTGTTGTTGTGTGATCACTAACAATCATCATCATCAATCATCTCCACCACCACCACTACCAACACAACTAAATCAACTCCTGAATCATTACTTTTTTTCTCACTATGCTACCATCATGTTTTTGTTTTCATTATCACCAACCACATCATCATGACTTTTGTCACAGACTTGCAGATAGTCCTAATACACAACTTTTTAAATAATAACTTTCCCTCTATGATAAAATTTGACAAAACTTGTTTTATAATAGCACAATCAAAACCGTCAAAAGTCGTCAATCTTTGAGATATGTGATCCCTGAGACCTCTACTCGAACTGCAGTAGCAGAGTGATTAGCATGCCAGACTTTAGACTGAAAGGGTGCAGGAAAATCCTACCATCTGATCAGCCATGGTGTATCCTTGGGCAAGGCACTTTACTTCAATTGCGTCAGCACTAAATAACCTATCTGTGTTACTCTGACATAAAACACCAAACAAAACAAAAACTATATAATAGCATATATAAGATATGGTTCAAGCATGTGCTGGCCATTTAAAGGAAAGTTGATCATAATAAAACCGGCAATGATGCTTGCCTTTAATAATGGGCCCAACTGAATCACATAAAATGAAGTCATGAAAATGAAACAAATTCTGCACTCAGGTAGAAATCTGCCCACTGTATTTACCTGTGCATAACACATCCAACTGCAAATGTCATCAATTCAGATCTGTCATCACATAATGACATGACAATCTCGTGCTACAGATCTGTTGTCACATCATGCCATGGCAATCTGTAGCTACAGATCTGTCATCACATAATGCCATGGGAATCTGGGTCCACAGATCTATCGTCACACTGCCATGGCAATATGGAGCTACAGATCTCTCATCACAAAATGTCATGGCAACCTGAAGCTACAAATCTGTCATCATAAAATGCCATGGCAATTTGGGTCTAAGGAACTGTCTTCACATAATGCCATGGCAATTTGAGTCTGAAGATCTACCACATAATGCATGGCAATCGGGATCTACAATATGTTGTAACAATGCCATAACAACATGGGTCTTTACTGTTTACATTTAGGTGTAAGGTATACACATGCAAGTATGTAATTTTTAATAACAGGACTGGTTTATTTTTACAACTACTGAAAGAAACTCTGAAGCAAAAAGGCAAGATGTGTAATTTGTTTTACACAGACTGCAGTAGGAGTTCTTACAATTTAAACAAATACATTTTTACCAGCTCAGTTGTAAATGAAAGATGTTTATAGGTGGGAGAAAACAGAAATGTTGGAGGAAACCAACCTTGGATGGGCAATCATACACCGCAGAAATGTCGGAACCAGGGATCAAACCCGTTAAACAAGAGGTACAAACCAAGCATGTTCCTGTTGCACTATCCAGGCTCCACAAATACCCTCTTACCTAGAATTCTTCATACACTGCAACTTTTCATTTATTATCAGTCCATAAAATTCGATTATTTTTTGTGCTTTCATTTTTTTTTTTTTACAGAGGACTTGGTATTCTTATGAAATATTGGCCAATTTTTATCACAGAGAATTATCTGATAATTTTAGATGTAATTATTTGTACAGTTTCCCTCTCAATAAGCAGGAGTACCACAAATGGCACATTATAGGCCCATCTTATGACCTTGTCACTACCAATGATGACCTTTGAACCAGGAACTTGACTACTGAATTATAAGGTAAGGACCTGGGTAAAGATTCATTAAAATATCTGTAGAGGTCCTTGATAAGGAAACAGACCACAGAATTATATCATCCCTCGCTGTGATCTTGACCTTGAGACAGGGAATATAACTGAATATGTGCGACACTGTCAAGTCAAGATACATAAAAGCCTTAAAGTTTCATTAACATATCTTCATTTGTTAAACAGTTATACGTGTGGTCCAAATTTTCATTTGTTAAAAAGTTATTCATGTGGTCCAAATTTCATTACATTATCTTCAGTTGTACAAAAGTTAACCTCTAAAAAGAATACATCACAGAACTGTATTTTCCCTTGCTGTAACCTTAACCTTGAGGCAGTGGGTGTGTCTATGGTACACAACACACCATTTATACATCACACACGCGTGTGTGTGTGTGTGTTTCTCAAAAGTTATATTCCAGACAAGGATAAAAGCCGTCAAATTTCTCTTGTCATGATCTTGTCCGTGAAGGAGTGGGAGTAGCCATGGTATGTGACACACCTTATATACAGGATATATAATTGCGTAAAGTTTCATTAAAATATCTTCAGTGGTTTGTATAATTTTTCACACATTTTTATACTCCTGTCTTAAGTCAGGCATATAAAACTGTATGAAAAATGATGCAAGCTATGATAAGTGTACAGCATCCAGCTGTAGACAATACTTACTGCTTAGACTCTTAAGGGATACCAAGGTTTGAGCAACATCCTGAATATCACTATCTGAAAAGAATAACAAGAAACACAAGTGTTTCATTAAGTAACAGGATTTGTAAAATGCTTCATTTGTTGAACTAGACATGCACAATATTCTGAATTCTCCAGATGACGAACACATTTTGTGTTTTGCATTTTAACATTTTTTGTAGGTGGTAGTCTAGGAAAACTTTAAAAACTGCTCATATTTATTGTGTAAACCCATATATGAACAATGAAAGCAAACATATTGTGAAAAGATGCAAGAGTTCCTCAAATGGACTGACACTCTGCTGTCGAAAAAGAATTTCCATCAATTCAAGATGAGAATATTTCTTCTTTTCAACTACTGACTGTTGAAACTATCTCTAATATTCTTGAGCAATAAGATTTTCAAATTAGCCACTGCGGCAGCCTTACTGGATATAAGATCTGAACCATTTTCATTTAAGACAAACTAGACACCATTAGAAGACTTTTGGTGAAAACCCTATGATGATATGACTCTCCATTCAGGTCAATTTGTGACAAGATTTTAAATATGTTCATTGTGGTAGTCATATTTGAGGTCAGATCAGCACCATTTTCATTCAGGACCAACTAGATATCATGATTAGTCTTCTGATGAAAACCCATACCTGACATAACATGATGTGTCACCCTAAAAACATGATTTTTTACTCCAAATCCCCCTGACACGATTGTGTTTCAAAAAACATGATTTTGAGTAATGGCTTAAACATTCTCATTCAAGGCAATGACGTGTAATAACTTTTATTCTTCTTTTATGCAGTAACATGTAGTATGAATAAACAGTAAATAGTCATGCTCTGAGCAAGTTGATAAAAAAATAGTTTATCATAGCAAAAATTGAAGAAAAAACACCACAGTCATGCAATAGATCAGACAATATTGTGCGACTACTACTTAAACATTGACTGAACCACAAGTTTTGCCGATATATACAACTTGCTCTTGAAAGCTCCAATTTTGGCTTAATATGATCTTGAAGGTCGAAGAAACAGGAGAACTCTACAAATACTCAAATGGGCAACCATGTACCCCTACACATGTTGGAACAGAAAATCCAACCTGTGAAACCAAAAGTGCAAAGCAAGTACACTGTAGCTGAGCTAAAGAGGAAACTTGAAAATTCTTTGGGAATTTAATATTCATACTTGTGTCAGGATAACAGAGGCAAGAAAAATTTGGAAATGGAAGGGAAGAAAGGTGAATCTGTCATACCAAAATGCTGGAAAATTCAGTTTTAAAAATTAATTACATCTTTACCAATATCACTATAAAGATAACTACACAGATGGAATAAAAAGCATATAATGAACAAAACAATGCAAATTAGAAGTGGGGGGTGGGAGAGGCTTCTGCCTGAAAACTTTAAAAAAACATAAGAAAGGGTACCATACGATAATGATGCTGCTATGACAATGACTAAACTCCTTATGTCCATTTGAATAATTATATTTCAACCAGAGAACCATTTCCAAATTTTCCTACTTATCTACAGCAATCAATAACTCAACCCATTTGCTTCTCAAATGCCATGACCGCCCAAATAGATACATCCCAGATCATGACTGGTTTCCATGGCAACCTTATAAACACTTCATATTTACGTCATGATCATAAAGCCATGGGATTCGAGACAAAAAAAGAAACCATTACAGTAAACATTAAATTAAGAGACACGAATAGCAGAATCAATTGTGCATTTCTTAAGGTTATCTTTAGAAACTGATGACTAATTATCTTTGACATTTGATTTTCACAAATAATTTGATCATCTATTTTCACAAACAATATATGTTTTGAACAATAACATCTAAATGCTTGAACTATTAAGAAAAAAATCATCCCATCTAAATGTCTTCACTGGGCTACACAAAAAGATGGGCTCTGGTACTGGTGAATGAGAACACAAGGCTGTACTAGAACTCATGAGCCAACACGTATGGTTACGTCTTACAGAGATGAGGGTACAGCTGATCTGTATGGAAGACAGCATGTTTTGTACAACCATAGCAACTTTTTTTTTTTTCAAGGACTTTTAGGGATTTCCCAAATTTTTCTAAAAGCATATTTTTTTTAATGAAATAGAACTTTTTATGCCTATTTAATTCAGAACTTTTTATGCCTATTTAATTCAATGCTGCCTAAAAAATAAATGCCCTGGGTATGAAAAGTGGTACCATCTATACATGAAAAGTGGTACCATCTGTACATGAAAAGTGGTACCATCTGTACATGAAAAGTGGTACCATCTATACATGAAAAGTGGTACCATCTGTACATGAAAAGTGGTACCATCTGTACATGAAAAGTGGTACCATCTATACATGAAAAGTGGTACCATCTGTACATGAAAAGTGGTACCATCTGTACATGAAAAGTGGTACCATCTGTACATGAAAAAAGACAATACCACTACTGATATGGTAACTATAGAATGAAATTCTGTCCAAAATAATAAAAAAAACTTACCATAAAGTTTTAAAACAAATTCAAGGACTTTTCAAGGATAAACATCCCACCCCCACCCCCTTTGTTGTTGTTAAATTCAAGAAATTTTTTTCAAGGTGATCCCCCAAATCGAGGACTTTTTAAGGCTGAACAACCAGTCAATCTTCATACCAATGGCAATGAGATCTGACAGTGACCCCACAGCCCACTCTCTTGTGACAGTCTTTGCAAATGCCTCGACTTTAGTGTTAAAATTCCTCTTCAAGAGATTTTTTTATTGCAAGTAGATTCCTTACAGCACATAAATCCATATTTAGCAACTATCTATTGAGTAATAAGGCTCATTAAGAGTCACATTTGTGTTACATTCAGTCCAACAGTGCAAAAGTCCATAGTTTATCAAGACTTGCATCATGATTTGTATCCATCTCAATTTGAGATTTTACAGCACACAAAATCCATACTGAACCAAAGCTCTATCTTTATTCCTTTGTTTTATTCTCATTTAGAAGACCTGCATAAGAAATCCATTTCTAATGTGCCCCAAACCTCAGCTTCTTTGCTGCTTATTATAAGATCTAATTTCCTTACACAACCACTTTCAATAAAATCTAAGTTCTATTTCTGCTTAGCATTACTAATTATGTCATTTAAATGAATCTTTGTTAGTGCAGTAAATCCTTTCTATCAGAATTAATGCTGACTATCTAAATTTAATTCACAACATGTACTTCATCTCTGATTTCTGAACAAAGCAAATCTGCCATTCCTCCCCCCACTCACTTCAATTCTGTCACATGGAAAATTTAGTAAGGTTATTTGGATTGTACTGTTATGCCTGCTGGCCTTGCTATGATATATGTTAGATTTCATCACAAGGCTTTCAAACATGGTACATGTACTGTTAACAATAATAATGTCGCTTCATCTGCAGTAGTGATACTAAGGTCTTTGTATCTGTAAATGTAGGTGAGACAATAAACAAGATATGTCTCCATATGACAATGATGCCCCTGCAAATATGATGCAAATAAAGGGTAAAGTTCAATGACAAGTCAAACAGGGGCCATAACCTGTTAAATTTTGTCTGAAAATGGTGAAAATCAAACTTGACCCAAACCTTTTTAATGTAAGGCCTTGTACCAAATTTGGTTTAAATCTAACAAGTCCTTGTAAAGTTATTGAGTGGAACGATAATTCACTACAAAATCCACATGACAGGACAGCACAGGAGGTGACATGACATGATGGGATGGGACAGGAAGGGGTATTGAGACATGGATGACACTATATGCCTCCTGAATTGATGTGATGATTTAAAAATCCAAAATATTTTTAACTCATTAACCCCTAGCTCCACGTTTACACGTCATGAGGTTGTACCCTACTTTCGAGCTCTGTAACATCAACATCATTTAAGATACATTAAAGTGGATGGTATTGAAGGAAAGTAGACAGATGTAGCTCTACAATGATACCAAATAATGTCGACTTTCTACTCACATTAAAAAGTACAGCGAAGAAAATGCATTTTTTTAGACCCGATTTTTTTTAGGTCAAAAATTGACAGTTGCGGAACCGGAGTTTGTGCCCGGATTTTATACTTTTTGGCCTTAGATCTAAAGCAGACCTGTCTGAACTGCACACAGACAGATGAACCTTTGCAAAAAGTAGGACAAGTTTGAGATTTGGAGAAAAAAGGGTCCGGGACACAAAAATCGGGAGTCCAATATGGGAACAAAAAAACAAAAAACAAAAAAAACAACTTTTACCCTTCTGCACATGTGCGAGCATAATAGCCAATGAAAAACAGTGTTTCTGATACACCTAAGCATCCGGCTATACGAAAAACTTTCTTAAGCAGATGTGTTTCGCTGCATTTAGAAGTAACCCCAAAAATGCGTTGCCTATCCCCATTTCACGCGAAAATGAAAAAAATCTCCCAGGGTTAATGAGTTAAAACATTCACCATTTTATAAAAAATAAAAAAATTATAAAAAAAAAAATTTAAATGGCTCAAATTGTCCTCAATTGGTTACACCCAAACATAAATTTCCATAAGATTTCAGTCAGTCATTCTAGAGTGTCCACATCAGCAACTAGATTCTTTTTCCTTGTTCTTGACTTTGTTCATTTGACATCTACATTGCATGATCAGCTTTAGTAGGCCTACTTTTATATTATTGCTATTGAATGATACGCATCAGTTACCCCTATGGGAAGGTACAAATATTGATTCTGAGCTATCATGCCTGATAAGCATTGCATGCAGCCAAATAAATACCAAATTAGAGATATTAAATTTCTGCATATAAATACGAAATTGTCACATATAAAATATATTAATTGACTACTGCTATATATCAGATGTTACCATAGTGACATGTACACAGCTGTTTCCGACATAAAGACAAACCAATCATAAATGATTATGGGATTTATTGAGATCACAAAATGATCTTTTTTCTCCTGTCAGTCTAATATCATATACATTTCATCTCTTTGTTCAATAAAATGCATGTAAAGCCTTTTATATAAGAGTAATTAAAGACTAATTGAATGAGATCCTAAAGTTATTTAATCAAAACAGTACAACTTGTTGCTAATACCTGACACAAGACTTTTTGTAGGAAAGCTGATACACATACTTCACTGTATTAAATATAGTATGATACAATGATATTTATTTTTAATTATCTTCATGGTAAAAATCGGACATTATAGAATTCTATATAAAAGAAATATCAAAACACATCTGTGATGCTAACAAAAGGAATTTATAGAGATAAAGCCACAAGATCATACAAAATTCTGATCAAAAATTAAATATACATCAAATTAACGTATTGTCCCCTGGAGATTATTTTCATTTTCAGCTGAAATGGGGTGGGGTGGGGTGGGGGTGAAAAAACACATTTTGGGGGTTACTTCTGATTGCATCCAAACACATACGTTTCTGAGATATTTTCATTTAACCAGATGCTTAGGCATATGAAAGACATTTTCGAATGCCTATTTTGCCCGTGCGTGTGCAGATGGGTGAAAATTGGACTTCTTTGTGTTATTTTTTTTCCTTTATTGTACTCACAATTTACATGTCCTGGCCCCTTTTTACTCCAAATCTCAAACTTATCCTACTTCTTGCAAAGGTTCATCTGACTGTGAGCAGTTCAGACTTGTCTGCTTTAGACCTGAAGCCAAAAAGTCTAAAATCTGGACACAAACTCCGGTTCCGAAAAAGCGGTACTTTTTGGCCCAAAAAAAGTGTTTCTATAAAATTATGTTTTTTCCGCTGTATGTTTCTAATGCTACTAGAAAGTCTACATTATTTGGTACCATCATAAAATACCTCTTTCTCCTTTTCTGTAATACCACCCACTTTGGTATATCATCAATGATGTTGACATTACAAAGCTTGGAAGTAGGGTACTACCTCACAACGCGTAAATGTGGCATGCAGGGATAATGAGTTAAGAGTACAGTACATGTACATGCCTATGCCTGTAAATTAACTCCTACAGAAACATCAACTGCCTAGAAACGAGATATAGTAGTGCGATAAAAATAGTTGTGCATTTAAACAAAACTGAAAATAATAATGCTCCCCAAAAATTCTAGCAAACTGATGCAAAAAAAAGTGATTTTAACTATATCTTCTCTTTTAATACACAAGAGAAAATGTGTGCAATGTAAGCAGGGCTTTTATTCCTTGTCAGAGCAAAAGTATACTAGCAGGTGAAATAACTGACATCTCCTGTCATATTTGAAACTGATTCCAACCTCTTTTAAAGGATTGCTTTGTAATTTACTTAAAGCAATGTTGTACTCAGATTCTGAGATCTTGGATACATTTTCCTAGCATGCGAGAAAGTTTTTTCCCTTCTTAAATTTTGGAGATAGAGACATTTTTTGTTAGCAGTAAAATATCCCATGGGCTTGCCATCAGTACAACACTAACATCAACACTAAGATCTATTAAAAAGCATTGCCTCCTTGGACTTCTTACCAACATTTCTTAATCACAACTGGGTTACTTCCCTTTAACTCACTCTCTTTCTCATATCCATATGATAAAATGACTTAATTAAACACGAATTACTTTCTGCAGTCTGAAGAAGCACAAGATCATACATTGAGTAAAGAAACTCATGTTATCTTTAAAAACATAATTTCAGATAGTTTAAAGAATGAAAAGGTCTTTTGAAAAAGAGCATATAATTTTGCAAGGATACTTACCAATATCATAGCTGGTCTGGTTTAATCTCTTACTTAAAAAGGGAAACAAATCTGTAAGGAAATAGAAGTAGTTATGTAAAAGGTGGACAACACTACGCTGAAAGTATTTGAAGGTACAATTGCTAACAGAGTGAAAGAAAAATAAAGTAACCATCCTCCATCACATTGTTTTAATATGTCTTGGTTTAATGGTTAATATTTTTGGGACAAAAAATGGATAAAGATCTCTGAAACTACATGTATAAGGCTTCTTTCTATCACTGGCTATTGCATCACAAGTTTACAATTAAAACAGCATAGGCTGTGACCTGCTTGTACATTATGTGTTGGCAAATTGGAGTGCATAGGGTTCCATTTTGTTTCAACAAGAGAAGTTGCAAACTGAAAAGGTCTTCATACAGTCTGCATCTGGCGGTCACCTGCTGACACAATGTCCCAATTACTGGACAATTTAACATTAACCTTGCCTAAAAATTAGACATCATTATCAAGACACATTGTGAATCACTTTATCTTTCCAAACATTTCAAACATTAATTAGTTGTGTAGCTATTTGACCATTTTGCTCTTTTATTGTAAGGCCAAGCCTGATAGTCAGAACAGTTTTCTGGGGTGCTTAGAATAGTGAAAAAGCACATCATTCTGGGGAATGTTGACACTGGACAGGAACTGACCATAATTATCTCATGAATTATTTGGCCATTATGTTTTTCCAGTTGTTTAAACACTCATTAGCTACAAAGCACCTGACAAAAGGTGTGAAAGCTTATCTCCTGGACTTACCAGAAGCCTATTAGTGATGAATAGCCCTAGGGTTTATACTATAGTCACACCTTGATATTTTGAACTATGTTGTGTGGCAGCACATATTATACATTTACAACAAAACAAGTGAAGTATAAGCCAGAATTTAAAAAGAGAAAAGAGACAAACAACAACAACTAACATGTATTATAATCCTCCAACACTTGTGTGAAGACCTGATCAAATAATACTTTACCTTCTGTCTTGACTATTAATGCCTATCACTTAAGTGTAATGTATTTTCAAGGTATCGTCTGTGTGTTGTCAATTTAATTTTTAAAAACTGTAAAGTGGCATAACATACTGTAGTTGGGTCAAATTCTAATATATAGATTTCTGAAAGAAAAGAAGATTTTTTTTTTTCTTCTAAAAAATAAACAGTTTCAAAGAAAACTAGTGAAGTGTATAAGGATAATAGCAAACCAAAGAAACAGCAAATCTGAAACAGATAATGACAGTTTCTGGCACATTTAATAAATAGTATATCAATATTGTCTTTTTTTTACAACATTTTATACATGCTTTGCAATTTTTTATAATAAGTTTCATAAATACCTGTCCACCACTTTAAGTTTCAGAAATACTCGTCCAGCAATAGCCATTACAATTTTGGGTTTAGTGTTATATATATATATATGGAGATAAAGGTCAGTTATTGACACCTTAGAACTCTTCCGAAGATTACTGCAGTATTAAGAATTTTTGCAGTTATCATGAAACCTGATGATATGTTTTTTTATTTGTCCTGTCAGATCTAGGAAAGCTTCCGGCTTCTAAGAGCATAAATGTCACATGTAATTATCATTAATGGTTGAGAAAAATTCATCTAAAACTTGTTACGACTTGGTTCTTTTCACTACTCACTATATACCAGGGAAAAGAATGAAGTTTGCAAGCAATTAGCTAAACTCTGGAGCAAATGTTAACAACAGGAAATTGTATTCTAAAAGAAAGAAAGGAACAAGAGAGGGAGAGAGAGAGAAAGTTATATGTGCATCTGTGAAAATACATGTGCTCCACCAAGTATATTTACATAACAAAGCTAGAATTCTTTGCCAAGGTCAGAAATTTAGTGCACTAAAAAGCTTCAGAAATGCTGTATCAGAATCAAGCATTATGTAAAATGTGAAAAGCTTCAATAGGAAAAAGCTCATTTTTAAAAAAAATGTTTTAGATTTCTTAAACATTTTGTGACACTACAGATGAATCAAGGAATGGCAAAACTATTGCAACTGGTTAAAAAGAACCATGTTAATTAAATACAGAAGAACTGATTATGAAAATACCATATTTAACCAAATAAAATAAACATCCAACCAAAAACAGTACAGACCCAGACATGCCATCACATAATGTGCCAGCAATTCAGAGTCTACTTATTATCTTTAGCAAACAGTTTACTATGCAATCTGCCAGCAAATTATGCTAGGACGGATTGGGGTCTAGACTGTTTACAGTTGGGTATACAATACAGGTGGGGAAATACGGTACTGACTTGGACAAAAATACTGAAGCAAGTGAGAATGTACTGGTCAACAGTAAACTCTCCATAAGAGTTAGAACTTTTTCTGAAGAAAATAAAGGACAGAATATTTTGGGTTCATCTATAATTCATTTTCAACAAAGTATTTTGTCTATCAATTCAATTTTCATTTAAAACAAAAGTTTAAATGGTTTCCTGACATTACGACTCCCTGAAATAAACCTGTTGTAATATGTACATGTGTACTGTCTTTCACCACCTAAAAAAATGTTTCATAAATTTGATGGTCATTATATACTCTATGTTAATATACTTCATACAAGTCATGGAAGGGTCAGAAGAGCCATAACATTTCAGCTTTAATTACATCAAATGGCATGTCTTTGATCTGACATGATGTAATACAGGATACATAAAAAAGATACATACTGACTTCAGTGCCAAGTGTGGTGCCATTTCCATAGTACTGACATTGTGTTGTCAAATTTGTACTGTCAACAAATAATCCAAACATAAAACCATAGATTTTCAATTTCTTTTCCCACAATATTGAATATCAGTACTTTGCTAATAGTGTTTCACGTTCGATTCAAATGCAAATCACACATGTGACTGGTTGTTGCATACAATGGACACATTTTACCCTTTAAAACTGCTCAAAACCACTGCAAAGCTAGGACATAAACATCAGACTGTTATATGGTCCCAATTTTTATTTTGGCTGATCACAGTTCTGACAAAAGAAATTTCAATCTGATCACTTAAAATGAAAACTTGGCTTCTCAATCTGAAGTGTTTTGCCAGCAGTGAGAACAGTCAAAAGTGACTAAACAGATTTTATTTTAGTTTGGAAGATGACCATAAGTGTTCTGCAGGAAACATTAAAAGAAATATTGTTACTACTATCTGGAGAAAGATTTGACAATAATTCCAGCTCTGGAGGATATTACAATTAACCAGTACATTGTATTGTGACAAATATTTACAATGAGGTTTCAGTTGATGCTTTTTGGGAATGGACTAATTAAAGTAATATATAGTTCACAACATACGACTATAATAGCATATAGCTAAGGAAACCGGACAGGTGCTCATTTCAAGATCTGTACACATTTCTATGCTATAATACTAATTTGTATGTCACTTGTAAGATATCAGACGCCATAGTCACAAAACGGACCTAAGTTCAAAAATAATACCAAGAGTCTCTTATTGTTGATGAAATTGTGCAGCTTTGCATATGGATCATGGTAAGGAAATCCAGAAATGTCCATGTTGGTAGCTATCTTGTATGAATCTGGTGAAGACTAAGATTTGGAGTCTTGGTTCAATTTTTGTGCTTGAAAGTATAGAGATTATGGTGACTGGAATTAAATAAGAGACTACCGTATATACTCGCATATAATCTAGGTCCAAATGCAAACAACATAGACCCTGATCTGGTTTTGCATAATGCGCCGGCAGATCAGGGTCTATGTTGTTTCTTCTACTGATAAGTCATTACAAATTGCATAGACCCAGATCTGCCGGCGCATATTATGAGACGACAGATCTGGGTCTATGCAGTTTGTAGTTGGTATCGGCTTATACGCGAGTATATATGGTACCTTTGGTCAAGCCCTGTTTTATGGAGTTAGAAAGTAAAAAAACTTAAACATTTAGCTAATCTAAAACAAACTTTAGCAATTACGTTAATCTAGGATTTGAACAGATGGAGATGCATACATACAGACATGTACATGGATACCAAAGTGATTGCTATGTCAATCTTCTGCCAAGCTGAGCTTGACAAAAATAAATGATACTCGCATCAGAACAATTTCAGTCCCTGTCATTAGCATTTAATTCAAGGACATGTTGAAAATAACTGTCCTAAAGCTACCTAAAATTCTTTGTGCAGATCTGTGGGATGGTGGTAGGTGTCTGGTTTCTTTGCCAGATGGTATAGATTACATAAGACGAAAAAATAAAAACCCAACAGTACTCACGAGGTGATACTGTATTTGGCCCAAGTCTTGGAGCCAATGGAAGTGGTCTGTTAATACTGAAATGACAAAGGAAAAGGAATCAATTGAATGCATGTAAATAATTATGAATCTGCAACTTCAAATGATGCTACAAAGTTAATCCTTGCATCTAAAATGTAACTTTTATGACAAGAATACCAACATAAATGCCAATCCACAACTTGACTGCAACTAAGTACATTTAACCAGTTAGTTCTTCAGTTTGAAAGCAATATTTTGTCATATTAGCAACAAGTTTTTAAAAAAAATGTGTATTATAAATAGTTTCCTACAAAAATGTAAAAATTTGCTTCTGCAAATCCACCAAAGGGAAGGATGTACAGTGTATTTATTCCACTAAAATAGCCTTTGCAATGTAAATGAAAGTTATTTTCATGATGAACACATATTTCATCTTTTATATCAATAAAATAATTCACATCATGAAACACTGTTGCAAGTATACATGTAGTTCAGACATCAGTAGTAACATTGGAAGTGTTATGCAAATGACATCTATTCCATTCCTTATTCGGCTTCATAGCATCACAAAAAATAACTCTTTCAGAGAATTAGAGATTGGCTTCATCTTTGATCACTTCTATCAAATATTCTCAATTTCAGTGTGACACTCATCAGCATTTCCCAAGGGCCACACACCACATACAACTTTGTACACTGTTATCAGTAACTTGTACTCTGTAGCATTTCCCAAGGGCCACACACCATATACAACTTTTGACAGTTATCAGTAACTTGTACTCTGCAGCATTTCCCAAGGGCCACACACCATATACCACTTTGTACACTGTTATCAGTACTTGTATGAATGCAGATCACATGCATGAGAATTCTGAAATCTGCTTCCCCAAAACCAAAGGTGAGGTAACTTGTTGAATTTAGAGATGTGTATCCTACACTTCACACTGCAGCACAAGATCAGACATGTGAATTGTCCAAATCTGCCCAGGTAACATCAGCTTAATACAGATGGATTTTCTGCCTAATTTGGATTTCTTTGAAGTTTAGCAAATTTGCCATAAAAAAAGACCAATTTACATATTTTACAACCAAGAGTACCATGACTGGCATATTATATTGAATAGTCCTCTATGCAGGCACTAGCAGGGCATTGTTGATCTTATTGGTCAAAGTATGTGGCCTTGAACCAAACTTGCTGTGCAGAAACCATTATTTTATTATTAGACTTATCATGCCCATAAGCCTTTAGAACCCAGAATCTATAGGTTTCTTTTTACCCTACGTGCTAGCCATCCAAATGTTTGATCAAGGAACTAAATCTAGAACCAACAGTTTTTGTGAAACTCATTTTTCTCGTTTATAAAGATCTTGACCTTTGACCTTTTGACCCTGAAAAATCAAAAGGCCTCTTCCATACCTTATGTACAAACCCTCCACAAACTCTGTTCAAAGTATGTTGTCTAGAACGAAAGTTATTATGCATTAAACATTTTTGTTTTCTTTCCGACTCCAAAATCGACATGCTTCTTTCTTACTCAAAGTGCAAGCCATCCACAAACTTAGATGACGGTACATGGTCGAAAATTGAAATTCTGTGCGGAAACCATTTTAAATTTTTCATCCACAGTGACCCTGACCTTTGACCAAAAAATCAATAGGCACCTTACTACAAGTCCAAGCCATCCACAAAGTTTTGGTCAAGGTCTGTAATAAAGTTTTGTTCTGTTCTGTGATGTAGAACAAAAGCTACTGTGCAGAAACCATTTTTCTTCTTTCAGTCAAAGTGACCTTAACCTTTGACCTTTTGACCCCACACTGATAGGATACTTCCTTGCCAAATGCATGCAATCCACAAAGTTTGGTCCAGATCTGTGATGTAGAACTATTGTTATTGTGCAGAAATCCTTTTTTCTTCTTTCAATGACCTTGACCTTTGACATTTTGACATCAAAATTGATAGGCTTTCTTCCAAGTCCCAGCAATTCACAAAGTTTGGTCCGTCTGTGATGCAGAACTAATGTTATTGTGAAAAAAACATTTTTCTACTTTCAGTTGCACTGACCTTAACATTTGACCTGACTCCAAAATCAATAGACTGCTTTCTTACATTAAGTGCAAACCATCCACAAGGTTTGGTCCAAGTCTGTGATGTAGAAATAATACTACTGCATTGAAGAATTTTTCTTGTAGTCACAGCAACCCTGACATTTGAGTCTGCAATCAATAGGTTTTTTCCTTACCCCAAATACAAGCTATTTACAAAATCTGGTCATGGCAGATGGTGAAAAGTTCGAGTTATTGTGCAGAAATGAATTAGGGAACAGATGAACAGACAAACAGATCACAACGTATATGAATTAGGGAATAGATGAACAGGCAAACAGATCACAACATAATATGCTCTGCCTTATGGCAAGCATATAAAAAGTGAATGTAATTAATAAAAAATTTGCCTTGCTGTTCTTTAAAGTACACTAAATCATTTATATGTGTGCCCTTCCTGTGCATATTTAATTACTAAAATATAAAATGACTATATAAAAATAGATATAAAAGAGTATGAAACAGGTCGAACAAGACCTTTAAAAAAATCTCTCAAAAGGCCTTTTTTAAGACAAGTCTTGTCTGTAAAGTTTGAAATGTACAGGTTTTTGAAGAATCATTCAGGGCCGGTGGTATTGTTTTTGTACACTGTGAAACTTCAAAGTAAATACTGCACACTGTTACTCCCTCTAACTGTACACAAAGGTACATACATACAATTATTATCTTATCGCTATAATCATCTATTGATTTAAGACTGCCTCAAGGGCAAAGTGAACTTGCAACATTTGCTCAGGTCAAGTTTGGATCACATAACATAACCCTGATCAACCAACACTATTAAAATTCACGAGCCATATGACATGAACTTTGTTCCTGTGATGTGCAAGTCTGATTAACAGTGTGTACATGTGTTCAGCAAAATTTATACTGCACTGATGAGCCAATGACAGATTCATATTGATTTATTGCACACACACATATATATATATATATATATGGAGAAAGTACTAATTCATTCTAAGCTTAACTCAAACCCATGCTCTGAGTAACAGCGCTCATCAGCTAGCCATCATGCTCCAGCACTCTCATCCACTCAACCATATGAAACAAGAGTATTGTGAATGGCACATTATATGCTGCCCGTGTTTAATAGTCATTTATGTAGATAACTCACACTTTTTAGCATAAACTATTTTTCTTCTTTCAGGCACAGTGACCTTGTTCACTGACCCCAAAATCAACAGACTTCTTCCTTACCCTAAGTTGAAGCCATCCACAAAGTTTGGTCTAGGTATGTGATGCAGAACTAATGTTATAGTGTGGAGGCCATTTTTCTTCTTTCAATCAGTGACTTTGACCTCTGACTCCAAAATCAATATGCTTCTTCCTTACCCGAAGTGCAAGCCATCCACAAAGTTTGGTTGAGATATGTCATGTTGAACTAATGTTTTTGTGCATAAACCAATTTATTCTTTCAATCACAGTGACCTTCAACCTTCCCTAGCCCAAGTGCAAACCATCCATAAAGTTTGGTTAATGTAAATGATGGCGAACTCAAGTTATTGTGTGGAAACCATCTTTCTTCTTTCAGCCAGTGACCCTGACATTTAACCTTTTCAGCCTGATATTGATAGGGTTCTTCCTTACCCAGAGAACAAACCATCCACAAATTTTGCTGACTGTAGATAGTGGAGAATTCAAGTTATTGTGCAGAAACCTTTTTTTCAGTCAGTGATCTTTACCTTCAAGTTCTTGACTCCAAAATCAATAGGGTTCTTTATTCTTTCGGTCACAGTGACCATGACATTTGACTCTGAAATCGACAGGGTTCTTCCTTAACTCAAGTGCAAGCTATGCACACAGTTTGGTAATTGTAGATGGTGGAGAACTCAAGTTATTGCTTGGAAACCATTTTTCAGCCAGTGACCTTAACCTTCGGCTCTTTGACCTCACTCAGAGTGGAAGCTATCCACACAGTTTGGAAACCGTTGATGGTGAAGTTATTGTGTGGAAACCATTCTTCTCCTTTCAGTCACAGTGACCTTGACCTATGAGCTTTTGACCCCAAAATAAATAGGGTACTTCCTTGCACCAAGAGCAAGCCATCCACAAAGTATAGTAACTGTAGACTGTGGATAACTTGAGTTATTGTGCAAAAACAAAAGTGGTAACAGACAGATGGCTTTGGCTTCATGGGTTTTAATATCATTTTTCAGCATATGATAGGCTATATATGGTGGCCAGTATATTTGGTAGAGAAAGAACTTGGGAAGAAGCAACGACCCACCAGAAGCTATTGGCAAGCTTTCTCACATGCCCATGTTGGTTGAGTCGAGACTCGAACTCATGCGGACAGAGGTGAGATGTGTGAGTGATCTGTATAGGCGAGCACCTTAGACCACTCAGCCACCCGGGGTCCCCCAACAGACAGACGGATGGATGGATGGACAACATGATGTTATGTGCTCAGTCTTATGGTGGGTGTATAAAAAGTTAAATAAGCCCATGTGTCAGTCCAGATGAATAAAACATTTATTCATCCAACAGGAAATCAGTAATATACTTATACTTTATTCCTTCTAGTGTTTATATAAAGACAACTTAGAAATGTGAAAATGAAACTAAAATATTAATCAATCACTTGACACGTGTTACAGGCACTCTAATGTAACAGGGATGCATGCATAATGACAAGTTATGATCTACTCACAAAAATGATACATACTTACAGCATTTAATGAACTTCTTCAAAGTTGGACTTCCTTGTAAAAAGTCTAGTGTCAACTCTGCTAGGAAATAGTGTCAACATTTTGAACTTTCAAATATTTATTGTCTCCTTGTTTGAATCATTTTTCAAAGTAAGACAGGGCCAACCAACCAGTCACAGGTGTCTGCATTAGTGCCCTCATGTATATATCTTGTAAATCATTAAAATTATTAGAGACCGAGTCTCAGAACCTTGTGATATAATTGTATCTGCTATATGGATCTGCATGATTATTTTTTTTTAACTGAGACTGACCTACTGTATGTACTTGCTTATAAGACAGGTCCAACTGCAAACAACATAGATTCTGATCTACCATCACATCCTGCGCTAGATCAAGGTCTATTTTGTTTGTTCTAATTTTTATTCATAACAAACAGAATAGGCCCAGATCTGCCAGCACATAATGCGATGGCAGATCTGGATCTATGCAGTTTGCAGTTGGACCTGACTTATAAGTGAGTATATACAGCACTCACCCACTCTGTAGGTGGGTGTGTATAGCTGGAGTTGCGTAATTAGTAACAAAGAACTGGAAATGTGTCTAGAGGGTATGGATGCTCCCCAAAATATGGTATGCCAGTTAACTGAAGAAACATGGGTTGAAAATACAAGGGTAAACTTCTTCAACAAGAGCCATAACTAAATGAAAACCAAAATGCAAAAATCAAGTTAGGTCTTCTTGATATTAAGCCCAACACTAAATTTGGTATAAATCTACGAAGTCCTTCAAAAGTTATTGAGCAGAAACCAATTTTGTGATGCCATCAACTTTCACCTCAAACAGGTAATAATAAACTTTTGATAGAAAAAGACAAAACTCTTAAATTTGACCTAGCTTAATTGCCTGAACCCATTTCATGATGTGAATTTTTGCCTGTATGGTTAGTTATCCATATTGAACATAATAGCCCACTGAACATATTTCGGGTTTTGCACAGAGGAAATTCATTTAATCTGGAACTGTGGATCTGAGGTAGACTCGTTAAGTTGGGAACAGTAAGTATGAAGTAGTACACCTCGCAAGTTGTACTCATTTATTAATTTTTATTGTACAGGACTCGTCCTGCTATTTCTCTTGCTATTATCTGGGGATTTATCCTGCATTATCATTAGTTTCTGTATTCAAATGGATAATAATCTCAATACAATGCACTCTCCATGTGAACAGTGTAACAATAGCCAATGTAAAAACTTGCCCCATTTCCTGGAACATGCTGTTGGACAAATAACCAAGTACATGTCCTGATACTATTGATTTTTCAAATTTACATGTCAGTCTCACATTGATGTATCATTTATACACCTACACTGCACAATCCAGTACTATTGGCACAATTTAGGTCTATATAGCAAGTTGTAAAACACACACACACACACACACACACACACACACACACACTGTAGAGCCACATATAAATGCGTCTGATAGCTAGCTAGCTCCAAGATTGTATTGTTTAATACTTCCTTGACCTGTGTATGTCATAACAGTACTGTAGAAAAGGTGGAAAAATAACTTTATACAGCAATCTGGGATAAGCTGTTTATATTGAGTTTATTTACATCAATATTTTCATCTAAATAATGAACTGAAGAAACCTGAACATTAAATGGCAGCCTTTTTTATTCACTCATGTCACTCATAAATGCAAATCTAGCCTGTTTTGTGCTCCAACACTTATGAAATTGTTAATTCTGCCCTACAATACTCACTGTATTGTATCTATTCTCACTCCAGAAGTTTGGTATTGCTTCCCATTTCATCAGGTTGATATAAGTATCTGTATTGTTGTATGTCAGGTGGCCATCTGCATCTGTATTGTTGTGTACGGTTTGGTACATTAACAACTAGACATGTTAGTTTTTAATTTACCAAACTGTACATTAAGTTATAGACACAAATAATGACCTTATAAAATCGAAAGCAATACCAAACATTCGGAGTCAGTGCTGATACAATAGTGTGCTAGTATCAAATACAAGAACTTGACAAGACTAAGAAATGTTCAAATCCAGTTTTTTAAGCAGTCTATCATAAGAACCAAGTATAAACTGAGATGGCTAGTTAAATTTACAGCAAGCAGTAAAGGACCATACAGCATTCATTCCGATTAGGCACCTCATATCTGTGGAACATGTACATGTAAGTTAGGTCATCACAGGACACCAGCTGTCATTTTCTTTAGTATATATTATGCCAATATTATGCTGGGATGGTACAGGACTACATATCTAACATCTCAAGCTTTCCAGTGTCATGGTTACCAGGATATTTTTAGATCCACTTTTCCATGTTCCTCCTACTCCATACTAGTGAGTAAGAGTAGTCCTAGCATTTCCCCATTTGTCTTGAAGAGATCAAAGTCAGGACATTTCCCACTTTCATCCTTTTGGGATGATTAAACATGTCTCTTAAAAAAAAATTTTTTTTGATTATATTTTGTCATGTCAACACTATCCCTTTCCTTCCTCTACATCATAACATCACCACTAAAACTAAGAATTCATTATTTTTGATTGACATTTGAGACTCACAAGTCAGGTCCAACTGCAAAAGTCAGGTCCAACTGCAAACAACACAGACCCTGATCTGCTGGCAGTTCTGGGTCTATGTAGTTTGCAGTTGGAACCAACTTATATGCAAGTAGATATGGTATCTTATTATGGAAGGAAGTCAGCCATTTTTAAATCCACACTTTTGTGAACACATTGTGTGTGTGTGTGTGTGTGTGTGTGTGTGTGTGTGTGTGTGTGTGTGTGTGTGTCTGTGTGGTCTGAACTCCATCTACACCAACTGGGGGAGAGTGATATTTGCTATTATATTTAATGAGGTTGAGAAGATGACAACAAGAATTTCAGATCCAGTATGCAGCCCCCAGGGAATTGGAGGGGATTGGGTTGGGGTGGTATCAAAGGTCACATTTCCTAAGGTAATTTGAACTCTTCCTTGAATGCATCCAGGAGTCTTTTTTAAACAAGCTTCTTTAATAGATACTTCTAGTTAAACAGTAAAAATGCCTTATGAAACAAATGACAAATATCAAACAATAAAAAGATCAATAGAAAGACATTTTTTTATGCTAACAACACTGTGGACATTCAAGCATCAATCACTTTTATTGCAGGACAAAACAACAGGTCTTATGCAATCAAGACTACTGTACAAGTACATGACTCAAGTGATATGGATTATCTTCATACTGGGAAAAGTCAGCTGCATTAAAGATTATCTTGAGATATCTAATGACATTCTGAAATGTCCCTTCATCCAAAGTGTGCTGGTTAAGACCCTAAAATACATGGGACTCACATGAAGGATCCTCTACATTATTTCTTTACTCCAGAGCACCTGTCACAATTGCAGGCTATGTCAGCTAAATTAACCAATTCACAATGATCACTGTGGCTCAAAATCAAATAGCATCTTTCTTGAATTGCTAAAGTCACAACACCTGCTGTCACCAAGATCAACAGATAGCTTTTTATAAATCTTCATTTGTCAATATAAAAATGTCACTTCTGCTAGGAAATCCTATCCTAGTGAGGCAAAATGAATCTGACATGTCCCTTTATCTGTTAAAGCTGCACTGGATAGTGTAACAGTAACAGATACCACTTCATTTCTGAACATAAAATCAATTCATTATATTGAAATGCCTTTCTTTAAAAATAACCTCTGATGAAATGGCTTCATCTAAACCATCGTCACAATGAGACTATAAACCAGCTTTCCATGAAAATAAACAAATTTGATCCTTGGAACCTGCTGTTTTACCTGCATCTGTGTTTTTATATTACCACCACACCATCCACCCAACTTCATTTACAACAAGAGTCCCTGGAAGGGACTGACGCTCTACAGGTGGAACACTTTTTTTGACAGGAATTCAAGATAAGACAAATTTTCGTCCTTTTAACTGCTGGGTGCTCAAACCATCTCTGATTTTCTTCAGCGATAACAAGATTTTCAAATTAGCTGCTGTGGTGGGCATATTGGATGTCAGATTGGCACCAATTTCATTTAGGACCAACAAGATATCATAAGAAGTCTTCTGGTGGAAACCCCACACTGATGCGACTCTCTGTTTTGTAAGAGTAATGATAACTAGATTTTCAAGAGGAGTGCCATGGTGGCCATACTGAATATCAGATTGGCACCATTTCCATTTAGTACCAACTAGACATCAAAAGAAGTCTTTTGGTGCAAGCACAATTTCGATATGACCAGCCATCTAGGAGAAGTAGTGTTAAGATTTTCAAAATGACCATTATGGCAGCCATATTAGAAATCAGATTGGCACCAACTTCATTTATGACCAACTAGACATAATAAGAAGTCTTTCAGTGGAAACCCCATGCTGATATGACCATTCACTCAGGAGAAATAGTGATAAAAATATTTTCAAGATGCCAACTGTGGTGGCCATATTGGATATCTGAATGGCACCATTTTTATTTAGGACTAACTAGACATCATATGAAGCTGTTTAGTAAAAATCCCAAGTTGATATGACTGTCCATTCAGGAGAGGTAGTGATAATATTTTCAAGATGGCTGCTGTGGTAGCCATATTGGAATTTGGCATCAGATCAGTACCATTTTCATTTATGACCAACTAGACATCATTAAGAAATCTTCTAGTGAAAACTCCATGGCAATATGACCTTCCAACAAGGTTTTCAAGCTGGCCACTGTGGCGACCATATTGGATATCAGATCAGCACCATTTTATTTAGGACCAACTAGACATCGTAAGAAGTGAAAACCCCATATTGACATGACCATCCATTCAGGAGAAGTAGAGATTTTCAAGATGCCACTGTCGTAGCCATAATGGATGTCTCAGTGGCAAAATTTTTATTTAGGACCAACTAGACCATGGGATGAATGTGTCTGTAAAGTTTCACGGGAATCCTCCAAGTAGTTTAGGAAGAGTAGCAGTAACAAACTTGTGCTAATGGACAGATGATGGAAAACAGACCATCCCATAAGATCTTCTGGTCTATGACCAGTAGAGCTAAATGCTGAACACAAAACTTTAACATTTATGCTGTCATCATCGAAAAAGTGGTACCTATGTCTTACTATGCTTACACAGATGAAACCAAAATTTAATACACTGTACCACTTAAGCTCTATTTTAGTAGTTGATTCAGGAGTCCCTTGGACCTCTCAAACTATGTTTTCATACAAATCAATGGTTTAATAGAGTTAAGTATGATGATAAGGAAATAACCCTTCTATTTGTAGCCTACTTTGCCAACCATAAACCAATTAACTGATAGTGTTGCATCAAAATTGTATTTCACTTGCATAATGATAATCTTGAACTCAATGAAGCTGACAACCCTGAATAAATTTGGAAATCAAGCTGTTAAGTTCTCGAAAAGCTGTCAAACATGCGGAACAGGTTGATAAAATACTCTTAATAGTGTGCAAAAAGCATTTATTGCCTTTGAATAAACTTTTGATTGTACATTAACTCTGCATGATGGATGGTATACATTAACTTCACATGATGGATGTTATACATTAACTCAATATGATGGATGTCATACAAAGCAAATAGTGTAAACAGTACAATAGTAGGCATTATTTAATTACCAAGTCACACATAAAACATGCACATGTTGTTTCTATCAATATGTAATCTATACATCAGGGCTGGCAAAAAACTTGTCCTGCAGCTATGGGCAAGTTCAACATTTTGCTGGACAGGTATTATTTCCCCGAGACATACATGCTTGGAGTTTTACATAAAATAGAAGAAACTTAACCTTTGTGTGAAATTTCACAATCTTCATTCTAGGCATGATGAAAATATTAGTATTTATTCCAGTCCTGTACATGGTTTATAAATAATTATATGGTTATCCACCTGACTTTTGGTACTGTTAGGATTTGTAAGGGTAGTATATGGAAAAGAGGGAAGGATTCTAATGGCTGGTGCCTAGAAGAGTTCATGGTTATACTCTCATGACTTACCTTTACTGTTGTGATAGTGAAGGGTTGACCAGCATCTAAAGTAGATGCAACTGTGGAGAAATTCTAACTGGTGCCAGTGAGAGTACATGGTTATTCTATTTACTTTATTGCCTGTCCATTTTGGTACAATTCTAATGGTGAAGGACTGTCATGCATCTAAAAGTGATGCAACTGCACAAGTAGCATACAGAAGAGGGAAAGGGATTCTAATGACAGGGGCCTAAAAGAATACATGCTTACTCTCCCGACTTGTTTGTACATTTTGGTACATTTGCAATGGGGAAGGGTTGGCCAGCCAGGGGTAGCATTTGAAGAAAGGTATTATAGTGAATGGTACATATATGAGTACACGGTTACTCTCCTGACTTACCCTTGTCCATTCTGGTACTGTTGTGATGGAGGAGGGTTGGCCAGCATCTGAAGCTGGTGATATGGGTGGTAGGGTGTCTTTCTTAATGCCTGAAGAAGGTTTGGCCGATAGTCTGGGTCTATGCACCATAGAGATCCTTTGCCAATACTCTGAAAATGCAAATTATAATGTATGAACTTGTGGATGCATTCAGCCATACATGATAGAACCTTTGCATAATACTTCCAGATTATTTCAGATTCTTGCCAGTTCTCATAAAAACATCTACTCCGTCTTTACATGTATATTGCTTTGGGAATCAAGACTGTCAAAAGTGAGCTGCAAACTTGCAGTAAATTGTGCAGGTGCAGTTGTTCTACAACAAGCAAGCACGGAGTATTCCCTAAGAGCAGGCAGCTGGGTAATTACCCACCTAAATTTGCCAGAACAACTGGCTACTTCTGTCTGCTCCCTGCACCCCCAAATCCATTACTTTAAAATCTTCTGCTACTTCCAGTTTTATGGAATGCACTGCAAGTAGAGGTTTTTTTTCCTAGGTGGCTGTGAATGGAGCACTGAATCGATCATTAATAGAAATGTTAAATACAGACTCTATCGACCTACAATCGCGAAATTGATGATGATATGCATCTGTTAGCACCACACCAATACAATAAAAGCTTGTCATAACCTATACTTCATCTTTTACTAGAGAAACCATGGTAGCTGAGTTGTTAGAATGTCAGACTCGTAATCCGAGGGTTGCTGGTCTGATACCTGCCCAGGTCAGTCCAGGTCAGCTACCTTTGTGTGTCATTGGAAAAGGAACTTAACTCGCATTTTCTTGGCATGATTGAACCCATAATGTGTAAAAAGTGTCCTTAAAACCAACCAACAGTGACAGGTGCAGATGGGCAAGTGACTTTTTCAATATGCTTGCTGGACTAGACGAGTGGAATTTAAGCCAATTGGCAAATAAAAAAGAGAAAAAAATTTGTATTTGCTCTAAAGAAAAAAGTCCTTTATTCAGAAGTTGTCTCAGATGACATAACATAATTGACAGAAATAACAATGTTCACTGCTGTTTGCTTACAAGCATATCTATTTGTAATGAGTCTATCAGCCAGATGCATATTAATCTAGTATTAAAACTTAATCATTTGATGTCACTAAGCATCCCATACACCAGGAATACTCCATTATTTCCTTTGTTTAGAGCAAAAGTGTTTCAAATTTAGCAACTGGTTACCAACAACTTTGCACTTAGTGCTGTTTATTTAGAAATCGATTTTGAATGCATTCGTCTCGAGATATTATCAGTGGATCCCACTTATAATAATATGAAGAGACAGCATGTCGGATATTCAGAAGTTTTTCAGTGGTGGACAGGTACATAAAAGAAAGAAAAGGAAAAAGAAAGGCAAAAACACAAGCAGAGGAAAGACAATTGCAGAAAAAGCCCTATGATTCTTCAAAATGTAAGAGAAAGTATATGCAATATGCATGGCTTGCCAAATTGTATTAGCTAGAATATGATGACAAGTCCAGTGTGCTATTTGTAATAATATTAATATTAATATTAATATTAATATTAATAATGGCAAACTTCAATCCTAAATATAATGCTCGCTGGATTTTTTTTCCTTATTTATTCTTCTTCCAAAATCCAAAATCAAATAATGATTGACAACAAATAGTAAATGGTCATATGATACACAGAAAATTTTGCTTAAACTGGTGTTTGAAAATTTGCAGAAACAAATTTCAGAATTGAGGCAAATCAAAGGGATTTACTGGAAGCAGATTCTGTTAAAAGCTACAAAATTTAGTAGTTTCACTCAAGGATTGGGAAGTGTTGATTAAGAATAATAACAAATCTCCTATGCTCTAAAAAGTAACCAACTTCCAGAGATTAATTTTCTCCAACTTTCTAATACTGAAATCAATAGCCCCAGTTGCATTACTAGGCAAGATAACATTGTTGTCACCTTCAATAGAGTCGATATAAAAGAGGTTAGAGAAGCAGGAAATCAAGATTATCCCTATTATTTGATTAACAAATATTGATTTCGAGTCCATGTTTGATGTTTGTGCACCAGTCTCAATTTTGGTGTTGGGTGCTCTTTCGGAGGCAATCTGATTTGTCAGCTCTGCATACATATTTCAAGGAAGATTTCTCAGACCATCTGTATTGATTTGGGAAGCTTCATGTTTCCATGGTAACACCTCCCCATGCTTGAACCCTGCCTAAACTCCCCATAATTTATTGTTACAGAGAATGCCCCCTTGCATAATGCTGACTGAGAATTTTTTTTTTTTTTTTTTTTAAACATGATACTACACTTACAAACAGGTGGACTATTTCACTCATTTTATGCATACAATATGCAGATGCCCAAGCATCTGGTTTAAAAAAAAAAAATTTAAAACAAAAATTGACAGAAATCCTAAATCAGCAAGTATTCTAATTTCACACCACCATGTTGTACTCAACATTATTTAACATATCAACCTATGGATAAAATTTCAGATTAAAGAATCTGCTATGATTATTGTCAAGTCTGGTTGCCATGGAAAACTGAAAGCAAAAGGCCTTAAAATTCTTATTGGCTTATTGGACGAGATCCTGAAGGTTTTCGCCAATGGAGGTGCTATTGTGGAAATAAGTACAGGATCCCATTTAAATCTATGCAGTATAGTGCTCTATAAACTTGAAGGAGACGACAAAACGTTATAGGGTGATTTAGAGATCTGTAACAGTGCAATTTGGTATCTTTTCCCACATTGTTACTGTTTGCCTCAAGACTTGCATTCATAAATCTTATACTACATTCATTTCTTACTTACACTCTATGATTCTGTCAAAGCCCAGAAAGGGATGGGGGATACTACTGTAGATCTTGGGGCATTGTTTGTACTTGTGCAAGTTTCATGGGTAATACTCTGAGCTGGGGTAGGATAAGCGGATTTTCTCAGAGATTCTCCTGAAAGAGCTGTTTTCAAGATTTCAAGTCTTTAAAGACCTTTACCTTGACCATAATACACCTCTCCCTCAATAACTTGCAAGCAACGGGGTCCATAAACAATGACTGCAGCATACACGCGGGCACGAGATAGCAAGGGAAATTCACATTTTGGTTAACACTAACAGTTGAGTTGGTGGGAGAGGGATGGTGCTAGCAACTTTCATATTAATACATACTGGAGAATTATAAGCTCTTTTGTCCAAGGCAAAAATATGCATAACGAATTTCAATATTATTGGATATTAGATCTTAGGAAATCAATTAAAATAAATTGATGACAGACGTTTAATATAAATCAAGCGGACATGCATTACAAATTCGTGCTCCAGTAAAGTTTGAGCTGCCTCCATCCAAAAGCACATGCATCTTTCATAAGCAAATGAAATAATGCTTCATAGCTAGAATTACACCCATGAGCAGCTGAAACGAAAAACAACAATATGTTTGCAGTGTTTATTTCCTCAAGATAGCGATTTTAAATATCACCATGGACCTCTTCATCTATCGCACATGGCAAAAATCGAATACAACTCGATGTTGTTTATACTAATAAACAGTCTACACTCAGCACAAAGCAGTTGCACTGTCCCAGAACATTTTATAAGAATTTGTGAGTTATTTTCGAATTTTTATCACTGATCGATATTTTGTCGTATGTTGTGTTATTTATTGATAAAATATTTTTGTTAATGATTTATTAAAATTTGCAAATTTCATGATGACAGTTCAAGATTTCTCCAAATGATGTTGAATTTTCAACGATAAAATGAGCAATCTATTGAGCTTTCATTTAAAAATTGTGGTTACAATTTCTTCATGTTAAGCAAATAGGAGCCCATTTTTGCTTTTTCTTGTAAGAAAAACTTTGATCCACATCTGCCTTCGCATTATAAGTGGGTTAGCAAGTTACATGTATATGGGCACTCTAAAACAATTAAGCAGTGTAGTGAGTCTCTACTCCAGCAAAGGTTCCATAAAATGCGGTTTCTCTCTTGCAAAAGTTCTATTTGAGGAGAACAGAAAAGCTTGCTCATTTTTGGATGAAACGCAACTGATCCTGTGTAAAAAAAAAAAAATACAACATTGCCCAGAAATGACAAAGACTGTATGGAGCAAGTGCTTATTTGAATGAGACACGTAAAATTGTATCCCTCTGTATTAGTCCAAATTTACAATACCTACACATGTAATCCACAAAAAGTTGTAAATTAACAAGTAAACAATAACATAAAGATACTGGATAATGATCAATAATTCACAGAACATCTTGAAGTGTCATGATCCTCTCCCTGCATAAAAAGCAACAGAAAAGGCCTTTATTTAAAAATTCAACTCCTGAAATAAGACACCTTGTGTCTTTTAATTTCATTCAGTCCATCTTTACACATGTAATCAGAGCTGCAAGAAAACCATAAAACTTGATTCAATGATTTTTAATCAAAACTTCAAGAGAGGAAATGTAACATGCAGGAACAAATATACAAGTTTTATATGCTCAAACTATTGTCCAATTTCATTTTGTATTTATATTTAGCCCTATTTCTGCCTGAACCAGATTGCATCAAGAATCAGTTTCCATAACTTCAACTTTCAAATCCTATGACTCTAAATTTTCAAATTGGAAACAGAGTGTCTACATACTAGACATATAATTTATTTTTGGAAAAGTATGCTCCTAGAACCCCATGTTCAAATCCCTGGGAAAGTATCTGAATGGTGAGCCCCACCCAAAAAAAAAATGTCTGATTCTGGAAAGTCAACTGACCAGATTTGAATGGCACTGACTCTACACTTTTTATCATGTATGTTAAAAAAAAATATATATATATAAATAAAATTTTTTTAAAATAAAAAATGGTAATGGTAAAGGTAATGACCGTGCCCCATTTGGTCACCTCTGAACCAGTAACTTTAGATTGGAAACCGACTCAAACACGAGATGGATTTTTAAAAAAAGAAATAACAAAAAATGTGTACCAACCTTCCTACCTTAATTTTTTCACATCATTAGCAGAAAAACACATGCTTGGGGGTGGGGGCAGATAAACTTTGTTCATCATACAAAGATCAAAAATAGAATTTGAAAGAATATGGAAATTTCAGTGTTCATTACTATTTCACACTAATGGTCAGGATCTTGAATAGATTTCAGTCAAAGTTTACAATATCTAAAATACCTATACTACACAGGGTGCCAACAGTGTCCATTTTATGTACAAATTAATGTGTAATTAAGGTCTCTTAGCTTGTATTAGTACTATATGCCCATTAGCTTTAAAATATTTATTGAATCTAATCAACCAGATGAAACATAAACCACAGCAATAATGTAGTCTGATAGAATACAAGTTTTGTTAGGTGAAGAGTATGACAAGGGTATTATCAAACCATCTCAATACCTGAGAAGCAATCTTGTGGAAAAGTTGAAAGGGATTAATTCTGCCTGTACACACTGTATTTACTGGGTCAAACTATTACAATAACAACAGGTAGTAAAATGACAGGCCATAGGTAGCTTGGTATTTAAGCAATGGAAACTGCTACTTCTATCAAATGGCTTACAATCTATAGAATAGCCATTACATTCCACTCACTCAAATGACCATAAACTACAATCTGATCAATTTCGGTTTTATCTATGTGGTATATTGTACCTACAACTGAAAGGGACACAACGAAAATTCCCTGAACCCAATTTTGTATATGCAGAAACTGATCTTTATTCTACCAAGAATGTTAATACACCTTCTCTAAATATAAATTTAAACTACCGATAAGAAGTGTTGCACACTGAGTGGGGGCTCACAGGTTTCCTGCAATTTTCTGTCCTATGTCCCCCAAATCTTGACCCTGTATGCACCACTAGGCACACTTTTTTGTCAGAAAAAAATCGACAAATACACCACCAAACTTCTCATTAGTGCATGTCCATCCATGTCTCTGTTGGCACTTGCAATGGCCAAAGTCGCGAAAGGTGATGAAAACTAAGATGGCAATGAATATCTATTTTAAAACAATGTATCTGGCAATGAAAATATTCAACGTTTGTGGTAGTTGGCCGAGTTGCAATCTAAAGTGTTTGACGGCTGTTAGTGAAACATATTTTCGGTGAGAAAGATTTAATTTATTTTGAGGTTGAAATAATGACAAAAGAGACTTAATTTATGCAAATACACAATTTGTCATTCAATTAATGATTAATTAATGATTTGTTAGTTTCAAAAGAAAACATAGGTATTTATTAAAATAAATGCTGGTATATAATTAGTGTACACGAACATTAAATGAGAACAAGATCCGGAACAGAAAATTCCATGGTGCAGCTAATTTCAGGTAAACCAGATATTAAAACATGTTAATGTTTTCACGAGTTACCTGAGCAGATGATAAAACTTTTATTGCAACAATTTAAGTGTCCAAGGAAAATATGACAGTAGAGACAACAAATTTAAGGCAGAAAAACTGTCTAAACAAATAAGATTACCTCATTTTTATAGCACTATTAGTGCATTATGCATTATTATTTTCCTTTGTCCCTCTAAAATGTGGTATCCCAAATCTGGAGGGTGGGGGACACAGTGTCCCCTGAGCTTAGGCTCCTATGTGCAACACTGAATGATGAATGACCAGCTTATGGCAATTATACAAACAACATACAGGAGCCAGTACAATTTGTTGCTCGAGTAATTAAATAGTCACCAAATTTAATTTGCTGTCCCTAGCAAGACCAAGTTGTATAAAGTTTAAAGCTGTCATGTTTACACTTGTGAACCAGATCATTTCCTGTTGGCCCTGTAAACGTTTACAAAACCTGCCTTCCGTTCAAACGATATGTAAAGCACATGACAAAATGACGTAATTTGTATATCAGTCTTATTCAAAATGACTGAAAGTAAGCATGGCAAACAATCTCCGGGTTGGAAGTATTTCACAATTGTTGATGCCAGTGGCAAACAGAAAGCTAAATATAACCAATGCTCTACAGAGATTTCTTATACTGGGGCCAAAAATAAAAAATCATTTGTTTGCTGTAACCCGACAGACTCACACACACACACACCTGACCCGAATTTTTTTTTCACAATTTAGTCACCAGATTTTTTTTAAATGAAAAAACATGCAACCTAATATTTATTATTCGATCCGTGTTTTAAGCATTACCATATCCAGACTATGCAAACACTTTATTGAATAGTAACTAACTGCAGTGCAGTGATGTGAAGCAACTACATGTGACGTCTGCTGGGAATTCATCGAGGGTCAACGTGATATTTTCGGTCAATGTTATGAAAGTGAAAGAAACAAAGCACAGTGTTGGTGAAAAATGTGATTAAAAGGGTTGTAAAATCGGATTCCTGGGCGGATTTGTTTGATCGTGTTATAGATTTTGTATCTGACAAGGAACTGTCTGAACACGTGGTTGATCATTTTCAGAAGATGGCTGTGTGATTTTAAACACCTGTCAGAATGTGTTATTTCTTTTTGCTTTGAATTAAATATATGTAGCTACATGTACACAACCTCCTACATGCACAATAAACTCATTGTTAAATACTGGATTGATTTTTGTCTTACGAGCCCGAGAATAGTCCTGTAACATATATATCAGTGAGTCATTTTGGTTCATGTTTGCTACTCACTGGTTAAACATGTGTGTAGTATTCAGCAAACCAAAAATTTATTTAAGAATGGCCTGGGAGAAGAACTAGTGTGATGACCAATCACTTCAAACATATACACAAGTCCCTTAATAGTGAGTACATTGTCTCTGGCAAAAAAGTACCCACCCAACAGCCAATTACCGCATTTAAGTCACCAGGGTATCCACAATCTCCAAAGTATAGTGGCAGTGATGTATTGAAAATTTAGCCATCATGTGTGCGCATGATCTCAGACTGATTGAACTGTTTGTTACCAGGAATTTGCATTCTGAGACAGGAAGCTGAATATTCCATAATAAAGATAAATCTCATTGAAAATGTTTGTTCCCATAAATTTTCTGTCGGAACTTGAATATTCTATTATATGAATATCATTTAACAAGAGTGTTATCAGTTCTATGATAAAACCAACTATCCTGGCAAATTATAAATGTTCAAAAATTGTCATCTTTTCCAGAAACCTTAAACCAAACCAATACCTGAAAGGGCTACATTTATCTTCCACCCACTTGAAATGTTTCCGAACCAATTTAAACCATAGTTTTTAATGTATCAATATCAAGACTTTGTGCATCTTGCTACAACTTAACTTTCAGGGTTGAGATTTAGTAAATTTGGGCACTGTCACCCCTTAATGCTGAAAAAAAAGGGGGACCAATCTGGTCATAGCTGGGGACTCTAAATAATGCATCAATAAAGCAATAGTTGGAAACTCTAAATAGAGCATGAAAAAAAAAAAAAAAAAAAAACCAGAACAAGAGCGAGCACTATCATGTATCCATTTTTTACACTTGTATTAGAATATGAAAACGAAAATCCATATTCTCTCTTTAGTTCATGTTTTAAAAGTTTTTTAACACTTGCATGTAAAAAAAATCGTAACTATATTTCATTTCATTTCCACCATACAGTCTATCACTCGTATGTCCATCCTTAAGTTTTGAATCTGTACTGAATGTTTGAACTTTGCCATCACATGAGAGTACATTTTAAATGAAGAATCTCAAACAATACATCCAGTACAGGCTTGTTCTTCAAGATTGTAGCAAGGAATTGTGAGTTGACATACTACTTAACATAATATATGATATGCTGGCATTATTATCATTAGTGTCTACATTGATCATTCAAATTCATCAACAGAATAAAACAGTGTCAAACATCTGCTGGCGCATTATATATGATGGTGTCCAACAATGTAAGACATCGACCCTGATATGTATGATGGGGAGTCAACGTATTACTACCATAATAATCAGTGCTGTGTAACTTTGTTCCAACCATGTCAACAGAGGCACCATAGGCCAAACTTTTAAGAATATCTCACATAGTTGGAAGCCCATATTGATGCTGTTGCACAGCTCAGAGTCTGATTGCTTCATTATTCATACAATACTTACTCTGATGCCTTTTTCCTTATCAAAGTAAAAGCAGGCACAATCAAGTGGTTGCATTTTTCAAAGTCTGTTGACCACCATTTCAGTTGTTTGAAGAGCAAAAGGTAGCATAGGAATACCCAAGTCAGTTGAAGTAGGGGTACATTTTCTTTCACAAACAAATATGTCTAATCATGTTCAGCCGAATGCAATTAGACCTATTTGTTTCATTAAAGAAGCTTACAAATTAGTTCAGCAAAATTTGGCATTCCACGGCTGCTATCGCTCTTCATCCAACTCAAATGACAGTCCACATAGCATAACTGTACAGGAGCAAAATGAATAATTTCTATATTTATTGGATATAAAGCACGCCTGATTCGTGAAAATATGCGCCCAATCCTTATTTTTCTGCAAGATTATGTCTGCATGGATTCAAAAATGGTCACATTTTTTCAATTTCAGCAGGAATTTCACAATCACGTGTCCTAGATGCAACCATGTACTTTTATATGAAAAAGTAGGAACAATGTAATGAAGAGCATTTAAAATCTCTGTTTATTCAACACAAAGGCTACTCCAATGTTAAAGTGGAATTAATGAAACCTGACTGCACTGACAATTTTTACATTGCTTCCCTGCTGTAGTTTTACATGTATAGTTTCAGCTTGCTAATCTAGCTTCTGTTTACCTGCCTAAGTTTCATCACAGCAACAGGCATGGGATTGATTTGATGGATGGTTTTTGAAACCAACTATGGTCATCCAATAATTAGTTTGACATTCTGAATGTGAAAAATTACATGTACTTGATTATGAAAGTCTACTGCATTTTCCCCACAAAAATTCAACAAGATTCTGCAAGTTGCAGACAAGTGCTCATGTGCCAAAGTCCTCTCAAACTAAGTAGGCAACCTGCTGCTAAAGATGACTGATAAGTCGATGACAGGTGCCCCTCACCAGTAAGTGGAGGACAACTTGCTCCAACAGGTTTCTGTATCAGTAAGTGATCCATCTATCTCTACCAGTATCAACCACTTTATTATATATCTGCCTCTCAAAGGCTCTGTTTGCCTATTTACCAGTTGTATGTACCATATTAGATGTCCAACCAAATCTGTATGATCTGGAAGGTCAAAAGTCAAATTTCTGCCAGATTATTTCAAACAAACTGTGGGAAATATATCTAAATGACAAGCAATAATCTGTGACCTGGGAAAATGCCGTAAAATGAGCTTTTTTTTTTTTAAAAAAAAAATGGTGTTTACTTGTAAGCACAAATCCCCTTGCCACAAGTACATTTTATAGTAATATACAGACTGGTGTAGAGGAAAACACCAGAGTCACTCAAACCTGAAAATACAAGTCAGAGTAACCTACTAACAGTATGGCCAAGTTACTCTCCTTAAGATGCATCCACATACCAAGTTTTATGCGTGCAGGTGAAATAGGGTATAAAAATATTCAGGGTGTAATTAACAAATAGCTGAAAATACTAAAGTTGTTAAAGTGTGAAAATTTGGTTAGTGACCTAGTTTTGGTATGGTTGAGTTACCCTCTTTGAGATGTTTCCACATGCCAAGTTTCATGAATGTAGGTAAAATAGGGTCCAAGATATTGAGGGTGTGACAAATGGAGAACTGAAAACACAAATGTCACTCAAGTATGAAAATTAAATCAGTGACCTAGTTTTTATATGGTACGATAACAAACCTTGATGGGAGACATCGTAGTTAAGTTGGCAGAGCACTGGCCTCATAATATAAGGGTCAAGGGGTTGATACTGCTCAGGCCAATGTAGGTGAAATAAAGTCCAAGATATTGAGGGTTTAATGAAGAAACAGCTGAAAATGGTAAAGTCACTGAAGTCATAGTGAACTAGTTTTGGTATGGATGAGCTATTCTACCTGAGATGTATCCAACTGCCAATTTTCTTAAGTGTAGGTGACATAGGGTCTGAGATATTGAGGAGATCATTAAATATTGATAGGGTAACAACATGAACAAAGAATTTAACAAAAAATTAATAGGTAAAATGCTAGATCTCCTCCCAACTTCACTGGCAAGGAGATAAAAAAAAAAAGGACAATACATATCTGGTATACCATTTCCACTCTGGGATATATACAGTAAATGTGATACACTCATTATTATCAACCTATCTGCAGCCTGAATTTTATCCTGCACAAAGTTACAGGTATTTGTTGACCCAGCATATAAAACAGTGCCCAAGCATGTCCAATTTATACCCATCTTTTATGAAAGAAAACTGACTCCACTGCCCTATCAAAGCAGGTGCCCATATGAATCAGTTATGTTTGTACAAAAAAAGTATTCCCATTTTCTGATCATAGCCTGTATACAAAAATCTCTTTGACCAAAGATGTGATCAACTTAGGTACTTTGAACAAATGGGAGTGTATGTGAATTAATACTTCCATGACCATCTAAACGATTAACAAAACATGTTTATTTATAAGTTCATCCTAACAAACAAGACACTTAAGCAAGTTTCTTCAGCAGTTTAAACTGTTGTGCTCAGCTATCATTGATGAGATAAATTAACTAAAAAGATGCTTACTATTCACAGATCTCGCACATTAATAACTGCATAACTATCCACCCCCTTTTTTGACAAGCCCACCATTTTTTTTAGCTAGAAAGGAAATTTTTTAAAATAAAAAAGTAAGTGTAACACTGAGCTTTATCTATAAAAAAAAAAACACCTGAACATTGACCTTAACCTGGGTATGGATGTACAGATGTTTGGAACACTTGCATTTTGTTGTATACCATATTTAGAAAAACAGTGCCAAGATTTTGGGACTTGTTTTGTTTGACAGAGGAATACAAAATCCGATGTTAATTGTCATAAAATGTCATAAAATCAGCTGTTTTTCAGTGTCATGTAGAGATATACTGTCATTTTCAAGTGATTATCATAGATGTACTTTTCCAATGGCAACTTAACTTATATTTTTTTAGTGACAAGCACAAGGCTGCGTATGAGCAGGATTCTCGTGAGACTGGCCAACAGAATTTAGTAGATGCATCTATGTTTGATAAAGAAAACAGAACGCCAAAGAGACTGAGTAATTCATGGAATGAATCATGGAATAAGGTCATTTTATTAAGCAAAAAACAAAAAAACAATAGAACATTATTAGCTTCATGCACATGGTATTGTGACTGTAGATGGAAAAATGCAATGGCAACGCAAGAGACACCAGGTCCAGAACTTCAGGATTTTGATCCTAAACCTGCTGTGGAGAAATCTGTTAAAGTTTGTTAAAGAAAAAATTGAATGGAATATGGTCATTTGTTTCTTCTTCAAGTTCTTGGAAAATTTATTGATCTGAAATGGAATTAAGCTATTTAAATAAATTAATATAGAAAAGAAAGTGTAATCTCTTCTTTGGTTCATTCCACCTGCACACAAAATTAAAGAATGGCAAAGTAAAGACATTGAGAATTGGTATAGTTGTAACATCACAAACAATCACAATTACCATGGTTATCAACTGCCTTAATTTTTCATTCATTTATTATAATACTAAATATTTCACAATGAATGCACATTAGCAATCTGATGACATATATACATGTACTGGTGACACAAAATTACACCCATAATGTTCTGAACTATTTCATGGGGGAAAAAAGTATCGTTATTGGGACTCCTAGTTTTAGGGCTGGGACTGCAACTTTTTCCAAGGAAGGAGTCATGGACAGCAACTATCAAAATCCTATAGAGAACAATATGTAAATTCTTGTTGCAGCTACAGTCTGAGCAGACTGAGACTAATTAGGCATCAAATATATTTACAACATTAAACTATTTAAGTTTGATAATGACTTTACAAAAATCTTATTAAAATCTGTTAAAGTGTGGAAGTATCTTTATCCTCAAGGAGCATTATTTTATGGCATGCAGACCGATGTTCAACTGTTCAGATCTGTCCAGCACACAAATGAATGAAATGTAAAATGTAATTTTTGTATTTGGTTTTGTCATTGAAACAGAAGATGATTTCTTGGGAAAAAAGGAAAAGGTTAAGTTACAAATTGAAAATGTCATGCAGAACAGGGTTTCAGTTTCTGTTAAAATAGAAAGAGAAGCACAGGTGGCATGATTTTGATGAAGATTACTAACTGTTCTGTTTCAGGGATTTATTCTTAATATAGTCAGTTTATGATTTAATTCTTGTATCACATTTTCGTACATTTTGGGAATTCTTTGGTCCCTTTTTTTTGTGTATGTGTATGGGGGGCGTCGGGTATTTTACAATAAGGGGGGGTATTTTACTATAATTTCTCACTGTCTATTTTAAATTTATGTTCATTAAGATACACATTTTTGCCTCACAGATCTATGAGCTTGCTGTATTCTAGTTTTGTTAACTTTACATTTAAATAAATGTTACTATTATTAATTCAATAATGTATTGACATTTTGCTACTATTTCATTCATTTTCATTTTAAACAAAACAGGAATCGACAAGTAATGAATTGGTCAGGGCAAGAAGGTTATGTGAGAATTTGCTCAACTAGGCAAGTGATCTAATCAGAGTACCATAAACAGAACATTATATGTATGCAGTGTTTAACATTCCCCAATGTAGGCACTACATTTAATGTGCAGAAACCATTATTATTTAAACAGACTTACCATGACAGTGACCTTTGACCTTTTCACCCCAGACTCTAGATGGTTTCTTTATTACCCTAAATGCAAGCCATCCAAAGCATGATGAAGGAACTTGTCTGTGAACAAAGTTATTTGCAAAATCCATTTTTAGCTACAATGACCTTGACCACTGACCCCAAAATCAATAGGCCTCTTCCATACATGAAGTGCAAGCCCTCCACAAAGTTTGGTCATGGTTTGTTGTCTAAAACTAAAGTTATTATGCAAAACAATTTTTCTTTTTTCAGTCAGTGACCCTGACCTTTGAACATTGACCCCAACAGAGATTGACTTCTTTCCTACCCCAAGTGCAAGCCATCCAAAAGTTTGGTCCAGGTCTGTAATGCAGAACTAATGTTATTGTGCAGAAACCATTTTTCTTCTTTCAGTTATAGTGACCTTGGCCTTTGACCTTTTAGACCCAAAATGAATAGGCTACTTCCTTACACCAGGTGCAGGCCATTCAAACAGTTTGGTCCAGGTATGTGATGTAGAACTATGTTGTTGTTCAGAAACCAGTTTTCTTCTTTCAGTTAGTGACCTTGACCTTTGAACTTTTGACCCCAAAACCAACAGGGTTCTTCCTTATACCAAGTGCAAGCTATCCACAAAGTTTGGTAACTACAGATGGTGGAGAACTCCAGTTATTGTGCAGAAACCATTTCTATTCTTTCCTTCAGTGACCTTGACCTTTACACTTTTGAGCCTGAGATCAATTGGGTTCTTCCTTAGCCCAAATGCAAGCCATCCACAAAGTATGGTGACTATAGGTGGATGAAAACTCAAGTTATTGTGTGGAAACCAAATTGGTAACAGACGAATGGACAACATCATAACCTAATATGCTCTGCCTTCTGGCAGGCATATTTTTAAAAAATTAACGTTGAGTTCTGTAAAATCCAGCATGATCATTGAATTTGAAACTCGTTGAACCACAATTTTTTTTAACATACTTTGTGCATGTAATAAAACCATATGAAATGTTCCTAGTTAGCAGGTACCCAAAACTGAGATCTGACCATATCTCTCTGAACTGCTTACTCGTACTCTTTGTATGTATGGGGTTTAACAGCACGTCAGCCCAATCATGAATAGAGAGTGACAATTAAAAGTTATTTTCTGAAATTGTATAGGTCAAAATTGCAAAACACTTAAGCAAAATAAACCCTTCCAAATAAATGGAAATGTGTAGTCCTACAAGATAAATCACTCAAATAGAGGTCCTCCCTAAAATCAAATGCATCAGGTCAGTACCAATTGTTTACTATATGAAGATATTTGTTAGAAGGTGCACTATACTTGTGCATCAGCATTTGGGATCCAAATTGTATCCAGAAATTAAGACAGCATGGTCCAGTATTTATTTCAGATACAGATGGCCTTAAACCATAATGTTATGTTAATTGTCTTTTGCTAATGTTTGTTACCCTCATAGAGTGATCTTTAAAAAAAAATTAAACCTAATCCCAACTCTAAACTTACCTGACCACGATCTTTGTCCACTTTCTTGAAGCACTTGTTGAGGGACAAGTTGTGCCGTACTGAGTTTTTCCAACCCGTTGGAGCATTCTGGAAGTATGGAAAATGGTTCAAGATCCAAGCATAAATGTCCTTGACAGGCAACATTTTTTGTGGTGAATCCTCCACAGCCATAAAAATGAGACAACTGAATGAATATGGGGGCTTGCTATGTATGTGTTTTTGTGGATTGTATGGAACATGTGGTGGATGAGTTTGTGGGTAGCATCCATTCATTTTAATGTCCCCATTTTCCTTTGAACCCTCATCAGTGTCAAAACCATCCTCACCAGCATGAATGTTCTTCAATAAATCCGAGTCCTGGAGCCATGCTAGACTCGTAAGCTCATCATCATCCTCATCCATTGGTTCCTCTTTTATGAGCCGAAGTTCTGCAAAACAACTTTTGCTAAGAGGATCATTCATGTCATCACTGCTGTCATCTAAATCGTTGATGCCCTGCAGGGCTTTGGAAAGTGCACTTCCTGGAAAACTTTGGCTGAGGCTGTTCACGAGGCGCTGCCTCATTGAGGCATCACTTTCATTGATGTCCATACTTGGCATGACAGTCACTTTTTTCTTCACTCCCTACCTGCAAAAATAATTAGTCAACATTACTTATTGTGACATTTGAGTGTCCAAATTTAAGATTTCTTTGATAATTGGGAAGGTGCCATGGGTCATTATTTTTGCATAAAATCTGATTCACTCAGAAGCAAATGGCTACAATTGGGATATGTAAAATAAATAATAGACTGAATAATGCTTGTACATACACTGTACAATACACTGTACATACACTGTATAACGAACAATTTTTGCCTTTGTAACTCTGTTGAAGGTGAAATGACCATGTGATACCATAAAATTAACATGGAAGCATATTTTTTTTCACCAACTTTTGCTTTTTCCCTCTAAAGAAAATAAGTTTTCAATGCACACATGAAACATGAAAATTTACTACAAAACTTGGAAATCTGTTGTCTTAAATGCAGTGAGGATATGCCACTCTCAACATGAAACTTTGACCCTGTAACCTGCTGATCAAAATATGGATGTTTCAGGTCATCTGTTGAGTACTGTAAATTGTAATATTTTATCATCAGCACATTTTCACAGACCTAGCCAGTATTCGCATTCACATACTACAGTACATAATTTATGTACAAAAACTGCTGTGTGCATATGTTTATAAAGACTATGCACAAATACAGTCAAGCCTGTCAATAGTGATCACCCATGGGAAAAGGCCAAACTGGCATTTGTACACAGGTGACTTCTGTATGCTGGATCACCTTTCAAAATTTGTTTATAAATAAATACCATGCACCAAATACCATTTATTTATTATTATTATTATTATTACATTATCAACTGATTTAGTTTAGAATACTATTCAACTAAGTCATAAAATATACACACACACACACACACACACATATATATATATATATATATATATATATATATATATATATATATATGTGTGTGTGTGTGTGTGTGTGTGTGTGTGTGTGTGTGTGTGTGGTTCTCTCCCAAACATATGTTCCAAGATCACTGTATCCTGCTCACTTTAATCCATCCTATAAATTAAATCATCACAAACTCTTTTAAAAAATCACTGATCTTAATATGTTTTGTGCACCATGACAAAACACTAACAGCTTACATACAACTGTGAAACAGGTCTGACTCTTTTCATCTTTGTTCAGCCAACTGTATACTTGGGCTTAGAAACAGCATTTATACTTCAAACATTATCTGGATTAACCAGTTGCACAACTCCCTGAAATCTGGCTTATGTGAGAGGCACAAGATGAAGATGGAATGAAAAGCCTCATGTGGCTATTGTTAGTAATGTATGAACTTAAAACTTTACCTGCCTTTACAAAGTTTTGTTTAAAAATTAAATACAGAATGACCCCTGACCCTAATGAAAAGGGATGTAACTCGTATCTTTAATCAAAGATGAACTTTGTTCATCACAGGTAGCTTTAATTCAGTCACACTGCACAAAAGGTGACTTCCATTTCTTCTGCGACAACTAGATTGTTTTTCACACCATCTAGCAAAACAATTGCTTCAACCTTCACCCTTAATAACAAAAACTGCCTTGTTTTTGAATCTGACATATTGACACCTTTGCGTTACACTTCCTGTATGACTCGAGTATGGTGATTACAAGTGAGACAAGAAATATTTACACATCAATTCACACGATATGCCTTGATCTAAACAATACCATCCTCAAGAAGCAAAAGTTTAGTTTGCATACAGCTCCTTGAAGTAAGGAAAAGTAATCACATATTGTAACATCTGATTGCAAATAACTGATTTTATTCTTTTCTAATGAATAGTCAGCAAAGAGATTTGACACAAATGTCAAGCCAGTGAAGCATTCCTTACTTATGAATAAATATGGAAAGTTGTTAATCTATATAAATACTTTCACATTTTACATCCATTTCAAGCATAAGCTTGGACACTTTTAAGCTAACCTTTTTGGAGATCAATTGTTTGAATGAATCACTCTTTGTTACTCCTTAGTTTCCAACTGTAATGTTTTGGGATTTTTTTTAAGACTGTGAATGTTAACATTTGTCAAAGTAGGTTTATGAGGTAAGGCTACCAGCAGCTATAAGAAGACTGTGTGATTAGATTCTTATATTTAAATGGATAATAATAAAATCAGATACACAAGGGTAGACTATGACGACAATGAAATGAAAACTGTATAAAACAATATATAACTGCCATCTGAAGAACCCTGAACTTAGTTTCCATAATAAACCCTGGTGTCAACAGCAGACCTTTCATAACATATTAGTTGTGTTTATGAGGACAGAATACAAGCATAAATGACTGAAATATTGCTCAATGCACACTGCCCAGTGTCCATAGAAGGTGGTTTTACTCAACAGACCCCAAAACAGGTAATTTTCCAAATCTGCATTTTGTTTGCATTTCATATTATTTTGAAATGCATTTGAAACTTATTTCATTCACTTTCCATTTGCATTTCATTCACAACTGCATTTCAGCTATTCTCTCATTTTTTCTTTATTGTCACTGGATTGCAGTCTGATTTTGCTATTATCACTTCCATTCATCATTTCCTTTTATTTTCGTTCATTTTAAGTGAAATGGAAATGCATTTACTGAAGTCAGATTTTCCATTTTTTTAGTGTGAGGGGAGAGAACTATTGATTTCATATTGTGTCTTATTAATAATAAAGTACCAAATGCATAAAATGCAAAAGACAGCACTGAATTTACAATAAATAAAAATATAACCACAACTGCAATAATACAAACATAATTACATTACAGTATTTGTCAGCAAATATTTCTTATTTCATTTCCTACAAATAAAAGTTTTACAAGTACAACTGCTGATGATGATGTCGTTACATCAATGAAAGTTGTTATGTCTGCCTCAAAAATAATAATGTCAAGGCCTACCATGAGTAAAAAATTGTCAGTGTAAAGAATCTGATCCCAGATTATCACACAAAAGGGCTTTTGACCATGGAAATTCAGTGGCAGCCTATAATTAATTGATTCTGAAATCCATTCATGAAACACAATACCCAACATGTAAGTCATGCACACATTTTGGTGAAGATTCATGGTGAAAAACTTTTTTGTGCGGAAACCAGTCCTAATTTTTTTAAGTCACAAGATCTCACATATTAAAACAAGCAATTAAACATGTGTAAAGTGATGTAAAGCAATGGCAGATTTATGTAAAAAAAATGGCTTATAATTTTTATTAAATGTAAATTTTATGTAAACCTTTTACTCTGTCATTTCCCTTGCATAGTTTACTTACATGAATAGTTAAAAATAATACATTCATATAACACATGATTAATTAAAAATAATACATTCAATTAACACATAATTTTAAATGATTACTGTATTTGTTTTATGTCTCAGATATGTCAATTTTACTGTGACCCAAGTGTAAATAAAGTGGAATTGAGTTGTTTTATGGCTGACATCATGTTTTTGAAATGCTTTCATTTTCAGCAACAATAAAAATAGTCCATTGAGAACAAAGCTGATGTATAATGTAATGCTTAAACTTTTAAATATAACATTATCATAATAATGACATGAACAGGAAACAATCTGACAAGTTATATATTACCCTACTCTTGCATATCAAATTACTCAGCCATGATACAGTGACATTCGCTCTGAAGTCACAGACAAAGCACAGACTTCTCATAACTAGGATGTGAAAACAAATATTTAACAACCACTGCACAAATCTACAAGTGGAGCTGTAGAAAGGCTTTTCCAAAGTACTTTATCATGTGTGTCTACATGATTTAAAATACCTTTCTGTTACCAAAGATAGCCTACCATTGTTTTCCTTAGATGTTATTATTCCATGAACAAAGCCCACACATTAACACCGACTTTCCACCTTAAGTATTCATCATTCTCAAGGCACTTCCTCCATATTTGTTTAAAGACTGCCATGGCAACCCTAGTCACAGCCGGAGGCCAGTAATGCTGCAGTAGATGAGATGATTTTGTCTGCTGTCTGCTGCCAATGATGGGCTCTAACACTGCCAGATGCACAGCTCCAATACAGTGGATGATAGAAGTGATTCTCACTCAATTTTAATTAACTTTTTCGTCCAAGAGATCTATTTATTAAGGGCTGCAGGAGGATCTAATACACATCAACATTTTGCCATCTGCTTGCAGACATCATGGTCTCAGTGGGAATAACAAATTCAGTGAGGAAATTACATCTAGATATAAATTAGGACTTACTGTTTTAATTATTTGCTGTTTATTACACCAGAAATCATTTCTTCTGTTTTATTTACCTGCTGTAAAGAACAACAGAAATCATGAAACCTATGAATTGTTCTGTTTACCTACCATGCTGTATATTAAGAAAGCAGTATTCTTACTATTCTATTTACCTGCTGTATAGTTTACCAGAAATTACTGCAATATTCTTACTATTCTATTTACCTGCTGTATAGTTTACCAGAAATTACTGCAATATTCCTACTATTCTATTTACCTGCTGTATAGTTTACCAGAAATTACTGCAATATTCCTACTATTCTATTTAGGGGGCGCTCTACAGATAATACGTGCTTCTGAGAGAGTGACAGGTGTAAGATGAAGTTGTTTGCATTTGCAACATGCACAATGGAGAGAATGTTGGCATACCTCTATGCTACTTTCATGTACTGTGGCTGAAATTTCTTTACATATTGTACTTGTGAAAATTGGACATGATCTAAGCGGACAGCAGACAGAAATGGCCACTCCAAAGTACTCAAGAAAAAAAAAATCAGCCTGAATTAGTCAAAAGTACACTATTTTCAGCAGTTATTAAAGTAGGGAAACAAATTTTGCCAGAGTAGGAAATACCAGCCTCTGAAAGTACAATGAATGACTTACAAAATATATAAAACGTAAAAAAAAGTTATCAGCTCTTTTTTTAAATATTATTTACCTCTGAAGTCCAGGAAGTGAAAATGACCAAGCGGTGCTAGCAGTTTTTTGATAGGCGCACATCTAAATGCCAAGCTGTATACTCTATAACCCAAATTGCACCCATCAATCATACACCAAAATAAAGGGAATTCAAAGTTGTATAACCCAAATTGCACCCATGAATCATACACCAAAATAAAGGGAATTCAAAGTTGTATAACCCAAATTGCACCCATCAATCATACAGCAAAATAAAGGGAATTCAAAGTTCGTTTAATATACCTAAGATATACAAGGTCTTTTTTAAATAGCCAGGACAACCAATGAGGAAAACCTGGGTAATTCTTTTTCTTTAAAAATCTAACCCTATGCAAAGTACGAAACTGGAGAGTGGCATCTTACCTGCTGATTAGTTTATCAGAAATCATGGATGGATGGAAGCACGACAGATGGATGTACAAGACCAAAATATAATATGCACAACTTAAAAGAAGCATATAAAAAGGCTGCATTGTTTACCAAAATTTCTAACCATGTACATGGTTGCAATAATCAAAACGATGCCATTTAATCATCAGGCATACTGAACAGTTGGCAGCTATTTAAACATACATGCTGTGCCTTGCTCAAGTTGCAACCGTTTCATCTGCTGTACATCTTTTACCTCTTATTATGACAGGATTCAGTTTGCATGATACATCTTTGTTGAATATATATATCAATTTCAGTAAAACAACCACAGGACCATCATATGGTTTCCTACTGCTATGTATACATACATGATGAAAAACTCAATAGTGCAACCAGACATACTGCATGGACATTTGCACAGGACACTTTTGTTTGATCTACAATGACTAACAAACTATGCAACGGCTTACAAATCAGAAAGTGTTTCTTTAAAATAAAATGTTACTACACAAAGGTTGTTAACAAACATTGTTCAAAGGTAAATAACGTAGTTTTAAGAAATTTTTGTCAGCGTTATCAGTTTTAAAATAACCTGATAATCAAATCTTATCAACTTCTGCTTTTCCTAGCAATGTCACATTTGATAAGAAAATCATACATACTTTTAGAAAAGAATTAACAGAAAAATCATACTATACAGTCCTCTTAAGCAGAGATGTTAAAATATAAAATTTCATTGGAACAGGTAGCTCCTGTGTCATTTATGGACAGTAAACTAAACTCAGCCATTTACACATGTGAACACTGCAACCTTAATCAGAGCTGTGATCAGACTCATAATCCAACGTCACGAGTTTGATACCTATCCAGGTCGACTCCCCCAACATGTCCTTGGGAAAGGCACTTAGCTCCCATTTCCTCTGTATGATATAGACAAATAAAGTGCTGAAGGTGCTGTTAAAACCCAACCAACAACTATCAAAGGACCACCCTTATCTCAGAAGCTATGCTATTAACAGGTGTGAAAACAGCATGCACTGCAACAAGTTGGGACACACTTTATTCAATGTACACAGCACTGAATTATTATCTATACTGCAAAGACATGTTCCATTTCTAAACACAAATAAAACTGGAGTTGTGTAGATTTTTTATTTTAAAAAAAGAGGCCCTAGTGGGCCTCATATTGCTCACCTGCCTTACTTAATAGCTGACCGTTTCACTTAACATCCTTATGTAGTAGTGTAAGAATACTTGCTATTTACATATAATCAATCTCCCAAACTTTATATAATGTTGATTTTACCTATTTTACTACATCAAGATAAAATATTCTTTCTAAAGATGAAGGCATAATAAGTATGCACAGTTTCTGGATCATAATCGAAATCATGCAAGATGTTGATGAGATACAAAATATAGCTTTAAGAGGGGTAAAGATCCAGTCAATCGGAAGCAAGATCACTTTATTAATATGCATCGATCTTGCTTGTTATTGAAACACTCCAAGATCCTGAAGACAGAAGCATATATTCCATGTTTAATACAAGTCAGATCACAAATATGGTTTGATCAAAACTGGATCAGAAAAATGCCTTCCAGAGTAGTAACAAGCTCTGCCAATCGAATGTAAGATCAACTCATTAATATGCATGCATTTTACTCTGTATTGAACTTTTTACAAGATCTTAATGATATAAGCATATATTCCAATTTTGATCAAAATCAGATCAGAAATATGGCCTCCAGAGTGGTCACAAGCTAAGCCAATCAGATGCACGACCACCTCATTACTATGTATAGATCTCACTCATTACTGAACCCATCTGAGATCTTGATGATATAAGTATATATTCCAAGTTTGATCAAAATAGGATCAGAAATCTGGCCCCAAGAGTGGTAACAATGTCAGCCAAACAGATCCAAGATTATCTGATTAATGTGTGGATCTCGCTTATTAGCGAACCTATTAAAGATCCTGATGATATAAGCTAACATTTCAAGTATTTTCAAAATCTGATGACAAATATGGCTTCCAGAGGAGTAAAAAGCTCAGCCAATCTGATGCAAGATCACCTTATTAGTATGCATGGATCTCACTCATTATCAAATTCATATGAGATCTTAAGCATATATTCCAAGTTTGATCAAAATTAGATCAGAAATAAGGCCTCCAGAGTGGTAACAAGATTAACCAATGTCAACTCATTAATAATCATGTCTCTTGCTCATTATCGAAATCATCCAAGATGTTAATGATATAAACCAATATTTCAAGACTGATTGAAATTGGATCAGAAATATGCACTCCAAAGTGATAACAAGCAATTACTGACAGACAGACGGACGATGCATAACGGACACAGGGCCATACCACAAGCTCTGACCAGGTGAGCTAAAAAAAATTGAACATGTTGTAACAGAAAGTGACATTGTGGACTAAAACATCTGTTTCAGGCAGCAACATTATTTTTTACATGCAACTTACCAGTAATCAGTTTTTGTTACAACTTGTTAAAGTTTGCAAGCTTGTTAAAATCAGCTTCAATAAGTACCTGCTGAGTGGATTCTGAAGGTTTTACGGTGATTATACACCATAATGGAAATCACCACCTTAATGTATATATAAAATGCCATATTGCGATTTGCCCTGAAATTTATTTGTGTGCATGGGAAAATATAAATACAAAAGCAACCTTTCCACACAATTCTGCTAGATCTTTAAATCAATCATTCCATTTGAGGACTTTTTTCAGGGACAATTGGGAAAATGAGACCTGAGCCTACCATTTACATGTAGAAGAAAAATGTAATAAAGTGTGAATAAAAGTTCAAGGAGAAAATTGCTTATATTGGAATTTCTTCACAAGTTTTAATTTTTCTTTCAACTGGAACCCATTTAATAAGGATTAGGACCTATTTTCAACCCTTCGGGATCCCTTTTAAAATCATTGTTCCTGTCATAGTGTAGCAGTTTAGTGAAGGCTTTGGTGACCAAAGCATTTTAACAATCAACAGCCCCCATTAGCCTAGCCCAAGTCAGAACCCAGACTAGCAAAGAAAATCCCTGGTCCCAAGCTTTACTGAAAAGACAGGCACATAAACATGGCGAAGTAAGCTTGTTGTATATTTTATCTCACAAGCCTAATAAAAAAAAATTTAAACAGAAAATTTATCTGCAGGAATAACCTTCCTCATGGGAAAATAATTATTTCCTGTTGAATATAAAGAATGATTAGATAACAGAACTATAGGGATCAAACAATATTAACCTTGTTTAAGGGTTCATAACAGTCACTGCTGTAACGGATCAAAATGTCTTTTTTAGTAATAACAGTCATCTGCTGGATGAACAGGTAACCACAAGGTGTACTGCAGTAGAGTTTTTTGACACTGAAATGTGACCATGAATATTAATGTTGAAAAATAAAAGAAAGGTCATCTAGAGATGGCATACCCCTCCTCCTTCCTCCCCCCACTTATGTACAGGTTCTTAATGAAAGTACCATACAGCCCTGCACTCAATTTTTATACTAACAGTCTACGACTCTCAATTTATATAGTATTTATTCTACACTTTGTTTCCATGTCAACAGCAAAATTACTGAATACAGAAAAATCCAAGTACATGTATCAAAAAGGAGCCTCTATGCAACTTGCTTGACATGTGAACCAAGTCTGGTCGACATACGGTCCTCAAACGGTTCAAGAGGTGCTCCGAGAATAAAAATGTTTATAGACATACAGGCACAGTAACAGCTACATCTCCCCTGTATCAGATACCACGGTGATAGAATAAAGGGAGAGAATATGGAGATTACTACTGTTCAAGATCACTTTAACCACTGTTAAATACTGCTTTCTACCTCTTGTTATTTAACTGTACAGAAAATTATTGCCAATTTAAAATGGCTGATTGGATCGAAGAAAATGCTGCTAAATTGAAAGGTGATCCAATTAATCTATCTTCATGTCAAACTCTTAAACATTGCAAATACCTATGACCATCCCCAATACTATGGCTGGGAATTGTTTGAGGAATTACATATTACAGACACACTGAAAGCTTGTCAGATATCTGTCACCTATCAGACTGCAACTGTATATAACATACAAAGTAAAATGGTCACGACTTCAACATGTTTTTAACCATTTTCATGGTATTTTCAGTATACACTTTAAATTATCAGGGGCTAATGGAATTCGCTCCATATTACTCCTCCAGATGGTGTATGTGTACTATCAACCTTTCCATTCGGTTGTAGAAATTTTGTTCATTAGCAAAGTTCCTGAAACCAACAACCCATCTAGACAAGTGTGGTGGGTGAGTTGACTGTAAAAACAAAGTAATTTCACTTTATATGATGTGCTATGCTAATGATTAGGCGTGATCATCTATGCTCTGGCAATATGTTAATTCCAAAGGATAATTATGCTATTTGAACAAATGAGAATGACTGAATTTAACAGAAATTAAAGGGAGGTCTTATTTTGAGGATGGTCAAAAGGAGACGTTTTACTGCAACTCTGTCATCTTTTTCAAGGTACTGTACCAGATAAATATATCTGTATATTGTCTAAAACCTGCTGATAGTTAGGAGTGCACATGTAACTGATAACTTTCAACTACACATCAATGGGTGAAACGACACAGTAATTGCCCTTTATATCACCTTGATAAATGCTTTACCATACGTATACAAATACGCAACTACCACAAAATGTATATACTATTAAACTGAATAAAGTGGACATAGATGGTTTGATCAAAACTGTCAAGCCACTGGTAATGTCCCCTTGTACATATAAATAAATAGCATTAAAAGAATTAAACTGTATCAAAGTTGATATGCATGAAACCTACCAAAAATGTAATATCATGTAAACTTCTGAATGTAGATATACAAGTGAAGCAGGTGTGGAACTTTGTGCTAGCCTGTAGATATACTAATTACTTGAAATAATTTATCTATACTGGGATTTGCAAGACTACATGTATTATTATTATAACAGTTGTCCATCCCTATAATGCCGTTCAGAGAAGGCATAAGAGTGTACTGTGATAAAGATGAGGTCCCGATATACTGGAGTATAGTATATGGAATATACTTTAATTCAACCAGTACAATGGGATCCATGACTATGCCCATGTTATAGCAAGGAACATTTTATACTGATGTGCTCTAAAGTGAGGGAACACTCTTCACAGCTCTAGATAAACAGAATATTTGCTTATTTTACAGTTAATTTGACTAGAAATGCATATAAAAAAAATGTATGCATTCAATTTACACAAAACAATTTCATTTGATGCATTTACTCCAAAGTTGTCAGCATACTGATCATGCTGTAAACATAGTCCATGTTGTACAATGGTGCGTTCACCCAATATAAACCATGTTATCGGTCCAATTTCCAGATATTCCATGCATGATTGAAATGAGTACTTGATCACTGTAATAGCATACACTCAAATGGAGCCATATACTCAAACATGCCCTGAACAATTCTTGGTCACCAAGCCATTTCATACCTTTAAAAAAGGCATGATTAGTATCCTGATGATCAAAACCCAGTCTCATTGCGCAAGTTTTGTATTTTGCAGCATTTACAAAATGCCCCATTGAATTTGAAAAAAATGTAGTTAGTTCCAAATCAAGCAGTGAATTACCCAATTTAATAAATTCTTACCTAGAGCTCTGACTATTGTTATTATTATTACAGTGGTCCCCCTCTTATACAGTCCCCCTTTCCAGTGGCCATCTCTTATACACTGCCAGTTTTTCTTGGCACAGATGAGTTTGTGTACAAAAGTATCCCTCGTGGGCGGCCACCCCTCTGATGCGGCATGCAGCCAGCACATTAGTGCAAAAATGTCAAATTTACCCATTACAAGCGGCCACGTTTAATCTAATACATGTTCAAAACCAATATTTAATTCATACAGTAGGGTAAATAATCCAACTGTCTTTTCAGACATCTGTTTCCAGTTATCAAGTTTTTGTTACTGAAATAATTGCTAGCCAAAGTACATTATATCATGCACCACAACAGTTAATATTATATCATTATCTATAAATGCGACATTTACAGGAAATGGGCTCAACAATGTTGTGAGTTTTGGGCTTCACACAGCTGTCAAGTTCTAGTCTTTGATGATTACAACCAGAGGTATTTATCAAGATCATAACTTGGTCAACATAGGCTAAATATACCTTTTGTGGATTGACACACAATGAGAAATGAACCTTGAACAAAACAGCATACCAGCCAAAGACCAAAAAATCATTTGAGAGTAAAAATTCCTTTATAAACAAGACATTTCGTCTACTCTATAAACATTTCATCTGCATGATTAAATTGCAATACAAGTAGCAACACAGGAACAAGTCATTAAAAAAGTTTAACATGTCATCACATAAACGGAAAATTCTTACTTTCGAAGAAAAAGTAGAAGTTATTCGACTCAATGACAGTGGTCAGAGTTTAAGAGTTCTTCCTGAAAAATATGATGTTGGAAAGACTCAAATAAACATCGTAACAGGTAAGAAGAATATTCTGCAGCAGTGGGAAAATGGAATAAACGGAAAGAGAATGATTCTAATGCCAAGCTATGTTTGTACTAAGATTTAAATGACAAGATTTTTGCATGGTTTTGCACTGCGCGTGCCAAGAACATCCCACTCACAGGCAACAATTTCATTTGAAATGGGATAAATATTTCACACTTAAGAATTAAGAACTATTAATGTATGTTCACTTGAAATAAATCTATTCTTCAGACAAGAACCTTTTGATAATTAATGTGAGTTTTAAATGAAGATATTAAATGTTTTGAAGTTACATGTAGCTTTCTTACTTCATACACGTACATATCAGGGATTTACAAATTTTATACGTTACAAATTGTACTTGCCCTTGAAAAATTTGAGCTTATATAGGTACATGGATAGGTAGAAAAGGGTTTTAAAAAAGCTACATTTTTAAGAGTGAGAGAGAACAACTAAACTGTTTATAATGATTTATTTATACTCACAATGAAGGATTTGTGAACACTTATTTTATCCATTTACTTAACAACTTTCATCTAGTCACCTTGAAATCAGCAACATGCATCAAGTATTTAAAATCTGACTTTTGAGAATGATATGAGAACACATATTTTTGTCCATTTAATTGTTTGCCAAACAGTAAATATGTATTGGTCTTCTGCAATCAGCACATAAACAACATATTATAAACACCGCTTGTGGGTGCAACATTTTTGTAACATTAATCACGCTTTGAACGAGATCTTCCTGGTGGTTAATCGTTAGAGACAAGTGCCTTTTATTTCCAAACACACCTGTCATAGAAATCTCACAATTTGTATCATTAACAATTAACATCTACTTGCCATAAAATTGGGAACATGCATCAAAACAACCTTTGAAAAGCAGATTGTTTAGAGTCGACAATCTGACAAAATTGCCCGAGGCTAACTTAGGACCTGAAAGTTTGTGAATCCTGGATACGCACAAATATTACAATTAAAATGTAACTGGCAAGTTAGAATATAAATATTTATTCCTTATTTGTCAAAATTGTATTTCAATAGTAAATATTCACATTATCACGTCTATGCGAGACAATACCTGCTATATTCCACGACAGTGTTGGGTTTTTTTTGAGACTCAAAAAGTTTGTTTTGAGGTCCCAAGGGGGGTCAGTGCACGTGACCCCCAAAAAGCGAGAATGAGCTATCTTTTATATAAGCCTATACAAAATTATTGGAAATTCAGATATGAATCTAAGAAAATAACATCTGTTTTCTTTACAGCATTTAATACACTCATAAACAATAGCTGGTAGACTTACCATTTTCAAATATCATCACCACACAAATAAACGTGCAATCACACACATAATCACAATCACACAAATCACAACCACACTGACATTAAATAAAAACATACACCAAATTTCTGTTTTTTTTAAAAATCCATTGGATGGCAAAATATAGGCTTAGTTAGAAGCACTCTTTGCTGCTGTCAATACTTCAGATGGAGGGTTTGAAGGTAATGGAAGTGTCATTTGTGTTCATCTTTGCACTTATTAGATACTGGATGGTACTACTCTTCAAACTCCCCTGTTGGATTCTCTTAGTGAATCCTGGTCAGAATTTAGTTGTTCTTGCCGACATAACGTTAGCATTCTCAGAACTGTATCCAATTTAGTTTGACCATGCGATATGCTTATCTCTATGGAAAAGAGAAAATATACACCACATTTGGAACTGACCATTTTATTGGTGGAGGGGGAGTAGGGGGTATATTTTCAAAGTTAATGGGGGCCCTACATGCAATAATAAACGCCTCTGTCCAGTACGGGTGTTAACGTAATCACTTATTCAACACACATCAACTGTGTAAACATGAGCGTGTGCTTATTATTGTCTTTCAATCAAACTATTTCGTGGCTAAAATCATCCTGAAAAGCATGGGTCGATTAATATTTGGTATTTTAACAGATTAAGATAATGAATAATAATACAGAGAACTAATCTGAACAGGGCTGAGCAAATCCCATAGCCCGACGTCCCGGACTATTCATTTTCCAAGTCGGGCAAGTAAAACTTTCCAAGTGCCTGGTCCAGGACAAGTGCTTTTTAAAAAAAGTCGGGCAAGTCCTTATTTTCGTGCTTTAAATACTATATCTACCTTTATTTGGCCAATCATGCCCTCCGGGCGTACTGAATACTTGATTCTACCCCTCTTCATGTATACATTTACATCTGGTTACCGCTTGACTGCATATTGGGCTAAGCGACCAAATTATCGGCAAATCGAAACACGTCAAACAAAAGAAAGCCAGTATGATCAATTAGCAGTGTTTTAAGCGGCTTTGTTGCATTCTGTTTACTCAAGCCAGATCATCACGAGCGGCTCACTATGATTTTAATCCAGCGAGTCAGTGTAATTAAATTAATGAAAGATACTTTACCGACATCAGTGTTGGTTTCCTTTATGAACTGATAAAATGACAGTAATGATTCTTTAATTTTTAATTGATTATACAGAGGATTAACTTCCACGTGCGATATTGCATTTGAAGCGAAACAGTTACGCTAATTAATGAGCTTTCTCTGTTCGTATTTAAAAGAGAAAACGTATGTTATGATCACTTTAGAAGTAGTTGTCAAGCAAGCTGATAGTTACTCTGTGGATAAAATGAGTTTGCTAAATTATTTTCACAAGGAAGGTAATAATGGCGATTCGGAGACAGAAAAATTGTTTGAAAGTGGAGGGATAAAATGTAAGACTGCTACTGAGTGTGCGGTAGCTATTTCTCCAAAGAGACATAAGCAAGAATCCATGGTGGCAAAAAATGTCAAATATGACAGTACTAAGAGACAGAAATGGCTTGAATGTATTGACTCAGAAGGTAAAGATGTTTTGCATTTATTTCGAACAATATCCAAAACTGGCACAGGTTGGAAATTCACCCAGTGTATTTGTCAGTGGAACTGACAAATTTAGGATTGAACCAATCAAGTCTCATGACACGTCTGGACCCCACAAGGCCTGTGTAGCACAATATATGCATGACACTAGCCAGCATGTGCAGAAAATCAGTGAAGTCAGAGTTGCCGACACACCAACAATAACAACCAATGTTTTTGAAAAATTAAATTCTTTTAAGAAATAATTATATTGTATATTATTTCGTTTGTTTTTTCTATGGATTAAGTACATACATCTCATCAAATCTCGGCGAGTGATTACCATTTTGGGACCAGTGAAAAGTATGGTAGGACTAGTGAAGAGTAAGGTGGGACAAATGAAATTTCTGAAACCCCTTGTCCTGGACTAGTGGTTAAAAAAAAAATTTGCTCAGCCCTGCTGAATATTCAATTCAGTGTGTCAAATATGTTCTGGGTTTTTCCTGATGTTACATACAGGTAATGCTGATATTTTGACGGTCGTCGTACACTCCAGAATGACTAATGTTGATACGGTGTTTGCAGAATGTGCAAAGAATGAAATGCGTGCCCTTGCTGCTGTGTTTCACAAAGTCAAACTCTGTCAACCAGAAGTTCTCAAATTTAGTTGTGCTGGGTTTTGCATGCTTCGCTGATAGCTCATTGGTTCCTGAATCACACGGAATGCGTTTTGCCATTTTGCCTTCAAAAATTAATCAAACCTGAACACTATTCAGACAACTGAAATAATCATGGTTTGTGTTTATATATTGAGTAAAATCCAACTTCAAAGAACTATTGCCGTTGTTCACAAACTATACTTAAAATGAATTGGGTTGCTCCACTTTGCAAACTTTACCTGTGCAAATTAGCCTAATGGGATCCCCCACAAGTCTTCAAACGAGTTCACACATCACCCTAGCTATTGTCAGCCTATAAAGTAATATGTGAAATGGTGGTTGTTTCGAAAGTGACCTTTTAATTGCCTCTATGACAATTAATTGTATAAATTGCCCCAAGGAGAGTTTTACATGAGCTCTAAGCAGGACTGTTTACCATTTATACTTCCTACATGTTATCGGCATATATTGAGGTAGTGGGTTTTATTTTTATTGACAGGATTACTGAAAATTGTGTTTTTCAAAACACGACCGTGTCAGGCGGTTTCGGAGTAGAAAATCGTGTTTTTAGCGTGATATGTCATGTTATGCAGGTATGCGAGATTGACCTTAACATTGACTACAGGGTGGAAATGATACATACAATAGATGAAAAAACTGTGGCCAGTTAGGTAGCTGAAGAATGAACTATATATAAATGCTCATTAAAGGTGCTGATATATGTACTGCGGAGAGATTTCTGGGTATAAAACTTGTAAACCATACAGCATTAGGAACTGGATATGACATCTTGTCGGTAAAATATCTCGCACAGTGCAAGTGTTTATGCATCTTATCCAGACTACCAACATTCAATACAATTTCTTGTATTCCTCACTCTATGTTTTGTCTTGCCTGTGGGCACGTGCCTTGCAAACTTGAACTTGCCCAAACCGAATTTAAGCTTTCCCGGAAGTCTGGCCAGTGGATTTGAAAATCCCTGCATATACTTCTCACAAATATAGTCCCCCTCTGGAAAGGCCACCAATCTTATAAGGCCACTTTCCTGGTGCAGAAGGGGTGGCCTTATAAGAGGGGGACCACTGTATTATCAATCTCCCACTTGTTGTAAGTTGTATTTTGAAAACTCTGACCTGACTGCTTAAATAACCTAAAATGCTATTCATTCTCAACCTCTACTTATTTCTCATTATTATTATTATTATTATTACTACAAAAAGTGGTCATAATAGTAGTAGCAACAACAGAATCTACCACTACTTGGGTACTACTTCCACCACCACCATCATCACAACTACTTAATATACAGCTTATTAAAGTTCTTACTATATTGTGGGTTTTCTGTGATTTCTGCTATTGTTATGAGGGCAGCATTTAATGTGGTGATTGACTTGGTCTTACTAGTATAAAACCATAATTTTGAGCACTACACTTAATTTATCTCCATGGTCATGCTGAATGTTTTGAAGAAAAGACCACCATGACCTATATCATCTTAAAACATTATTTAAGTGTATAATATGGTCATGACTGAAAAAACTAGGTCATGAACTTGTTAACTGTATGATGGCTAAAGAAAGAGATTTCACTTCAGCCAAACACGAGATCACTTCAACACTCCTGAATATAAAAACTGTCCAATAACTTAAACTCTTTTTAAAAAAAATACACACAACAAGCCTATCTTTTTTTTACATACCTACCTTGAAAATGTTTTGACTGCAGTTTCAGATGCACATTATATGCTCTACCAAATAAATGAAGATTTGAATATGTAATCATTGTTTACAATGTCAGACCAAGAATGACTGGGCAAGGTCCCTTTACATAGGTCAGTGTACATGCATGTTAGATATGACTAACCAATATGCCATCTAGAAATCTAGAAATGGGGTGGGGTGGAGATTAAATGAACACCACTGTCCCATTTCATATCTGCAAAGCTGGAAACATGACATCATTCACACTTGTATAACTAGAACTAATCCTTATCATTCATTGAACAGGCTAATCATTTGATCAGTGGTGAAACTGATAGTGAAAGAAATATATATGTAATACGTGTCTACTGTAACATATGGATTTACACAAATATCATTAGGAAGTTAAGAGTTTATACTACTAATTATTGTCAACAAAGTTTAAACAAAATTTATAACTGTGTCAAAATACCCACCTACACAAGTGAATTTTGTCTATAAAAACTTATCCATCAACTTAATCCTACATAATCTTCCTTCAAAAAAGTTAGACCAACTTTTTCTTCTCTTTCTGCCTCTTTCTGAAAAGATGCTACGTTCAATATGGCTGTTGACTGACACTATACAACTCCACAAGCTAGATAGGCTGGCAGCTGCCTCATGGGAAGGTTCTCAATCCACTAACTTAACTCATTTTACTGCCTCATCCTGTCCTACTAACATAATACCACTGAATCAGCCAGCCTTGCGGAACTGATAATTTACTGGCTGTCTCAACATGGGCCATGTGATCACCCCTGGTCTCTTCTTTACACTAACAGGCATCATTCTCATGGCAACCAAGCACAGTTGTCTTGGCAACCCCATTCATTGGATAGTTTTAGCTATAGCTTAGGGCTCTAATTACTTCCCTATGGGGAAGTGGGATAATGCCTATCTAAGTACTCCAGTCTAAAACTGAGTAAACAATCTTATTATATTAGGATTATAATACAATACAGACTGTTTTTCAACAACTATAACAAACAAAAGAAAGAATAAGGAACATTTAGCAAATGAATTTAAATAGGAAATGGTGAATAAAAAACAAGAAATGTCCCTGGTCAACAGAGTCATAATTTAGTGTTCAAGCCTACCCTATCAGTAACTCATCCAATTTCCCCAGTTCATGCCACACTAATACATTTATAAGCATTAAGGCAAAAATTTGCAATATATTATTTGGTGTAGTTTTTCTTCAGTATCATGAACATAAATTTAAACTTTACATCTACTTTGGACCTTCACTGTTGAACTTTTTCCTAGGAAGAGAAAACTTTACTGTTACAAACAACTTTTGCAATTACTGCACGACTTTAAACATAAGTTTTATAAAAGCTTCAAATGATTCATAAGCAGCAAAAACCAAATTGCATTTACAAAATTGTGTTTTTCCCCCAAAGGGGATGTCGTCTGCCAAAATTCAGGAATGTTGATAAGATGCCGGTTTCATACCAGTCTGGCCTAGCTAGATGTGAATGTGTAACTGACCCACCTAACTTCCTGCAATGTATAATCACTTCTGCTACTGTAACCATCTGAAATATGTCGTCTGCTTACACTTTTCCCAACTCTGAAATTTTTGTACACATATCAAATTTTCTCATTATCTGTTCAGGGTTATCACTGAAAACTTTTCATGTGAAAGTTGGAAAGTACAAGTTCCATTTAACTTTTATATGAGATCACTACTTAAACAATTGATTGCAACAAATCATCATTGTTAAATCTCAAGAGTACTTTTAAATGTCTCCCACCCCCCAATGGTATTATAACCCTATTGCAACAAGGATGTGTAATATATCTCCAATAATGAGCAATCCTGGGTGCAAATTTGTATAGGAAATAAAGAAATGCTGTTATAGTTTCCAAGTTTGATTTTCCTACATATATGATCTACTTTAATCAGGTCATCTCTGCATATGCTTACAAATATGTCTGCCAAATTTCATGTCTGCCTCGTGTGCTTTTTGTTTAAATAATGCTAAGAAGGTTTTTGTCAAAATAAAGTCACAAAAGCTAAAGAAAATGTGTAAATACAAATAATAATAATGAAAAATTGCTGTAATGAGCTGAAAAATTGAATCAGGTCATCCACATATGGATACAAATATGCTATACCTAAATTTCATTTGTATAATTTAGAGATTTTGGCACAGTCTTGATAAGAAATTTCTCTGGACTGATGAACACATTGACAGACATGACCCATGTCAAGACTCCCCTTCCCCACCATAGAGAGTGGGCATAAAAACTGAAGCTAATAACCTTAGAATAAAAAGACATAATATGGCTATTTAATGGCTATAAAATAAGTCTTACACTACAGATGAAAATTTGTAAAGAAAATATCAATTTATAAAATACAAGTAAAAATTTCTTGTGCCTCCTTTCAGCATTTTAAACAAACTATTTATCTGCACCATTTTATCTTCAAATGTCACACAAATGTCTTACCTCTAAAATACAGAGCACAAGCATGTACATGTGACTAGATGTCTTGTGCTATGGCTGGTGAACATCCTATTGCCCCAAGCCAACAATTTGTCAAGTGTGCAATCACTTAATGTATTAACCAATGGAAAGTATGTTCCCATGGCAACTGTACACAGGCCAATCTGTCACCCCTGTCAAACTAGTAAGCCTAGAGTAACAGCTGTGTGGAAATCTACAGCAGAGTTAGAGGAAGTTAAAAAAGTAAAGTTTCAAATCCATATCACCATGACAACATGGTAAAGCACTCCCCAAGCTGCTACCAAGACTGTACCTCCAAGTTAAAACTCTGTAAATGTAGTAATGCACTGTTTTGAATCAATGGAAAATCTCATTTTTTCCCCTCCTATCTTCTCAATAAAATAAGCACATAAATGAGGACAAATATGTTTAAAATGAGAAAAATGTACAGTTTATATGTATAAGAGTTTATAAGATGTCAAAAAAGTTGTTCTAAACCCATATATCTACATGTTGTAACAGTTGTGTGTTTATGTTTTGAAGAAATTACTATAAAGAATTACTTTTCAGACCTCAAACAGCAATTGTTCATATTTTTATGTTTATAGATTCTGCTATGTGGAAGCGAAACACAATTAATAGAGACAAAATCTATCCTAATTGAAACACAATTAACAGAGACAAAATCTATCCTAATTGAAACACAATTAATAGAGACAATATCTATCCTAATTGAAACACAAATGTATATCAAGATTACCATTCGGTTTAATTTTTGGAAGTCACGGTGGCTCAGTTGGTAGAGATTCAGACTCATAATCCAAGGGTTGCAGGTTCAATACCTGACCAGGCTAGACCGGGTCAACTGCCTCATTGTGTCCTTGGGATGTAGAATATGTCTGACATGCCCTTCCTGCATGTTGTAAGAGATGACTAATTGAAGCTCTGGGATGCATCTCATGAGGTCTTGAACATTTTAAAAGAGTGCAGCTTATATATAAATAATTGGACTTCATATTTTAATGTCTACCCTTTCTTGCCTTTATCTTTGTGTTGTATGCTTTCTTTCGATGCCTGAAATTACTCTCCACTGTATAGCCAGGAATGTGCTGATGTGCCATTAAAACTATACATATATACTCTTTGAGCTCATTCTTATCAACAGGCTTGGCTACGCCCCCTACCGTTTTAATCAACAGTCCAGCAATTAAATGTAGCTAGTACATAAGGCCCAAAAAAAGATTTTTCCGGTCGGCCAACCATCCCTGTTTCTCATTGCTGACCCTAGCACTTTTCCCCCCACCCCCACCCCCAAATTTTTTTTTTTTTTTTGGTTTAAAAATATATAAAAAAATCACATAACTGAAATTGATTTGTGCATCTAATTGAGCCGGTTTTGCCCAGTACCTTGAAGCACTTGAAATATTATTTGATTTATATATAGTGTTTAAAAAAATAATTTTTTTTATTAAAAAAACCCTACCTGCCTACCCTAATTTTAAAACCAGTGCAATAGGAAACACACATTTTTTGTTTTTTTTTGTTTTTGCCTAATCTGACATTACCATTGCTTTAAATCAACAGCTCCAACAGTTAAATGTAGCTAGTGAAAAATATACTGAAATATAGGACTCATCTTTCTTTCAAAGTTTACAAAGAAATCCAATGAATTTTGCCTCAAAAGTTAATTCTGTACGGCTCTCATCAGATCCATACAAAAGTATTTCCTACATTTAATAATTCAAGCTTATTTGTTATTAAAAATATATAACAAAAAAAAACTTTTAAAACATAACCTTTAAGTATCCAACATTTACACACACAAAATTACCCCTCCCCCAACTCTTTCAAACTCTTTCAAACAAATTTCCTTTTTCTGAAGAAAAAAAACCCAAGGTCAATAAAGGTGAAAACTAATGATGATAATACTTCACATAAGTTCAAAAAACAAAAATTTCAGCTGTAGCTACTGTAAATATCAGGCAAGTACAACCTATAGCCCGCAGGCCGGATCCGAGACCTGGTTTTATGCACTTATTTACATCATAGGACATGGTTTTAAAAATTGCTTATCTGGCCCGTACCCTGGAGAAAGTTGCACATACCTGGAATATATGGTCCTTTGCTAACTATTAAGAAACTGATTATCTGGACCTTTTGATCATCTTGGCTTACCGGTGATCCTTTAATCAACATCAACATCTATCATTATTTTGTCTTGTGAGTCAGCTAGAGGTGTAGATCTGTGCAAGTCGGACATAGCCCCACTCAAAAGAAGGGATTTCAAGTGCGATGATTAACAAAAAATGTGTTTTAAACCAGCTGTGACAATAAAAAAAGGAGGAGAAAAAAAAACGTTTCATGGACCCATCCAATTTGATTAAAATCGAGATCTCTGACATACTGAGATAAAAGTTCATGTTCTAGTGACCTTTGGAACTCCCCATCTACTTGTTTTTAGCAGCCTATCACATAAAGCATTGTATTTCGTGTTGAGGAAAGTTATCGTTACTAATGATATGTTCCGAAGTACATTTTTCAGTTACAGAAATGTTTAGTAGCCTATCGGATAAAACATTGCATTTCATGTTGGGGAAGGTTGTCGTTACAAATGATATCTTCCAAGTGACATTTTTCAGTTTCAGAAATTTTGAAGCTGTGATTTGAATACCACATGGCATTAACATGGGATACATTAAATGTTTATGAAACTGTACTTATCATTATTGCTTACATGAAATCTAGGAGGTGAAAAGGAAAATCTGAAGATTAAGGCGAATAACTTGTCAAAATGCTGGCTAAACAAATTTTTGTTTTTCAGACAGTTTTACACATCAAATATAAATAAGGCATGTCTTGTACTTTTTCAGGTATACAGGTTACAAGATATATGAACTACAGATTTTGAAGTGACAATACAATTTCAAAAGGCTGCAATTCTGTAAAAAGGTAGGCAATTATAACATTAGTATTTGAAAGAGACCTATTGAGATGGAAGGAGTTATCAGGCATGCTTGGGCCTCTTGTTTTTCATTTCCTCTGCAGGCCAGATCTGCTCTAGGACAAAATTTTAAAATCCAAATTTGTTCTGTAATTTTTACTTTGAAACCTTGTGTGCATGCATGTGTGTTTATGAGTGTGTGTGTGTGTATATATATATATATATATATATATATATATATATATATATATATATATATATATATATATATATATACATACACACACACATATACATACAAACACACACACACACATCAGAGATTTTGAAATTATAATGGCTTTTGCCAGACATCCATATATTTGTGAAATTTTAAAAAAAAAAACATTCAAAGATGATATAACATGATTAACTGGTTTCCTTTAAAACTAATTATTTATAAAACAACATTATTTCTTTCAGAAAACTATGCTCTAGAATTTCATCCAAGTACAGTATATTTATTCTGCTTTACTGTTCAAGGTTTTTATGTTTTGTACCTTCATCCATATTTGATAGCATATCAGCATCATTTAGTCAATATTAACAGGCCTTTATGACTTGATGCTTTTTTATTAAAGTTGATCAATTCTGCTGAGCAGTTTTAGAGAAAAAATTGTTTTAAATGTTTTTCTATATTTAGTTATTTGTGTAAATTTGATGGTACACTGACATTTCCACAAACTTTAAAGCCTTTAATGCCATGGTGCTCTCCGTCAAATGTGGTCAAATTCTGTTCAGTGCTTTTTGAGAAGGAATCATTAAATGTTTTGGTTTTTGAGTAATGCTGGCTACATTAATTGGCAGACTGACATAATTTGTACAAATCTGAATGCCCCTCATACCAGGATACATTCCGTCAAAGTTGGTCTACTTCTGCTGAGCAATTTTTGAGAAGTAGTAGTTTTTCTATTTTTAGTAATAGTTGCCAAATCTGATGGTGGATCAGCACCATTTGTATAAATCTGAAAGCCCTTCACACCAGTATACTTTCTGTCAAATTTGATCAAATTCTGTTGAGTAGTTATTGAGATTAAGTCATTTAAAGTTTTTTTATTTTTAGTAATAGTAGCCATATTAGAAGCAGATCGGCATCAGGATGCTGTCAACTTTGGTTAAATTCTGCTCAGTTTCAGAGAAGAACTCGTTGAAAGGGTTCTATATATTCATTAACAGCAGCCATACTTGATGGTAGATTGGAATAATTTGTAATCAATTCAGTGAAAGTATCAGCATATATATCCATTCCATACCCCTCCCCCCACTCCTTGCTGGCTTCCCAGTCATGTAAAATCCAGTGTCGTTTGCACTGCAGAACAGGTGGTAATTAAGCAACTGTATAAACACACACAGCCCTATCTACTACTATTGTTTACCACTTAGGTCTACCAGTTGAGAGTCATGTGATCACACTGCACAAGTAGACTCAGTACAACATGCTATAAAAGCAGTGTCTACATTTGTTATCCCAGGCACCTTTTCTATTTTCTTCCAGTGTGATCACTGTAGATATCTTATTAGAATTTTTCTTTCGTTCAACATTTATTGGGGTTTTTAATTTACTACAGACATTATCAAAATATTATATCTTGGAAGATGGTTTTAAAGTCAACATGTCTAAGCGTAAGGCTGTAGATGATGGAATAGATGACAGCCTCCTGTAAAAGGTTCCCTGTCACGTGAACGAAAATAGATCACTGGATTTACATGTTAGTAAGGCATGCAGTTGAGTTTTAAGTACTTCCAATGCAGCAAGTACTGGTACTGAAAGTTGCTTTGTTGAACAAAAAATTAAGATGGTGCATATTAAAGCGAATGTACCACACATAGGTAACTGATAACTGAAAATTTGTATCACTGGGGATTGGGGGTGGGTGGACAGCAGTGGTATCACGGTCCGGGGTAAAATATCTGGCAGAAGTTCAAAACTTTTGGAAGCTTTAATATATATGTGTGTGTGTGTGTGTGTGTGTGTAAATATATATATATATGCAGGAAGTAATTGCTGAGATTAAGTGAATTAAGGTTAAAAGTACTACTCAAGAATGCAGCTGCATAACTCTGAAAGGGGACAGCCACAGTTGCTCAGTTGTTAGAGCATTGGACTTGTAAATCCAAGGGTCATCAGTTTGATACCCACCCAGACCATCCCGGGTCAACTGCCTCAGTGTGTCCTTAGGAAAGGCACTGGTCTCTAGCATGATACGGCCAATAATGTGCTGAAAGTGCCATTAAAAACCAACCAACCAAAGGAATAATTGCCTAGTTAAATGGCCACATTAGCTTCTAATTCAGACTTCAGTTACAAATGATTACAAACCTTTCACCAGGCAGATTGTACAACACTTATAGATAGATGAATAAAGAGAATAAATGAATCAGACCTGACAGCAGACAGATGAGAAAAGTTATCTTGTCCAACAATAATAATTACTGTATCCTTCCTGCAAATAGGGCAAGGATGCAGTGTTAACACTAATAATCATTTTTAGCAGCAAGAAGAGAGTTAACTAGATATGTGACATGGATGCTCCACCGATATGATTCAACTGAAGAGCAAAATTCCAAGTTAAACTGGGGGCAAAATGCAGCAAATTTTGATGGTAAACGGTGAAAATCAAACTTGACCTAGTCCTTCTTAATTTTTAGCCTAAGACTAAATTTGATTCCAATCCATGCAGTCCTTCTAAAGACTAAATTTGATTCCCATCTATGTAGTCCTTCTAAAGTTATTAAGCAGAGACCAAATGCATGAAGGACATAATGTGACACTATGGTAATATTTGGGTAATACTATATGATACGGTGGGGACATAAAAAGCTGCATTCCCTAAAAGAAAGGAAAAAAATGTTCACAAGTCCCATAATAGTGTGAAGTGGGACATAGTTGGTTTCTGCCACCACCAGCAGCAGCAGTCTGTTGAGGTTTTGGTTCAAGTTTTTTTTTGCAATGCTTAAATCATGGGTTCAAAATGCAGGCCCTGACCTTTTTGTTAACTATTTAGTTTTGGGGAAACCATGATATTGTAGACTAAACATAGGACTGATTACACTCAGTGATGTGAATTTTTTAAAATAAGACTTGCTTTCCCCAGGATACATGTAATATTTGTATAGGGTTTAATGGCACAATCCTGGCTATACAGTGCAGAGTAAGTTTAGGTATCCAAAATAAGGCATATCATTACAAAACAAAGTTAAATGTAAACAAGAGTCCTGTGAAAGGCACCTTATATGCCCACCCTATGTCTAATATTCCTCTATGCAGATAATGGAACTTTTTGTACAGATACCATTTTTCTTCTTTCAGTCAGATTCACCTTGAACCCTGACCTTATGACCCCAAAATCGACAGGCTCCTTCCTTACCCTAAATGCAAGCTATTATCAAGGTTGGTCCAGGTCTGTGAGGTAGAACTAATGTTGTTGTGCAGAAACCATTTTTCCTTCTTTCAGTCACAGTGACCTTGTCCTTTGACCTTTTGACCCCAAAATCAATATATTTCTTTCCCCAAGTGCAAGCCATCCACAAAGCTTGGTCGAGGTATGTGATATAGAACTATTGTGCATAGACCATTTTTCTTTTTTCAGTACACTGACCTTGACCTCTGACATTTTGACTTGAAAATTAATAGGGTTCTTCCCCACCATAAGTGCAAGCCATCGACAAAGTTGATGGAGTAATCAAGTTATTGTGCTGAAGTGAAACCATTTTTCTTCTCTCATAGTAACCTTTGACCTTTGAGCCAGATATCAATAGTGTTCATCCTTACCCCAGGTGTAAGCCATCGACAAAGTTTGGTAATTGTAGATGACAGAGAACTAGAATTATTGTGCAAAAAGCATTTATCTTCTTTCAGTCACAGTCACCATGACCTTTCATCTTTTGACCCCCAAAATCAATAGGGTTCTTCCTTAGCCCAAGTGCAAGCAATCCACAAACTTGTGGAGAACTGGAGTTTACCATGCAGAAACTATTTTCCTTCTTTCAGTCAGTGACCCTGACCTTTGAACTTTTGAGCTGGAAATCAATAGGGTTCTTCGTTACGCTAAGTACAAGCCATCCACAAAGTTTAGTAACTATAGATGGTGGACAAGTTAAGTTATTGTGCAGAAACCAAACTGGTAACAGACAGATGGACAAATGGATGGATGGACACATCACAACATAATACACTGCAACTTATAGCGGTTGTATAAAATGGTAAAAATTTTCAAATACAAAGTAAAATTATTTTATAACCTGTTCTCTTTCATAAAAGGTCCACGACCTTCTCAGTTGCAGCTACACAGGATTCATCCCAGGGAAAATGGTTGTTCCATTAGGCAGCTCTTATGACATGCAGGAGGGCACACTGGGTCTACATGTATTCTACATTCCAAGTCCACAGGTGGATCCCCAGATTATAAACATGTACTGTGTTTTAAAATGACTGATGGGGGAGGGGGAATTAGATGGGGTCTAATATACTTTTTTGAAGACAGAACAGGTTTTAGATTGGGCACAGTGAAAGCATGAGCTCTACACTTTGCTTTGCCAACCCTTGTATTGCACGTCGATGGTCTGCGTATAATTAAATGTGCCCTGCTGTTATCACTGGTTTATTTGCATCAATATATGCATGCTTGATGAATATCGTACTTAAATTCACCCTAGCTATGTTATCTCTTCTGCTCGACAGTATAGGTCCGCTCCCATCACCCTACCACCCTGGACTCTGGTGTACATTTTCACAACATATTGGGTAAGCCACAGAATCATATCATGCCATTATCTTATTTAAAATTTTGTGCAGGGGAATGCAGCTTCACAAGCTTTCCATGAAACTGCTTATGAACCTAAAATGTTTTCATAAAAACAGAATTGTGGTAAAAATGGTCATAATTCATGAACGTTATTAAAATATGAACTTGGATCACTTTTGTAATACATGCAAGTGGTTAAATCTAAGGTCCTAATCAATGGATTAACACTGTAGTTCTCTGTAACATTTTAACATGCTCCTTCTAAAGCTAGAACTCCCGTTATTAAACTTGGCAAGTAGCAAAGTCAGAATCTGGCTATGAACTCAATTTCGAGAAATCACATTTTCAGTGATGACAAACCTTGAATATATTATGCAGAAATACATTACCATATAAACTCATATACAAGTCAGATCTAACTGCAAACAACATAGATCCTGATCTACCATTGTTTAAAGCGCTGGCAGATAAGGGTCTGTGCTGTTTGTTCTACTGAGCAGTATTAACAAAGTACAAGGACCCAGATCTGCCCATGCATTATGTGATGGCAGATTTGGGTCTGTGCAGTTTGCAGTTGGATCCAACGTATATACGGGTACATATGGTACATGCAATAAGTAACAATATAACATTTTAAAGTTTTATGATTCCAAAGCTGCAAGACAACTTAACATCTCAGACATGAGATCTGCACAAATTAAAGGACATTAATAATTGTCAGACAACAACTACATTATAAACTTTGCATTGATGCCCTAGAATTTACAATTACTGTCTATGTGACAACTCACCACATTTACCATTTTGCATGAGGCACCAATATTTATGGTTTGGTTCGGTTTTGTGGGCTTTAACGCCATTTTCAACACATGATAGGCTATACATGGTGGCCAGTATATTTGGTCCAGGAAGAACCACTGACCCATGGGAAGCTAGTTGCATCTTTCTCACATACCTATGTTGGTTGAGCCATGACTTGAACTCGTGCATACAGAGGTGACATGTGTGAGTGACCAATAAAGGCAAGCGCCTTAGACCACTCGGCCACCTGTGGCCCCAATGTTTATGGATTTTGTGGTTACTAAAAACTGTGAATATAAAGACCGAACGAATAACGATTCTTCCATGTAAACAACAGCACACGTTTCCCAATCCACATATTTAGGTTCCAACGAAAATGTCATTTTTCGCAAAACTGTGAAAAGTAATACTCATGAAAATAAAAGAAATCACAGTACTGTGAATTCACTTTAATTTGCCGATTACCAATTTTGTAAATTTTAATTTTGTGGCTATAAATTTAAAGACCCTTCAAACAATTATCTTATCTGTAAGTGGTCCACTTACTCATCGGATGCATTATGCACATCCCTAATTTTCAAACCCCTAAAGGTGTCATTTTTGGAAAAATCATAAAAAGTAAAAAGAATGTACAATAAAATAAAATTTTTAAATACAAGTTAGCAATTGACAGCATTTTAGATTTAATTTCATTTTAATAAAGCTTTACTTCAAAACCAAGAAAAGTCAAAAACATTATTGCATGTATTGAGAATTGAGATTTTCTCCAAATCTAATAAATTTTTTGAGCTAGTATCAAGCAGAAGCTCTTCATCATATAACTGTGAAAAAGATTTGAGTACAAACAGCACAGCAGCCAGCTGTCTAATTAATACATCAAGTGTCTGATAATTACTTGAGAGAGAAAATGTCACCCCAACAGCTAATGACTGCTAATTAGTCTAAGTTGAATCATTTAACTTACCTACTAATATTTTTTTCAAGTCCTCCAAGCCACTCTGTTTCTATTTATACAGTCCCAGAACATATTCCAATCATTCTTCCCTTTGTGTCCCATGTTAGGATGGTTCAAGGCACCAAAAATATTGACTGGTGTTGGATCTTAATATGATCTAGAGCGTCTAACAGTGCTGAGACATGGTAGCAGATTTGTGCTCCGTTATTTATCAAAACTGACTACAGGGACATTACCATAGCAACATTTAGGCTTCTCTTCTCTTGGTTACTAAGCAACTCTAACATACTGAAACTACTGCTCTTGTTTGCTTACTGCCTGATGCTGGTAGTAAGGGATGCCAAGGCCCTTATCAAGAATACAGTGTTGTAATACATTTGTAGGCCAATTTTGGAGGGCATGTATATACTGTACCAGTATATAGCAGACATGTAATTAATTTATAAATTCTTCTATTTGTGCAAGATTTCTGGCACAAATGTAAAAACCACTAAAACCACAATATATATGTGTGCATGTGCTTCATGTTGCCAATAATAATAAAAAAAATGAAAATCATGAAAATCAACCATTATTCTTACATAAAAATGCATGTTGGATAAGGTGTATGAATGTGACTGTATTAATGTATCAACATCAGATTTCACACAGCACTGATACCCTGATATGTTGTTATACTTATCCTTTTTCTGGGGCACACCCAAAACAAATGACTTTGCGTTCAATTTCGTGTGTATTTGCTGAAATCACCATGTTCATTCTCCAGTTGCACAGAAGAAATACATTTTCTGAGATGAAAATAAGATGTGTTCTCTTGCTCTAATACATCGTATTCACTCAAAGCAATGCAAATAATAATACACATAAGGTGGATTTTCAACTCGTGTGCTCCACAGCAACCAGTGTGTATTATCATTTGTGTATGAATCACAATATGGTTCAGAACTCGTGTAATTTCACGTGTTTACCTGCCAAACATCTGGTAGTTGCTTTATTCCTCAGAAATGACATATTATGCCAAACAATTTGCAAAAGCGATTATTTCTCAAAAGATCTTCAAACCTGACTCTCTTGTGAGACACTTGACCATTTTACATCAGCTGATCAGAAGCGCATGCCGCCCCGAAAAAGGATTAATAAAGCTAACTTACCTTCACCTTCACTAGAGAAACTTTAAATTGCACCTGAATATTTCAAAGTTTTATTATTCAGTTTTATATAAGATTTGTTTTGTTGGTTTTAACGGCACTGTTAACACATCATTGGATATATCATGCCAATGAAATAGGAGCTAAGCGCCTTTGCCAAGGACACTAAGGCAGCCAAGCCGGGTTGACCTGGTTGGGTATCGAAACCACGACCCTTGGATTATGAGTCCAACACACTACCAACTCATCTACCTCGGCTCCCCCAGTTTTATATATGAGAAGCAATCATACATTTTATCTGGCTCCAACATCTACCAAATCCCAAGGGGATTGGTGAGGCCTGAGTCTAAAGGTTAAGGGATTCAGCAAATCCCACGGAATTCTGCTAACACTGATGCCAGAAAAAAACATGTATTATCCCTATACTGATATGGTTCAAGAATTTTACTTGTACAATACAAAAACAGATCATACAAGGAATTGAGCAGCTCTTGCAACAATAATGCATAATAATTTATTTTTTATGTATAACTTGTTTTTAATATCAATATCAATTGAAAGAGTTGAACATGTTAGGGTCATAGTCATGTAAGAATTTGACAACAAAGATGTTGGAAATTCTGCTTTAAAAATACAATATATATTTTAAACAAAATAAATTATATCATACTTTGGTTATCAGTTTTTTGGGGGTTTTTTTTACAGCACAGTAACACTACTACCGTATATGCTCGTGTAGAAGCCAATAACCAACTGAAAACTACATAGACCCAGATCTGCCACCGCATAATGTGCCGGCAGATCTGGGTCTATGCAGTTTGTAAGGACTAATCATTAGAACAAACAACATAGACCCTGATCTGCTGGTGCATTATGCAATGACAGATCAGGGTCTATGTTGTTTGCATTTGGACCCGGGTTATACGCAAGTATATACGGTAGGTTATTTAGTGCCTAGACAAATGGAGTAAAGTGCCTTGCCAAAGGACACCATGGTATCCAACCAATGTTGATACAATGGCAGGATTGAAGCCCTCTGATTATTAAAAACTGGTTTTGGCTTCAACTGAAGAAAATTAAAACACTGCTATTCAATATTCTGATATGTTGCTGACTGAAGGAAAGTGTCTAGATATCTGCCAAAGTCAGTAGTCACAAACTGCAGTTAAATTAACTTCTATGGCCTGCCATCACAAATTCCCACTTGTCTTTAATACATGTACATAGCTTCTAATTTGAAACAGTATTATTTTATATCTCCGACTTTCTGCTCTATCTTTGGATAGTGACCTTGAGTTATAACCAGAAATCCATAGCGTTGTTATCAGTGGCCCTCGTGTGATGTCATGGATCACTACCTCATATCTAAAAATAGAATGTAGCCCCAGCTTTGGACAAACAGATTATAATACGGCAGGCCAGTATCATTATTTAAGTCTTAAAATACCATACTTACAAAAAAAGAATAAAGCAAATTAACTTTTAATCAAAATAATCAAGCAGTAATTAGAATAATAATTAAGTGATAATTATAGTAGTATATGTTCTAGTTAAAACATTACCAAAGAATGTGTGAAATTAAATTATATAAACATCTTTTAAAATTGCTGGATAAAAATCCTAGTTACAAAACGACTTATGCTTTGATAGAAAATCACTCTGGGGTACAGATGAAACGATGGTTAGAATGTAGTGATTTTTATCCAGCAATTTCAAAAGACGTTTTTCATAATTTAATTTAACACATTCTTTGCACTTTGGGAAATCACTACTTAATTCTGGTTCTGTTGACTTATAGGTTCCAGCCTATAAGAAACACACTTTTAATTTTGTTACCCTGCATATTTGATGCACCATCATCTGTAAATCCTACTAGTTTCTCTTTCATAATGGTCTCCACTCCAATTGTCTTGAAGACCTGTTTGACATCTTAATATATGTCTTTGCAAGATCTCGATGTCTCCAACTTCTTTACTACACTTTGTCTGACAGCATTGGCTATGGCAGTTACAAAAGTGGCTGCTGCCTTGTCATTCAAGTAGTTTGAACCAACTTCCTGGCCTTATGTTTTGTCTAAGCAACATATGGTTCTATGGAGGTTAAAGCTCAGATGACATTTTGCTAGGGTACGTGCAGTGTTTAAATTTTATAACCATTCTGTTAAATTATGCTTGCTTTAACTTGAATAAACACTGAGCTGCTGCACTAGTTGCCACTGGTTTGGATGCAGCTTTTAAAGGAGAAATACACTTTGTATGCATTTTAGAATCCTGGTGAGTTTTGATGGCATTAATTTTGAAGTTCTCCATATCTTTGAGAAATGGTGAGGATTCATCAACTGCTGAATTTGTTTCACATAAAGAACATTATATGATTTGTTTTTCCTCGTCATACCTCAGCCATTTGAATTCTTTCAACCATTTGGGTTGAAAGGAATGCCGTCGCCTAGTTTGTTCATAGAATCGTTTTGCTTGCCGAGATTGAGATTCATCTGGCGCGGATGTAGGCCTTTTGCCTGGTCTGGCCCCCTCAAAATGTCATAGAAAATTCATTAAATTGTTACGAATTGAACTTGCTGTTTACAAATACTGAAATTGGTAACAAAAAAGGACGACGTCACGAAGCACAGAATTCAGATACAGCAACTCAAATTATTCAGCACCCTAAACCAGTAAACCAGGGCTTGAACGCTCTATACCTAAAAAGTGTGCCACATACTGTCTGAACTAGACAGCCAATCGGATATATCATGTAAGGATAGTACTAGGGGTGAAACAATTCATTGATATATTGATGCATCGATACTTTTGCCATATCGATACACATATCGATACAAGAGGTGAAGAATCGATACAAAACGATATCTACACTATATAAGTTATTTTAATCTTCAGCAGTCAAGAATAATTATTAGTCGTTTGCCTTCTTATTCTTTAAACTGAGAATCGATAATATATCGTATTATAAGCTGTGTATCGTGAATCGAATTGATACACGGCACAGGTGTATTGTTTCACCCCTAGACAGTACTAATGAATCTTCGCAGTACAAATATCCGATCAATATCGAAAATTCAAAAAGGAAAATGAACTGCTTCAATGTAAACAATTTACCTATATATGCTCCATTGTACGTTTAAAATATTTTTCTAACTCAGCCTTCTTTTCACACCAAAATGTAAGAAAATAATTAACCAGAATAATCCAGATGTTATTTTCCACCTCTTTCCGTTCACTACTAGAGGACGCTGAATTATTCCAATTAGGAAATAATACCCATACTACAATATAATTTCCTGTCTGATGCGTTTTAATTTACTCCGCCTTCAGGCGTTAATATAGAAAATGGAGAGAGGCAGAATATAATGCCTGGATTATTCGGTTTAGATATTTAGCAGTTTGGATATGATGAAAGGACGATAGATTTTGGACAATATATTTTGCTTCAGATAGATTTTGGACAATATTTTTTGTTTGCATCTGCATCTTTTTATTGCATTTCTTTGAATATTTACTGGCCTGGCGGGCCTGTGAACTTAGAAATTTTGCTGGCCCAAGTAAAAAAACACTGGCCTCGGGCTTCAAACTATCAATTATTTTGATGATTGCCATAGTAAGTCTTTATACCCATCAGCATGGTTTTATTATTTAGTCATTATTCATCCATCTAGTACTTGTTCATTGTTAACTGTCCTTTTTCTGTTTAGCACTGTAACTCATTTTAGTTTTGAACATACATGTACGCATGAATTATTTTTTGTAAAATTAATTAAATGCACAACTCACAATCTGAAAAATTGCAATAAGACTACAAGTTCTTTGTGATTTGTAACATTTCTTGAAAGCGGACTAGGAGAAAGTTCAATGCATCTTCCCCAAGTCAACCTGTTGACATGGGCTAAATATTGCATTCATTTCATAATCTTTTTGACACTATTTATAATTTATCATTATTAAACAATTTCAGTACATTCATTTTTGCTCATTATTTTTATTTTCATGTCCTACTGCTGCTATACCCTTGACGAGTCCCCAAGTATAACATATTTTATCTTTTCTAGAAAATCAAAATAACATTAAAAGAGCAAAAGACTTACATGCAGGTGACCTAAATTTTCTTTCAATTTGTCTGCCTTATGTTATGGTTTCTCAGAAATATAAACAAGAGTCCCTCAACTGTCTCTGATGTTCTTGAGTGATAAGATTTTAAAATTAGCTGCTGCGGAAGTCGTACTGGATGTAAGATTGGCACCATTTTCATTTAGGATAAACCAGACTGGATTAGAAGACTTTTGGTGAAAACCCCATGTTGATATCACCATCCATTCAGGAGCATTAGTGACAAGATTTTCAATATGTTCATTGACTCAGCTATATTTGAAGTTAGATCAGCACCATTTTCATTCGGGACCAACTAGATATCGTAATTAGTCTTCTGGTTAAAACACCATGTCGATATAACATTCCATTTAGGTGGAGTAGCAAAAACAAGATTTTCACGATGACTGCCATGGTGGCCATACTGGATGTCAGATAGGCACCATTTTCATTTAGTACCAACTTGACATCATAAGATGTCTAGGAGTAGCAAGAAGATTTTCAAGAAGGTGCCTGTGATGGCCGTATTGGATATCAGATTGGCACAATTTGTACTTAAGACCAACTAAACACTATAAGAAGTCTTCCAGTGAAAACCTCATGCTAACATGACTTTCTGTTCAGGATGAGTAGCAACAACATGATTTTCAAGATGGCTGCCATGGTGGCAATCGTTAGATGTCAGATCGGCATCATTTTCATTCAGAACCAACCAGGCATCATAAGAAGTCTTTCAGTGAGAATTCCATGCTGATATAACCTTCCATTCAAGTGGAGTAGCAATAAAAAAAATTTAATGATGGCCAATTTGGCAGCTATAATAGACGTCCGAGCATAACCATTTTCATTTAGGACCAACCAAACAATATAATAAGTGTTCTGATGAAAACTTCATGGATATGACTTTCCTTTCAGGAGTAACAATAACAACATATTAAAGATGGCTGCCATGGCAGCCTTACTGGATGTCAGATCGGCACCATTTTGATTTATACCATCTAGACATCATCAGAAGTCTAAGCGAAACCCCATACTGATATTACCACCCATTCAGGAGTAGCAAAAACAATATTTTCAACATGGCTGCTGTGGCTGCCATACTGGATGTCCAAGTGGAACCATTTTCATTTAGGACCAAATAGACATTATAAGAAGTATTTTAATGAAAATTCCATGTTGATATGACCATCAATTCAGGAGGAGTAGCAATAACAAGATTTTCGAGATGGCTGCTGTGGTGGCCATATTTAATGTCTGAGCAGCACCATTTTCATATAGGACCAACTGGACCTTGGTATGAGTGTGTATGTAAAGTTTCATGGCAATCCTCCAAGTAGTTTAGGAGGATTAGCAATAAAAAAAAACTTGTGCTAACAGACGGCTGGATATTGGATGACGGACAACAGACAATAGACCATTCCATAAACTTTTATGGTCTATGACCTGTAGAGTTAAAGAGCATTCAAAGTGTTCTGGAGTAACAATGCCAATAGGTTAACAGTAAATCATTGGCAATTGCAAAAACAATTTTGGTAATTAGGCATGTCTTCCATCAGCCACATTTTTATGGAACCCTCAATTATAACCTGTCTATCTATGATAAAAAATGTAAATAACATTAAAAAAGCAAAAGACTTGCAGGCAGATGACCAAATTTTTTTAAAAAATAGTCATTGGTCTGCATTATATTAAATTTTCTATAACAAAAAAGTTGTAAAAACTGTTCAAAATGCCCTGCACTAACTATGCCAACAGCTTCATAGTAAATCACAAGCGATTTAGAAAACAAACACTAATAGCAGAACAGGGGCCACTGCCCCCACAAAAATCTTGTTTAAGTGCTAATGTACAGATCCTATTCTCTTAATGAAAAATGTAACTTTCCATCATGGAGATGTTCCTTGCATGAGTTTATATTTCACTGACCCATCCAACCTATATAACTTTATTCTAAATGAAATTGCATCAAATTAATACATTTTGTTATTATTTGGAGTCCGAGTTCAAATTATTTCCTCTCCATATAGCCATATACAAGTAACACAAAACATATTTCTAGTCAATAGGGTTATATAAAAGTTACATCAAACGAATTTCCAGTCCATAGGGCCAGATACAAGTCACACAAAACAAAATCCAGTCCATACTGCTGAATACAAGTCACACGAAACACATTTCCAGTCCATAGGTCCATATACAAATCACATGAAACACGTATCCTGTCCAAAGTGCCAGATACAAATCATATGAAACAAATTTCCTGTCTATTGGACCAGATACAAGTCACATGAAGCACATCTCCTCACCATAGGGCCAGATACAAGTCACGTAAAACAAATTTCCAGTCCATAGGACTGGATACAAGTCACATGAAACACATTTCCTGTCCATATGGCTACATACAAATCACATGAAACATATTTCTTGTCCACTGGGCCTGAAACAAGTCACATGAAACATTTCCTATCAATAGGGCCTGACAAATAAATCAGATACACATAAGATGAAACATTTCCTATCAAAAGGGCCTGACAAATAAATCAGATACAAGTCACATGACACATTTCCTATCAGTGGGGCCTGACAAATAAATCAGATACACGTCACATGAAACATTTCCTATCAATAGGGCCTGACAAATAAATCAGAGAATATCATTGAAGTACAGATCCCTTATTTATCAGTAAGTGACCATTATCCAATTTGTATTACACACAAAGCAAATAGAAAGGATATATATGATGCTAAGCATAACGTTATCTCCTACAGATGCTTCAAAAAATTAAATGTTGAAAACTTTTTATCTGATTTAGCAAACTCCAACCCCTTCTGTGTAGAAAATATAGAAGACCCCACTGAAGCACTTGAAACCTGGTATACTATTATGAACTGTTTTAGATCAACATGCTCCTTTAAAAAAAAAAAGAAAGAGTGCAACACCTTTAGAAACCTACATGGCTCACATCAGAAATCAATGAAACAAGACAGAATTGGGACTATTTTCATAAAGTCAAGGATTTGCATAACTATAAACTCTGGTGCAACAGATGTACTGCTTTGATTCAATCTGCTAAAAGAAATTTTTATAAATATCGGTTGAAAATGCATAAAGTTCAACAGAAATGTGGAAAATTCTGGAGGATTTTACTCCAAACAGAAACATTAAGATCCCATATCAACTTATAATTGATGGGACAATAATTGATGATATGCATGATATTGTTAACAGATTCAACGATCACTTCATTAATGCAACAAATATAACTTCCAATATATCAAATACTAATGCCAAAAATACAAAGTTAGAAGACTTTATCAAGTCTAAAATCCCTGAAAATGTACAGTTCACTAATCCATTTTCTGCAGTATCATTTATTTTCACATGGCTCAATTTTCGTGGTTTTGTAAAAAAAAAAAAGATATTTTCGCAGGTACTTAAATTTGTGGTTTTGCCTGTCAAAAAGTTTGCATATCAGTAAGTATTTAATTTTGGGGTTTAACCTCTACAAATACTCAAAATAATGAGTATAAAAAAATAAAACACTGCTGACACAAACAGTGGTCACTTCAATGTTTAAAACAATATTACCACATGTATGAGCACAAATCAAAGACCTGACAAGCTTGATACTTACACCATGTTTTGTATGAGTGAATAACATCAATGGAAGCCGATGCATCCAACAACACTAAAACAATACTACCACCTCTATGAACACAAATAAAACATATATCAAGATCAATCACTTACACCATGTTTTTGTCTAAGTGCTCAACATCAAAGGAAGCCAACACAGCCAACACACTAAGCCAATCGGTTATTAAAATACATGTGTATGATCTCTTACTTAAACCACTGTCCATAAAGTGAACAAAACACGTGACTGACTGTCACTTGCTCAATGCAATCAGCAGGCAGTGGCGATATTTTATGTGCTTAGAGCCCACCAAATTGTGCAGATGCTAACTAAATTGAAATACTGTGGAATCACTCCTTTGTTTATGCCTGCCTTATGTACATACCAATGTCAACCACTAGATTTGACAATAAATAAAGAGTAAAAATAAGAATTAAAATCCCACTTCCACAACTGGTATGCGAGACAGGTCATGAAGGCAATCATGGAAAAGGAAGATGTTACCATTGACAATCAGTGCGCTGTATTAGTGAACCTGGCTACCTCATTAATCAAGCCAATTCACGCTGAATGGATAATTGCAGCTCATGCAACAATGAGTGAAAGATCGGACCTAATTAGGCACATAAAACAAATGTGTGTTTCCGATCGGCCGACCATCCCTGTTTCTCGTTGCCGATCCTAGCACTCCCCCACCCAACAATTTTTTTTTTTAAAAATTAAAAAAAAACACATTGCCAAAAATGATTAGTGCATCTAATTGAGCCGGTTTCACCCAGTACTTTGAAGCACTTGAAATATTATTTGATTTATATATAATGTTTAAAAAAAAAAAAAATACCTGCCTACCCCAATTTTAAAACCAGTGCAATAGGAAACACACATTGGGGGGGGCAGGGGGGGGGGCTTATTAGTGGCTTTGATCAAGCTGGAGTTTTTTTAATTCTGCAATTTGGGGATTATTTACCTGACAAGCATTTGTGTGTACCATGAGACTTGATTGACACAATGTTGATACAGTGGCTTTGTCCAAAAATCAGTGAAGTGTGAGCTTTAATACTCTGCTGTAATTAGTGTATATATATAGTGTTTCATTAATAATAGTGCTTCAAGCAATAGTTCTAGTATTTAAAGTCTTGTTGTTCTTTTGGATTAAAAATGCATGGATAACATGAAATGGGCTTTCAGGAAGATTAAAATTTTTGAACAACAGTTGTACTTGAATGAAGGATCGATTTAAGCAAGTATTAAATTGAGTTTTCATCTAATAGTATTTTTTATTATTCTTTCTTTCATTTTCAGTATTACTAGTGTTTGAATACCTTATGCTTTTTCTCAGTTCTCTCTTCCCCTACTTATCTCACCTATCGATTTAAGGCAGTGAGTGGAAATTACAGCTATCAGATACCTTATTGATATGTGTGTATTGAAACAATATAAAATGCTTTATCATTCTTTTTAAAGAGTTAAAATAAAACAAACATATGTAAAAGTTATTATTTTATTACCAGATTACAGTACTGACGTTGATTTATCAAATACTAGTAGCTTTATTAATCTCTAAGAAAGAAACACAGTAAGAAAATGGGCATGGGGGTGGGGGGTCAACAACATACGTGGCTAATTTTTTGTTGGGTATTTAAATTCGTTGTTTGGGGCAACAACGAAAACCACGAAAATTGGTCCCCCATGAAAATTTCTGATACTATAGTATGTCTTGTATAGATGTAGTAAGTGAACTGAAAAAGTTAAATTCCAAGAAATCAACTGGAGTGGATCAGATAGATTCATCTTAAATAAATGTGCTGATATTTATTAGTTCATATCTTACCTATATAATTAATCAAAGCATTACTATGGGAATCTTCCCATCTCAACTGAAGGATGCCAAGGTTATGCCTGTTTATAAAAAGGGTTCAAAATCAAATCCAGATAATTATAGACATATATCAATTCTGCCAACCATATCCAAACTGTTTGAAAGACACGTTTCCAAACATCTCAATGGTTACCTTTCAAAATACTATTTAATTTACCCATCCCAATCAGGATTAAGACAGAACCACTCCTGTCAGTCTGCATTAACAAAACTCATTGATGAATGGTTGCTTGCTATGGACAATGGAGAATTTGTTGGAACTACATGTATATATCTTGATTTTAAGAAGACTTTGGATTTAGTTGACCATAATATACTTGCATGGAAACTTGAAAAGTACAAATGTTCTCACTTATCACTCTCATGGTACAAATCATACCTATCTGACAGAAGCTAACAAGTTATTGGTAACAATTAAATCGGAGCTGATGTCTATCAGCAAGGGAGTTCCACAGGGATCTATTTTAGGGTCTGTATTATTCATATTGTTTATAAATGACTTGTTGCTGTATGTACAACATTCAAAAACTGATCTATATGCTGATGATACTACTTTGCATAAGTCTGATTCTAATGTTAAAACATAAAACACACAACTGGGTGAAGATTTATATCAAGTTGAATATTGGTGCTCACTAAATAACATGTTTATCAATCCCCTAAAAACAAAGGCAATGTTGCTTGGAACTAGACAAAGATGATCAGCGAACAAAAATCCAAATCTTGAGCTGTATATTGATGATAATCTAATTGAAAATGTTGACACAAAACTTTTGGGAGTTGATGTTGATAATAATCTAGACTGGTGCAAGCAAGTGAAACGTTTGCTTTGTTGTAAGCTCAAGAATTTATCTTTTACAGTGGATAAAACGTTATCTACCACTCAACTATAGGAAATTATTCTACAATGCATTAATTCTTCCTCATTTGGACTGCTGCTGCACAATTTGGGGAAATATAACTGATAGCAATATTGAAACAACTGAAATGGCTGAAATTTAAATACAGATTAGCCTACCACAAGTCATTATTAATGTTAAAAGTTAAGAATGAATGTTGCCCTCAATATTTTCATGGTATGTTTCATTTTAAGTCAGAAGAACAACACAAAGGACCTAAACTGAGATCAATTACAAATGATCATTCCAGGATACTATTTCCAAAAACAAATACTTTTAAAAAATCATTTTCTTAAAAGAGGTGCTATTTTATGGAATGAACTCGCAATAAGGCCAGCAAATAAAAAATATGTGTGTTTCCTACTGCACTGGTTTTAAAATTATGGTAGACAGGTAGGTATTTTTTTTTCTTAAACATATATAAATCAAATAATATTTCAAGCGCTTCAAAGTACTGGGCAATACCGGCTCAATTTGATGCACAAATCAATGACAATGTGATTATTTTTATATAAAAAAATAATTTTAAAAAAATTTGGGGGGTGGGAGAAGTGCTAGGGTCGGCAATGAGAAACAGGAATGGTTGACCGACCGGAAACACTTTTTTTTGTTGGCCTAACCATTAGATCAGAAACAAATTTAAACATGTTCAAAACAAAATTGTATAACCATTATCTTGAAGGGCAGTTGAAATTTCAAGTATTGAAATACTGAAATACATGCTCTCCAGTTTGCTTGGTTACTGCATATCATATACACTTTGTGCTTTTATACTTAATGTATCCCGAGGACCTCTGGGGAGAATAGTGTATTATACCAAGTGAGACACCCTCATAAAATAAAGTGTTTATTATTACTATTATTATTATTATCATTACAAAAGTCACATGAAACACATTTCCTGTCCATAGGGCCAGATACAAGTCTCATAAAAAGCTCAGAACATCATGATTTTACAGTAAAGTAACACTTTCAAAGTTATGAGACCCCTGTAAACTGATATCCTGTAGCATAGACCCTGATTGGCATACTAGCTCTGGGTTGAGGTTGCTACAACTAATCCATAATTAATTAATTTCATCCAAACTGACATCATCTTGACATGCAGACCACAGCAAACAAGGTTCATTGGATCAATTTTTTAAAAAGCTGGAAATGGCTGCCTTGCATGTTCTGCAAAGACACAACGTGCCTGAAAAAAGCACAGTCACTGCCTGCTTTCACTTCTCAAATAGCAGAAGAAAAGAAGTTCTCATAGAATCTGAAGGAAAAAATCCAGATTTTTCTTCTTTTTTTTTCCTTAACACTTAGGTCAAATTCTACATTCAAGGCTAGGAGAATAACAACCCTGTTTATAATTTTTCACAACTTTAGTAAAACAAACTTTCTTACCTGCTTCTGTAATATAACATGAATTCTTTGGAGTTCATTCAAGGTGTATCTTGGAATAGCACTGTGCTATGATGCTATCTGAAATATATAAAATTTCTACATTGGAAAAACTAACAAAAAGTAACAGACGTATTATGTGTCCTCAAGATGTTTCAGTTGCAAGCCCAACTGAGATATGTTCTGTAAAGGCATACATCTAAAAAGCCTAAAAAGACAAAGCCATTGCCAGCTTTCAAAAACTTTGTCACAAATGGTTGGCCTTAAATTCATGGAAATTTCAAAACTGAGAATAAGAATTTACTTGATACCTTGGCAATTAAATATCTATACTACTGATGACATTTGCATAAAAATTTTATTCTGGCTTGTTGTTTTCCTTTATTCCTCCAAAATTAGCAATGTCTCCCTTGGAAAAAAGTATGATTTCTAAAGACGGAGTTTGGGGTACAAGCCTTTATAATTACAGGCAATTTATACATTTCTAGGAGTTCAATAAATATAAAACCATGGAAAATTGTTGACAGACAACTAGTCTAGGACAGCAGAGATTCTCACCACAGAGAACTCTGCTGTCATAAAATACTGTGAATTCAGGGGGGGGGGGGGGACAGTGAGGTGGAACACCTTTTTTTGCCAACAAAAAACAAGGCATTTTCATTTGTATTTAAATTCATGGATATACTTCTGATGGGGTCAAATAGTCTTTACAAATAGCTCTTTGGGAGGTATTTAAATTTGTGCTTTGTAGCTACAATTAATCCACAAAATTCATTACCCATGAAATAAATCAGACAGTAAATTCCCATGAATAGATCATAGATGGATTTGGTTTGGTCTGGTGTTTTACGGCAGAGCAACACAAGTAGGTTATTAAGTGTCGAGGCAATTGGATTAAATAGCCTTGCCCAAGGACACACCATGGTGGCCAACCCAGGCTGATCCAATGGTAGGATTTGAACCCACACCCTTTCAGTCATAAGTTTGGCATTCTATGCTATTTGCCACCACAGCGCCGGTCTCCATTAGTCACCCTTTACAACATACAGGAGGGTGCATATTTCCTATTCTACATCACCTAGCCCACAGGCGGAAGACTAGTAATGGAAATACTGTGAATTGATAAAATGAAATACTTATTGACGTTTCACAATTATACTATATTTTATCCCTTCAGATTATATTTTATCCATCTGCAACAGCTTGTGTGAAATAGGAACATCAAAAAGGAAAGAGGTTATGCAGCCCTCCCAAACCAATTATTACCAAAAGTGCCTTAAACCAAGCTGCTGACAAAATCAATAGTGGTATAATATTATACTACAGTGGCTAATTTGGTGAGATGAAGGGTCTAATATGGTCATAGACTGATCTAGTGGTGTTTCAGCCCCTGAAAAGTTGATATAGTCTGAATGATATGTACATGTATGTATGAGTATTGAGTTTAATGGCACATTAGCACAATTCTAGCTATATAGTGCTGAGTAACTTTAGGTATCCCAAAAAAGGCATACAAAACAAAGATAAAGGTAAAAAAAAGGATAAAATCAGTTCAAAAACTTCTCAGCTAGAACATCATCATGAGACATCCTACAGCAAGAAGGCTGCCGCAATCAGTCAACTCTTACAACACGCAGGAGAGTGCATTGGGTCTATTGTACATTCCTAAGTTCACAGAAGGTGACCATACATGTGTTGAGGTGAATTTTATTAAATACACCAGAAAGTTTTCAGCTTAAAATGGCAGTGTATGCAAATTCTCCGTCAAATCATTCTTTGACAGAAAGGCTACTAAAAAAAAATAAATTATATGCAGTGTATATCTTTCATTAAAAAAAGTACCAGAATAAGTGTTAGTAAAACACGTGTGTCCCCCCCCCCCCCTTGCTGCAGTGTTGGCATTCAAACTATTTTGGGGAGACTAAATTAACATGCATAACTCAGAGTAAAAAAAAGGGCAATAACTGCATCCAAACTGTACAGAACAAACATAGTACAAACACGACCTTCTTATAAGGTCAACAATTATCAGTGGTGGAGGAAAACGTTGGTATTATATTATAAACAATTTCAGGGCCTACATGCAAAATTCCAAGTTAAAAAAAAAGGGTCAAATGATCTACATCAACAAGAGGGTCTGATATTGCTCATCTGGCTCACATAACTTCACAGCTGAGTTTGAGATGAATGCAAGTAATACTCAAACAAGAACTATCAATTAACAATAAAATATATGTATCTGTGGGTACTTTTCCTTCTTAAACACAGTGGAATTCTGACCTGAAAAACAGACCTGTTATGAGAAACCACCTGTCTTGAGACACGTTTTTGTTGGCAGAAGGAGTGGTCTCTCAAGACAGGCATAAGCTTTAGAGTTTACTACAAGCGATTTTAGCCTGGCATGGTGCTATGACCCTATTCAGTAGCACCATTACCCTATTCAGTAGCACCATTACCCTATTTTCATATGCATACATGTGATAGCTCAAAAAGGTCAACTCAGGCAATTTACAAAATCTGAAGATTTCACTTCAAATCAAGAGGAGTGTTATCAACCCCATTTTCAGTATGTAAAATGGATACAAATAGCAATATAAGGTAATGAATTTCAACATAATGTATATTTCAATATAATAAGGTTGCATACAACCACACAATTCAAAGGATTGATCAAATCATCACAACTTTCTCTGCATATTTTGTATTAAAAGCACACATCATTCTAACTGGGGCTGAGAAATGAAGTATAATATTTGTACCAGTTTCTATTTCAACATGCAAGTGTGTACATATATATATATATATATATATATATATATATATATATATATATATAATACAGGGTTCTACATAGGATTATGAAAGCTGGAGTCCAGGACTCCTTCCTTGAAATAAGTTGGAGAGTCCCAGCACTAAATACTGGAGTCCCAATAATGATACCTTTCTTTTTTCTTCCTTACAATAATTCAGGGCATTATGTGTATATTGTTGTGTCACCAATATAAATGTCATCTGATTGCTAATGCTCATTCATTGTGATATATTTTTAATATTATTACAAATGATGAAAATCTAAGGCATTGAGAACCATGAAAAATGTGATTGTTTGTGATCTTACAAGTATAACAATTCTTATTTGCTTTACCTTGACATTCTTCATTTTTGTGTGTAGCTAGAAGGAATCAAAGAACAGATTCAAATTTTTTTTTCTACATGAATTTATTTAATTAATTTCATTCAATTTTTAATAAACAAATTTGCCAAGACACTGAAAAAATATTAATATTCCTTTTTTTTTTTCTCTCTTCATTAAACATCACAACATACTACATGTACATTCACTCTTTTCGTAAACAAACTTTAGCAAACTTCACCACTGCAGGTTTAGGATTATAATTCTTAAATTCAGGGCCATCCTCCATGACCCTCATCAATTTTGTTAGTTTCTCGTTTTAAATATCCACAGTCCTTTGTCTTGATACAATTATGTGACAAGAAATCTTATGATGAAATTAAAGTGTGCTGAATGATGCTTATCAAAACAAAGTGCCAAAGCACACGCATGTGTAATTAATCTTTTGATCGAAATGATGATAAGGAACCAATAATCAATTAACAGATATCTTAATCTCTTTATCTACAAAGATCTAGCTAAGCAACTTCACCTAACCCCTTACCATCACTTGAACTCGATAACATGCAAACTACACAACTGACACTTGTTTCATAGATACAGATCAAATAAAAGAAAAGTTTGCCAGATAAAAAAACTGCAAACCAATGACTCTGCTGTTGGAGTTTTCATGCATCCAAAATTAACAATATGCATATTTGTAGGTGGATTTGACGTCCCAGAGAACCCTGTAAAAAGAATTCTATTTCAATATTGACACAACACTTAAAAAGCATCTTTTATGTTCACTCAGACATTAAAGGAGAAATTATGCTACGTTTCCCTTCCCAACTACCCAACTTGATTTGAGACCAGGTTAGTAAATGTTTTCATTTATTTTTAAAAATTAGGTTTTATCATGAGTTATAAGTTTTAGGCATAAAATGAAGATTTTACATTTAAAAAAAACAACTAAGTGTCTAAAAGAACAAACAAGCAAAAATAAAACTCATTTCAAACTACTTCAATAACATTGAAAATTATGTTGAAATGGTGATTTTGTTTTATCCTGCACTGCAAGGTGACATAGCAGATGGAAGATCTTGAAACCAGATTTAAAACAATGGTATATAACAGTTCTGACAGACAGAAGTAAACAGTTCTATTTATTGCCTCATGTTCATGTATTTCATGATTCCAACTAGGCCAGGGGCAACTGTCCTGAAACTTGTCCAAAATTCAGGACAATCCAGAAAATTTCAGCACATGTTAATAAATGACCATGGCATTCAGATGCATGACTCCTACTGATCACTGCATTACAAAATCTTTAATCATGAATTAAATGCACATTTTACACAATTTTATGTAAATAAATTCAAGTATAATTTCCTTTTTTTACTTTTATTCTTTATTCATAAAATCAACAACACAAAAAACAAAGGAACAATTTAATTTTAACAGTCAGATGATAAAAAAAAAACAGGACTCGTTAACTGTAGGACACATTAATCATCTGATTGCTTACCTGCCATTGATACTTTACTAGTGTAATTGATGACTTGATTATTTGATTCCTTACACGATTTACCACATATTTGTTTCAGTAGAAATTTTCTTTTAAGCAGTTCTTCAAAATATTAAGACAAAGAAAATACTGATTTTACTGATATTGGTGATTACTGACAAGTATTCCAAAAGTTGAAATAATATTCCTTCCTGCTTTTTTCTCAAAAAAGCCACTTGATCTGCCATATTTGCAAAAATTGTTGTTTGAGTAAAACTTGTGTTGCTGTAAGTTCATGCTGTAAGTCATCCATATTAACCAGTGTATTTTCTACAATAACCAAATAATGTGATCAGATAATTGACCCCAAAAGAGCTTAGAGTCTTTGAATATTGATGATTTCATCCTCAAAACCTGATTTATATATTTTATAGCAATCATAAATGATAACCATATTAAAAAATATCCCAAGAAACTGTGACCGTGATCTTGTAAAAAGTAGCAAACAACATTGCAACCAGCATGCATATCTGCATTAAGCTTAAGGGTTATACAACATTTACACAAGAAAGATTATACTTACCTGTGTATCACTGTCTTCTGATTTACTCACTATCTTTAAACATTTATAAAATTGTTCTGCCACTAACACACAACGTCATGCTTGTAAAGCACACTGGCATTGTTCAATAGGTGATGATTCAGCAAATCAAAAGTAAGTTTATGTCGCTGATCAAGGATGCAAACAAGCACTGGGCCATTAGTTTATGCCGTGTCAAACATACATATGAATCGTATTGATTAAATTATATTTTAAGCATCGTTTAATCCATCAGAACTCTCCACTAAAAATTTGGTCAAAAATGTAAAAACTCTGCCATTGGCAGAGGACCAACTCCTGTGAAACACTGCACATTTCAAAAACCGAGATGCACAAAGTTGTGTTAATGTAGATTAAATTTTTACAGTGAAATGTAGTTTTTTTTTTTGGGGGGGGTAAAACTAATTTTAATTATCCAATACTTACCCATCACTATTATATAGCTTATTACTTTTTCGTGTTGAAAAATCTCGTCCGTTTCATGTGAAGAACATCCTCCCACTTAGAGTGGAGATTTTGTCAACAAGACACGTCACACCCGTGCACCTCTCCGCACCTGCGCGAACATTCATCTTTTTCATAGACGAAATTACGCCAGGACATCAGAGCGGGGTGGGAGGAGGGCATTTGATAATAGTGATGGGTAAGTATTGCATAATTAAAATTAGTTTTACCCCCTCCAAAAAACTACATTTTAATAGCAGCAATACATTACCCTATCATTATTATATAGCTGAATTGGTCAGTTAAGCGGGTAGGCTGATGTTAAACTGATCAAACACAGAGAAAAATGGAAATTACTCACCATTTGAGAGAGAGATCCACTTTACAAATTGTTGGAGTCCCTCCGGGCCACATGTTGTGTTGCAACTATGGGTCCCAAGAGAGAATACCTGCGCAATTAGCGGAGGTAGAGAAGGTAGTATGGGATCGCCAAAATGCTGCCTTCATGATGTCCTCTAAGGAAGAGTGATTAGATAGGCCCATGAGGCAGCGACGGCTTGAACCTCATGGGCTTTTAGTTTCATAAAAGAGAGGTCTCTATCAGTAAGGGACTGATAAGCTCTTTTAATTGTGGTGACAATCCACCGTGAAATAGTGGAGGCCGAAATATCAACGGTAGGGCATAACCGACTTTTGATCCGGAAATCGGATTCCACCGGATAGTATGAACTTCCGATTAATCGGAGTCGGACAAGGCAGGAACGACCGATTCGGATAATAAAAATAATAAAGTTGAATTTCTATAGCACCGTGTCTAACACTGCGTGTCATTCGATAGTGCGTTAATAAAGTTAAATAAGAAGTCAGAAAAGTCCAATATGGTCAACACAACGGGGTGAAACGATAATACTTGAGTTAGACCGAAAGATTTAAATTTATTAAAATATATAATACAGTCCTACCCGTTTATGTCAACATCCTCAATAATGAAGGCATAATATTGAATACATTGACACATGCTAATGAGATATTAAAAGAAAATGATTCTTACAATCGTAAATATAAATAAAGTTAATAAGGAAACTTTCACAGCACAATAAACTTGTTTCAATCACCGATCACTTTGGAAAATGCAAGAATCGATCAGATTTCATTGCTTTTATTTAAGTCGCCGCAAGAGGCCAACTTTATAGGACCAAACAAAAGCCTGTTTTATTTTTATTTGACCGCGACATTAAAGCATGGCGGCAAGATCAACTAATTGTTGAATAAAGTACAGGATGGAACTGGCCGCTTGCCGACATAAATGATTAAGGCGGGAAAGTTAAAGCCTGGCGGCAAGATCAACTAATTGTTGAACAAAGAATGGGTCGGAACTGGCAGCTGGTCGACATAAATGATTAGGCGGGAAAATTAAAGCGTATATGCTGCATGGATGCATTGGAACTGTATGATAATGTAAATGAAATTTATATTAGTATACAGTGTGAAAAAATTGTGCTGAACTGTTGAGACTCTGCGGCTGCATCCATCATTAATCTCACATTACAGTTCTGACAGATACTGCGATGCTATGTTGTAGATAATCTTGAGTTTTGATATACGACTTTCCATAAACTGTCACTTTGTTTCTAGACATACATCCCTCTCATGCACTATTTAGATACAGAATTTGTTGTATTGGCCACAATAACAAAATATTTCTAAGCCTTTACAGACAATAAAATTAAATGAAAATCTGATAAAAGCAAAAAAAAAAATTTTATCTTAAAATGTCGAAAAAACAACGAAGCAAAATATGGGATTATTTTGAGATAAATGCCATAGATGAGTCAAAGGCAGATTGTTTGGTTCCACAGTGCAAGGATAAATTAAAACGAGGAGGTAATGATCCATGTTCATATGGAACCAGTGGACTTATCAATCACCTGCGTGCAAAACATCCGGATGAATATAAAAAGTATACCGGAATCTGTGACATCGAAAAGAAACGAAAAGCCGAAGAAGTAATGCAGCCTGGAAAGAAACACAGAGTACAGACAATAGAGTTCCTGCTAGAAAAGAAAAAACCGTTTGAGGCTAACAACCCACGCCAGTTAATCATAACTAAGAAGATCATAGAAATGATTGCGGCTGATGCTATGCCTTTCAGCATGATTAACAACGTAGGCTTCACTCGCTTTCTGAATGAACTTGAACCTCGTTACGTTATTCCATCCGAAGTCCATTTGTCAAGAACGCTTATTCCGGACTTATATTCTGCCGTGAAGAGTAAAATTGTTATTTTACTAGAACAAGCAGCCTACGTAAGTTTTACAAGTGACGTGTGGACGAGCACAAATAATTTGAATGCTTTCATTTCGCTTACCGCTCATTGGATTGACAGCAAGTGGAACAGGATGTCCATTGTTCTGTCACTACGAAATCTTGAAGACCGACACATGGGCCAAGTTATTTCGGATAACATCCTTGCAATGTTGGCAGCATGGTCTATTCCAGATGAAAAACGTGGAGTTCTCGTGCGGGATAATGGTGCGAGCATGAAAAAAGCGGCGGAGTTATCTGGATTGGATCACTTGGGATGTTTCACCCACACGATCCAGCTAGTTGTCAAGGTTGGACTTTTAAGTCAAAGATCCGTTATGGATGCTATTGTCACTGCTCGTGCAATCGTTGGGCGTTTTCGGCATTCAACTCAAGCCACAGAACAATTGCTCAGAATCCAGAAGTCTTTGACATGCGAGGACGGCACGCCATACCCGACACACCGTCTTATCCAGGATGTTACAACCCGCTGGAATTCTACGTTCTACATGCTCGAGCGCCTCATAGAACAAAAGAAAGCTATTGCCCTCTATTGTCAGGAAAATGATGGGGTTACAAATCTAACGGCACATGAGTGGAATTTGATGGAACGGGTTTTGATTACGCTTCGCCCATTCGAACAGGAAACCAGGAATGCCAGTATGTCTACTGCAACAGCAAGCATGATCATCCCCAGTGTTCGTGTTCTCATGGCAACTTTAACAAAACCTGCAAGAGTCGGAGATGACATCGGAATACAGACCATGTGGGCGGACATGCTGAAAGATTTGCGTACACGTTATGAGGAAGTGGAGACAAACAAGTTGTGTGCACTTGCAACGGTTTTGGATCCCACTTACAAATTGTTGGTTTTTAATGCGCATGGGCATGACGCTGTAAAGAGCATGTTAATGGACAAACTACAGATCGAGTAAGAAAAAACAATCACCGCTGTCAACATTCCAGCCTCAACAGAAGTGGATCCAGGACCTTCAACTTCGACTGGCCTAGATTCCTACTACCAGGAGTTATTTGCCTCTAGCACATCCGACCAAAATCTCGCCTCTGCATCCCTGTCATCTGAATTCACGTGCCAGCGCGAATTGGATTCGTATCTAGCTGAGAAAAATCAGCCGAGGACTTCACCACCAACGGACCCAGTTATATACTGGAAATCCCGGGAAAAAACTTTCCAGCTTCTGGCAGCTGTCGCTAAACGTTTTTGTTCAATACCGCCCTCTAGCGTCGATAGTGAAAGAAGTTTTAGCACCGCAGGTGCTATTTGCAGCGACAAACGATCGAGCATGTCCGCTGAAAAAACGGAGATGCTACTATTTCTTGCAAAGAACTTGGAAGTTATAAATTTTGATTATTAAATTTCTTTATTATCTATTAAACTGCGTGTTTTTACTTAGGTAGATGAAACATGGCAGAAATAAACTGCTTAACTTGAATGTTATATTATATTATATTATATTATATTATATTATATTATATTATATTATATTATATTATATTATATTATATTATATTATATTATATTATATTATATTATATTATATTATATTATATTATATTATATTATATTATATTATATTATATTATATTATATTATATTATATTATATTATATTATATTATATTATATTATATTATATTATATTATATTATATTATGCGCTACATAAATATATCAATATTCAAGACTCTTTAACTCGCATTTCTAAATTTATTATATTCTAATATCTTTGCCAAAAAACAAGAACAATATCACAGGAAAAAAAATACTTAGGGCGCCATAACACGTGGATTTCAGTTTGCGAGTTTTATTTGTAAAATCGTAAGTTTTTATAATTATTATGTATAACAATGTGATCGTAGAAAAAACATTTATAATGTTTAAGTGCAATTTAAAAAAATAAAAAATTTCATGGATTCTTTGTGGCTTTGAATTTCGTTGCATTTTGCTATAGTCCTGCCATATCCTTCCCCTTGTGACATCGGTGTGATATGCAAAACGTGTGTAACACGGTTTAAAAAGTTAATTTGAAAAACCTTTTAATTTAGCATTTCCGATTAATTGAATCGTATCCGGAATCGGAAAAATTTCATGCCCAAAATCCGGAATCGGAAATCAGTAGAAAAATGCTAATCGGTTATGCCCTAATCAACGGAACCCTTAAGGGGAAGGAAAAGACGTTTCCTGCCCTTTCCTTTCACTTTTGAAGCATTTAGATAGAAACGCAGTGCCCTAACTGGGCATAAAAGCCTATCTTGATCATCTCCAGCACAGATTCGACTGAGACTGGGGATCTCTATAGGTGATGGAGCTACCGCAGGTAACTGAATTTTTTTTTTTTCTTTTTTAAATCCTGGCTGACAAAGGAGGGAAATGGATTCGTAATTGCCATTAAACCGGAGACAGCCAGTGTCAACAGACAATGTATGAATCTCGCTACGTCTTCTCGCAGACGCCAAACGAATAAAAACACAGTCTTGAGTGTGAGGTCCTGAAAGGAAGCCTCACTCAATGGTTCATAGGGGGTTTTGGTTAAGGACCATAAAACACATGATAGATTCCATCTGGGCGTAAGAGAGCGGGAGACAGGTCTCTGTAGCTCAAAATACTGAATGAGATCAGCAAGGTGCGTTCTGAACCGATTTCCGAGCCCTGAGAAAATTTAAGTGTGTTAGATATGGCGGCTCTATAGCCCTTGATAGTTGAAACTGAAAACCTCTTTTGTTCTCGAAAAGAACAAAAGGAAATCAGCAATAGCAGTTACCGAGGGACAGCTGGGATCAACACGTTTCCTACTGTACCAATCACAGAAGATTCTCCACCTGGCATCATAGGCCTTGGATGTAGAAGCTCTCCTGGCCTGAATGATGCAACTGGCAACCCGGCCCGAAAACTTGAGATGAGCCAAGCGTGAAGGTGGAGAATGTGTGGGCTGTTGCGTAGGAGGGAGCCCCTGTGTTGTGACAGAAGATCCCTCCTGTACGAAAGAGACCTGGGTTGATCTATCAATAGGTCTAAAAGATCGTTGGGGCCATAATGGAGCTATGAGAATGATCCGGGCAGTGGAAGTTCTTACTTTTTGCAGAACTTGCGGTAGTAGTTGCAATGGTGGGAAGGCGTATGCGAACAGACGATCCCACTGGAAGCTGAATGCATCCACTGCCCAAGCTCTCTGGTCCGGGACTGGAGAGACGTAAAAGGGAAGACTGTTGTTGAGCCTGGTCGCAAACAAGTCCATGAGGGGCCGTCCCCATAGTGAGAAAAAGGGATTCTGTCACTTCGCGGTGAAGAGTCCATTCCATGAGAACTGATTTGCCTGACCTGGACAGACTGTCCGCTAAAACGTTCCTCTTCCCTGGGATGTGGTGAACTCGAAGGGAAATGTTCTACGAGGTGGCCCAGCGGAGGAGGTTCCAGACCTCCACGGAAAGAGATGGGCGTTTGTGTGCCTCCTTGATGTCGGAGATACGCTACGACGGGCGTGTTGTCGGAGGAGACCATGACAGATCAACCCCTTTACTCTGTCGATGCACCCTTGCAACGCTAGAAATACAGCTTTCATTTCTAGGTTGTTCCTCGAGGAATCAGAGCTGATAGAGAATCCTTGTGTGGTTTCCACATTGCAAGAAGGAGAAACTGTAGAGGGCGCATATGGAGCCGTCCTAAGGGAACCAGATCTGCAGCGGCATTCAGGTTAAAGGCAAGCATACAATAATGTTCTTGCTCGTAGCGCCTCTAGAAGTGCCAGGATTCGATCTATGTGATCCGGTGGAACCCGGAATAAGTTCTGGTTCACGAAGAAGTTCATCCCTACGTAAACTTAGATGGAACGAGTTCTGACTTCTCAAGGTTGGGTAAAATAAACCCAACCGAGTTACTGTGAACCAACAACGGAACAGGTCCTGATAGAGGGACTGAACCTGAACATTATGGATCAGCTATTCGTGAAAATACAGGAGAATCGGGGTTCCCAGTAATCAGAGATAGGGCACTACAACTCCCATAACATGGGTGAAGACTCGGGGTGCAGAAGCGATTCTGAATGACAGAACCCAGAATTGAAAGACTTCTTGGTCCAAGTAAACCCAGAGGTATTTCCACCGGTTTAACAGGGGGAGATCGAAAATGATACACAATTTCCCACTTTTCTTGATGACCAGGAAGAATTGGAAGTAGAATGCAGGAGACTGATCGTTCAGGAACCTCTTAACTGCCCCTTCTGTAAAAGGGTGTGCACCTCTTCATTTAATTTTCCCCAAATTGGACTTGTAAAGAACGTCGGGGTCCTTGATAGAGGAGGTTGTTCCCCGAAACTGAAGCCGGTAACCCTCACTTACCATAGAAAGGACACACCCATCATCCAAGTTACTTGACCAAGCCTCTGAAAAGAGGCCTACACAAGCACCTACAGGGACATTAGGAGAGGAATGCACGGCAGGAGAGGGTATAAGTCCCTAGGGCCATCTCCCCCCCCCCCCCACTGCCTTCCTTGGGAAAGGAAGGTGGGTTGGGGAAGTTCCTCCTGAGGACTTTGCTCAGGAGGAGGAGGTCTCATTTGGGCTTGTGCATTGGACTGGGGCTGCATCTGTTTAAAAATTTAGTGGGTGGCCCCTGGGGGCAATTCATCTTAGTGTGCTTCCTGGTCGATTACGATGGGCCAGGTGCAGTTGTGAAGGATCTATGTTCATGATCCTTCAAATCTTGTGAAGCCACAGTGTTGATGAGTCCTCCGAAGAGGCTCTTGGCTTCCAAAGGAGCAGCCCTCAGAAGGTCTTTCCTATGGTTAAATAAGACCTTTGAGGAGTCCAGCACAATGTGATGGTGGATGTTAGAAGTTCCACTTTTAAAACCATTGCGACAGAGAGTGAATTCCGGGATGTCTTGATCACAGCTTCCAGCATGCATTGCAATGAGGCTGGGTTCAGAGCAGCCTCCTTCAGCATACTAAACGAAGTAGCTGAGAAGAGGTCTGCATGGGAAGCTATGGTGACCAGAAGCCGGCCTTTCTGCACAAAGGCTTGATTATTTTAATAGGAAGGCATGCCCAGGCTTCAATTATAATACCCACTTGAGACATATCTGCACCCAACTGGAGAGGTTCTTAATGGGTTTTCACTTCGGGAATGTACCCAGTAATTAGAGGCAGAGACCAAGGTCTCAAAGTAGAGGGAGGGACAGACCATCCTCTACGCCGTCTAGTACAGGCTGGCCTGTGGAAAAACCTCTATGACATTTCCTCAATCGTTGAGGAATGTAGAAGGAGCAGGAGATCTGGTTGTGGCTGGATCCCGGAGATCTTTTAAACTGGAAAGGATCTTCTTGGGCTGTGCGCAAGATGGCTTTGGGAACAAGTTACAGCGTTATCAAAGGACCAGATCTCTTCCATATCATCTAAGTGAAAGGAACTAGTGGGACTGATAGGAGGCGACAAAAGAGCTGTTTCTACCTCGATCTCACTGGAGTTAACGAGGGTAGATAAATGAATCATCATCTAGAACACTCCGAGCAGGAGAGTGGCTGGACATCATTATGTCCTTCTGAGACAGTGACATAGGTGTACCCGATGCCATTTCCCGTACTTGTTCGTCTATGTGCTCAAGATGTTCCAGGATAAAGACAAGAACGCTTGTCTTTCGTGGATGATGCTATGCTTTCGCCTTGCTGGTGAATGCCACCTGACGAGGAGGCGATGGCGGGACACGAGCCGCGGCATCGCCTCTACTCTGGGCCCCACCTCTCGTACGGATTCATTGGGATAATAAGAAAGGGGGGATCCCGATCCGATCCCCTTCCCAATCCTGTACAAGGTATGATGGTAGAGTTGGGAGATGGGGTACTTTTTCGGTCCGATCCCCTATCCCTGCACTATGAGGCCTCTGGGTGATGACCGGTATAAGGTTTGAAAGGTTTGAGATGACCGACGGCCTGTGACGATGTAAGCAGCCACCGGGACGAAGTCACCGTTGACCGGTCATCATACACTGACCGGTCATTTCTACTGGTCAATGCCCATTGACCAGACCGGTCACTGGTTCCTTATCAACCATAGACCGGTGACCGGTGACCGGTCACCCGACACCGACCGGTGACTGGACCGGTCACCCGACACTGACCGGTGACCGGACCAGTCACCCAACACTGATCGGTGACCGGACCGGTCACCCGACACTGATCGGTGACCGGACCGGTCACCGGTCAGAAGACATATCAGATGCCAGTTTGTCTTTATCACTACCCAGGGTGCGGTGCGACACGCTACTCTGGAAGTGTTTGGTGCGGTGCAACTCCTCCCACTCTGGAGGGTGCGACACGCTACCTTGAGACGAGCGGTACTCTGAGATAAGCGGTGTACTTCCTTCCTGGTGGAAGGCAGCAACACGCTACTGTTCATGTTCGTCTTCTCCCTTCCCGGGAGAGGCGATCTACTCTTGGAACGTTCACTGCCTCCTACAGGAGGGACCTCAACCATATCGGGGGGGGGGCTGGTACCATAGGCTCCTAGAGCCCCGGAATGTTCTTCTGATCTATAGTGGTCTTCTTACAATACGTTCCCTTTGCCTGAGTACCTGCAATAGAAAAACCAGAAAATTCAGACAATGAGGGGGATTTAAGTATCTTCTTCCGCCCTCTATATGTACGCCTGGAATCAGCAAAATTCCAGGTTTCATTCGTCCATTTAGTGCAGAAGGTGCAGCGATTCTTTCGCTTACACTTGGAACATGTGAGGCAATCTGGGTGTGTATCCCAAGGGGCCTTCTTATGGCCACACTTGCCTACAGACTGTTTTGCCGACATCGTTCTATTCTGAAATAAATGTTTAATGAAATATAATACAATAATAAAACGTGTTATATACCCCCAGTATATTTGCACAAGGTAACCAATTGTTCCCTGAATTAGGAATTTATCCAAAGGAGAACAATAATAATAATAATAACAATATTGTATTATTTCCACACGTGAAAACTCGCCAGTTCATCTGACCTCTTTGCATCCACTGCGTGCTAAATGCACCCCAGTGAAAGTTCAAAGGAAAACAATTGTTATATAAAATATTACAATAATAAAACGTGTAAAACTCACCTTTTATTTCCACACGTGAAAAACTCACCCTTTTTGCATATATCGCGTGCTATATGCACACCAGTTCACCTCGCTCTGTTTGCATATACTTTAGCGGTCTATATGCACCACAGTGGATTTTGTCTAAAGGTAAACAATATACATATACATGTTAACAAGGATTAGAAGTCTAGTTCTCTTGACAAACTTTATTGTTCTCAAGAAGGTATAGAATAGCAATGCGACACGTCACGTGTGGTTATTCTAAAAATACAATTAGCAAACAGAATATTTAATCAAATATTTAATTGGTAGAATTATGCGCCTGCTAATTGCGGCGCTATCCCGGTTGTCTATGTTACGTTGTAATGAACACACAAGACTTACCGTGAGCTAAATTGTATTCCTCCCTTCCTTCTGAAAAGAAAAAATATATGGTGTACCCTAACCCCTAAGGACGGAATACACGTGGCAATCTAGAAAGACTCTTTCTAGAACAAACACTGACGTAGGGCAGCATAAGACACATAAGATGTGATGGACAAATGTAACCCAGATGAATTTAGGCTGAAAGGAGAACCCAAACGTGGTTGAAAACCGCAGCAGACAATTTTTCTCTGGTTACATTCGCACGACACAACCGTTAGCCATGGCGTCCATGAAAAAGATGAATGTTCGCGCAGGCGCGGAGAGGTGCACGGGTGTGACGTGTCTTGTTGACAAAATCTCCACTCTAAGTGGGAGGATGTTTTTCACATCAAACGGACGAGATTTTTCGACACGAAAAAGTAATAAGCTATATAATAGTGATAGGATAATGTATTGCTGCTATTAAAATGTAATTCACCAAATTTCAAGTATCATACCCAATGTATAGCTTTTCATCACCCATGCCATATTTCTAAGTAGTCTAGGTTTGTAAGTTTTGAAGTGTTTAATGAGGATTCCTATTAACAAAGTGCCTTGCATCCGTCATTTTCAGAACTGCCAGATCACTAAGGTGCTCTGAACAAATTTCTTCCTTAAGTTATATATGCAGCATGCAAGCATGCTAGTGTTTGGGATCAACCAATAAAAGGATGTTAAAAAAATTTCCTCTTTTGATGGTGTCTTGTTGTTCATGAGTTTTCTAGTAGTTGCCCATCCCTGACCAGGAACTTATTCATATTTTATGTTTATACGAGTTAACATCATTATGGTTCCCCTTATCATTAATCTGACACTATTAATCCTGTGTCTGTCAGAGGGCTGTTAATTTTCCACATGGAATTTTTGTTTGACCATTGCCCAACAAGCCAAAGTAGTGTGCAACACAAATTGTGATTGGTTTGATTATTTAAACTTGTCATAAATGTTCAATAAACATCCTGCACTTGGCCTTAAACTCCCCAAATTACAACAATAAGGTAACCAATTACCAGCTTGCTGTGTACACATGTTGGCTGTTCTTTAACAATTCTAATCCTATTACCCTGCCATGCATCATCACACCAGTCGTTGTACTGGTGGAACATTTCTGGTTCCCTGTAGACTGGTTCTGGCTTGTTTCTCTAATATGTTGACAGAACACATGACAATACTGTCTTTTAAATTTTTGTATTCAATTTTTTTAAATTCTTGTAATTTTCAAAAGCGGTAGATTTCAACTAAAAAATGGTATGTGCAGTAGACAGCCTTTAAAACGGTATTTTTGTCCTACCGCTAGTAGAATCACATGTATGCTTTACAAGGACTTTCCAAAGACACAAATTTTATTTTTCAAGCACTACCATTAAACTGCTTCTAAATTTAGGAAGAATACTGAATATAGTGTGGAGTCCACAACATTTCAGATTTAAGTATTTCATGCTAAGACAAAAACACTGATATATATTTTTCTTGAACTAGACATAGGTGAAGACACTAGTTTAAGCGGCTTAGGGGTGTGGGGGACTTAGGGGTGTGGGGCTTAGGGGTGTGGGGCTTAGGGGTGTGGGGGACTTAGGGGTGTGGGGGACTTAGGGGTGTGGGGGACTTAGGGGTATGGGGCTTAGGGGTGCAACCATAAGCTATCTTATTTGCACTAGTTTCTTACTCTTTCTCAAGGTTTTCATGTTTAAACCTAAAATATTTTCCATTCATTCCCATTGTCAACATTTCATTCTTTTGTGCTTTTCACTCTTGACACAGGAATTGATAGCACTTTCACTCTTTGACAAATACAACACATAGCTCTTTGCTAATCGCTTGGTCCATTTTCCCATATATAGCACTAACGACAAACACATTTGAAAATACTCTTCCCATCGCAGTGAACTGAACAACTCTTTTATCAGTTTAAATGGCAACACAGCATCCATTCATCTGAACATTATGAAGTGGCTGCAATCTCAAACAAGGCTAAGCAAGTACATGTACTATTGAGCACATAAACTAGCCAACCAGAGGTGTTACGGCACATAAGTGACCCAGCACAAAAGTACAATTCCAGGACGATATAAATGATGACATCTTCAACAGATCTTTTTTTTTTTTTGGGGGGGGGGGGATATTTATAGCAGTAAACTATTGTTTTCCAATGAAACTGGTTTGCTTCATAATTCAAGCACTTTTCCAGGACTATTGGGCATTTTCAAGCATTTTTCCAGTACTTTTGGAGCTGACATCAAATTCAAGCACTTTTCAAGGTAACCACCATAATTTTCAAGCACTTTTTATGGTTGTGCAAACCCTGTTGTAGTCTATCCCACAAACCATTACCACTCACCACCCCTGATCATTCTACCACAGAAAGTTAACTCCAATATAGTTCCACATTCGGTCTTTTATTCGAGTTTTGTAGTCATTACATAGCTATGGAAATTACCAGTATGCTTAAGATCTGATACTATCCTTTAATTTTCTTAAAAGTCGGTAATGCATATCCCAGCTTCGTATCAATAGGATGTGAATTGGTCAGTTGACTTGACTTTGGAACATAATCATTTAAATTGAAGGATGGAGAGTTTGCTGTTACAATAAAGCTTGCTGCTCTCTGTTGTTGCTGTGCATTACTACAAAGCCATAGTTAACAGCATATACTGCAATTTGTGCTGGGATTATTTCACTTTTTTTTTCTTATGCCTTGTTGAAAATGGCCTAACTGTTTGTTGGGAATCCGTCTTTAGCCATGAAACTGAATTGTCTACTCCGCAGCTAGGCTGAGGAGGGAACCAGTTCCCAGTTACCTGGACCTTGTGCACTTTATATTATGCTGTCTACAGAAGCCACAAAACCATTTCACACCTACTGTAATGTACATGTTACGTATAAGATGAGGTCAATACCCGTGTATAGGTTTAAGTTCAAACTATAATTTATAAAGTCTGAATATGAGTTTCTTTAAGCTTAGCAGAAAATCCTAATGTCTGATTTATAGTAGCTCAAAGAGTCAGTGCATGCGGACATGTCAGGCATGTACATGTACTATAATGACAAATTCCAGAGACCTACAATCAATGTATCAAAATTTAATTAAACTATTTTGGTCACGTGTCTGTGTGATTCTGATTCTTATTCTGAACAAATCACGTCCCAGAAATATTTTGTAGATAATCCCATCATAGATTTTTTTGCCCTTAAACAAACGTCTGTCTGCAGCACTAAAAGAACATTTATGTTTGTAGGGAGTTTGAAGATAAACATGGAAAATAACACCTACAGTACAGCTCGCGTGATTTTTTGGAACTCCGCACATCGTGGTGGGGTACTTAATCCCCTCCACTTTAGCTCCGCGATAGCACTCCGCGATGGAGGCATAAATTGGCATAAATACCTACAAATCGCCACCGCGTTTCGGTAGACACTCCGATATAAACTCCACCATGGAGGGGCTAGTCGACATTACTGATTGACATCTGAGCAGCCAATGAATGAAGACCACCTATGGAAAGACTGAGACGTCAAGAGTGATTTACAACCGTATATTATCTGAAGAATCAGTCGTTTTTATTTCGATCATATATTTGGACAATAAACAAATAATTTCAAAAGTCTTGTATATTCAGTACACATTACTGTTTATAAAAGGTTGATCGACTTCTTTTGAAATAAGTTTATGATTTTAATTTATTTCAAAGAAATATGAACAAACTTGTGCACTGACTTGATGAGAAGCACACATTGCTGAGCCTCTCAAGCAAAATAAATTTATCATTTTGTTCCAAAGGAAAGTAATTCTCTGAGATATGGACAATTAAAATCCAAATTGACATCCGCTTCTGCTTACCCCCCCCCCCCCGACAACAACAACAACAAACCTAAAACACTGAATTTACACTGAAATGCAAACCGCGTGCTTAATCTTTAAGCAGTAATAGCAGTCACGAGGCTGAATATTATGACTGCATGTATACTGTAAGGGACTGACCATTTAATATATGGGGTTTATATGTTGTTTTGTTTTTTTCGACCGGGATATTTTTAGTTTTTTTCATCACAGTAATTATTTATTTTAAATGAAATATGGAACGGATTAACGTCTGCTACAAAAATCAGAGAAAGACAATTGTTTTCATGCATTTCCCCCCACCCACCACCCACGGTTGGAAAATTCAATTGTCTCTCCCTAATAAAGACTTGACTTCAGCAGATGTTCTACACAATCAAGGCAGTGACCATTGTGAACACTGTTGTAAAATATTAACAAGGGTTTGCATCAAAGGATGATGTAAGTTTCAGCTTGGGAACAGTGTGTTTTTATCACACGAAGCCATCTGACTTAGCGCGTTGTACTTTACAGCCGCAATTATGGTCCCGCCATTAACAACGGAAGTTTGATAATTGTCAGTAATTAATCTGAACTCGGCTTATTATCGAAATGAAAAATAATATGGAAAATTCTAAAATCTGAGATGTTCAGAGATTTTAATTTCCAACAAGTTTAGAGCATTTTGCATGGATGTATTGTCTCCACGAGTATCCTATTATTTGCTCATTTTCCTACAGCGAAAATATAAAAATAAAATATGCTTTTTTAATTATTTTTACGCAGATATAAGAGAATGCAGTTTCCTGTTTGTGACTGTTAGAGCCTTTGGTTATTGAGCATGTTTCTGTTTCTTACCACTTGCAAACTTTTCCAGATTTCAGTTTACGATAACTTGTGCAGTAGTGGTTTGGATTCCATATTTTATGAGAGAGAGAGAGATAGAGAGAGAGAGGGGGGGACTTTAGTAAGAAGAGTTAATGATCTAAAATTATTCATCTTATTTTTCTGTATTATGCAATAGGAAAACGATCAGAAAAGAAAAAGTTAAACATTAATTTCATCTGATGCGCAAGTTTGTCAAATCAATGGCAAAGAAAACAAACCCGCAGAAGCGTTGCTGTTGTACTTTTAGGTTAACAGTTAGCACATGAAATTAACACATCAATATCAAAGAAAACACGCAGTGCTGATGGCTTCTATTGTGCTAGGTTACTTGCACGTGTCAACTACATGTATCTAGGATGACCTTTTGCAACCATTTGTGATTTTTTTTAAAAAACCCACTACTTTGGTAATTAATGCAAAATAGTACAGTTTAAAATAAAATAACGATGTGAAATCTTAATAATGCTTTATTTAAGCGATTGGATGTCAGAAAAAAACGTACAATATGTGAATGAGTATTCATGCATGGAGTAACCATCGGAACTTGTTTCACTTCAGTCAGGTATGAATTCAGCTTTGTTATTAATTTGTTCGATGTTTATTGTTCTTTTCATTGCAGGTAGTACAATATCACTGACTTTCATATGATCATTACAATTTTGTATTGCGTTTACTGAAAAAGAAATAAGGATATGAATGCACGTTTAGATTCCAATAACATAGTATTGAAGAAAAAGAAATTAGATTCATTGCGCAAAATGTAGTATTAATACAGTTTATGAGGCATTGTCATTACGTTATCACATCATCTTAAAAATGATTTGGAACTATGTATCACACATTATCGTCATTAGAACAAGGAAATATTTATAATTAACTAAATTACTACGTTTTTTTCAGTATAAAAAAGTTAGCAAATTGCTCCCCAGAGGGATAACGATGTAGATAAATCGGTGCCCCCCCCCCCCCCCCGTCTCTCTCTCAACCTCTGCTTGCATGGGTAATAAACAGTAAACCACGCCCGTATTATCAAGACCATGTCCACTCCGTGGTGGTGATCAGATGCGACTCCACGAGAAAGCGTGTTGTGCATGGCTATTATCCGCGAGACTCCGCGACAACTCCATCAGGACGCGTGGAGTGATGGTGGAGGGGTTTTTCTTAATCCTCTCCACTCACTCTCCACCCCCACCGCGATGCGCGGAGTTCCGAAAAATCACGTGAGCTGTACTTTACATTCATTTGATTTTTCATGTGAATCCTCACAAAATGTACTCAGGACCACTACATTGTCATTTAATTAGATTTAGATGATTTTTTTCAGTATTTTCAATCCAGCTTGACTGGGAGTGGCAGGTGCCAATAAATACCCAAGTAGACAAAGAAAAGGAGATAAATTTGATGCCTTTAGAGATCAAAGTTTAATTTGTGTGGGTTGGAGGAGTCTCATTTCTGGCCTCCATATAGGTGGGAAAAAAGTCCTGCCCTGATTTTTAAAGGAAATTTTTTTTTATGATATCCATTATATTGAATAAAATTAATTATCTTGAGATAAAAAAAAATCTGGTTCGAAACAAAAATCAGTCCCCCCACCCGCCCTGAAAATTAAATGGTTGGTCCCCTATTTACATCAATGAATATTCTAATCCTATTTGAATACATTCACCGAATATTCAAACAGGAAAATATGGTATTCATTTCAGGTACACATAAAACAATGTTCAAAACAAATTGCCTCAGAATGTGATCATTTTTTAGCTGTGACAGTTGCAAGTAACATCATATATAAAGATAACTGTCAAGAGCCACAACTCTATCTGAAATGGAGGTGACCAATAAAAGGCACATCTAGGTCTTGAGATATGGTACATTTCAAATTGCATCAGAATGTGTTAAATGGTTATTGAGCTATGCTGGTTACAAGGACATGACGTAGTGGAAATTTAATATTGATAGAAAAAGGACAATAACTCCATAAAAACTGGACCTGAATAGATGAAACCTTTAAAACGCACATCTACATGTTACAGCCAATTCACCTAGGAAACTGTATCTAAATTGTGTAAAGGCTGCAGAGCTATGTTGGTTAATAATAATCTTATGTTGAATGGTTTTTGAACTATGCTGGTTAAAAGGATCTGCTGTAGTGGAGATGTAATATTGATAGAAAAAGGACAATAACTCCATGAAACCTTTAAAAGGTACATCCACATGTAACAGGCAATTCACCAACCAAATGGCAGCCAATTATGTGTAAAGGTAACAAAGCTATGCTGGTAAAAGAAATATGAATGGGTGCACAAACAAATGGCAGCCAATTCCATGTATATAAAAAGGTTACATCTATGCTGGTTACAAGAAGTGTGAACAGATGCACTGACAGCCAGACAGTCCATGATGTGCATCCATAGTGATGGATGCACTGAAAATGTGATTACAAAATGGCTCCTGCATCTCAATGTGGAGCCCTAATAATAAGATTTCATGGTATCATAGCATCTAACAATTACTATAAAAATGAATATTGGACACAAAATAAACAAAGTTCTTACCTTTTAAGAATATTATCTAAGAACAAAAAAAAATCAATTAAAAAAGAAAAAGAAAGAGACTTCTATATATGTTTTTTTAACTATGTGAGTTTAGCCTAGAAAGGCAACCCCAAATATTTTTTTTTTAAAATTATATAAAACAAAAGCATGTTATCTTTGGCTCATATTTAATCCATGTATTTTTGTAAAGTGTGAATTCTAAATTAATAATACTTAAAAAGTTCACATTTGAATAAAATATATATTTTATCCAGATAAAGTGTTGTAACAACAAAAAGACTAACTGTAAAGAAAACATAACTGAAACAAAGATATGAGATTCTTTTCTTTCAGTTGATGGACCATGTTTCCTAGTGGCGGCACATATTAGATTATAGAGAAGCAACTGAGCTTGTCTCCATTTGATCCCAAGTTGCTTGCAAGTTTGAAAACCTCAACTAAAGACCTTTAAATAACTATATAAAAACCTGTCAAGTGCCAAAGTTGCACATGCAACTTTGTAATTCAAAAGAACCTGGGGTGTTGTTGTGCTGATCACATTGTCTATCAGAGTATTATCAGGTTATTTCAAATGTAAAAAAAATGCTACTGAGCAAACTTTTGAAACTTTTAAAGCAAAGAAAGAAAGCAGTTGTTTTGTTGTTTTTTTTTTGGTTTTTTCATTGCTTTGCAATTGTCTCACAAACGTTTTGCAGTAGGATGTAGTAAATTTTTAAAGAAGAAAATACAAGACTAAGTGAGTATCACTTTAAGTGAAATTCACTTTTACTGGTCAAAGACCCATTCATGAAAGGACAGGAAACAGCTGTTCAAACGCATGTTATTTAAGAACCAGGTGCCACAGACAATACATAGGCAGACGACCGTTGTCTATCATGTATAAATAGATTTTACATCAGATGACGACGGGTGTCTAACAATAAAATAATTATACTGGACACTGTTGTGGATTAAATTCTTAAAATGTTAACTTAGCAAACGAAGAGTGTATGGCTTTAAAATTTCATGCTGACTATGCCCGAATAAAAGAAACTATTATGAACGAAGGGGCGGAAGTCATCCTCGGCCTCATGTGTGATTCTTTTTTACGCGGGAAATGTCCCAGATTTCGGGTGCAGAGGCTAGGAAAACGGTATGAAAAATGGTAATGAGACGTGGATAACAAATCTAGAACTATATACCAAGCGTTACCTCCATTAATTTGTTTTTTCTAGTGCATGTCTAAAGCGAAGACGTGAAGTGAAAATAGTCAAGCATACGAACCTTTTCACAACGTGGACGATGGAGTTAGGTCATCACATGGGAGCGGAAACGATTGCTCGAGACCACGTGATAACGCTACCTCGTTTTCGTTGTTTCCATGAGGCGTTTCATTATATGTACTCACTCCCTCTTACATGTTCTTTCTTTAGAATGAAAATAAGAGAATAAACGTTTCAAAGAAATTATGAAGCACAACACATTTAATTCAATATTTTTTACATTTTATTCTTAACAAACCAAACATATACACAAGGCAAATTTTCATATTCTAAATTTTAAATCATTAATTCTTACTCGTTTGCTTTCAACTTTTCACCAAGCAATCAAACTGAAACCATCTGTCAAATATCTGCAGACAGGTGCACTCTAAAACTGATGAAGACGCGATTGTCCAACAGTAGCTTACCTCCCTTTGGAAGGATAACACTTCTGAACAAGTATGAGTTGTGAGGAGCGTGACATTAGAGCTGCAACGAACGACCGAACATTTGAACGAGAATACTTTTTTGCGAATATTGGAACAGAAAACTGGAAATCGAATATTTGTTTGCTTACCTAGCGAGTTTGGTAGCATTTTGTAAAAGAAACATGCAAGATGAAACATAAACCATGTAACATTTAGTTATTGTACAATGAAACAACTTAAAACCAGCTAAATCATTTAAAATTCAAACTCCGATTCACAAGGTATTCATAACGTCAAACTTCTGAATAGTCACATTGTTCACAACATCATTTTTTATTGTCATTGACGCACTCTTGAAAAGATAACGTGTAAAATGGCAAGTTTGATGAAGAACGTGGTATTGAATAGGGATCATATCCAAGTCCTCAAAGAATTTACGTATCAACTGACCAAAGTTCCGAAAAATGTGTGAACTGTTGTCGGACATTCCGTCCGTCCGCAGTTTTTGTCAATCCAATCATCTTACATCAAAAAGATGATACATATCCACATTTAGTCTTTTATTCAAGTTTAGAAGTTATATATAGATGCCGATTATCGCGTTTCTTTACCGTCCGTCTTCAGCTCTGAAGGAACGTTTATTGTCTTACTGAGTTTAAAGATAAACATGGAAAATAACACATACATTCATTTGATTGTTAGACTTAATCCCCCAAAAGTACTCAAGAACCCTAGGGTGTCATTTAATTAGATCCGTTGACTGCGTTTACAGTGTTTTCAATGCGGCTTGGGGGGGGGGGGGCGAATAAATACCAAAGTAAACAAAGAAAAGATTATGTATGTATGTATGTTTTTTTTCTGGTGTTCATGCAAGTATGTAATTATCCGTGTATTGTATGTATGTTTTTATGTGTATATTATCATTCTGTGGGTTCTAAAATAATGTTTAAATATCGGTTTAAATTGTTGTTTTAAATATGTATGTTATGTATCACTGTATGGTAATGTCTCTGTGCTTTATGTATGATCTGTATGCGTCTAGAATACTCGTGTGGTTCTATCTGTATAGGCTTTATTATTTCCTTTTCTACCTACAAACCCCGGTCGCAGTGACGTATTTCCGCACCGGCCGACTAGCCCCAGATCTAGGGCGGAAAATTTTACGGGGCGGCCAAAATCTGGCGGCATTTTGTTTGTTTGTTGTTTGTTTTTTTTTTTATATACCGCTGAAGTGAATAAAAATATGTAGCCAGCAATATGTAGCCAACACAACACTAATAAGCAGTTGTCGAAAATAAGATTCTCGATTCGCGACCATTCTCTTCCTGCCGCCCCTCACATCGGAGCGCAGGGGCGGCACTTCCGAATAACCCTAAATACATCGCTGCCTGGTTGACTTGCTGTGTCTCGCAAGAGCGATAAAAATCCAAATTTATTGCTCTGGCGATCTCAGTCCAACTGTACTGGCAAAATGGATTACGCTTTATTTTTTTTTTCCTTCTTCTTTTTTACTGATCATAGCAGGCTGATCGGGGATCATGGATTGCTCACCAATGTCATACCAAAATCAGATCATTTATTGATATACCACTGAGACATGTATAATATCATTTAGAACACGCTTAGTGTCAGAGGTTAAATGATGCTCTCCTTCTGTCTGTCCGCCCGTCCGTTGTGGGGCCCCGAGTGTCCGAATGGTCTAAGGCGCTCGCCTTTACAGATCACTCACATCTCACCTCTGTCCTCGTGGGTTCGAGTCTCGGCTCGGCCAACGTGGGTATGTGACAAAGCTTGCCAGTAGCTTCCCGCGGTTAGGTGGTTCTTCCTGGATTCTTCCTCCACCAAATATACTGTCCGCCATGTATAGCCTATCATGTGCTGAAAAATGGCGTTAAATCCACACACACACAAACACAAACAAACCAAAAAAAACAACAACAAAAAAAAAAAACGAAAAACAATCTGTCCATTGTGTCTGTTGCTGTAGCTCCTCCTAAATCACTGATTGTAAATTACCAAAACTTATTTCATGAGTTGTTGGCATGGTAAATGTAAGTAGTCACCTTTGAGCTAATCATCTGTCGCCGCTGTTAAGAATATTAACCTGTGTAATATTAAAATATGCACATATAATAACACACATGGAATCCGAAGACATGAAAATTATAATATTGTAATAACACACTTAACATTTTCAGTAAGAAATATTGGCAGTGCTAAAGATGCACACAAGGATGTACATCCTACACACACAGAAAATGCACAATTAAAATAATAAAAACCTGAGTATATATCGTATACTAATAGAAAATACATCATAGAATTATGGCAGTGATTAAGATATCAATAAGCAAACAGTATTAGGATAGCTCAACGCAAAATAGTATTAGGGTATGAAAAATTGCAATACTATTTTGATTGTCGCGGAATTGCGTGCACGAGTTACAATTGTATTCTTATGTAAATATAGTATGGGTCCTATTGCCGCGTACTGCATTATCCGTTTTGTATGTTTTAGTTCTGTTGAACGATTGTGACATGTATAGTTTAACTCACTTGTTTGCTCGATTTACTGTGGCACGTGTAAAGTATTGGCAGTAGGAATTCCCTTACCTCATGTTTTCCGTCCGTGGGTCCCTCAACGTAACAGTATATAAAGTTGGAATTTGTCAGCTTAGTAACATAACTTATAGCCATGTAAGGTTGCCGCCTCCTATACAATAGTTATCCTTCAGCGGCGGAGTATGTAATACTTGCATACGTTCCTCTTTTCTTTCTGTTTTCAGCATTAGTAGAGTATTTTGCTACGTTAGACAATTCGGAATTTTTCCCTAAATGACCAGTATATCAGACAAATTTCACATGACACAACGCTGTCAGATTTAATAGTGTTTATTTCAGTTTACAGGCGTATTTTTATCTCAAATGACAAACTTGTTTGAACCATGATTGTTGTATATAGTAAAGAATGGGAAGGGTTCAAGCCTCTTTTAATCTGTGTGATTATTCTTGTTGCAGATAGATTCATGTATGAACTTGGTTATCATGTGATTCCATACAGACGCTCTTAAGGTAGAACAGTTTTAATGTTTAACTTACTTATTTATTTATTTATTTAGTTTTATCTTGCGTGAGCATACATGACATGAATAGTGGCGTCTGTACAATAACACGCTAAACATTTATAGCCCATATATTGCACGGTTCAGTTGCACGTGTTTCCAGCTAATTTCTCGGGCGCTTGGCCCAGTAATATTGGTTGTGGAACAAGTTGTGTTGGCTGTGTGGAAGCCCGTTCAGCGTCAGGTGATCAAAGGGATCAACGTATCTATGACATGCGCCGGCTTTCGTCTGCACGGAAGTGAAGTTTCGACAGGGTTCTCTGGCAGACAGGAAGGAATGTCGTACATGGGCTCATTTCTTGTGTACTGACCCCCATTACAGTACAGTATGTCATCTTTATGCCCGTTATATGAGCGGCGTAGTTTCATAATTTCATGTACGTTATATCATAGAATGTTCTGAATTAATTCCAATAGCCTTGAATGTCCTGATGTACCACAAAGATGTAATCCAGAATATAATTGAATGAGTTCACATAAATCACAAAATCATGTATTAATCCAGAAGTCAATGAGCACTTTAGTATTTCCAATGAATATTGTAAACAAATAATTCCTCTCAAATTATATCTGAGTTCAACAACACAGCTGTAATTACTAAAATAGATTCCTTACAGACTGATCTTTGGAGCCAGAAATATAGTACAGGGTTGAATTTGTTTATCAAAATCTGTATATAAATACGCGTGCCTACATGACCTATGTCACATCAGAATATGAGTAGTTCTAATGGAAAAATACTGGCCTACCTGATATATGTCACAAAAGTCTAATTGTGAAATGCCTATGAAAATACTGGCCTACCTGACACATGTCACAACAGGACATGTTGCCAAATACTATGTAAATAACTGGACAAAAGTTAAGTATGTATTTTCAAATGACCATACAACTTACAATCATAGACATAAGTTAAGTATGTAAACATCATATATAACAGTAGCCATTCAGTTGTAAATCTAGCAATCACATGTGGACAACTTCTTAATACTTCGTTGAGAATTCGGCGTATCATTCGAGTAGTAATATTTAGTCAATGTGTAGACTATCTGTAGAAAGTATTTGTCTAATCTAAATTGTGTACTAAACCAAAATTTGATTGCGTAACTGGGTGTCGGAAATTATGCACGTTAGAGTAGATTTATATTCATTTCCATATATATTGTAGATAAAGCTGTTATTTTGAGAACGGATCTTCGTCTCTTTACTGATACAAACCCGGTCTGTCAACCCCTGTGACAAGGATATCACTTGGCTGGATAGTATTAAGATATCACCACAAATATAGAACAGTATTAGGATATCACCACAAACATAGAATATTATTAGGATATCACCACAAACATAGAATAGTATTAGGATATTACCACAAACATAGAATAGTGTTAGGATATAACCACAAACATAGAATAGTACTAGGATATTACCACAAACATAGGACAGTATTAGGATATCATCACACACATAGAATAGTATTGAGATATCACCACAAACATAGAACAGTACTTGGATATCACCACAAACATAGAATAGTATTAGGATATCACCACAAACATAGAATAGTATTAGGATATCACCACAATCAACACAGAATAGTATTACGATATAACCATAAATATAGAATAGAGTTAGCATATAACCACAAACATAGAATAGTACTAGGATAATATCATACACATTAAATAGTATTAGGATATAACCACAAACATAGAATAGTATTATGATATCACCACAAACATAGAACAGTATTAAAACTAAGTTACAAGTTTCAATATTTCCCATTATATTTTCTCTAACTTTAAAGAACTCTCTAATAATAATTGCTAAATTTAACATTACCAGACCTGAATAATTGATACATACGTATGAGTAAAATTGTTCTATATTTATAGTTTTATACATACATGACAAGATAATAAAGTTATATTTATTTTCAATTTCAGTGCTAGATAATTGGCATATTATATCTTCATAACAAATATCATTCTATCTGCTCTAAGCTGGAAATTCCCTGCTCTCAACACAGTTATGGTATTTTATACATATGCATCACCGAAAGCGTCTAAATATTGTTTACATGTAAAATAACGGATAATAATAATAATAATAATAATAATAATAATAATAATAATAATAATAATAATAATAATAATAATAACAACAACAACAACAATAATAACAACAACAACAACAATAATAATAATAATAATAATAATAATAATAATAATAATAATAATAATAATAATAATAATAATTTTAAATAAATAAATAAGTAATATATTCCTATTGTTATTACTCATGTCTTTTGACATTCTTGTCTCCGTGATCTAAAATTTTACCATCTATTATACTCTTTGCAAAACTTGACAGCATTTGTTAAAAAAACTGTAGTTGAAAACGCCTTCAAATCGTGTTGAAACAGAATTCAGTGCAGCTTATGATTACAACGACATGAATTGTATCTACTTTTTCTGCTTCCTGTTATTTCTTCTTTCTTTTTTCTTTCTTTCTCATCGAGGTGGTTACTATAAATATGCCCATGCAACTACCATGAATCTGGTATAACCTGTATCTGTGTTCATGTTCAATTTGCATTTATAATCAGTTAGGCAAAACTCTTCCATGACGAAGAGACTTATTCATGTAACAAGGATTTCATGACAAGCCTGAGATATATCAGTTACAATGTACTGTAAGGGGAGGGGAGACAAAATCTAAATGTCGCGGTCGGGAATCGAGTCCAGTTCGTCTGTCTTTCAGTCGGGCACACATACAACTAGATTAAAAGGTCCGGACCAGCTAAACTGGTCAGTAAGTGGTCTCATATACTTACAGCTAAACTGGTCAGTAAGTGGTCTCATATACTTAGACCGCTACACTCCCTCCCCTTACCTTGACATTCGTCCTTGAATGTCATCCAGATTCACCTGTCAGAGAGGTTGAAACCTATTTCAAGCTGGCCACCAGTTACAGAGAGTCAGACGAGCGCCCAAATGCAACGGGAATGAAATACAAAGTCTGACTGTCGCGAATCGAACCCGGTTCTTCTACCTCGCAGTCCAGCACACATACCACTAGACTAAAAGGTCCGGACCAGCTAGGATGGCTAGTAAGTGGCCGCATATACCTAGATCGCTACATTACTTTACGATTTTTATGTCTACGATATTACAGCTCATTCTGATCATTCATCATTGGAGTTTGCTTTAAAAAGTAACGCTTTTACTTCTCATTACGTGAACGCTAAATATATTAAAATTAATTACAAATGGGATTCGCAACATGCTGCTGCATTCCTTCAAGATTTATAATGTAACCAGGTCCCTTTTGACAACTGTATAGCAAATATTTCAGTTGATGACCATAGTAGTATAGATATACCGGTGAGAGAGTTTACGAATATCTTAAATGGCCTTAGAAAACCGTAGAAAAGCTATACAATGAAAATGTTGATAGTTCTTACTTTACTAATTATAGGGCCAAATCGAATAACGTATGGTTTAGTAGTGAATGTAGGGGTAGTTATAAGCGATATGTGGATCAATTATCAGAAAACTTTTAGAGAAACGGATTTTACTTATGCTTGAAAAAAGAAAATTTGTAAGAAATGTGTGTAAAAAAAAAAGTCAAAGTTCCAATATAAAAATAAATTATCACATGAGTTATCTAATATGAAAAAGTCTGATCCCATAAAATTTTTTGAATTTCTTTAAGAATAACAAAAATGTGACTTCTGATGAAAGTGTCTCGCCTAAAAAAAAATCCAATGTTTTAGTGCTTTGCAAAATCAAAATTAAGCATTTTTAACTGAGAAAACAAATCATTTTATACAAGATATATATATATATATATATATAACAAAGATCTAGATCGAGGAACAATCTTTGAAGGACTAGTTAAACAAATAACAGAGGATGAAATTACAAAAGCGATAAAACAAATCTCAAAACTAAAAAAACAACATGGCAATGATTTTCTTTTGAATGAGTATTTCAAAAACGGAGCGGAGATACTTAGACCCTCTATATGCAAAATATTTAATGCAATATTCGATAGTGGTATTTTCCTACACAATACGCGGGGTGGGTGGGGGTGGGGAGTGGTGTCTATTGTACCTATATTTAAAAATATCTACTTCTGACGTCGGTTTATACGGTGAACTTGGAAGAATCCAACTTAAATATGTAAGGCTGGCTAAGTTAGTTAAATATTGGTTACAAATTCTGCAAATATTATGCTGAGTACTGCATATAGGCAGTTATATATCAAACATGAATCAAACAACAGTATCAACTGGATTACACTCCTAAAAGATACTTTAAGCAGATTTGGTTGTGATAAAGTGTAGCTGTTTACTGATTCTGTAAATTGGTCCAAGTTTATTCCAATTTGTAAACAAAGAGTTACATAAACTTTTCTATCAGACTGGAATAATAAATTACAAAATTATGACAAACTGTCTTGATATAAACATATCAAAATAATTGACTTCCGCCTCGAAGTTTATTTCAGATTCTTGTGGAACCATAAACATCGATCAGCTTTAAAAAAAACTCCGAGTGTCTACCCCATAATCTGAGAATTGAAACTGGGAAATATGGAAGCAATAGAATCGATAGGAGTGAAAGATATTGTATGCTATGTGACAACCATGATATTGAAGACGAATATCATTTTCTTTTAGCATGTCCTGTGTATACTCACTTGCGTGTAAACTTAATCCAAAAGTACTTCTTAAATAAGCCATTCATGCACAAGTACATTGAAATATTACCTTCTAGTAATAAGAAAATTATATGTTCACTAGCTACATTTGTTTATGAAGCGTTTAAAATAAGATATAGATTATTATTTTTACAGTAATTTATTATAAAGATTGTGTATATTTGTCCATCCTCTCCTTCTAGCTCTTGACGACTACCTTTTTGAGTTAATGTTTAAGGTTGTATATATAGCATTTGATAACCACGCGATATTTGTAATATGTAATCTATAAGCATGTAAATGCTTATGATAATAAACTACTGAATTGAATGTTGGCTACAGTAATTTTTATTTGACTATTCATGTTTTTATTCAAACGTAATAATAATAATAATAATAATAATAATAATAATAATAATAATAATAATAATAATAATAATAATAAAAATATTATTATTATTGTTGTTGTTGTTGTTGTTGTTGTTGTTGTTGCTGTTGTAGTAATTACAATCCAACACAAGTCGAAATGCAATGAAATTGCAAAAAATCACGACATATACACTACCCATAATTCATCTATATAGATATTGGAGGGGGATATTCACCCTATTAGTTTTACATTTTCTTACATTTATGTATTATTGTCCAGGTGATTAGCAAAATTAAACATTATCATCAATCTACATATTTGGTTAGTTAATTCGCTGATCAAAAGTTATTTGTTACCGTTTTTGTTCTTGTCAGATGCCCTCCTATATAAAAAGCAGTGAACATAAACGAAAAAGAAATCTATCAATGTTTTAACTAGCCCTTAATGTTAGTGAAAAATGCAGTTGAGTTGCTTGAGTTTTTCAGTGCTAAAAAGCAAATGCAAACAAAATTTCGTGTACCATTTTGTATCTGGACAGGAACGCGTATTAAAGGGACTGATCACATGCTGATCAGAGGAGTAATGCCTCTTTGGTTGCTTCCCTTGTATAGAAGACTGGGGAACTCCAAACTGCACAAGTTCAGTGTTTACTTAGTAACGATAGTGCAGAGTGCGATAACTCAACTGTCGGTCACACGTTAAATAGACTGTTCACGTATTTGTAAAGAATTTAGACTTAGAAAGTTCGATGGAAAACAATTTAGCTTTAAATAAGCCCGATAAAGCGAGGAACCTTCTGTTATGCAATTGTAAAGTGTATCATGGAAAAGATTCGGCTTTGAAAAGATGAAAAATATTATCTTCAATACTCGCTTACAAGACGTTTCCAACTGCAAACAATATAGATCCTGAATTGCCGTCGCATGATGCGTCGACAGATCAGGGTCTATATTGTTTGTTCTACTGATTACTCATAAACTGGATAAATCCAGATCGGTCGGTGCATTATGCAGCGGCATACATGGGTCTTTGCAATTTGCAGTTGGACTCGACTTATAAGCTCATAAGGATGGTACTCGTTGGGAGTGAAAAAGTAACCTTCATTTCTCTCGATTGACGTCGAATATAAATGTTTATGCCTGCATATTAGCTCTGGGAACACTCGGAAAGGAATAAACAAGACCGATATGCAGTTCGTGCATCCTTGAGAATCATTGGGTTGTGTAATTGACCTTCATAGTGCACACGATCTGTATATTATTCTCACTGTCAGTTCGTGAAATGTACATGATGGTTACGTTTTGTTATCCAGTGGTTCAATAACAATCGAAATTACTATATTACAGGTAATACAATGTGTCCATATACTTATTATTACAAGCAAACACAAACATCGTCTGCTTCTACGGTTACACGTGCTGGTTTGTTGATCTCTTCAGCTGCGTGTGGTGCAACCAAGCACGCATGAACATTTACATTCGGCATAAGTCGGGACAAAAGTTGGTTATATTTTTCATATCATCAATGCATTCAAACTTTGCTACAGTGCACTTCACAAGTGTGTAATTCGCAGAAAGCCAATAACTTTATATGATGGATTTTTTTTAAAAAATCTCGTTTTATTTGTCATAACACGTAAACATGCCCTTTTTTTCATCCAAAACAAAAACTTTAAAGTTTGCCTTATAAAGCTAGATTTTGCTTTTTTTCTGGTGTTGACAAGAGGGTTGTTTCGCACTGATTCCCGTCCGCCCTGAGTTGTTTCGCGCTAAGTTCCGTTCTCCCCCGCGATGATTTCAATATTTTATAGGAAAATGTGCAGAAATCACAAACCGACAACCATTTGAGATATTTTTTACATTTTATTTCACTAAAGACTTCACATGGGTTATGCTAGTACAAAATAAATGGACATAAATGTAAACAATAAATTCAGTACAGTGTGAATAGGTTAGTGGAATGCAACATCATCATTTGAAATTTTCTAATACAAATTGACAACATTTTTCTAATCCAATTATTACAAGAATATCTGTGTTGCTTGCGAGGATTTCAAAGTTAACAGTGTGTGGTGTATTGAGTAGATGCATCAGTAAAAATGTATATATTTCCCTTTTGAAACAAGTACAATTAAATATATAGTGAAATTCATCATCCAGTTCTTGTGTCACAGATAGATCAGAGCCTTTTATGCCTGTCAATACTAATCAAATCTACCAACTTCTATGGAAAGTTTGTGACTACGTTACTACAACGAAACCAAACAAAATATGTCACCCGGTCTGCTGGGAATGTAGTAAAAAAAATTTCAAGACCAAATTAATCTTGTTTATTTTTTAAAATTATATTATTGATACACTTAGATACAATTTAAATTTCATATTTATATGCCTGCACAAAACTATATTGAAAGGTTTGGGTGACCTTCATTGATATATTGACATTTCTATCTACATATTGGTGATCCCATAACTCCATTAGTCCACACTCATTAAGAATATCCATAATTCCATTAGTCCACATTCATTAAAAATATCCCATAATTCCATTAGTCCACAATCATTGACAATATCCCCTAATTTCATTAGTCCACAATCATTAAGAATATCCCCTAATTCCATTAGTCCACAATCATTAAGAATATCCCATAATTCCATTAGTCCACAATCATTAAGAATATCCGTAACAAAGATGAGCCATCTGGAATTAAATATATCTCGACAGTGGAACTGGTGCCAGATATAATAGAAGAACGAGTGAAATTTTATCTTTGTTACTACAAACAGTTAACTACCAAAATCCAATCATTCTAGCCTTAACATAGATACTGACTGTGAATCTTCCAAATTCAACATAGACAGTTGTATTATCTGTAGATTTTCCTGCCTTTAAAGTAATTGCTACAAAAATTCATATGAAATGTCTCAATGATTTCACATTTTTCAAATCCCCAGACTCCTATTTCATAAAGTAATATTGGCAAATTAAAGAATCAAAAAGATCCAGCTGGAGCTCAGTTTGTAAACTCAGCTTTCTAGCTTCTCTTAAAACAAAGAAAACAGCTTTCCTGGCTTGCTGAAAATTCTTCTTTGCTGAACAATGTTGGCTTTCGTTTTCTTCATTTTGAAAAAGTAAGACCTAAAGACTGAAAATCAGTTACGAGTTGAGGTTTTTCACCATTGCAAGTAAAATTAAAAAACTTCATTCCTTCTTGACTTGGAAAATACAGCTACCGTTGGCTTTGCTGCGTTGACATAAAGTTTCCGCGTTTGACAATACAAATACATAGCATTTAAAGATGTTTGCGGCTCGGGAGTGGATAGTGCATATATTACTGTATCATCAATACTATACATATGTACTGTATCATCAATACTATGATTATATACTGTATCATCAATACTAGGTATGTATTGCTGCATCATCAATAATATACATGTATTATTGTATCATCAATAATATGCGTGTATTGTTGTATCATCAATAATATGCATATATTACTGCATCATCAATGCTATGCATGTATTACTGTGTCATCAATAATATGCATATATTACTGTATCATCAATAATATGCATATATTACTGTATCATCAATGCTATGCATATATTACTGCATCATCAATGCTATGCATGTATTACTAAATCATCAATAATATGCATATATTACTGTATCATCAATAATATGCATATATTACTGTATAATCAATAATATGCATATATTACTGTATCATCAATAATATGCAATTATTACTGTATCATCAATAATATGCATGTATTACTGTATCATCAATAATATGCATATATTACTGTATCATCAATAATATGCATATATTACTGTATCATCAATAATATGCATGTATTACTGTATCATCAATAATATGCATATATTACTGTATCATCAATAATATGTATATATTATTGTATCATCAATAATATGCATATATTACTGTATCATCAATAATATGCATTTGTTACTGATCATAAATAATATGCATGTATTACTGTATCATCAATTATATGCAGGTATCACTGTATCATCAATAATATGCATGTATTACTGAATATATTCCTGTATCACCAATAATATGCATATATTACTGATCATAAATAATATGCATGTATTACTGTATCATTAATAATATGCATGTATTAAAGTATCATCAGCATAAAGTAGTAAGTATCATAAATAATATGCATATATACTGTATCACCAATAATATGCAAATATTACTGATCATAAATAATATGCATGTATTAAAGTATCATCAGCATAAAGTAGTAAGTATCATAAATAATATGCATATATACTGTATCATAAATAATATGCATGTATTACTGTATCATAAATAATATGCATGTATTACTGTATCATAAATAATATGCATGTATTACTGTATCATAAATAATATGCATGTATTAAAGTATCATAAATAATATACATATATACTGTATCATAAATAATATGCATGTATTACTGTGTCATAAATAATATGCATGTATTACTGTATCATAAATAATATGCATGTATTAAAGTATCATAATTAATATGCATATATACTGTATCATAAATAATATGCATTTACACTGTATCATAAATAATATGCATGTATTACTGTATCATAAATAATATGCATATATACTGTATCATAAATAATATGCATGTATTACTGTATCATCAATAATATGGATGTATTAAAGTATCATTAGCATAAAGTAACAAGTACAGTTTGTAATAGATTTCAACATCTTAATTATCTAATAAAATATGAGCTATATCACTAATATCAGTCAAACTATAATATGCATTTGAGACAGATTCAGAAAGATCATTCAAGAAAACAGTGAATAAAATGGGTGAACGATCTTCACCTCAATGTACACCAACATTAGAAATAGAGAAAAACTATATGCACAGAGTCGAATGCCTTTCGATAGTCAATAAATGCACACTATAATTTCTTGTTTCTATACAAAAACATATAAATTTGACATTTTAAATTGAAAATATGATCAGATGGTACTGTAACATGTTCTAAAACCACCGGCTTGCTCTTCACATAAAAAACCAGTATCTTCTAGATAATCATTTAATGTGTTGTATAAAATGAAGGGGAAAAGTGTGCATAACAGCAGAGAGTAGTGTATAACAACTAGGTCCTGGCTCATCCCACTAATTTTTGACCCTAAAGTCTACACTTCTGGGTCAAGCACCTCATTTTTAGGCCCATTTTTGTAGATTTGGGTTGATTTTTAAGAAAATTTTGATAAAAATAGTTTTAAAGACTTTTCGCACAAAATTCTAACTTTTGAAGAGCAAGCCGCCTAGTTTTGGCCCTAAACCCTTGGCCACCCCTATTCCAATTTTTATAAAAAAAAACTCCAGTCCACTCCCCTAAAGTCACAGGCCCAGGGCCACCCCATACACCCAAAAAATATAAATAAAATGAAAGGTACTATTGCACAAATTTTATTGACTGTTTTTATTCATTTATTTATTATCTCATACACAAAAGAATAACCGATATAATCCCCCTACCACCACCACCAAAAAATAAAATAAAATTAAATTTAAAAAAATAAAAATATACTTAATAAATAAATAAATAAATAAATAAATAAATAAATAAATAAATAAATAAATAAATAAATAACAATTTATAAAAAAAAAAAAAAAAAAAAAAAAAAAAAAAAAAAATTAAACCGTATCTATAAGTAATATTTCAACTAACTAATATGTCCAGGTCTGGGTTTGTTCTGTCAGATTTTAATTTTTCCTTCATTTCCAATTGGGTTTTAAACGTATTCAATGTCCTTTAGGTACACAACCAAAACACCAACCCACCAACAGGTAATGCAGGCCATGAAAAATATCTATTCATCTTTTCTATTTAATTAAAAAATATTCGTCATTCTATATACCAAAAATATAAGACAAAAAGTCATCGCCTATCACAAAATGTTATTAATTTCAAATTCACCGTGAAACTTTTTTTGCAAAAGTGCCCACCCCAGTACCAAAAGCCTCTCCCTGTTGATACTACATAGGAAAGAAACAAGTTACCATCCACAAGGTGAGGCTGCATCTGTTTTTGCACATCTTTGTTCTACTAGAGAGTATCGAAATTTTGTGGGTTTTTTCATGCACAAGATTCTGGGTAATGCTCATCATACTTTAGCAGGTTTTTTAAATTTTATTTTTAATATTTTTTTTCTTCAGCTTTTGCCTGTGTGGTTATTTTGATCTGCTTTATGCGGCTAGCTTTTGGTACCGATATCTGCCCCCATTTATATATGCAAAATATTTTAGGCGGTAATCTGAGTTTGAACCCTTAACCTGTTTACAAGTATGACGCTTACTAGTATATCAATTGGCATACTTCGATTGGGTATAAATACTAGAATTTCTAGAATGTACGAGGATTGAATACACTCCCCATCTGCTGCCATACATAATTTTTGAATAGTAACATCTATAGACAAGAAATCCCATCCTCCGTCTATCATAAAATATCCGGGCCTATGAAAAAACATTCTTGCACGGTTTACTTTATCACACACAGAAAAAACCCTTCAAGATATTAACTATCTTCATTAAGTTTATGCAGTTTAATTATCACCTATAAAGAAATATTTATTATATTCTCATAACTCAAGGTGGGCCTATGAAATAACCTAAGCATTCCTATATGTATGTATTTTAGTTTACCTTGATGGCCAAGTTTATCGGAACTGACTTTGCTCGGTGTCGTAAACAAGTCAAGGTATTTAGCGCGAAATTGCAGGGCCGGTTAAACCACTAGGCAAACTAGGCCATCTCCCTGGGCGGCAAAAGTTTCTTGGGGGCGGCAAAAAACTGAATGAATAAAAAAGAAAGAGAAATAGATCCTGTTGTTAAATCCACGTTAACGATGCCGGTTTCCCACTTGCATGGGCTCATCGCCTGAGAGCCGTTTGCTTCGAGTTCATCCGCATAAAGACACCTCGAAAATGTTTGAATGACTTTGTCATCGCGAGTAAATGTAACTGGTCAATGGCCGCGTCAACGGCGAGACCACAACCGAAGGCCACTTCTGCCCGGGAGTCTTTGGCTCCCACGCCTGGATAATCGAAGACCTATTCCTTTTTTAGAGACGCTCCGCCTCCGACAGCCTTTTTCAAAGCCATTCCGGATGCGGTTCCGACTGCCCCTAAAGCAGCCGATTTTGCAAGCGGAGGAGCCGCTTCCGCTAACAGCGTTGGAATTGCCGCGAGAAAAGGAAATATTCCACCGGGTTTTTGCATATGTGCCACCTCTGACTTGATAACTTTAATGTCACAGAGGTATTCTTTTGTTTGACTGGATTAAGTTGTGTTTGGGTCATCCGCACGGGGACAATTACAGTTAACTTTTTCGGATAAAGCCTCAATGTGACCCCGCAATCGTTTCATAGTGCGTTCTTTATTTTTGCAATCGGTTTTGGGCTAAGACCAACCTTTACTCGTGATAGGACATTATTATTTAAAAACGTAACAGATTCAATGACGAATTTGAGAAAATTCTAAAATTTTCCACAGGCGCGTCAATAATCCACGTTCGACCACTCAAGCCTTGCAACCACAGAGTCTTGTTGGAGAGGATTACGGCAATACATCTATAATCTGGTCCTACGCGTGCTTTGAAGTACATGTCTACAACGGGCTGCTTAAACAGGTCTAGATGCTCGCGGTTAAAGTAATAAATCGGGTACAACGTACGAAAGTCGTCCTGGGAATCTGCAGGCCTGTGTCAACATTTTCGTCTTGGTCCAGGTATTTTACCAGTCGATGATGCACACGAGCGACTTGATTGTTGCCAAAGTCGAGCAAAATGTTTTCGGTGGGTTCTTGGTGACCGTTTAACCTTAGCTTGACATCAGTCACTGCCAGTTTTTCAAATGCCATTGGATTTTCCAGTTGGCTGTTCATATGGTCTTCCATGGAGTACTAATTTGCCATGAGAATTCACATCGGACATCAATTTGCTTAGAGTCTGTGGTCATCGCGAGAAATGAAATTATAGATGTTCCGCCAGACATCAGAAATGATGCTAAACGTGCGTCTGTGGCCACTGATGGGCTCATTGATGTTATCCAAAGTGTAAATTCATATAACACAACTTTTATTTTTTTACCCGCATTGGGAGTGACAACATTATGACGCCAAATTTCATAATTGGCGTTGCCCTTTCTGTTTAACTAGACTGTGTGCTTGGCCCCGAAAATAACGTTATGAAAGTCTCCACAAAACAAACCCAAATATGTGTGAGAGTGGAATCGTGAATGAAAACTGCCCACGCGCGTTAAGCTGGGCTCGACGCTGTCCAAATCCACCGTAGAAATTAATATTGTCACCGGTGACGGCATTGTTGTTAGCGGCGTCAGTGGTATATTTGATATTATCAGGATGGTCGCTTGTGTCATATACGGGCTAGCAGATCTTGCGTAATCGTCACTGTAACGGGAGAGTCCGAGAATTGTTGTAGCGAGGTCGACGTGGTCAAATATTGCATTTCCATCGAGATAACGTGCGCTGTTGAACAACGCCATGATGCTGTTGTTGACAAATCCGACTTTATCGTTGGCACCGTATGCAACATTGTTGTCTTGTACAAGCTTTCCTGGGACTTCTAAGAATGACTCGCACGGAAAAAAATACAGAGATGTGTCTTGTACCTTGAAATTCTATTGGCCCTTGCGCCTCTGGATCCCTAGCCTCATACGAGTAATATTGGTAATTTTGCTTACTTCGATCTCACAACGAAGGCCCAATCATGTCAAACGCGGGATCGGATATATCTTTGAACTGAGCCATTGTTTATACATTATGGTTTCGTCTAATACCTTTTGCGAGACAACCATAATCCGCTTCCCATTGCCAGATTTGCAATTACTGAATCAGAGAGACGTGATTTAGCAGCTTCATTGGTGATTTTTAGTGACCGGGGCTGACATTGTTGCTGTCAATGGTAGTATAACCGCTTTTGGTGGCGCTGGAGTCACTGATCGTCGTAATCGATCTCGAATCGATTGAACCGCTTGCAATCCCAGATTTTTTAAACCGATCCACAGCAACGTTTTTGATGCTATCAGTGATTGAAATTGCAACTTGTTTAGCCATCAGAGCGGCGCGCGAAGACAAGGCCGCGAGCACCTTTGGTGCGCCTTTAAACAATCCACGGACAACATAGTCAAAGCCATTTCCATAATATACCACGTAAACGGGTTTTCTCGTGTTAAAAACACGCACGGGTTTTACGCGTCCACGTACGACTGTCATTTTATTAAATCTCAGGTCGACCTCTAATGTACAGTTGTATTGTCAAGGTCTCCCCGCGCAGGTCCAATATGTGCCCGTCCTGGTCCATAAGGCTGAAACGAAGGTTTGTCAATCGGGGATTGTTGGATGGAAGATACACGGGCGTGGGAGTAATTGATATCAGATCACCGCGGGCCTCGGTCGGCGCAAACCCGAACAATATATAACCATGCAACGCTTGCCTTGTCGAGGCTGAGGCTTCATAACTACCACTGATGGCGTTACAGGTCAAATTAACCTGAGTCGTTGTGGTGATCCTGACAATGTCTGGCGCGATATTGGATCCTGCACGTATAATTCGTTGTTCGGATCTCTTCATTGATTGATTCAAGCTCGTACGCGCCCAACAACATTCCAGGTTCCTTCTCGACCACCCTCTGCTGGAAACACGAACGAGTTATTCCCGGGGAAACCCCCAAATGGCCGCGATCGAATATTAGACCAACTGCGATAAACGCGTAACGACACTAGTGCGATCTCGAGTGCACGATCTTTACCAGCAGTAATTGGTGTAGAGAATGTCACATAAAATTCTGGTTTGGTTGATGAGAATGTAATAACCGAGGTAACGCTCGGGTTTGTTTTTGCAACGACACGCTGCAACGCAGCATTGATTTCGCGAAGAATCGCCTCAGTACTCATCATCGATGTACGAACTTCGTTCGTTATATACATCATTGATGTCTTCAATAAGTTTATGGATCAACGCATGAAACGTTTCTGGGTCCATGATGTCATTTGTGAGCAACCGCTGACAAATTGATGCGGCCTCATTAATGACTCTAGTGAGTTGTTGCCCGCGCGAAACGACCCCACAAATGTTTCCAGCCGATCCGCAAGGCCGTGAGGGTCACACAGTTCGCCAAGGTCTCTTCCAGATAGCTTTGTAAGATCGTCTTGCATGATGTACCATTCATTATCGTACTGATACTGTTGATAGACATTCCCGGATAGGATATAGGGTTTTATCTCTTTGTATTAGGGGTGAAACGATTAATCGATATATCGATGTATCGATACTATGTCTATATCGATACAAGAGGGGAAAGAATCAATACAAAACGATATTTACTCTATGCAAGTTACTTTAATCTTCAGCAGTCGTGAATAATTATTAGTTATTTGCTTTTAATTCTTTAAATTGAGAGTTCATCTGAAACAGCCGTAGCAAGTACATGCACTCATTTCTGTCAGTAAAAAATAAAAGCTATTGACAACACCCACTCGCCATATACAAATTAACACAAGGTGACTAACGCACGTGGTTCGAAATCTGCCCCCTTCTCCCGCCCCCGTTCCATACTAATTAGTTTATCCCATCTGCATCGTCAGCCACTGATAACATATATCAACGGAAAGAAGACTTTGCAGATTTCTTCCCCATGTATGAATTAAATTCTTTACTGATCATTTAATAACCACTTTAACGCGAAATTTATCTGTTGCATCGCATCTTGTCTACTTGGATCGAATTGAAGGCTACACATCCGGTGTGTCACGCAGTGAAATGTGTTACATGCAGTTCTGATTAGTGGTTATTGTTTGTTCAAGTCCAGGGTAACACAATAACCACCAATCATAACTAACTGTAGCGTGTTCACTGCGTCACATACCGGAAATATTGGCATCCAAACTCTATCCAAATAGATACAAAGCAACATAGAAACTTCACACAAAAGTGACTATTACATGATATGTAAAGTACTTAAATCGTACATGGGGAATATGTTTGGAATATCTCCTTTTACGTTGATATATGTAATCAGCGAACGGATTAAAAAAGAAAGAGCAAAATAGCACAGAATCAGCAAGGGGGCAGATTCCAAACCGCACGAATTATAGCCACCTCGTTAATTTATAGAAGGGAGTGGGTGTTGTCAATAATTTCCTTTTTCACTGACAGAAACAAATGTCTGTGGCCACGGCAGTTGATTTGCATTTGCAGGAAGTACAATGTGAAGGATTTGGCTATTAGTCATCTCCGCTCCCACACTCAGACTTGTTCTAGATAAGAATTTCCTTGCACAAGGAAATTGCACTGTATCTTCTGTTTTGAAGATAACACCGTAATCTCTTCAAAATGTAAGTGAAGACATGAAATTGATAATAAGATATTTTAATAACATTCATTCAATGTAAAACAAAGGGCGTGGTGACCAGGATGAGTCATGCATATGATCGAATGGAGCAGCCTGAAATGGCCTAAAAGGGTAAATAAAAATCACTAATAGCTAGTCTGTTTAGAAGTATTTTTTTTTTTTTTTATCTTCTCAAGGATGAGAATGGCATATGAACAGATGATAAGTCTGTGTTTGTTTGTAATCTGCATACTAGAAATACACCCAATATATCAACACATAAAAAAATGGCACCACCCTACCATTGACAGACCTTCTAAAGATGAAAAGACCATCAATTTGATATGTGTATCGATAATGGATCATATCGTAGGCTGTGTATCGAGAATCGTATCGATGCGTGGCAGAGGTGTATCGTTTCACCCCTACTTTATATTTGTGCCATAGTTGCTTGGCTATTTCAAGTTTTTTGCTCGATGTAGATTTACGATAAGCTTAAATTTTCCCCACATTGGATGATTGCGTGGTTGTCCAGTGTTGTATATCGCGCAAAACACCCTTACAGGCCACATGTGTTCTGTTTGTTTCTTCTCCTCGTTGCGGTTTACTTTAAGGTATAATTCAGCATAATAAGGCAAAGCGTGTAGATGTACAGTTTTAAAACTTCTGTCCATAATTCATCGCCTTCTTTATTGCTTTTCTTTTTAAACACATTAAGCTATTTTATAAAACGTTTCCACCTATCACCATTTTAGGCCATTGAATGTCCTTGTATTTATCATGTGTCTTTGATGGTATTTCTAACACGTGATCTGTCCATTTTTGGGTTCTTTTATGAGCGACATACACAGGACTCATGAAGAGCACCTGGCAAGCTTCTTCTTTAAAGTACTGAGCCGGTGTTTGCATCGGTGACTTGCACTCGGGTGGTACTCGTGGAATCTTTAGAATTGCATCTCTAACATCTTGGTCAAGTGCCTTTGTGCCAACTTCCTCTCCAATATCTCCGATGTTTTCTTGCATTCCCGCAATCGCCACTGGCAAGCGTCCAGTGGTTTCCGCGGTTGTCCTCGTGGCTTTCTTGAAATCTTTGACGCGTTTGGCTGTCCGAGACCTAGTTACAATTATTGCGGGCCTGGAACACGGCTGGATATACGACTTGATTCTAACATCCAACCAATACCTGGAGAAGTACCCGTAAATTGTGACGATGCTGCATGTTACCGACAGGATCTTGCTTATAAAGTGCGCCAACGTGTTGATATAGATCACACCAATGACTTAAACGCGATCAGTTATACACTCGGAGAAAGCATCGCTAGATGGATCATCAAAGGAGGCATGAAAGTTCATCAGGCTGATCTTGTATTTCTCCCACATGATCAGGTACGTGAAGGACAAGGTTGTTTAATCGTCGTTGATGTCTCCAGCAGATACAAAGAAGCGGAGCCGTTGACATTTAAAGATTCAACAAGTGTCGCAGATGCGCTCAAACGTATTTGCACACGCGGACCGCAAACATGACCACGGCTGTTACAAGTGGAATCGGGCACAGTATTTCTCGGAGCCGTTGCTGCATTGTTAACAAAACATAATATGCGGGTTCGTGTTGGACATGTTCGCATACATCGCTACCAGGCTATTGTGGAACGATTTAATAGTAAACTTGTGGGACGGTTATTCGTACATCAGTACGCACAGGAATTGTTAATGAGGTCTCGGTCTCAGAGAGCCCGGTCTCGAATCGCAGAGCGATCTCGTGAGTGGGTAACACGGCTTCGTTCAGTCATACAAGCAATAAATAATGAAACCACACGCGCGATTGGATTAAAACCTGCTGAGGCGATTCGAAAGAAGACTGTTACCGTTAATTAAAAAATGATTTCACAACCACCGCCGTTAGACCCACTCTCAAACAATTTTATTTGGTATCTGTATGCAGCGGGGGAGTTAGAAGGCGGACAACGTCGTGCTACTGACCCGGTATGGTCCGTCGATGTATTTACAATCTCGGACCGGATTGGTACTCCAAGAGAACCAACACTTTACCATTTAGGACCTGCCAGTGAACTAGCAGCAAATGCACCAAGTGGAGCATTTCGACCATAGGAACTGCAAGTCGTTCCCGCGGATACTGAACTATCGCCAAGGTTTATTCTCGATTTACAATCGCATGGTGCCCGTAAGCGTAAGTAGTGATGCCGTCCGGAAATATCCACCGTTTGGTGTTAAGCGGTTACAAACTTACTTTAATGCAACGATACACACCCATCTGATGTTTCTTTGACAGGATCAGATTTGCTGTGTGTGCCAATTCGCGTCGCTCGCGAAGACATTCCACATACATATTCTGCCTGAGATCCTTGTGCACAATCACGCGTGGAACTCCTTTTGCCTTTTTGATGTTTTTTGAGCCACCAACCACGATTGAATACATTTTGGGGCGCAGTCCCACGTTATTCCTCTATAGGTTTACCCGAGCACTCATCTTTGAATTTCCCCTAACCTTTCTGTTTACATTGCTTTGCAGTGAGTGTTCCTTAGGGTACTCGCTCGTATCAAATTCATTTTTTAGACTTGGTTCAGTCATGTCCGCCTACACATCATTGGTGGTAATATGCATCAACAACGAGTCGGTGTCCGTGTAGAACATCCTGATGTTGTCACCGTACCGCGTTTTCATCTGATCATAAAACTCGTACATGAGCAGTTTAAATCAGTCCAGCACTGACACGCCAACGTAGATAGGCTTTGTCAGCTTCAGTTTTGATTTTTTACTGTGTACGGCATCGAGTCCACCATCGAGTATCTTTCTGGACTCGAAAGCAGAGTCAGGAAAAAGCATGCGAAGTTTATCTTCTTCACTATAACGGACAAGGTCGACGCGGATACGTTTCTGAATATTCTCCACTGTTTTCCCGAACATAGCATTGTTTCATTAGTTTTAAAAAGTCTTTCTCAAACGCGTTTGTGGCCTTTGTACGCAGATCCATATTCATTTGAATGTACGGTGCCTCCCAGGCACGTTGGCGAAACCTAAGAACCCAGTGGATTTTGCATATACGCATCCCCAGCCGTAGATACTACAGCTGGAGGTTTCGAATGTTTACTACGTAGCTGTTTTTAGTTCTCAGGTTTGGTACTAGCTTTGGACATTCTGTAAAATTGTGTCCGGATTCGTCTACAAAACCCACACTGATACGGGGACAACTATTCGCCAAGCACCTACAGCGCTTCCGATGCTAGCGGATAATTATTGTGGCTGCTGTGAAGTTCATCCAGGTTCTCTAGGTAAACTTCATAAAAGTACCCGATATCGCTGTTACTGTCGTTTTTGTTAACATCCACATTTGTGGGATTAACCTATTCAAACCGGACATCTGGTATGAGCTGCATCATTGCCCATTCATACAAGTTGTTTGTGTAATGTGCAGGCGTGAAGATACATGATGTAACTGTTTGGGACAGAGGGGTCATATCCGCCCACGTTTGGGTTGTTGACTCTAGCATAACGATGACTCGCAATGGAAATCCCTCCACGGATTCGACGTTCAATAAACAGATGCATATCAATATCTGTAAGCAGTTCAAGTTTGATATTGTTCATTGATAGTAAAGCATCCCAGGCCATTCTCGGGGACGAGAAGTAGTGCTCGGAATAAAGTTTATAAATGTTCATAGCTGTATCACGAAACGCCTCGAAGACATCAGCGAGCAGAAGCACATCTGTTCTCAAATACAAATCTTGATAGTCGCCAAGGTTTTAACATTCGAATGCGGACCAAACATTGTTCGCGTGCATGTAGTCGTTGGCGGAAATACCTTCGCGAAACAACGACGAATGGAATGCCTCGATCAGTAATAACTGAGTTTCAGTAAACTTTTCCCATCCACTCATGTAGTCGTATTGGTCCACTCCTTTTCTAGTTATCAACTTTAACTTGTCAAGGTTAGCGGTACCATATCGATTGATGATTTTGAATTGATCGTTTTTGCTTCCTGGCGCCAGGTTGCTCACGAGTTTGTCCAGGCTGGAATTGAGAAACTGCAGCTAATCAAGGAATTGCAGCTTGCCTAGCCTAAACGTCATGTATTTTTCCATTGTGTACGGACTCACACTTATTTCTGCCTTTGACGCTACTACTACTGCCTGCATGATGAGGTGGCCATCATAACCACGCAGATTATGAAGCACAACCGGAATTATTGTTTTGTTTGGATAAATTCGTAACTGAAGATTGCATGCGTTGTGCGCTGCTCCCCGGTACGCACAAGTGATGTGATATTGATCGCGAACTTTGGAACTTTCAGTCTCAAAGGGACGATCACAGCTCCAGCAATGATTGGCCTCGGATAAATCGCAAATATCATCATTGGTCATGATCATGTCTGCGGGCTAATAGAGCTGTTGTCGAATCCATTTCGCTGCAACTTCAACTGATTTAATAAATACTTTAAGCGAATCCTGGCAACGATACAACACTGGTGGCCCAGTCACTCCATCACATCCGACTACCGTGTAGCAAAGTCCGCTTAGAATTTGTTCCTAAACTTGGACTGTGTTTGTGATAATCTCAGGAGCGTTTACAGGAACGTTTAAACATTCAAAGTCCGCGTAAATTGTGTACGGAACTTTCATTTTTCGTTTTACCGCTGTAAATTTCAGAACCTTTTTGCCAAGTTCAGGCATGATTGTACGCTGCGGCTTTTCACTGATTCCACCACAGTAAAAGTCATGGTCGTCAAGCAGCTGTTGGGTGGTGAATAAATGCAGGCAACATCTGCATAGAAACTTGTTACCATGGTGCTTGCTGTGTCGGTTAAGCAAGCGGTAAAGATTCTTTATCCATACGTAATGAGATCAGTAGTTATGTGTGGGAAATGAGAGAAAAATGTGACCATTGAGAGCCATAAGTGAAATTAACATGGATGGGGCGATTGAGAGCCAAAATGGTAACAGTGTTACAAGTGGCTGACCTCAATGGGGGTGACATAGTAACATTGTTAGAGTTGACCTCAATAGGTGCCACTATAGGTATGTACGGGAAATCCTAGGTTAAATGCATCCATAGGTTTAAATTGGATTTGGTAGTTGGGGGCAGATGTGTTTATGGGACAGAAGTGTTATGGGGCAGAAGTAATTTATTGGGACAGAAACGTTTATAGGGATAGAAGTGTTTATTGGGATAGAATATACACATACACCCAACACACACACACACACACACACACACACACACACACACACACACACAAACGCAAACACAAAAACACACACACACATAGAAACACCTATGGCAATTTTTGATTTGTCTTTTCTGAGAGATGTGGGTGGCCCTGAAAAGGGTTGTTGGAGTTTTGTTAACCAAAGGTAGTTAACACATATTACACCTCTTCACTGGTTTTCTTCTGCTTAAACTTCTACGCACTTCAGGTCCGTAGATTTGCACCCGCTTCAGACACACTTGTCTCTCCACATCGATTCGTCTCTTCCAAATAGTTGTAGCTGTAATCTTAGTAATAGCCCATGATGCTTTGACATACATGGGTAGTCCGGGTTGAAGAGCATACCCGATACGATACTTCTTGTCTTGAGAACAGGTGAAAATATGTAACAAAAACTCTGGTATATATAGCCAAAGAGCGGATCGAAACGGATCGAAATAGTCTACCAATCCAAACGCGCGTTACAAAATGTAGGGTATCTCTTCCAATCAGAAGAGAGCGGGTGTGTGACGTCACCTTCAGTATATAGACGCCACAACGTCCGTACGGTTTTACCTTTTGCGGCATAGTTCAAGTATGGCTGATACAACGAAGACGATGTAGTGGGGTGAGCCTGCTACGGAAACCTCTTATGTTCGGAGTGATTATACGACGACGGCAGTGGTAAACATTCATCCAGAAGATTTTAATTTGGATTTTGTGGATTTTCTGTCATAGCAAGAATTTTACCCTGAAACAACTGTAGCACAACCGTCTTCTCTTTCCTTACCTGTGATCGATGATTTTAGAAAGAGACAGAAAGAAGAATTGGAAAAAAATTAGCAGCGTCAGAGAGAAGCAGAAGAAGCATTTCTTCAGCAAGAAGAGGAAAGAAGAAAGCGAGAAGAAGAAGAGAAGCAGAAATCTTTGAAGTGTGAAGGACAGAAGGAAGGGAGGGGTGACAATCCAACAGTTAGTATGCTACAAGATATTTTAGCAGAGTTAAAGAATCTGAGAAACATGTATCAGACTTCTTTAACTCAACCCAAGAGAAAGAGACCATCACGGGCGAAGCATTCTAAGCCCATCACATCATCCACTCTCACTACTACTGAGATTCCACCACCACCATTGACTACTACTACTACTACCACTACCAAAGCAGGAGGAGGAGGAGGAGTAGGACATGGCCGTGGAAAGGGATTGAGACACTTAAAGCTCATCATGACCAGTCCATGAGTTAAAAAAAAAACAAAACACCCCAACGGTCCTTTTTAGGGCACCCACATTTCTTAGAAAAGAAATCAAATTGTCAAATTAAGTAAAACTTTAAATCCCAAATATTTGATTGTGTATGAGTGCGTGTGTGCGTCCATAATATAAAACAAAAATCAAGACCAAGAGACACTTACTTTTTTCCTTTTTGGTATATTCTCTATTAAAAATCACAATCAACATTTCATAACACATCACTCAAGTCCATTTGGTTCTTTCACTGTCTGTCTATCTTTTTGAATTTTTTCACAGGCATCATGGGTTCTTCTTCTTCACTGTCTTTCAGTCGTCTTGAATTCCTACATTTCTTGACGACGGGGATGGATTTTTCTTCTTCTTCTGTTGCTGAAGAGCCCTCTGCCTCCTCCCTCTTCTCCTGGTTCTCTTTTTTCTTAGGACACTCTGAAGACCAATGTCCTTTTTCTTGACAATGATAACATGTATCTTTCCCTTCTGTTTTCTTTTCCTTTACTTTGACGTTGTGGACATTCTGGAGCCCAATGTCCTTTTTCCTGGCAGATATATCAAGGATCTTTTATCTCGAGAGGAGGAGTAGTCCTTTGTCTTACTGGTATACTTTCGAATGACTCTCTGTAAATGTCTGAGGAAAAGTGTGATCTGTTGTGACTTTTCCATCTTCACAGTTTGAAAGTTGAATAACGAATAGTTACTCTGAGGGTAAGAAGCTCTCTCGATATATAGGGAGAGAGCCTCTGTAAAACTCAATAATATCAAAGCTGGACATCAAGATGAAACGATCACGCAATTTCAGTGAGAAACCAGAAGAAGAAACTAAGAGGCCACGACGGCGACTTTCCTTGCCGCCTCATACACCGCTAGCTGAAGTGCTAACCCAACTCCATGCCAGTGATTTCGAAGAGGACATGAGTGAGCCTGAAACAATACCTTCCACCTCCACAAGACCAAGAGAGTCTAGAACCCCTAAAAAAGAAAATCGTTCCGTAGCTCCCGAAAATTACATTCGAGAGACGCAAAAATTGACTTCCAGAAAATTTAGAACCACGGCTTACACCTACATCGTAAACTTTAAAGAGTTCAAATTTGTGGGATTCTTTGTTAGAGACATTGAAACGGCAATGCCAAGCGAAAGAGGACGATCGTTGAGACTTTCCATTCATCAGGATAGTTTGAAGTCTCCTGTCTGGATCGAGTTTAGTACCCCGGCAGAATTAACACCATCTAAAGTCATGGACAAAACTGAACACGTTCAACAATTCAATGACGAGTTTACCATCATCGATGGAAAAGCCACACTTCACCTGACCCACATTTTACCTCCTAGAGGTAGGGGACCTCGCAAAGTGTTATTGGTGGACGACATTCGCAGTACCAAGCAAAGTATCGTCCAAATTGAAAACTCCCAAGACCAGATGTGCTGCTTAGCCCATGCCATCGTCGTGGGGCGAACACATGCCGACAAGAACGAGACTGCAGAATGGAAACGATCATGGATGAACATTCGACGATCGGAGAGGCCCCAAGAAAGAAAAGAAGCAGAACTTCTGTTACAACAAGCAGGCATATCTAAAGAGACCGTGTGTGGCATTCCTGAAATGAACAACTCCAAGACGTCTTGGCTCCTCGGTATACCTTGAAAGTATACCCTCAAGAGGTTTGCGGAGCTCTGGTGTTTCGAGGACCCGATTTCCCCGAGGGAAAATAGATCCACGTGTATCATCATTAAGTACATTTCGATGCCATCACTAGTATCTCAGGATTTCTTGGATGCGCTTACAACTGCGAGAAATGTGACCAAGGATTTAACAATCGGGACCAACACATTCATTGCGGAGATAGATGTCGGGAGTGTTTAGCTTCCAAACCATGCATTCATGAAGAACACATTCATTGATCTTCTTGCCAAGGAACCGTTGTCAGTCCCTCTTGTTACGAACAACATAGCATGACACAAGGTCACTAGTAGAAAAGTGCTTGTGACTTACTGAGATTGTGCTCCAAGTGTGGACAGCTGATTCGAACCAACAATCCAAAGAAACACGTTTGTCCCGGATTGAAAAGATGCCGTTTTTGTGACCAAATCGTAGACTTTGAACATCAATGTCACATTAAAAAATATGACAATACACTGGAGAAAGAATTAAAGGGTGATCAGCACAAGAAGAAGAACAAGACACGAGTGGATTTTATCTTTATTGACTTTGAATGTATACAAGAGACGGGTATTCACATCCTTAATTTCTGCGTTGCTCATCGGGCTTGTGAGAAGTGCATACAAGAACCTATCTATTTTCATTGTCCTCATTGTAGTAGGATTCCAGGAGGACGTGAAAAAATCTTTCGAGGTCCCGACACTCTTGCCGATTTTGCCCAATGGATCTTAGGAAGAGGACATTCAACGTTACGGTGACTGTCATCGATATGCTACCGTCATGGCTCGCAATTTCTCGCGATACGATGGACAGTTTCTGTTGAAATATTATTCAGAACAAGGTACCGAATGCCCCCAAGTCACCATGAAAGGAGCCAAACTCATCGACATGAAAGTGGGACAAGCAAAATTCAAATATTCTATGAGTTATTTGTCCATGCTTTTGAGTCGAATGCCTAAAACATTTGGAATGACAGAAATGGCCAAAGGGTATTTTCCCCACTTTTTCAATACCAAAGCCAATCGACACGTAGTGCTCCCGCATTTGCCTGACGTTCACTATTACGACCCCGACGGGATGCACACCGAACACCCAGAAGCCTTCTACGCTTGGTACCACGCTCACGCTTTAGACCCATTTGATTTTCAAGAAGAAATGCTGAAGTATTGTCGATCCAATGTGGACATTTTACGCCGTTGCTGTAGAAAGTTTCGACAATTATTTCTAGATCACGGAGAAGTCGATCGAAGGAACCGTGTACCCTGCCGAAGCGTGTGGATTAGTGTACAGAAAAAAGTTTATGCCCGAAAACCAACTAGGCATCATATCCTGTAACACTTATCTCGGTCAGCCGTCAATATTCTGCCAAAGCTTTGCGTTGGTTGCATTACTTGTGTAAAAAGGAAGACAAATGAATACAACATGCAAGAAACGGGGGAGAAAAGAAAATTGGAAGTCTTTCTGTGAATGGCTGGGATTTTGAAAACCCTCAGACGGTGTACGAATTTCAGGAATACTCATTTCACGGATGCCTTACCTGTTTTCCTCAACGAGACCTAAAAAAATCCTCTCACAGGGGTCACCATGGAAGAGTTATACGAACACACATACCAACGCCGCCTGAAGTTAGAAAGTCAAGGATACCAAATGGTAGAAATGTGGGAGCACGAGAACGATCGACGTTTCAAAACCGATCCAGAATTAAGACGCATTGCCGAAAGTTACGACATGGTAGACATCGAACCTTTGGACCCACGCCATAGTTTGTTTGGAGAACGAACCAATGCCACACGCTTGCTTTACAACATAGATGAATCTCGAGGAGAAGAAATCAAATACATCGACGTGTGTTTGTTTTATACTTGGGTGTGCAAATATGCTCGATTCCCTACCGGACCCTGACATCCTGACAGAACAGATTGACGTAGACACATTCGTCAATACGAAGGATTGATCAAATGCAAAGTCGTACCAACTACCCGCTTGTACCATCCTGTCTTGCCCCATCATTGCCAAGGAAAACTGATGTTTCCTTCATGCCGTACTTGTGCTGAAACATGTAATCAAGACCACCCTTGCCACCACACGGAGGAAGAGCGCGCTTCGACAGGAACGTGGGTCAGCGTCGAATTGTTTCGGGCTCTGGATCGGGGATACCGCTTGTTAAAAGTATACGAAATTTAGCACTTTCCTACCACCCAACAATACCAAAAGGACGACGCTTCGAATCCATGCATTTTCTTAAGCTACGTCAACGAATTTCTCAAACTGAAATAAGAAGCCAATGGCTATCGCTCTTGGTGTCAGACGCCAGAAGACCAAGTCAAATTCAAAGAACAGTACCGTTCTGTAGAAGGCATCACTTTGGAAGACGTATAAAAGAACGAAGAAAGAAGATCGTTTGCCAAAGTCATGTTGAATTGTTTGTGGGGAAAATTGGTACAATATCCGATATTGCCCAAGACGGAATACTTGGCAAATCCCAGTCGCTACTTTCAACTGGTGGACGACAAAGGAAAACTGACACGTGGAAATCATCCGTGAAAAAATTTGATCTCGGTCAATTACGAAGAAGAGCCAAAGTCTGTACTCCCCGACGACTTTTGCCTCCGGGGATGCGAGAACGCATTTATAAGGAGCTAGTCCAGATACGAGTGAAACGCAAAGAACAATTACATCCTTTACGACATAAACGTTTTAACCATTGGTATCTGAATGCTATACAAGTCGGATTAGTTTCCAAGTATTCAAATGTTCAGATATTCATGAAAGACTAAATGACACTTTAAGTGTTTGGATGGCACAACCTACAATGTGACACTGTTACACAGAATTCGATGGAACGACGTTCAGGAAAAAGTTGCAAACTTACAGGAATACAAAAAAATTTTAAAAGAAGTGTCACCTCAAGACGAAACGCCTTCACGCCGTCTGAGGTGTGGTAAGGTAATCACTGAATGTCTTCGATATCCTTTACCATCACATTCCATTTGGCAATTGTGTGACTATTTCATCAAAAAGAAAGACGTGGTTGTGAATGACTAGTTTAGAAGAGCACATTCAGAATATGCCTTTGGAGCTGCGAGAACGCATTTACAGAGAGTTTGTAAATATACAAGTGAAACGCAGACTCAAAGTCATTTCTCGATTTTTAAACTATTGTTATTTCCATAGTATAAGAAAAGACTGATTCTTGGGAAAAACTATCACATATGCCTTGGGGTATACTATCACCAAAGATACAAACCTTATGAATTGGATATAAAAGCGGACAATGTAGAACCGTTGTCTTCAGTCGTGGAACGAATTCCGTGTAAGGAAGTCAATGATAGTGTTCAGACCTTAGAGGATTACAAACTAGTGATACACGAACTGTTTCCATTGAATTTTGGACGATATGTGGTGTGTGTTAGTAACTACTTTTCTTTGATTTCGTTTCCCAGGAAGTTCGTTGTGGACTATTTTTGATGAACGGTACATGCAACAAAGACATGACCATTCACACTTTATCGGTGCACGAAAGACAAATTGTTCTCAATGTGTTGAGAATCATGATGAAAACAAGTTGTGTACCTCCGTGTGAAGAAGACATTTGTCAAACTTTATCTACACTTCATACTTTTCAAGAAGTATGTATCGCTAGTTGGTTACACCAGCATCTTAATGATTGGAAAGAGGTGCGTGACTGGAAAAGTTTTGGTTTTGATGCTTGGCTACAAGAAGTGGCACACGATGCCAAAAACCTTGCGTGTCACTAATCATTCAAGACAAGAACAAGTGAACTAAGAACAAAAGTCAAAAGTGACATTTTTGCTTTATGTGTTTTTGTGTTTTAATTCTGGACATGTAAATATGTTGTTTTTTTGTTGTTGTTTAAAACATTAAACGTGTATCAAATGTATAAAATGTCCTGTGTCTTTCATGTTCCTCTCAAAATTCTCCATACCTCGGTCATGGCTGCATCTTTTTCCTCCTCTTCTGTTGTCAAAGTGATTGACGAAAAGTTATCTGCCCCATCCTTTTAGTATGTTGATTGCTGGACCGAGTGGTTCAGGCAAAACCGAATTTGTCAAACGTTTGATCAAACACAAATCTCATTTGTTTGATCGTCCCCCTCAAAGTATCGTGTGGTGTTACAAATAGTGGCAATCGTCTTACACCTTACTTCAAGAAAGTCAAGGAGAATCCATTTCGTTTGTCGAAGGCATTCCTCGCGAAGACGATGGGATCGCGTCTGACTTGAGTCAAACACATCTGGTCATCTTAGATGACATGTTAGGAGAAGACGAAGAAGAAATTAAACTTTGGTTTACACGAAAAGGATATCATCGTAATGCCAGTATCATTTACATTACTCAAAATTTATTTCAACAAAGTAAAGCCCATCGTACCATCAGTCTCAATGCTCATTATGTGGTGTTGTTTAAAAGCCCCAGAGACAAATCTCAAGTGCAAGTGTTAGCCAAACAGGTAGGAACTCCTTGGCTGAATTATGCGTACGACGATGCAACTCAAGCACCTCATGCGTATTTACTCATCGATTTAAAACCCACCACTACCGATTATTTGAGATTTCGTACCCATTTGTTTCACCATTGGTGTGAAGAAGGAGGACCTGTCATTTACACGTCCCCTTCGGCAACTCTCTGAAAAAAAACTATAAAAACATTCACCACATCATTTCTTTCCCACAGTCTTCAAGATGACTTCCTTTCAATCTCATCCTCCTGCCAAATTGATTCGTGCCCTGTATGGCATCAGTCGCGAAAAAAACGCACAGTTGTTAGAAGCTAGTCTCAAAGACGTTTTACGATGGTTTACTTTGACAGCACGTCAATTACTTCAAGGCATCATTCACATACCCCATGAAACCCAACGTTTTTTGAAAAACATAAAAGTGCGTTGTCACTACTGGCAGATCCAAGAATCGATCAACACACTAAAAAACAAATCATTTTGACACCTGGTGGCAGTGGTTCTTTAGGAGGTGTCATGACTCGTCTCTTTTGAAATGGGATCCTAATGCCCAAGCCAAAACCAAGAAGAAAAAAACCAAATCCCCTAAAAGTCGGCCACAACAACACACTACACACAAGAAGAAGAAAAGCCCTAAGAAGAAAAACCCCTCCAAGAAAAAACCAACAACATCTCCTGCTGGCAGAAAGAGAGGTACTACTGCTAGGACACGCACGTACTCCCGAAAGTCACGAGAGGCAGTGACGGTGTCTCCCTCTCCTACCACTTCTTCTTCTTCTTCGCCCGTTGTGATGATGCCTGCCAAACCTGATTTAAGACCCGTGTTTCCTAATTTGATGCACAAATGGAAACCTATCTCGAAAGTCACTTCTTCTTCTCCGGGGGCATCTATTTCGGCTGCTCTTGCCACTACGGCTGCCGCTAAAAAAAGTCGCCGCACCTAAAACCAAAGTCCAAGACAGAAACAGGCGTGTTACAAAGTTTACTGGATTTATGCAAACAAGAACTGACACGATTTAGTCCATTGAAAACACCTCATCATCGAGTGTGACGCCTGTCATTCCAGTATAAAAAAGAAGTGCGACATCCGAGGGACCTCAGTTCTATTTTGCTCCTGACACCAAAGATGGCCCCAAAAAGTGCACACCACCCTAGTCGTCTCAAGAAAGGCAAAACCAAAAAAGGACCTCCACCTCGTCTCGCCAAACATTGGGATGTGTTGTCCGTCCTGACTAAATCCAATCCTCCCATGCGAAAACAACTCATTCAAACAGCCACGAAAGAAACAATCGATACCGTGTGTGAATGTTGTTTGAATGTATTGAAAGGAACAGTACCTTTGTCCAAGATACAGAAACAGAAATTAGGAAAACATCGAAACGTTCTTCGCCAAATGGTCAAAAAGAAAATACCTCTTAGTCAAAAGAAAAAAATGCTGGTGCAACGATGAGGATTTCTACCCATGCTGATAGGATCGTTGTTAAAAATAGCTGCTCCTTTGTTAGGATCGATTGCTGGACCCCTTTTAGGAGGAGTCATGAGATAAAGACGGGAAGAAAAAGAAGATAAAAAGGACACCATTCTCTGAAAAGACAGCACACTTGTACCTTTGGATCTTATGGAAGGACGAAAACTGACTTTAGTTCCTTAGAAACGACGGATGGAACTCCATCGTTGGTACGAACAACGGATACCTCATTTACCTCCCAATCCTAATCTCGACGAGATGTCACAGTTACAACAAGAATGGATCGAAGGCTACGATGAAAGGCGAAACTAAAACCACCAAGACAGACACCGCCACGGGGACGACAGAAGAAGACAACACACGAGAAGTATTTCAAACTCCGTCTGCTCCCATACCCTAGTAAGATTGCAGCTTCCTTGTTGACACCCTCCCCTACGCCTCAACGATAAGAAATGAAAGCTTGGGTTAAAAAGATGATGTCCACCCCTTCTTCAGCAGAAGAAAAAAAGAAAGAAGGGAAGACAGAAGTGAAAAAAGACATCAAGAAAAAACAACCACTTCACAACCAACTCCTGTGGCTCGTCGGACGCGTCAAGCTTCGTCCAAACCTTCCCTACCCCACCACTCCAAAAGTAGTATCGAACAGCGGGTGACTTATTGAGCAGTAAAAACATGGAGACACTTTTAGCCAGCATTTACTACTATCCTGCACATGCTGCTGGTTACGGAGGAGTTCACAAATTGTATCGGGCAGCTAAAAGCAAATTGAAAAGTGTACGTTTGCCAGAAGTACGACAATGGTTACAAGAACAATCGACGTACACATTACACAAATCCATTCGACCAAAGTGGCTGGCATCGATCATCAATGGCAAGCAGATTTAGCTGATGTCTCTCATTTGGCAGCGTACAATCGTGGTTACAAATATTTGTTTTGTGTCACTGATGTGTTTTCCAAATCTGCTTGGGTCGTTCCTTTGACTTCTAAAAGCAGTTCCGAGTTAGTACGCGCTTTAAAACTGGTGTTGAAACAAAGTGGTCGTCACCCTTTACGATGGCAAACAGACAAAGGCACCGAATTTCTAAACCAAGCTTTTCAAAAGGTTTCGAAACAACGCCAAATTTATGTTTTTACCACTGAAAATCCTGAAACCAAAGCCAAAGTGGAACGTTTTCAAAGAACTTTGAAAGAACGCATGAGGAAATATTTTACACATCAGCACACTCTCAAGTACATCGACGTGTTACCACGTCTGGTCAAAGCTTACAATCAATCGTACCATCGTAGCATCGGCTGTGCCCCCGAAGAAGTCACCTCTGAAAACGAAGTGAGGGTGTTTGATCGATTGTTTGGTACACCTAAGATTGGACACAAGAAAGCAGTGGTGCTCAAGACAGGGGTTGGGTTCGCATTGGCAAAACCAAACGAACTTTTGACAAAGGTTATTTACCTAACTGGACTACCGAATTGTTCCGAGTCACTGAACAAGCTCATGGACCTGATCCTCCTGTCTATAAATTGGAAGACATGAACGGAGAAGTGTTAAAAGGAACTTTTTACTTGCCTGAGTTAAAACGAGTGACCAAAAAAGAAGACGACGTGTACGATATCGAAAGCATTCTCGAACGAAGAACACGTAAAGTGGGTAAACGTCGAGTGGAAGAAGTCAAAGTACGTTGGAAAGGATATCCTCCTAGTTTTGATTCTTGGATTGACGCTTCCCAAATCTTCGACCATAAAAAGAAGAAGTAACCAACATGCCGATCAACACAGCAGCTACCTCTTCTTCACAGAGTTCCTCTCTTCAAGAATTACGAAAACAACCTTTTTGGGTGTGGTGCGGAGAACGTGTACCTAAAAATGAAATCGTCTTTTTTCTGCCAAATCTTTGTGGTGTATTGTGTCATCGGAGCAGCTATTGCCAATTTGAGTTTGCAACAAGTTGACAAACACTTGTGGACCATTTTACTCAGCAGTTGCATCTGTTATCTTCTGCCTAGTCCTTCCTTGAAATATACGACGGACAGTAACAAAAACAACCACAACCGTGCGGTCAACGCCAGTCATCCTTCTTCCAGTCACAACAACAACAATAGCAGCCCTCTTTTGGAACATTTTGAACATCATTCTCCTTTGACAACAAGTGACTCCTCGGACACCAGAACCTCGGATAACCAATTTCATTTAACCTTACCCAGTGACAGTTCTATGGATGTGTTTCCCAACAATACCTTATGTTTATGTTGTTTCACGGCCAAATTACCTCAGTCAATAAAATTGGATCACGAAGCTCATTGGGGAGTGGCTTTGGTAGAAATCATTCATCCTACGCAAGTTTGGAATGTGACTGCAGATCAAACCATTTTTGTAGAAATCCTGAACGAACAAGTGCAAGAACACTTGGTCAAAAATGATCCTGGCTTGTACGAATCCGAAAGACCAGCACCCGCCAATCCTCAATTAACTGTCTATCAAATGAGAATTCCTACAGGCTATTATTTTAGTGCTCGACATTTGGTGGAAAATATTGCGGCTATTTTCAACGACCAGTTTGGCAAAGCTTTGGACAAAACCAAGAAAACTGTCCTGATCGAGTATCATGCCATTTATCATCGTCTAAAAATGCATTTTTCGGACGCCAAAATATTGTCCATTACTTTTTCTCCTGAGTTGTTTGCTATGTTGGGTGGAAATACAGCCATAGTTCCTGCCATAGCTCCTACCAAAGACATCAACAACAACGATCGATTTTACAAGTATTTTCGCTACCCTGTCGAATTGAACGAAGGACTGAATTTATTGTTTGTGTACTCCGATATGGTGGAGTACAACGTGGTGGGAAACACAGCCGCTCCGTTACTGAGAGTCATTTCTGTCAAAGTGGATTCTGCCATCGCTGCGCACGAGGAAGGTGGAAACACGTATCACGTTCACCGTGAATTTGTACATCCTCATTATCTTCCAGTCAGTAAATCGTATTTTGACAGTGTCAACATTAGTATAAAAGGAGATCTGGGACAAAATATTCTATTCTCTAAAGGAAAAGTCACGGTGAAACTACATTTTCAAAAACGGTTCTCCAGTGAATTGTAACACAAGATGTATCCTGTGTGCCGAGGAGTTGCTCGACAACGAGGACATAGTTTAGGAGATATGTTAAAATCCGCTTTTCGTACGGTATCCCCAATCTTAAAACCCATGGTGACTCGAGGATTTCATGCCCCTTTGACACAAGGAAAAGAATTTATTCAAAACGTCCTCATCGACAAACAAAATCCTAAAGAAGCCTTTATGAGAGCAGGAAAAATGTGTTGCTGCAAACTGGAAAAGATCTTTGGGTCGCCCAGAGACTCCTATAAATTCGCTTCACATTTCTGGCCCTGGCATTACTTCTTCCTCAACGACACAGCAAGAGCAAGGCAAAAAGAGACGTCGAAACCCCTTCAGAGCTCATAAACACGGTGTTCAGAAAAATAATAAGAAAAGAAGAACTCTCAGAGAATTAGACGTGTTTAATTACTAACTGAGAAAAATGATGCACCGAGATTCTTGCGAATGTACCAAGTCAGAACTGGATCTGTTTGCCATGCCACCTACCATGATGATGATGCAAGAATACCAATGGGTAGAATTTCATCCTGTATCGTCTTTGACAACTTCAGCCCCTATCGAATTTGAAATCAAAGGACAAACCGAAGATTACATCGATCTGAATAGCAGTCACTTGTACCTGAAATTCAAAGTGCTCAAAACGGACAACACCAATCCTGGGGCCGATGACAGAGTACCTCCCGTCAATAATTTCATGCGTTCGTTTTGCTCAGCGAAGTGGATTTGTACTTGAATAACAAACTGGTCAGCAGCAGCATGGATACTTATTCTTACCGTACTTACTTGGAAAATCTCTTGACGTACGGAAAAGAAGCCAAGAATACCCATCTGGATGCTTCCGTGGTATGGAAACCTGACACCTTGGAAAAGTTCAACGACACAGCGTTGACTGCAGATGACGATCCTCACAATGTAGGATATAACGCCCGTCTAAAGAAAATAAAACAAGGGCGCACTTTAGAACTGATGGCTCGTTTGCATTTGGACATGTGGTTGCAAGACAAGTATTGGTTAAACGGAGTGGATGTACGCCTGAGACTGAATCGTAGTAGTACCGTCTTCCATTTAATGGCTAATGCGAACGAGTACAAAACCATCATCGAAGAAGCCAGACTTTACGTGCGACGTGTAGAAGTGTTACCTAAAGCAGCCAACGACAGCAGTCAAACTTTGAGCAGAACCACCGCCAAGTATCCTGTGCGACGAGTGGAAGTGAAAACGTTTACCATTGCCTCTTTACTCCGATCCAAAGTCGAAGATCATGTGTTCCAAGGACATCTCCCCAAACGTTTGCTTATCGGCATCGTCAGTAATGCAGCCCTCAACGGAGCCATCGATCAAAATCCTTTCGACTTTCAACACTTCAATGTCTCCAAGATAGAAATCACTCGAGATGGCCAGACGTTGTGTACCAGACCTTTTGAACCTAACTTTGCCCAGAAATATTACTTGAGATCTTACTTGACTCTGTTTGAAGCCACAGGACAGTTAGGAACAAAATGCAGCCACGGTATTTCGTACGAGGATTATGCAGGAGGATATGCTTTGTGGAGTTTTTATTTCACTCCCGACCTAGGCAGCGACGAAGGACATTTCCACCCTATAAAATCAGGCCAACTTCGTGTGGAACTTCAGTTTGCCACAGCTTTAGTCAACACCGTGAACGTCATCTTGTATGCAGAATTTGACAATACTCTAGAAATCAAGAGTTTGAGAGAAGTGATTCTAGCCTATTAGAAGAAAAAAGATGGAATACGAAGAACCTATGGAGATAGAAGATGAGGGATTTTGTGATCTAGAATCACCACAGCAGACATAAACCACAAGTGAAGAAGAGAAAAGTAGTCGAAACAGTAGTGTTACAAAGTTTACTGGATTTTACCCATGTACGCTGTCAGGATGGCCAGAACAAGAACAACATTTAGTCTCCTGTTTTGCTACAGACTTGGCTGAAAGAATTACAGCCTTGACCAGAGAACATTGTTATGGATGTCAAATCGATCATCCGAGTCAGAAACAACACGACAAATGTTTGATGATGAGTTCAGAAGAAAAGTTGGAAGAGTATCTAGATGAAGCATGTTCTCTGATCTCAGAAGAGAAGGTGTTGAGAAAGTGGTATAAAAACTTGCTTGACCATTCCACTAACTTCTCTGGAGATCCAACGCATCGAAGCTATCTTGCAACAGAGTACAGGGACTACCCGTGGTGCATCGACTTACTTAACAGCCATATTCAAGCAAAAAGTCAGGTGTGAATTGATGATTTATCATTACCTGTGAAGAAAAAGAAAAAGTGGATACCTGGGAACTTTATTACCTGTTGACTCGCAGTTCGTACAACGCTTCTTGGAATCCTAGTGTGTGGTAAAGATGAACTTCCACATCACAAGCATAAAGACATTCAAGCCTATATCATCAATACCGACGACAGTCATCGACCAGGAACCCATTGGGTGGCAGTGTACTTTCCCAACGATCACAGTGTGGAGTATTTTGATTCTTATGGATTACCTCCTCTCGAAGACGACATCATTGTCTTTATGAGACGAAATGTTGTCTCCACTCGATTCAATAATGTGAGATTACAAGGATCAGATTCTATGGTGTGTTGACAATATTGTGTGTATTTTCTTCATCAACGCAGTCTTAGAATTCCCTTAGAACATTTAGTGACTTGTTATGATAGGGAGTACGCTAGAAACGATGCTAAGGTAGAAAGATGGTTTTGTGGACATTATGGTTATCTCTTGTCTTTAGCCCAGAAACGTAGTGTGCATCGAGGGCAAAATGACTTAAAACAGTGGAAGTCGAGTTTGACTTCACAACGTTGGCAACCCTGTAAATACGTTCATGTTTAAAAATGTTTGTTTGTATTTTGTGCTGGAGAAGCTTCTTCTTGTTTATTAAATAAATGTTGATTTTTGAAGAAAAAAAATGGTGTTGTTTTGTTTATTGATTGAAAGAAATGGAGTGTATACGCTCTTTAACCTCTCTCTATCGATCTGAGGTACGTGCTCTTTCACATTTCTCTCTATCGATCTGGGTCATGTTTTCCATCGCGTCCGCGCTTCCAGCATATAAAGTGGTGCGTTTGCCAGTCTGGTCACCCTCGTTGACTCGTCAACAAATACAAGAATGAGTAGAATGGCAAAACTGAGCGAAGCCCTGGTGAACATGCACAGGGTCAGACACCACCTCATCGATAAGAACACGGACAAGAAGGCTCACATTTTTTTCAAGATGTCTCAAGACCTCTGACAAGAAGTCATCAAAGAGGATATCGCCAGGGAGAGAAAAGAATGGGAGGAAAAGAAAAAAGACAGGGAGGAACATAAAAGGTATCAAACCTTTCTAAGATGGAAACAGCAGCAACAGCAGCGGCAGCAGCAGCAGCAACAACAACAACAACAGCAACAAAAACAACATGAGTGAGAGGAGGTGGCTTGTAAACTGGAGACAGATGACTTCTTCTTCTCCTTCACCAAAAGACGTCCTTATGCTGTGGTGAAGTAGATAGTGAGACGTGGCCGTCCTGCCATGCGCTAAAACTCCTCCCCAAAAACCCCAACGGTCCTTTTCAGGGCCACCCACATTGCTAAGAAAAGAAATCTTATTTTGCCATATGTGTTTGTATGTTGGGTGTATGTTTGTATCTGTCTTTTAAAAACAAAAAAATTCCTTTCCCTTCTAAAAAATTTATGTTTGGTGAGTGTTTGTATAGAGTGTGTCTACAAACACTCCCTTACCCTTGTGTAAAAAATTTATAAAAAGTGTTTCTTTTAGGTCCGCACACTTGGAGTGATTTATGTGCGTGTGTGGGTTGTATTTTTGGTGTCAGGGATGGTTTCCTTCATGTCCGTGCTTCCAGCATATAAAGCGACGCGTTCACCAGTCTTACCATTCATCGTCGACCAGACAAAAAAGAAGAAGAATGGAAAACCAGCACTGCAAGGTGGGTAAGCTGATGGAGTCCATCAGCTTGATGGAACGAGTACAGCACCTCCTGAGTCTGGTAGAAGAGATGAAATGCTACATCCACACGAGGCACCTGAAGATGGAAAGCATCTCTCTGAGAATCGCCAAATAGTTCGTCAGAGAGATGATGCATGGAGAGACGGAGAAAATCAAGAGGGCATGGGCGGAGGAAAAGAGGGAGAAGGAGAGACTGAAGAGAAAACCGGACATCCAGCGACTAAACGCCAACTGGATGAAGATCCAGGACAAATTTCGTCAGATGGGTCATGCAGACTGGATCCCGGAGGAGGAAGACTGGGAGAAGGAGGCCAATGAGCCTCCTTTTAGGCTCGTGGTGTCCACCAAGACATCTTGGAAGAAAAATGAAAAGCACTAGGGGCAGAGATGTGTGGCCTGCGGCGCCCGACTCGGGAGGTGTGACCACTGCTGAGGAAGTGGTAAAACCCAAAGGCCCTTTTCATGGCCACCCACATCTCTCAGAAAAGAACAATCAAAACTTGCCAAAGGTGTTTTTATGTGGGGTGTTGAATAGTAGATGACGGGGTTTTGGTCACTACACATGACGTGTTGACGGTATAGTGTGGGGTGTTGGATAGTAGATGACAGGGTATTGGTCACTACACACCTCTGTCCCAATAAACTCCTCTGTCCCTATAAAATACTTTTGCCCCATAAATACTTCTGCCCCATAAACACTTCTGCCCCCAACTGCCCCATCCATGTTAAACCTATGGACACATTTAACCTAGGATTTCCAGTACGTACCTATAATGGCACCTATTGAGATCAACTCTAACAATTTTACTATGTCACCCCCATTGAGTTCAGCCACTTTTTACACTGTTACCATTTTGGCTCTCAATCGCCCCATCCATGTTTATGGGACCATATAGAGCCAAGCGTCCATTTTTGGCTCTCAATCGCCCCATCCATGGTAATTTCCCGTATGGCTCTCAATCGTCCCATTTCGCTCTCACTTCCCACACATAATTACTGAGATCGCGACCCTGAACCAAGCAGATCAACCTGGTTCCGCTTGCTTTGTACATCTGGCGATACTTCAAGCGCATAAAAGCCCTTGTTCCAAGCGTATACGTTAACAGCGATACCAGGGTTAAGTTCTTCAAACTTTTCGAGTATAGCCTTAGTAACTTGTACAGGAAATTTGATGTTCCTAAACTTAATTTCACCCAGGTATTGTTTGTATTTTCGAGGTTGGTCTTGAATATCGCTCGCGGAATGTAACACGGACACGATCGCCCATTCAAAACATCGATTGTCACCATTTTTCACATTGATTACTGACCGCGGCGGAACATGCTTTGGCGTTGGTATGTAACTCGATCCGCGAACAGTATTTAACGGGGAATTATGCAGTTGAACTTCCACGCATCTGTCTACAATCCATCCTGACCCTGCATTGGTGAATTTTTTCAACGTCTCAAGAATCTTTGCAAAAGCTTTCTCAGTTTCATCATTACTGGTCTCAGTGTCTTTGCGATTTAAGATCACACGAGGGCCGCTATGAATCCACTGATTTGTGATTTTAACCGCATCCTTGTCATGGTTATGCGGCATAATCAAATTCACATGGAGAACAATTTTCATCTTAACCGCGGAGGTGCCCGTGCGCTATAAAGTCGATACGATTCCTGGACGCATCTTTGAAAGAAGTTTTACTGCGTATTTGCTTGGCACGTATTCGATCGGGATAATTGCCCGACAATTGTGTAAATCACCACGATGTGTATGCAACTCAAACTCGGGTACTTGTAATTGCTGTGCTTTTGCGGTAGACTATGTAGCAATGGTATGTGTAGTACGGTGACGACGCTCTTGATCATCACCAACTACCTGTGCTATTTCGGTCCGTGTATGAATCTTGATATAATGCTGTGCTGCTATTTAATACTCGCAAACAGATCCGCATGGCCGAAAAAGCTGATTACGCGACTTTTGTGACATGTTTGAGCACCTGGACTTACAAGTAACGCGAGCAAATGTGATGTACAATATTCGTAATGACATGTTCTGCCGCATAGGTCACCTTTTCCAAGGCATACACCTTTGCAGTGCGTGCGGAAACTTATCTAATTGATTGATTTTTCCAGTCGCCCACATTTTATCTCCTCCTGTGCATACAGCGGTACATGGATAATGAGATTATAATCTAAATGATAGGTTAAAATTTCACGGAGTCCGTCAAGCAATGTACAGTATTTTCTGTAATGGTAATTTGAAATTGTAAATCAGGACTTTGAAAATAAACAGGCTTATTCTTTTTGGAATCATTATAAAATTCCTTTGCAAAACTGAATCAAATTTTCATCGAGCCGGTGTCGGCCCAAATGAACTCAAATGATCCGTCACTGAGTATTGTACCAACTCGAACACGACCAGACTTTGTACGTTTGTATCCAACAATGTCAAATGTCTTGGAGTGTTTGTAAATTTCCTCGATAGTTTTTGCTTCATTGTTTTTGTCAATAGCTTCAGAGAATTTCTCCCTGTACTTGGGCTGCTTCGCTTCTGCGGCGTTGTGCATCAACTCGTAACACCTCTGACGGTTAGTGAGTGTGGATGCCATTGTTATATTATAATGCTAAAAGCCTCTCTCTAACTAATTTATCCTTGATGATCTTCGTTGCTGTTATTATGTTCTCTGATTGTTTCAATGTCATCATTAGAGTATTCACTCGTTTCACTATTTGTATTAGGTGATCTAGTCAACGTTAGCGACTTAATTTTTTCTTGCACAATATAATATAATGTCTTTTCACTTTTTTTCTCATAAGATTTGCTAAGTTTACATCGTTGATGTTCCAAGATTATTCCTAAGTCGATTATATTATCAAGATGCTCCGAATACGTATTTGAAAAATCATACAACATCTTTTGAGCCTCTTTACCAAATCTGTATGGTGCATTGAAGCGAAAAACAGCGATTTAATCTTTTCGACGTTATACACACTCCATCTGTAGGATAATTTGATCCCATAAATTCTTTCAAAATACTATACGCATCAATCTGTGAATTTTTCGCCTTTATATATACCGCGGTAAATGTTTAATATAATATTCTTACACTAACTCTGCCACAGTCAATATAAAATATTCTCACACTAACTCTTCCACAGAGAAAATAATATCAGCAGAATATTTTTTACAGTGTAGTAGCGATCAATAATTCTATTACTGCTTTGTTTACCACGCGAGCGTTGATGCAAATTATGATCGTAATAAACAATCGTGTACGTCAACGTAATCGTGTACGTGGACGTGATTGTGATCGTGACTGCGATTGTGTATGCGTATGTGTATGTCTTTACGTATTTGTGATCGTTTGTGATTGTGATCGTCACATCGACGGACAATCTCGAAGATACAAGTAATATGATAATAGCAATTTTTCCGGTTACAGTATGGTCATCTTGCATGGGCGCCTGTTGGTAACACGCGTGTGCTCGTGTGCGTGTGCGTGTGATATGAGAAAAAAATCCTGGGGTATAGAGAGCTTTGACTAGATATGTAACAATAATTTACAAAGTCAAAATTTCCACTTTGCTACTACTATTCGAGCTATGATCCGTAGGATTGCCTCGAAGTTGCGAATGCTGTAAAAGGATCTAAATCGCATCAATAGAGGATTGTCTCTATTTTTTCAGTTACAAATAGGATAAGGTCTCAAAAGATTATTTTTATTAAAATTTTACTTTTCATTATCAACCAATCATGGTTCTCCAAACCCGTATATACCCTATTTTATTTCTAGACTGGTTCCCATTTTCATAGACAAATAGTACCGCGAGTTCTAAATGTTCTAGAAGATTCCAACAGCACATAGTATAATAAAATAACGGGAGGTTACTCACTTCGATCAGTTTCATGTGCTCGAATATTCCTCGAAACATGGCGGATGCAAAGAAGGTATGTGCGACTAATGTTCCTGGTTATACATCTTGGGTAGAGCTGTGCATTGTCTAAGTTTAAAAGTTCCTTCATTTTCTAGTTACAGCTCGTTTAGTCATATTGGAATTAGGTTTTCTCGAGGGAGCTGCCAAATAAGTTCAAGTTTACCAGGCGCCGGTAGATGTTACTTATAATTTAGCACGCACAGCAGTCAACACCCCTACCTATCTACTCTTTTCAGTTTCTTCATTGTTTGCATTTGATTATCATACGGTAGCTTAGTACATATGAAGCACGGCATTGAAGAGATTAAAAGGAAGTTTCCAAACTCCCCTTTTTTATATTGTAAACAAGTTTCCGAGAACTGGGCTTTGTGTCTCAAGTAAGTAGCCATAGTTAACTGGTACTGGCGGTGCATAGAAACACCGGAACATAGTGGATTTGTATATACCATAGTGTATCATTGGTTGTATATATATATAATTCATAACTTTCATAATTTAATATTAAGTATATAATACTTAATATTAAGTATATAATACTGAATGTAAATCTAACCAATTGAAATGGGTCTGTCAAATAGTCTAAGTATAAGCCTATTCTTCTTCATCTTCTTCTTCTTAGTATTATTATCATTATTACTATCTTATTCTGATATGAGGATAACTTGTCTTACTATCTCTTATTTTCTATACTCTTCATCACGATACATGGAGAAAAGACTTGTTTAAAATAATAATTATAATTTCAAAAGAACACCGTTTTAAACGAACATAATTATTTATTAAATGATGTCATGATCCGAAACGACCATTCGAGGCGAAATGTCCATTCTTTTTTTTTTAAGTGGGGCGAAATGTCCATTGAAGTGGGGTGAAATGTCTATTGAAGTGGGGCGAAATGACCATTGAAGTGGGGCGAAATGTCCATGTGGCAAAACGTCCCTGATTCGTTGTAACAACTGTAAACGTATGAAATATTCTAAACACATTATAAATACAGGCAACAAATTGCAATAATTAGGTTTCAGTTGGAAATAATGTATTTTTACATTGTAAACATCCTATGGAAAAGAAATTTATGAGATGCCATTTTCAATATAATAATTAGTATACAATTCTAGTTTGGTGCCTGGTATTTGTCCTATTGTTTGTATATTGATTCGCATTAAAAAATCATATTGTGTGTATAATGTTAATGAAAATTAAAAGATATGAAGATGTTACATTTGTGATACTGAATAAGATTCTGCTATCGGAATAAAGTACATGTGAATATTTTAGATGTTGCGGAGTGTAGTTTTAGCAGCACATGTCCCTTTCAGCTATTGGAGTAATAAAAAAATGTCATAAATCTGAAACACCACATGTTAAGACATTAGACCATATATTCATTAAAGTGATACATGAAATAATTTTGTTTTGTTTGTTTTTGCATTTGCTTTTTTTGTATTTAGAATGTGGAAATAAAATGAAAATAAAATCAAACAAGTATGGTTGTGCGAAAATATAGGTGCATATACACATAATTTATATTGCACTACTTGCAGGTATATTAGGTTTGACGACTACATTTAATTAATCCATTCTTAATTGATCTCATAAGTTTTAGATCTTCATTATAATATCAATAATAATAATAATAGCAATTCAATAAAAATAAAAAGATAATTTATATTTTAATACTTTTAGGTAAATTAGGCATAAAGACTACATTTCATTAATCCATTCTTAATTGATCCTCTTTGTCCAGACATCAAAAAAGAAGAACTTAATTAAAGTATATTAAAAAGAGCAATTATTCTTTCATGTTCAGTGTTAAAAAAATCTGATAGTCCAACGCCTGGGGCCCCTCTAATTTCAGATCGGGCCCCTCCTATATTTTAAGTAAATCTAAATTTGCCTGAGAAAACTTCAATCTCGCTAACTAAATGCAGACTTTTATTTTAATGTTGTTGAAAAACCAATACATTATAAATATTTATCCCCGTGTGGTCACCTTAATCATTTGAAGATTGTGTACTGATCGTAATTCTATAGAAAGCTGTAAACTTTGTGTACAACGTGAGGCATGTGACCTATGAATGGGGAACAGCTTGCCCAGGGTTAACTGTACCTATAATAAGTGCTCAGTTTTCTTCAAGGAATAAATTGAGCTGCCCCTTGCTCCCGCTTCTCGTTCCACTCTAAATATTAAGTTGTTAACATCGAGAGCAATGATAAGGAAAAACTATTTATAGTACAAGCACAGCCTAATACACGTCCTAAGGTGCATGTGTGCGATGCGGATCCTTGCACAGGTAAAAATAAAAGTTGGTACATTTATACTGTATAAAATGTGCACAATACTATCCACTATAATCAGTAAAATTAAAATAAAGGCTACGAAACTACGGTGAATAAAATTTCTGAATCATAAAAATGTAATGTAAGTAGAATATAGACTTTATCATTTCTTTGTTAATTATATGCCACACATTTCCAAAATAATGCAGTCTGAATAAAAATAGCATTATAATATTTTTGTAAAAATCATAAGTACATTTAAAATAGTAAATAATTTAGACATTATTATTATTATAGAAGACAAAAAAACAAACAAAAACATATACACATGGATGCAGAATAAGTAATAATTAAAATAGTATGCAATTTCGGACATGGAAGTTAATCCTCAGTATAATCAATTAAAAATGAAAGAATCATCACTGTAATTAATCAGTTCATAAAGGGAACTGACACTAATGTCAGTGATGTGCCTTTCATTAATTTAATTGGATTGATTGGCTGGATTAAAATCATAGGGTGAGTCATTTGTGCGGATCTGATTTAAGTAAACACAATCTTAAGGAAGCTGTTTAAAACACTTATAATTAATCATGCCGACTTTGTTTTGTCTCCAGGGCTGAGCACATTTTTTTTCATCCACTAGTCCAGGACAAGTGGTTTCAGAAAATTCACTTGTCCCACCTTACTTTTCACTTGTCCCACCTTACTCTTCACTTGTCCCACCTTACTTTTCACTTGTCCCAAAATGGTAATCACTTGCCGAGATTTGATGAGACGTATGTACTTAATCCATAGAAAAAACAAACGAAATAATATACAACATAATTATTTCTTAAAAGATTTTAATTTTTCAAAATCATTGGTTGTTATACATTTGGCTTCTTCATTTTCATGTATATATGTTTTAGCTGATGGATTTGAAAAAATGTCCATGTATATGTCTGCCACCTGCACCAGCACTAAGCCAGCAGTTGGTAGCTGTGTCTGGGTTAAAGTCCTCAATATATTGTGCTGCACAGGCCTTGTGGGGTCCAGACATGTCATGAGACTTGATTGGTTCAATCCTGAATTTGTCAGTTCCATTGACAAATACACTGGGTGAATTTCCAACCTGTGCCAGTTTTGGATATTGTTTGCATTAACTGCAAAACATCTTTCCTTCAGAGTCAATACATTCAAGCCAGGGATAACAATCAACTCAATGCGGCTGAAAATTTCTCTGTCTCTTAGTAGTGTCATATTTGACATTTTTTGCCACCACGGATTCTTGCTTATGTCTCTTTGGAGAAATAGCTACCGCACACTCAGTAGCAGTCTTACATTTTATCCCTCAACTTTCACACAAATTTTCCTTCTCCGAATCGCCCTTATTACCTTCCTTGCGAAAATAATTTAGCAAACTCATTTTATCCACAGAGTAACTATCGGCTTGCTTGACAACTACTTCTAAAGTGATCATAACATACATTTTCTCTTTTAAATACGAACAGAGACAGCTCATTAATTAGTGTAATTGTTTCGCATCAAACGCAATATCGCACGTGTAAGTTAATCATCTGTATAATCAATTAGAAATTAAAGATTCAATACTGTCATTTAATCAGTTCATAAAGGAAACCAACATTGATGTCGGTAAAGTACCTTTCATTAATTTAATTACACTGACTCGCTGGATTAAAATCATAGTGCGCCGTACGCGAGGATCTGGCTTGAGTAAACACAATGCAACAAAGCCGCTTGAAACACTGCTAATTGATCATACTGACTTTCTTTTGTTTGACGTGTTTCGATTTGCCTATAATTTGGTCGCTTAGCCCAATATGCGGTCAAGTGGTAGCAGAACATGCGCATATGCGACAATTATCACTGACAACATTTATGTGTTATACAGGATGTAAATGTATACATGAAGAGGGGTAGAATCAAGTATTCAGTATGCCCGGAGGTCATGATTGGACAAATAAAGGTTGATATAGTGATTAAAGCACGAAAATAAGGACTTACCCGACTTTTTTAAAAAGCACTTGTCCCGGACTAGCGACTTGGAAAATTTTACATGTCCAACTAAGAAAATGAATAGTCCGGGACGCCGGGGTATGGGATTTGCTCAGCCTTGGTCTCGCATGTTTTGATTGGCCAATAATTTAGTCGCTTAGTCCAATATGCAGTCAAGTGCATTGGCAGCTTTGAGGTCCATCCTACTGATCATATCTTGAATGTATTTGGAGAGTTCCCATTTAGACCACGTTGGCTATTTACAAAACAAGGATTGACCAAGAAGTTATGATTGATCAAACTATTTTTGTCATTCCTAACATCTCGGTTGATCCTACAGTCAGTCTAAATGCAGAAATAGCCAAGATGGTCCTGATAGATTTTGGGTTTCTATTTTGTGGAGAAATTTCCCTCGAACAAAATGTATGATTTTTCTGTAAATTACTGTGCCAACATACATCCGAGGTAAAATTGTGTCCTGCAGATATAGCCGAGGTAGTTCCGAGTGCTATCAAGCAGTAATATAGCATGCACACGTGCATGAGTTATCAATGACCACCGGTAGGTGTGATACTGGATGTAAATAAATACATGGAGAGGGATAGGATCAAGCATTCAATACACCCATAGGGTATGAACGGCCAGATAAAGGTAGATAAAGTGATTATGGCATGAAAATAGGCACTTTCCTGACTTACTTTAAAGGAGGCAAAAAGCACTTGTCCCAGACTTGCAACTTGGAAAATTTTACTTGCCCGACTTCGAAAATTAATAGTCCGGGATGTCCGGCTACGGGATTTGCTCGGCTCTGTGCTGTTTTGGGGCATTCACTTTTTCGTTAAAATAATTTAATTCACTATTTTATTATTCCTATTGTTAGTACATATTTATAATGAAGTATAAATTTCAAATTTCAAACTATTTGGAAATGTTGTTTGCATTGAAAACATTGTCTTCGTCCTTGCAAGATAATAATATACTCTTCAAAATAAGTTAAAAACAACTGCTTCTTTATTTCAACTAGTAAAAAAAAATTGAAATATCATGTGGGCATAAATACTTGTTTTATTGCAAAAATGTAAGCAGATCCTTGTTATTTGGTTTGAAATGAAATCTATCTATCAGTTTAGAGACCTGAGAAGTGCATTACTAGGGTCTGGTCAATATTGACTCAGTGACAGCCACAGACAGTTTAAAATTTCAAGGACAGAATGGGTGACACAAACTAATGAACAAAGGCAAGTACTGTACAAAAATATTCAGAATTCTGAAAGACAGTAAAACTGGACAGTTAGAAGTCGTGGCACAGAGGATACACAGAAAGAAACCAAGACAAAGAAAACAGAAAATAAACGAACTGTCAGTGGTGAACATAAAGACTAAGACAACAAAATAATCAGTTGAAAGTAAATATGTATTGCCTTTTTGGTAAAAGAAGTTTTGACTGCGGAATACGTCATGGTTTATTGCCTATTCTACAACTACGTACATTTGCACATTCAAACCTTCCTTCCTAAAGATTTTGATATTTTGCATTTTTGTCCGATATCTTTTTCATAAAGTCTGCTACTGTTTTATCTGGTCTGGGTTAATTCATGTCGGAAATCAAGTCTATGTGTGCAGCCTATATGGAAACAAATTAGCAATTAAGATCAATTAATAATTAATAATTTAAATACATGTAATGTTATAAATAATTAGTATTTATTTAATGGGAAGGTATATAATGAAAATTATTTCCAATATATGAATTAATCGGTGTTGATAATGATGTGATGTTTTATGTAATACAAATAGAAAACATTATCTTAGAAAAAGAAACAACTTTATTAATGTGCATGCATATGGCATGAAATTGTTAAAAATGCAATGTTTGATTTGGTAATTTCTCATTTTGTTCTGGTAATTACCTTTGTTTTGTTTGGTTCTGGTAAATGTAGATACCCCTACAATCATGTATCAAAAATTTCAATAATTATTAATATTAAACTTTAAACATGTATTTACTTAAAAAATCAAGCAGTGATTGTTTCATATTTCTAGAGGTTCCTGTCTGTTTCGGTAAGTGTACATGTTCTTATTAATTTGCTGTCCTATTCTTGCCTGTACAATTTGCTATTGCATCACTTGTTGTCAGTAATGAATGTTCACGTTTTTATATTATATAATTAATATTAAATAATCAAAGTTATGAATTATATATACACAACCAATAATACACTATGGTATAGAAAATATAATTTAAGCGTGTTGCGGTGTATGCATTGTGTTTCTTTGTTTCTGTGCACTCATTAACTGGTAAGTTCACATTTCCAAAGTTCCCATAGACCTCTGTTGTAATAAATTTTAAATTGTTATGCCCATGGTACTTTGAAGAATTGAAGATTCTGTTTGAATGTATCATCTGCTGTAAGGTAAAATGAATCAAAATGGTATCTTGACTATAAAGCTGCAACGTTCGCAAAATTTTATAATGTGTACATGGTTTGCAATAACCGATATGATGCTGGTTAATTGAACCAATTAAAAACTCAACCTTTCCCCTGATCTGCATGTTGACAGCTGACATCTATTCTTATATAAGCCATTGACAATATGCATGTCGTGCCTTGCTAAAGTTGCAATTGCTTCATTTTCAGTACGTTTTTTACCTCTTATTATGATATGATTCAGTTTGTAAGATGTGTCTTTGTTGACTATATCTGACAATTTAGGTAGAACATCGGTAGGATTATTGTGATATTGTTTGGTACTGCTATATATATGTACATTAGGAAAAAATCTATAATGCTGCTTGAACATGCACATTGGCTAACACCGATTTTTTTAATGTTTACAGGCAGTAAACTAAACTAAGCTGTTTACACGTGTAAATGTTGCAGCCTTGCTTGACTGCAATATTTTAAAACAGTTGTAGATGTTCAAATGAATATGTTTACAAAGACAAAAAAATCTGAAGAAACTCTCTCTATTTAAATTTGTAACATGTACAACGTAATAAAAATGATTTTCATTGCACTTCACTGCATTGTCATAATTTCTTTTGTTTGCCATTGCTGTCATTGTTGGCACATGATGGGTGGTTTATTATAATGTATAGAATTAAGACTTGTTGAACAATACTCAATTTAAAAGAACTCAGATAACTATGAAAGGTGAGTGAGCACTGACTATTTTACCTGTTTTCACCACTAATATTGGATTAAGAACTACATGTATATTGAAGTACATTGAAAAACCATATTGAAGTGTTTAAAAAAAATTAGTTTTCATTTTGTTCAAATTTATTGGACTAAATCAGTGGTTCCCAGACTTTTTTTTATCGCGACCCTAAATACCTTTTTTTGTGACCCAAAATGCAGTACCAATATAGGGTCACGAGGGTCCTAGTGACCCTCATATGGGTCATGACCTGAGGTTTGGGAACCACTTGAATAAAAGATGGTAACACAGCTATCTTTTGGCATACCTTGATTTGCTTCATAGACAGGGTGCAATGAAGGGGACAGTTAGTCGTTTCAAACTTGAAATCGGGGATTATCGTCACTGACGGACTATGATGTAAGTTTTGGATTGGTTTATTTATTCCATGTGTCTTTTCCAGTTGGCACATTTCAGTATTTGAGGAATTACATGTCCAAATGCTGCTGTTGAATCTCGACAGCAACTCGTGACGCCGATATTGAAACAAATAAGAAGTCACCACCCCCCCTGTCAGTACAGAAAAGGTTCAGTGTCATATTTATAGAATAGTTATTTACCTAATACAAGCAGGTGATGTTAATATAAATCCAGGGTGTGTTAAATACCCATGTGTATTATTTGTGGAAGAATGTAGGCGGAATGTTAAAGCCATACAGTGCAGTGATTGTAACTTTTGGTATTACAGTAAATGTACCAACATTAATGCCTAGTCCTTCAGTGTTCTTCGCAAGGGAAACTTAATCTGGGTTTGTCCAAAGTGTGATCTGTTGAACTTGTTTTTTAATTATTGTATCGACCTGCATGATGTTCACTCAATAAATCAATATTTGCCCAAGTTTGATTCATCTCGAACTACATTAATCAGTGGAAGTTTGTCCAGTTTTGACCATATCTGTCACCATATATCCACACCACACAGAACTAATTGTAAAACCCTATCAGAACTTTAATTCTATGAAATTAGACCAGACAGTGAATACTTGCTATTCTTACGGAAACTAACTCATCACCTTTTGGGGCATCAGAACATAGTAACAATAAATCCACAAACTCCGCCCCAAACAGTAACAACTCTGGTAATACAGAAAGTGCACAGGACAAAGCAGATATGTTCAATGAACAATTCATATATGTTCTTACTATGGAGAATACACACAATATCCCCATAAAGGTGATTCCCCATATGATCAATGCCAGCAATCCACATTTCTCTCAGAGATGTTGAAAAGTGTATTAAAAAATTAAATCCCAAGAAGGCAAGTGGTCCAGATAAGATGCCAGTATTAGTTCTGAAAGAAGTGGAATAAATAATAACACTGGTCCTTCCATCCAACTGCCACCCCAAGTTATGTGATGAAGTTTTCTTTTGACTTAAAATGTTGTAAAATGTTGAAATACAGTACATGTAATTATTTGAATACTGCAAGCACTGGGTCACTCACTCTGATATAAAATATGTATTAGTTTTTCAAGGTCTATTATAGGATGCATTTTTGTGAGATTCATGCTAATTTCTAAATAATTGTGCTGAAAAATCAACTGGACATCACGTTTTCTACCTTACTTTTATTTGAAAAATTGTCTCCTTTTTTTAGATGGAAGTGGGGGAATTTCCACACTAAATTTTAAGTTCTATAATAGACCTAACTTATCCATAGTAATTAATTCCCTATAAAATAAGTATATATATTGAAATTTAACATGTCTTTGTCCAGTGATAAAAATTTCAGAAACTTAAGTCAAAAGAATTTTCAATACTGGGAAATTGTGTATGGTCACACACACTGTTGTCCTCAGACCACTTGTCAGGGCAGGGTGTTGTTTGCCTGTCATTGAATTTTAAATATAGTAAGGTCTCTTCTGGGGACACCATCTTAACAAAAGTGGGCATTTTTATGTTTATTTGCACCTCAAATGAAAAATGGGAGTAAATGATGCAAAGCTGATGCCCAAACTGCGCATGTATAATCAGTTATCACTGAACTCAAATTTTAGGCAAAGCGAGTTCTCTCCTGCCAGAATAGGATGAAGTTGGGAAAAATAGGGAGAAGTGAATGTATATAAGTCAAAATTTGAAATGCTTAAAACAACTGCTTTACTATACCTTGAGGATAAATAGTAAAAAAACAAATATACTCCTTGAACTTTATGAACATATTTAAGTTTTCCATAGTTTGATGCAGAAGATTTGTTGCATGACTTTGTTTTTGTAAAAGATGGTAACCTCAAAAATAGGTTACTATCAAAAACAGGTGACAGCTATGAGGTACAAGTTCCTACTTTTTCAGGATGAAATGTGAAAAAACTTGTTTTCCTTTACTAGCAGTCAGCCTATAAACAATAATTTACTCTTGATTAAGCTTCAAATGTTTGGAATTTCACTTTTAGCTTTATCGTGACCTGAATTGTAATTTCTGACTCGTTAGTCCAGGACTGGTAGGATCCTACATGTCTGCAACAGTTAGGTCTGATGTGCGAAATTCAGTAAACCCATACAGGAGTTGCTTGGTTTTTGCAGAGGTTGAGGAGAGACAAATGTTTGAGTGTCAAAGATCAAGCTTAGATGGTTCTTTTCATGTATTGCATGCAAAATTTGCAGTTTGTTTTGTTGGTTTTAATGGACTCTTTAACACAATATTAGCAAAATCATGCCAAGGAAATGGTAGCTACCGGTAAGTACCTTTCCTAAGGACACACTGAGACAGCCAACCCAGGCTTGCCTGGGTGAGGATCAAAACGGTGATTCTTGGATTATTAGTCCAGTGCTTCACCAACTGAGCTGCATGTACCAAGGGTCCCTCTAAATTTTCAGATTTCAAGTAATGTCTTGCAGTACCAGCCACTCACAATTGAAAGTCGACTTCCACTTGTATCTATGCACTTTTATGATCATTTTCTTACATTGTAAGGAATAAACAGCATTTTATTCAATTTATTGAAACAATTAAGAATATTAAAGGTTGGACATGCTAGTAATGGTAATGTATGATAGGTCAGTGCCCAAAAAGATTGGTCCGAGATATCAGACCACCATATATGTAATTTGCAGGCCTTGTTTATGTGTGAATTTTCAGGATAAATCTTACACTCTATTGAAACTTCTACATTGCTCTCAGATCAGATTTCAAAAAAATAAAAGTTGAGTTGATACTGTAATCAAAATATAAATGCACTTGTATGGGGAAAAAAAATTTGGTGAAGACTTCAACTCAAGAAAAGGAAAGGTCAGTTTTGCTTTCTTTGAGTATTTGTACAAAATTACAGGCACTTGGGTGACTTTTGGCTAAATGACCCGCCCCCCTCCCCCTCCAGCCTATTTCTGAGAGTCCCTGGCATAAACTTGCAAGTTTCTCACTTTGAAAAGGATAGAAAGGAAAAAGAAAAAGTACATAACCATTATTTTATTACATAAATATCGGGATTAAATTCACAGTCGCATAAGTTCACATTAGTGTGAAACTAATTTTCAATAATTGTCCAAAAACCTTTATATCATACTGCACTCTATCACCTGCAAACTAGTTTTTCAAATGAGTTAGTTTCTTTACTTTTTAATGTTCCTTGACTTATCAAATGTGTATATGGCATTCTGGTTATCAAAGTCTTCAAGTATGGGATGCTCCTCCATTGTTTTGATTAATTTATTCACTATTTCATTGTACTGAACTGTGCTGCTTTTGCAGTAATTTTTCACACCAATTTCTCGAGTTTTCCCAGCAGCATATGGGATTGTCTGTCTCTTTTGCATAGCACAGCAACCATCAACAACAATTATAAATCATCCAGGTTAAATTCACTGCTAAAGGCTGATATCTGCAAGTTTGTATTTTCATTTCCAGTGAAAGGATTTTTCTTCCCAGCAGTCTTACACCACCCACAAATTGCTTTTAATGTACCATCTGATACCACTTTTTTTAAACCACTGACTGCAAAACAAATGATGAAGTGTGCAGCACTATGCACTCAGCCATTGGTAACCTTTATGACCTTCTAACATTTGTGTAGAATAGAAATCTTGGCTGGTTTGGTCCTGTCACACGATTATTAGGAATGTTCAATACCATCCTACAAGGCACTGTAGATAGCAAAAGGAACAGAGGACACCAGCACAAGAACTGGGTCGAATACATCACAGTATAGACAGGCATGACACAAGAAGCATTGCAGGCTGCAAAGGACTGCAGTCTTTGGAGAACTGTTTGTCGGAAGGACATCAGAAGTGGTGCCTCAAATATCTCGGTGATCAAGGGGTAGGTGATGGGTGTTCCTGTGTGAGTGTGTGTATGTTTATATGGGTCCATGCTGTAGTGCATTGCCTTCTACATATTTATTGTAAAAGAGGGAAAGTTGGGAAAATTATTATTGCAGGTGCGCATTGTGATGTTGAACACATTTCCCCATGGGTTTACAGGTATAGGGTTCGTGGAATCTGTGACCGAATAATCGGGAGAAGTGTGGGAACACTAGTTTATTCTTGAAGAATTCTAGATTAACGTAGATTTTGTTTGCAGGCTCTAGCAGCAAAGGAAAAAGGAAACGATGCCTACAAGGCAAAGAAGTTTGATGAAGCTTTACAGCACTATGAAGAAGCTTGTAAACTGGACCCAACCAACATGACTTTTCTCACTAATAAAGCAGGTATTGTGTATTGTATCCTTATCTCCCATATTTTGTATTAAGAATATTCTAACCTCAGAATCTTTGAAAATGTTTGATACATCATTGTTTCAATAAACATTTATTTTTAAAACCCTTTTTTCTGATTGGATATATTTTTTTAAAATTCTCCATGTTAATGCTTTATAAAAAAAAAAATCAGATACAGTACAATTCTGTCATACAATTGTGGAATTATGATCAATTCAAATTCTATAAATGAAGGTCCTAATTCACACATATCTTAATAAGAAAAGTCGGAATGAATTATTTATAATATGTAAAATGAAGATAATATTAGTGCATCAAAGGAATGTACTGTACATTTTACATTCTAGAAGTGACCTGTTTAAGTTTCTGTTCATTTGAATTTCTTAGATCTTGCATTTAGCATTCCTGTTTCAATCCTATATGCTAAAGAAAACGGCAAGGTGATAAAAAGTATTAACATAAAAATTCCTTTGCCAGAATCATTTAGTGATCTCAATATTTTTGTTTTCAGCTGCTTATTTTGAGCAAGAAGCGTATGATAAATGTATAGCAGAGTGTGAGATGGCCATTGAATTGGGTCGGGAACATAGAGCTGATTTTACTAATATTGCAAAGTAAGTATGAAGTTCCAATGTATGCAAAAGTAGTGGAGCGTGGCTGCACTAAATTTGAGGAAGAATAGGCAAATTAAAATGTCAGGAGCAAGCAGATTTCTACTGAGGGTTTAAACAATATTTTTTAGACATTTATATTTTAACTAAAGTTGAAATCTAATTTTTAAAACCACTACAGCTTCAGAAACTCCAAAGTATTGCAGTACTAAAATTTTGTTAATGTTTTCAAGTCCATCAGGTTTTACAATCAGACTGAATGAGTCAGAAGATCTTGTGGGATGGCCTGTTGTCCAACGTCCATCCATCTGTCCGTTAGCACAAGTTTCTTATTGCTACTACTCCTAAACTACTTGGAGGATTGCCATCACACACATTCATCCCAGTTCTAGTTGGTCCCAAATGAAAATGGTGCTGCTCAGACATCCAATATTGTTGCCACAGCAGCCATCTTCAAATTCTTGTTATCGCTACTCCTCCAGAATGGATGGTCTTATCAACACAGGGTTTTCATTAAAGATTTATTATGTTGTCTAGTTTGTCTTAAATGAGTGATGTGTTGATCTGACATTCAGTATGGAAACCACAGCAGCCATCTTGAAAATCTTGTTATTGGTTCTCCTGATAAGAAAGTCATATTGATAGGGGGGTTTCACCAGAAAACTTCTTAAGATGTCTAGTTGGTCCTAAAAGAATGTTTCCACTCGGTCCTCCAGTATGGGCCACCACAGCGGGCATCTTCAAAAATTTGCTGTCACTACTCCAAAAAATGGATGGTCATATCAACATGGGTTTTTCACTAAAAGACTTCTTTTGATGTTTATTTGGTCCTAGATAAAAATGGTGCTGATCTGATATCCAGTATGTCCACCACTGCAGCCATGTTTAAAATCTTTTTATTGCTACTAGTCCTGAACAGAAAGTTACATTGGCAGTGGTTTTCACCAGAAGACTTCTTGTGATGTCTGATTGGTCTTGAATACAAATTGTGCTGATCTGATGTCCAATATGGCCACCACAGTGGCCATTTTGAAAATCTTACTGCTACTCCTACTAGATGGAAAGTTGTATCGACATAATGTTTTCACCTGAAGACTTTTTATGATGTCTAGTTAGTATTAAAGGAAAACGGTGCTGATCTGACATCCAGTGTGGCCACCATAGCAGCCATCTTGAACATCTCATTATCACTACACCTCATGAATGGATGGTCATATCAACATGGAGTTTGCACTGAAAGACTTCATATGATGTCAATTTGGTCCTAAATGAAAATGATACTGATCTGACTTCCAATACAGGGCTCGAATTTAGCCTAAATTTCTTTGTAGACAGAAGGACTAGTAGACTGAGAAATGTACTGGTCCTACCAAATCTTCACTAGTCCTTTCCACAAAAACAATATCAGACACATATCAAGATTAACAACACTTCTATTTCTTAAATAGCATCATCATGCGAAACACAGAAGTACCGATCTTGCTTTAAATCGTCAGTCGTCAGTCAATTCATAGTCCATGCTTCTCAAGATAATCTGGATCCAATTCCAGAAAGGGATCCATGTCTTCCTTATACTTCTCCTCCTGCACTCTTGGTCCATATGGGGTTTGTTCTGGTCTTCTTACCCGTTTCCTTGAAACATTCCACAAATTTATTGCTGGTGATGGATCATAAGTTTGAACGTGATCTGTATAGAACATTATGAAGAGTAGGTTGGACAGAACATAAAGTCGCAAACACGATTTCCAGTGACTCTTCACAGCTTTCATCTCGGAGAAACACCTCCAGGGATCAGCAGAGCAAATTGGATTGTCAGGATAAGATAAATCAATGCCAGAATATTCTTGCAGTCAGCAGTACAGGATTTTGCAACCGTGGGCCAGGTCAAAGCATAGATATCTTTGTAACTGCAACATATTAACCAGAAATGCATTTAAAAAATTTTTATCTGAATAAATTTACATCATGAAAATGTAATGTCATTAATTAAATGCTGTTTATATTGAATTGTTTATGTAAACTTCCTTTTTTTCTTTAAATGGTTCACTGTTTTCTTTTGTCATGAAGATACTCCATTAATAAAGAATATTTAATCAATCTTCTGAATTAAACACATTTTCATGTGATAAGTTGTTGTTACTATTCAGTTGTATTGTATGTGCCTCACAGAGTCAGATGTTTAAAATTGCATTTTATATTCCAATGTCTATTTAATTTTAAATTAAAGTAGACAACAAGGAGTCATACCTGTTCAAGGTGGTTCTTGATGGCTGTGTATCCTATCCAGAAGTTGTCAAGCACTCTCTCCGTGTGTGGTAACCAGCATGTACCTCCAACCATGCTTGGCATGACTGGTGATACATCTAGAGCAGAAAATAACCTCTATAGATTACTTCTCTTGAGGGGACTGTTCTGGTAGAAATAATACAGTCAAGTCAAAAGAGTCTTCATCTTTGTGTAATAGGTGGGGTTTTTTCCCACTACATCATTATATGCCAACTGGATCTGGCGCACGGAGCAGTGGATACCCTGAAAAGCTGGTTGGATGTTTTTAAGTATAGCTACAACTCGAGCAATTTTTCCCATCATTACACTTGCTCCGTCATTACCAAATGCAACGACCTTATTCTTCCAATTATCACTTCCAGCATTATCCAGTGCAGTTGAGATCACATTCAGGATCCCTTCAGCATATGCCTTCTCTACATTGTCAATTGCCAGGAACGATGATTTAACCTGTCCTTCTTTGCAAATTCTTACATATACAATTTCCTCCTCCTGACTTGAACTGTCTGTGCATCCATCGCACACAACTTAAAGAAACCTTGCTTTATTCACACTTTTCCTAAAATGTTTGCCTTTCACTTTCAGCCATGTAGTCAGCAAATGTCACAACCTGTTTATCATTCCTGTAAGTCTCTCCAACATGTACCCCTTTCCTCTCGTCTAGCTGACATATCCATACAAAATCAGTAAAGAATTTTTGGTCCTTAATGATTGCATGTGCATTTCTAAACAAATTAACCAGCCGGTCAAGCACATACCGATTTACAATTTTCACGATCTTATCAGTGATCTATTCTTCTGGCGATTTCTGCATAGCTGCTCTTCTCCCTGAATTATTTTTCGTGTTGCTCACGTTTTCCATATGCAATTACTGATTCAATTTTAAAGTTCGAAAAACCCACAGCAAAACTTGGATTTTGTCTCTGTCTGTTTTTGCAAGCTCCGTACACCAATTACACTGCATAAGGTTGTTCTCTTCACCATAATTCAGCCATTCCTTGTCTTTTGTCCTTGTCTGCTGAAGCATTCATTTACGCTTTCCCCTATCATAAGAATTAGTCATCTCTTTTATGCCATTTTCATTCAACTGTTGCTTTTTTCTGGTGGTTTAATCCCGTCTAAAGACAGCCACATTTTTCCTTTCTTGAAAAGAGGGAATTAGAGCCTCGTTTTGAAATACGAGAAGTCCAATCCCAATTGTTTTATCTCTCTAGGGGGAAATTGGGTCTCTGAGATTTATAGAATTAGCTTCGTGAAAATTCAAACTTGAGAACTTGAAAGGGGGAAAATAGAACCTCATTTTAAAATACGAAACGTTAATTCCAATTGTTCTAACCCTGTAGGGGGCAATCGAATATAGTGGATTTACGCAATTAGCTCTGAGAGAATTTGGACATTGTCCGATCATTCAGAGTTTTGGAAAATTACCTACGATAGTGTAAATAAACGCTGACTTTTGATAACTGAAACTTACTAGCCCATTGAATTATTAACATTATGAAAGTTACTAGTCCGAGAGGAAATTTACTAGCCTCGGGCTAGCAGACTACCGCTAATTTCGAGCCCTGGAATATAACTGCCATGGCAGCCATCCTGAAAATCATATCACTACTTCTAAACAGAAAGTCATATCAACATGGGGTTTTCACTAGAAGACTTCTTTTGATGTCTAGTTAATCCTAAATGAAAATGTGTCTGCTCTGACATCAAGTTTGGCCAAGACACCAGCCATCTTGAAGACCTTTTTGTCACTATTCCTTCAAATTATAAATTCATATCTACATGGGTTTTTCACCAGAAGACTTTTTATAGTGTCTAGCTGGTCTTGATTGAAAATGATGCTGATATGAACACCAAGATGGGCACCATGGTGTCCATCTTGAAGATCTTGTTATCACTATATCTCCAGAATTGATGGTCATATCAACATAGGGTTTTCACCAAAAGACTTCTTATGATAACTAGTTGGTCCTAAATGAAAATGGTGCTCTGCAGACATTCAGTATAGCTGCAACAATGAACATACTGAAAATCTTGTCACTAATTCTGTTGAATGGATGATCATATTGATATGGTGTTTTCACCAGAAGTTTTCTAATGTTGTCTAGTTTGTCCTAAATTAAAATGGTGCCATTCTTACATCCAATATGGCTGCCTCAGTGGCTGATTTGAAAATCTTATCGCTCAAGAATATCGGAGATGTTTTCAACACTTAGCAGTTGAAAAGGAGAAATGGTCCTATCTTGAATGCCTGGGGGAAAAAATGTGTACAGTAGAGCATCTGTCCCTTCAAGGGACTCTTTTTCTCATGTCTAAAATTTTTTAAGAATCTGCTAAAAAGTTATTTCTACTGCAGTCTGCAAAAGCAGCTAATCTTGTGATCTTGTTGAAAATATCCACATGGGTGTTGAGACTGCAAATGTATATGATGTGAAAAAATAGTTGCTCTTTGTGTAATGATAAAAACAATGTTGTGTGCTAATTTATGATAGTAAAAAGTTATGCAGATGTTGCTAAAGTACCAAACTTCGAGTGCACTTAAGTTAACAATTACAAGGTTTCGCTTCATTGTCAGTTTTTAATCAACAGTTTGTTAATCTCATGATGGGTAATGATAGTGTCGAGAATTCTTGTAGGAGCTTGGATTTTTATTCTTCCAACCAGGCATCAGAAAAAACTCTTCTAAATGTATCATTTCCTTCTATTCCAGAGCATATGCACGCATTGGAAAAGCCTATCTGAAGAAAGAAGATGACGATAATGCCCTTAGATACTTAAATAAATCTCTCTCTGAGCATAGAACACCAGAAATTACAAAACTTGTATTTGAGGTTTGTATGTCTCAAGGGAACTTGAAGATTGCAACAGAAAGTTGAAAGTAAACTTCATAAAATGAATTCTAAACATAAATATTGACAATTATTGTATACTGTGAATCTGTTTCCATGGATGTCAGTTTTTCTGATTTTGATAAGAATAGCATTATTGTTGCCTCACCTGCCACAACATCAGGTGGGCCTATGATAGGCCCTGGTGCAGCTCAGACATACAGTACGGCTGCCACAGCAGCCATCTTGTTTTTATTGCTTCTCCTGAATGGATGGTCATATCAACATGAGGTTTTGACTAAAAGACTTTTTGTGATGGACTAGTTGGTCCTAAATGAAAATTGTGTTGATCTGACATCCAGTATTGCCACAAATCTTGTTATCACTTCTCCTCCTCAGTGGAAAGTCATATCAACATGAGGTTTTCACCAGAAGACTTCTTATGATGTCTAGTTGGTCCTAAATTAATTTGGTTCTGCTCTGGCATCCAATATAGCCACCACAGTGGCCATGTTGAAAATCTTGTTATGGTTCTGATCTGACATTCAGTATGGCCACCACGGCAGCCATCTTGAAAACCTTGTTATTGCTACTCCTGAAAATCATATTGCCACTTCTCCCAGATGGAAAGTCATACCAACCTTGGGTTTTCACCAGAAGACTTCTTTGGATGTCAAAGTTGGTACTAAATGAAAATGGTGCCTGTCTGACATACAGTATGGCCAGCATGGCAGCCATCTTGTAAAAAAAATCTTGATATTGCTACTCAGTTTAAATGGAAAGTCGTATCGATATAGGGTTTTCACCAGAAGACTAGTTATGATATCTAGTTGGTCCTAAATGAGAATAGTGCCGATCTTGCCTCAAATTGGCTGACGCAATGAACATATTCACAATTTCTAATTTCTTGTCACTAATTCCCCTGAATGGATGGTCATATCAACATGGTCTTTTCACCAAAAGTCTTCTAATGGTGTCTAGTCACTTTGAGGGACTCGCCTGATCAAAGGCCATTTTGTATATAACATGATTGATGTGGCACCATTATAAAACAGTTGTATCCATTTCACTATTGATTCACCAAAATTAAAATAACAAAATGTTTTGATAATAAAGACACAAGAAATAGTTTTGAAAGCCTTTTCAAAATCAATTGGTATCATTGGTCCAGGATTGTTTAAATTGTTTGTTTCAAAAAAGTGATAAATAGTTCTTATATTTTCACCAATAAATCTAGCTGATATAAAACTGTCCAGATCTTCATTAATTGATATATCTAGTATTCTTTTAATTCTATCGGCTGTGCAGAAAGATTCCATCTTATACACAGTGTTCTGTAGAGTAAATAAATTTAGGTCTCCAATTCTTTTAGAAAGGGTCTGTTTTTAGCAGGTTTTGATAAACAATAATTTCCCATTTTCGAGTAATTGAGAGTGACACTGTCTTTTATATACAATTTAATGATTGATATAAGCCATCCAATATCCTTCCAAACATTTTTGAAAAATTAATTGGTATGGTCATCTTGTCCAGGGCTTTTTCAGTTTTGTCTGTTTTTAACTACTTGTACTTATTCTTCATAACTAATTTCTTCTGCTATATATTTTGGATTTATATTGTCTAATTTTATCGTTTGCTCATATTTCCTAAACCCCTTGATAGATTTTTTCATACTTGGGATGAACCATTATGAAGCTAAACAATTCATTGTCACACGCTTGCACCTTTGACCTTACAGTCAAGGCCACATTTTATAGCACTGCTTTGATCATGGGCTCAGCATGTAGGCCCAGGTCTTGTTTTACAGGGAAAGTGCATCCAGCACTATGACAATCAACACTAACAAAGTTGTATACAAGTTATTATCAAGAGTAGACAGTACTGTGTACTGCCTGCCATTTTGGACAGTCCGGTGAAGTCATCATTAGAGGCAACCGTATCTACTAGATTTTAAGTCGACCCCCCACTTTTTAGGGCTGCAAAAAGTGAATTTCTCTTTGACCCTCCTTTAAGTCGGGGTGTATTTTGCAAGTCAGATCCGTCAGAAGGGGTGACTTAGCGAGTCAGAAATGCACTTTGGAAATATAAACAAGCCAAACTGGATAGATATATAAGAAAAATAAAGACAAAATCAGTGTAAAATACAATTATATTATTGAGTGAAATATGTCACAAATAAATTGACAACTTACAATTTGTCCATCTTTGTGTAATAAAGCCCATTGAAATCCATAATGCTTGACATTTTAAATCCATTTATATGATAAATCCACGAATTCAAATATAGGTCACATACCGGTAAAAAAATAGAAGTTCAGAATGATCCGATTCACAATATCCCGTAATATGTAAATTCCGCACATCGTACAAATAAACAATGAAAGTTAAGTCCACTTTTTTGTGATTCACTGTATCCGATAAATGTTACTATCAAATGTCATCTGGACCAAGAATTAATCCTCATTGTCTGATAAAGTTCTGAAATCCTACATCGTCGTCTAGTCATTGTAAATCATCGTTGTCATCTAGTCATCGTAAATCTCGTCGAACTCTGATTCCTCTGCTTTACTGTCATATGCAGGTGCTTATGCAGAGACTGAGCTTGGGCTCCATGAGTAAAACTTTGATCATAAAGTCAGAAATCTATTAAAGACTGCTACTGAACACATGTCAATTGTGCGGCAAGATCACAGGGAGTTCAAATAACCACCCTCTGTTAATTGGCACTGAACAAGTATCAAACTCGTGGCTTGATCAAAGAGTTGTCACGTGGGAAAACAAAGAGTGTGGTACCTTTACAAGCAAAGGGATTAAGGTCAAAGTATATGCACAGGAAGTTGTAGAACTCTACTTGGCACTGAACAAGTATAGATTCGCGGCCGATCAAAAGGATTGTCAACTTGAAAAGAGTCCCTTTACAAGCCAAAGGCTTATTGACCCACATGCACTGGCAGATAACTTGGGAAATATCAGTTGGGAATTAAATCTGACTTGTGGAAAAGGAAAATATAAATTAAATCAAAACTTTTAATGCATCAAGCACAGTCTTTATACAGCAAAACACAAATATGAATACAAATACAGGTTGTTCGGACTTGAACGAAAATAGAGGCAATATACTTACTAGTAAAAACCCACGGTAAACATTGACGGACACTTCATTTTGTGGTAGGTAGTATTTAATTTACGGGTAATATTTTCAAAGTATTAAAATCCAATAACTGTAGATTCATGTATTGTGTAATGAATACCGTAATGAAACGGATACACACAGTGCATACCATATATGCATTACTGCATAGGAATAGTAGCATGAAAACGTAAAAATATATGAATTGACAGTATTTTTATGTACCGCAAACATCTAGACTTTCCAACATTACCCCAAGATTTATATTTTTCTTTAATGTCGTGCTTATAAGATGACCCCTACTCTGCATGAATCGAATTTTAAGTAAAAAAAATGTCGACTTATAAGCGAGTATATACGGTACATCTAAGGGACCGACCATTTGATCTTCTGGAAATGGGGGGAGAGAGCTGGGATTTTCTTTCCATACATGATATTATTTTTCTTTGATCTCAAGATAAAAAAAAATTTTTTTTTACAAATATGATGGATAGAAATTTATCTTCTTTTTTTTTTTTTTTTTTTTTTTTTCCATGCAATTTGGGACTGGACATTTAAAAAAAAAAAAAAATCCCAAGCCCACCCTCTCCACCCAAATTAAATGGTAAGTACCTAAATATACAAAAAAATATTTAAATATTACAAGCTCACCTAGATGACTGCAAGGTATTTGATTTAATATTTTGCACTGAAAATAGGTTTCTTTTAGAGTCAGCAAGTAAATGGTAGACATTTTCAGTGGTTATTTTCAATATATATATATATATATATATATATATATATATATATATATATATATATATATATATATATATATATATATATATAGATGAAGTAAAATTGGGTATTATTTGTGAATCTCTTAAGCATGAGTGACAGATTCACAGTGTTCAGTTTTGCTTGTAAAACTAATTTGTCCAGTACATGGATCTTAAGAACAGGACATTGTCATATTAAAGGTGGATCATGGTGACCTATTTTCCATATCTTTGTGCTTGAAATCAAGGTGTGTCTAAATCTCATTCACATTTGTGTTCTCTCTAGTTGGAGAGCTAGTTTATGAGCTGTTTGTATTTTTAAAAATATTCAAATCAGTTTTTAAATTTCCCTCTGTTGGGAATACTTTTTAAAAAGTTTGAATATTCTTTTTCAAATTTTAGCTCAGCTGGCCTTAAGGCTTTGTGAGCTTATGGTATGGCTCATCGTCTGTTGTGTGTTATCTGGCATCCATCAACAATTGCTATTTTCACCTTCTCAAAAACCTACTGAACACTTTCAGCCAAACTTGGCACAGTCCATCCTGGCAAAAAGTCCTTAGAATTGTACAAAGGATGCAGATCTTCCCTCAAATATGGCCACCATTACTAACAACAGAAAAACCATTAAATGTCTTCTCCAAGACCGTTGAACAGATTTTGAAAAAATGTTAAAGAAAGCATCCTGACATGAAGCTTATTCAAGCTAACAAATAATGCAGATCTGCCATAAAATATGGCCACCATTACCAAAAACAGAAACATCAGTCAGCAATCAGCAGTTGCCATTTTCAACTTCTCAAAAACATCCTGACCAATTTCAGCCAAACTTGGCACAGAGCATCCCAGCATTAAGGTTTTTCAAGTTTGTACAAATGATGCTAATCCACAATCAAATATGGTTGCCATTACTAAAAATACAAAAACCTTTTAACAAGTACTTCACCTAAGCCACTGAACAGAAATAGATAAAATTTGTCAGAAATCATCCTGGCTTTTCAGATTTGTACAAAAGGTGCTGATCTGCCATCAGATATGGTGGTCACCATTAAAAAAAATAGGAAAACCTTTAAATGACTTCTCAAAACCCGCTGAATAAAATTTAACTAAACTTGACGAAAAGCATCCTGGTATGTAGATCTTCAAGTTTGTACAAATGATTCCGATCTGCCATCAAATATGGCCTCTGATACTAAAAATAGAAAAACCTTTCAATGAATTCTTCTCCATATCCACTGAATAGAATTTGACCAAACTTGATAGAAAGCATCCTGGCATGAAGACCCTTAAATTTTGTACAAATGATGTTATCCATCATCATATATGGCCACTGTTGTTGTAGTTGTTGGGTTTAATGCCATTTGTCAGCACATGATAGGCTATACATCGCAGTCAGTATATTTGGTGGAGGAAGAACCTGTGACGAAATGACTAAGTGACGGGAAGCTACTGGCAATCATTCTCACATTCCCACATTGGTCGAGCCAAGACTTGAATTTGCGTGGACAGAGGAGAGATGTGTGAGGGATCTGTAAAGGCATGTGCCTTAGATGACTCCCCCCCCCTCACCGGACCCCGGCCACTGTTACTGAAAAATATACAAACTCTAAACAACCTCTTTACCAGAACCACCAAATAGAATTTGACCAAACATTACAGAAAGCTTCCTGGCAAGAAAACCTTCCACATTTATGCAAATGATGCCAATCTGCCATCAGTAATGGCTGCTATTACTAAAAATAGAAAAACATTCAGTAAGTTCTTCAAAATAGCTGCTCAGTAGAATTTGATGAAATTTGACAGAATGTGTCTTAGCTTGAACAGCTTTCAGATTTATACAAAAGATCTCTTTCCACCATTGAATATTGCTGCCATTACTGAAAGTAGACAACATTTACATAACTTCATCTATTAATGTAGAACAGAATTTGACCAACTTTGACACAGTGCATCCTGGCAAAGGGCCTTCCAATATTGGACAAATGATGCTAATGTGTGATCAGATATGGATGAAAATACAGAATCTAGAACTCAAACCTTGAAACATTTGTTTTCATAACTTGTGAAATCAATAGCACTGGAGAAATTTCAACAGAAAGCATCCTATTAACCCAAGTTTCTTGGCCAGCTGCGCGTACATTTGGCTATTAGGCAGATGTCAGTAAAGTGAGCAGTCTCAGGCCCACTTGCGCTCTTGTTTATGTATTTTTCAAATTCTTGTTTAAACGAGGTTTATATTTTGAATCCTTTTTTTCCAGCTTGATAAGAAGATTAAGGAACGAGATAGATTGCAATATCTTAACCCAGAGCTATCTTTAGAAGAGAAAAATAAGGGAAATGAATTTTTCCAGAAAGGTCAGTTATTTGAAATTACTGTTGCACAATAAATCAGCAGTAAATACAGTACAGCTCATGTGATTTTTCGGAACCCCACGCTTTGCGGTGGGGGTAGAGAGAGAGTGGAGAGGATTAAGAAAAACCCCTCCACCATCACTCCATGCATCCTGACAAAGTTGCCACGGTGTCTCGCGGAGAATAGCCCTGCACACCACACTTTCCCGCAGAGTCGCATCCGATCACCACTGCGGAGTGGATGTGGTCTCGATAATATGGGCGTGGTTTACTTTTTATCACCCATGCAAGCAGAGGTTGTGAGAGAGATGGGGGGAGGGGCACCGATTTATCTACATCGTTATCCCACTGGAGAGCAATTTGCTAACTTTTTGATACTGAAAAAAAAAACATAATCATTCAGTTAATTATAAATGTTTCCTTGTTCTAACGAGGGTAATGTATGATACATAGTGCCAAATCAAATTTTAGATGATGATAACGTAATGACAATGCCTTGCAAACTGTATTAATACTACATTTTGCACAATGAATCTAAAAAAGATTTTTTCTTCAATACTATGTTATCGGAATCTAAACCTGCATTCATATCCTTATTTCTTTTTCAGTAAACGCAATACAAAATTTTAATGATCATATGAAATTCAGTGATAATGTACTACCTGCAATGAAAAGAACAATAAACATCGAACAAATTAATAACAGCTGCAGTCATACCTGACTGAAGTGAAACAAAATCGCACAAGTTTTGATGGTTACTCCATGCATGAGTACTCATTCACATATTGTACGATTGTTTCTGACATCCAATCGCTTAAAAAAAGCATTATTAAGATTTCACATCGTTATTTTATTTTAAACTGTACTATTTTGCATTAATTACCAAAGTAGCGGGGTTTTCTTAAAATCACAAATGGTCGCAAAAGGTCATCGTACATACATGTAGTTGACACGTGCAGTAACCTAGCACAAGAGAAGCCATCAACTCTGCTTGTTTTCTTTGATATTGACGTGTTAATTTCATGTGCTAACTGTTAACCTAAAAGTGCAACAGCAGCGCATCTGCGGGTTTGTTTCTTTGCCATTGATTTGACAAACTTGCGCATCAGATGAAATTAATGTTAAACTTTTTCTTTTTCCGTTCGTTTTCCTATTGCATACTATGCAAAATACAGAAAAATTTGATTACCTGTTTAAGCATTTCTGGATCAATAACTGTTTTTAGTAAAGACCCCTCCCCAGCTCTCTCTCTCTCTCTCTCTCATAAAATATGGAATCCAAAGCACTACTGCACAAGTCATCGTAATCAGTTGCACTTACTATTAGAAACTTTTTTTTTTTTGTTTTGTACATGCTTCAGTAACAGTTTAAGTATTCCATGATTGGCTAGCTTTCTTCATTTAGCGGCCTCATCATTCACACTAAGCCAAAAAGATGTTCCTGCCATTAAAGTTTTTCGTGTTTTGAAGAGATTTTCACTAATGTGAGTTTTAAAAAAAATGCTAAAATGCTCATTAATGTTAACCAAAATGTTTCTTTTTTGCTGCTTGACATGTCAACATTTTTAGTCAATCATCAAAATTGAAATATTAAAATCTGACTGATTATCAATCTAGACGTACACAAACTGAAATCTGGAAACGTAAAAAAGTAATAACGTGCTAGACATTATAGCGTTATGGAACAAAAAAGAAAGCAATTTCCCACCACTACATGGGAACTCTCGAGCACATGCTCTAACATCGTATGTGTGTGCATGGGCATCCGCAGGAATTTCCAGGGGGGGGGGGGGGGCATAAGTAAAAGTAATATATTTATTATTTGTTTAAAATCGGGGTGGGGATGGGCCCCCCGCAGACACCCAAGTGTGTGTGTGTGTGTGTCACACACTTTATCCACTGGGCCACAGTAGCTCTAGCTCTCTAGCTGTAAAGCAATATACCACATACAGAAACACGCTCAATAACCAAAGGCTCTAACAGTCACAAACAGGAAACTGCATACTTTAACATCTGCGTGAAAATAATTATAAGGGTATATTTTGTTTTTATATTTTCGCCATTGAAAAATGAGCAAATAATAGGAATCGTGTGGCGACAATTAATCGATGCCAAATTTTCTAAAATCGTTCGTAATTAAAATCTCTGAACATCTCAGATTTTAGAATTTTCCACATTATTTTTCATTTTAGTAATAAGCCGAGTTCAGATTCATTACTAATAATTATCAAACTTTCATTGTTAATGGCGGGACCATAATTGTGGCTGTAAAGTACGACACGCCAAGTCAGATGGCTTCGTCTGATAAAAACACACTGTTCCCAAGCTGAAACTTACATCATCCTTTGATGCCAACCATTGTTAATATTTTACAACAGTGTTCACAATGGTCACTGCCTTGATTTCTGTAGAACATCTTCTGAAGTCAAGTCTTTATTAGGGATAGACAATTGAATTTTCCAAGGGGGGGGGGGGTAAATGCATGAAAACTTTTGTCTTTCTCTGATTTTGTAGTATAAAAAGACATTAATCTGTTCCATATTTCACTTAAAATAAATAAATATTGTGATGAAAGAACAAAAAATATCCCAGTCGAAAAAAACAAAACATATAAGCCCCATGTATTAAATGGTCAGTCCCTTACAGTACACATGCAGTCATAATATTCAGCCTTGTGACTGTGCTATTACTGCTTAAAGACTAAGCACACGGTTTTCTTTTCAGTGTAAATTCAGTGTTTTAGGTTTGTTTGGGGGGGGGCGGTTTAAGCAGAAGTGGATGTCAATTTGGATTTTAATTGTCCATATCTCAGAGAATTACTTTCCTTTGGAACAAAATGGTAAGTTTATGCTGCTTGAGAAGCTCAGCAAGTTGTGCTTCTCGTCAAGTCAGTGCGTAAGTTTGTTCATATTTCTTTGAAATAAATTAAAAGCATAAACTTATTGCAAAAGAAGTCGATCAACCTTTTATAAACAGTAATGCGTACTGAATATACAAGACTTTTGAAATTATTTTTTTATTGTCCAAATATGATTGAAATAAAGACGACTGATTCTTCCAATGGTATCCGGTTGTAAATCACTCTTGACGTCTCAGTCTTTCCATAGGTGGTCTTCATTCATTGGCTGTTCAAATGTCAATCAGTAATGTCGACCAGCCCCTCCATGGTGGAGTTTACATCGGCGTGCCTGCAGACACGGTGGTGATTTGTAGGTATTTATGCCTCCACCTCGGAGCTAAAGTGGAGGGGATTAAGTCACCCACCGCGAAGCGTGGGTTCCGAAAAATCATGTGAGCTGTACTGTACATGGTATATGAATTGAAAGCTTACTTTTATAGGGAATCATTCATGTACAGTCAAGCCTTTGTGTAATGGTAAGAAAGAGGGTTGGTCAGAATTAAGCTTGTAGACAGGTAACATTGATATAGAGGGTTCCATAACAAGGCGATCCAAGTGATGAAGGTGGGAAGGAGAACATGGGTTACCAGGAGAAAGACAAAGCAGTAATTTAGAATAATGAGGAAAAAATGTTGTCAATACTAACATTGGTTTTTTTTAATCACCCAAAGCAATCAAATAAAATCTTAAAAATTATTTTGGGAAGAGTGAACAGATAGATGGATTTGTGCCGATAGTGTACAACTGTTGAAGATGACCTCAAGATTCCCTTTATTATATTCCCTCCAGCCTCCACCTCTGAGGTGGGTATATATAGTAACCCTTGTGTCTGTCCCTCTTGCACAATCTCATTAGCACAACTAATCCCCCAGTTTTTGATAGATTGCCATGAAACTTTGTAATTATTATAGTCATCACCTGAAAATGCACATATCAATAAATCTCTAGTAATTTTTGTTTGAGATATTACCTTTTTTTATCTTGTAGTATGACAAAATCTTGTTAGTGCAACTAGTTCAGCACTTTTTGATGCATGTCATGAAAGCTGGTAAATGTTCGGTTGTCACCTGAAGATGCACATATTGACAAATCACTTTGCTTCCACCATATTTCTTTAAGTTATTGGCCTTTTTGTATAGTAGCTTAATGCATTGTGTGACACAATTTCATTATTGCAGCATGTCCCCCAGTTTTTAACTGATTGCAGTGAAAGTTGGTAAATATTATGGTAATCGCCTGAAGATGTGCATATCAACTAATGACTTTCTCCTTCAATTTTTGTTGAGTTACTGCCCTTTTTGTCTTTCTACTTAATGCAGTATGACACAATCTATTAGCACAGCTAGTCCCTAAAAGACTTCTTATGATGTCTAGTTGGTCCTAATGAAAATGGTGCTGTTCTGATGTCCAATATGGTTACCATTACAGCCATCTTGAAAATCTTCTTATAGCTACTCCTTCTGAATGGATGGTCATATCAACATGGGGTTTTCACTAAAAGACTTCTTGTGATGTCTAGTGGGTCCTAAATGAAAATGGTGCCATTCTGATGTCCAATATGGCCACCTTGGCAGCCATCTTGAAAATCTTGTTATCTCTACTTACACAGAGATGATCATATCAACATGGGGTTTGCACTAAAAGACTTCTTATGATGTCTAGTTGGTCATAAATAAAAATGATGCTGATCTGTCATCCAATATAGCTGCCACGGCATCCATCTTGAAAATATTGTTATCACAACTCCTCCTGAACAGAAAGTCATATTGATGTGGGGTTTTCACCAAAAGACTTCTTGTGATGTCCAGATGATTTTAAATAAAAATGGTGCCAATATGACATCCAGTATGGCCGTCACACAGCGGAGATCTTGAAAATCTTGTTATCGCTACTTCTAAATACATAATCATATCAACATGAGGTTTTCACTCAAATATTTCTTATGATGTCTATTTGGTCCTAAATGAAAATGGTGCCAATCTGATGTCCAATATGGTCATTGCATCAGCCATCTTGTTATCGCTACTCCTCCTCAATGGATGGTCATATCAACATGAGGTTTTCACTAAAAGACTTTTTATGATATCCAATATGGCCACAACAGCAGCCATCTTTAAAATCTTGTTATAGTACTCCTTCTGAACAGAAAGTCATATTGACATTGTGTTTTCATCAAATTACTTCTTACGATGTCTGGTTGGTCCTAAATGAAATTGGTGCCATTCTAAGGTCCAACTGTGTCCATCTTGAAAATCTTGATATCACTACTCCTGAATGGAAAGTCATACTGACATGATGTTTTCACCAGAAGACTTCTTATCATGTCTAGTTAATCCTAAATCAAAATGTTTGCTTTCTTGGTTGGTCGGTTGGTTGGTTGTTATGGGTTTAACGCATTTTTCAGCACATGATAGGCTATACATGGCGGCCAGTATATTTGGTGGAGGAAGAACCCGAGAAAACCCCGGGAAGAACCACCGACCCACGGGAAGCTACTGGCAAGCTTTCTCACATACCCACATTGGCCGAGCCTGAGACTCGAACCCACGCAGACAGAGGTGAGATGTCAGTGATCTGTAAAGGGGAGCACCTTAGACAGCTTGGCCACCCGGGGCCCCAAATCACAATGGTGCCGACCTGATATCTAATATGGCTGCCACAGTGATCAGCTTGAAAATCTTATCACTGTTTCTCATGAATGAATGGTCATAGCAGCCTGGGTTTTTCACTATAAGACTTCTTGTAATGTTTTGTTGATCCTAAATTAACATGTTGCTGATCTGACATCCAATATGTGGCCATCTTGAAAATCCTGTTTTTGCTACTCCTTATAAATAAAAAGTCATTTTGACATAGGGTTATCATCAGAAGAGTTCTTATGGTAACTGGTTGGTCCTAAATGAAAGTGACTAACCCTAAATATGGCCAACATGGTGGCTAGCTTGTAAATATTGTTATCTCTCCTCCTCCCAAATTTATAGCTATATCAACATGAGGTTTTCACCGATAGACTTCTTATGATACCTTGTTGGTCCTAAATGAAAATGTTGACAGTCGTATATCCAATATGGCTGCCACAACAGCTGTCTTGAAAATCTCATTGTCACTACTCCCCCTGAATGGATAATCATTATGCCCTGGGGTTTTCACCAAAAAACTTATAATGCTGTCTACCTTGTCCTAAATGAAAATGGTTCCAATCTGACATCCAGTATGTCCACCACAGCAGCTAATTTGAAAATATTGTTATCGCTGGAAAATATCAGAGATGGTTTCAACACTGCAGTTAAAAGGAAGAAATGGTCTTCTCTTGAATTGCAGGAAATTCTTTTTGTTTGTTTCTATTAACAGTCACTTTTCTATATTTAGTTTTATTGGCATTTAGTTCAGTCAAGCGGTATGAAGGGACCGAACTTAAATTTTAACCCTACTAGAAAATGTTTAAAGACCTCTTAGTGGGTACCTCCCTTGATATAGTTTGGCAGCTTATGTGTAGTACTTCAAACAATATAGAATCATTTCATTAGAAAATGTTCATCAGAGGTAATTTGTTATATTTCCTTTTAAAAAATTTTATTTAATTTTTGGAGAAATAAGAAAAGACTTGAAACAGGTATAATTCAGATTACATGTATTTAGAGGGATATTGGTATTTGCAATCTTAAAAAAAAAGATTGTGATTATCAGTGTCTCATAGGTTATGTTCATCCCTCATCCTATTGAATGTAGTATTGTCTGAAACGTTCAAAGCATCAGTATTCTCAATACTTTGATTTATTGTAGGAGACTACCCAGCGGCATTGAAGCACTATACAGAAGCTATTAAAAGGAACCCAGATGATGCTAAACTTTACAGCAATAGAGCAGCATGTTATACAAAACTAATGGAGTTTAACTTGGCAGTGAAAGATACTGACGATTGCATTAGGCTAGATCCAAAATTTGGTGAGTATTGTTGTTCCTTATTGTCTCTTGAAGGCAGATAGCTAAGTGGACAAAGACTAAAAATTAACAGTGAAATTAAAGGGTGATATTTGCTTCAGACTTGACAGTTAAGGTTTTCTTTTGTTGATGTTGTTGATTTTAGCTCACCAAAAATAAAGTAGTCCATGGCATAAAAATAAAACAAACCTGTGAATTAATATTTTCAGTTTGTATGAAAGACATGCAGAGATGCTGCCAGTGCTCTTGAGTGTGCAAATCACTCACAAATGTTACAAATTGCACACTTGGAGAGATGTGATATGTGAGAACTTGTGCAATTAGTTCAAAGTTTTGCATATAAAAATGTACTCTGTGCAGGATAATTTTTTTATTTAACTGTTAATATAAACTGAATAAATAAGAATTAAAAAAAAATTAAATAATAGGAATACTTATTTAATCACAATACCACCGTCCATTCCAAAGTATGCAGATGTAGGTTGATACAAAAGAATGCTTTGAAATCCCACTAAGTATTTATAACAGAAAAATTGTTAGAAAAACATGTATACTAGAGGGGTTCTACAATTGATGCACTTTCCTCGCATTTTCGCATGTGTGAACTTTGGTCCATTTCTTGAAGGTGAGATTATAGTGAATAGCTGGGTGGAAAATCACTGATTCTTTTCAACTTCAAGTCAGTGCTTGTGCGAATGTGCAAAGTTAATTGGAGAATGAAGAAAGTGAAGGATGAAGTTGAGTTTCTTACCAAACAGAGGATGATATTTCTAAAATGATGTCAGATGCTGGGTTAGACGAACTGTCAAAGAAGAAACCAAAATTTGATGCAAAGTGTAAGAAATCTTGACTGTTATGTTACATATGGTTACAACACAACACCAAGATGGGAGGTATTCTGTGTAATATTTACAAAAATTATGGGGAAAATAATCCTTTTATGTCGGAAATCAGTGTTTGAATATTAGGATGTCAACTTTTGATGTGCCAAGTCACCAGATCACATGCATTTTGGAGCAGAGATATCCATGAGACGGCACCTGTGAACTGTGGAAAATTCTACCAAACAACCATAAAGAACAGTTTCCCAACTTGGTGTAGCTGGCTAAGCTAGCTATGCATTTGCCTCTTCAGATGGCAGACTGTGAAAAGGTGTTCTCAGCACAGAACACTATCCATACACAGATAAGGAACAGATTAAGCTCAGAACAGCAACCCTAGTACAGGGCATATATCCACTGGAATTGTCACAGTTTTACATGGTCACTACACTTTTTCCATATGTTACTAACTTTCTTCATTAAAGAGTGCTATAAAATATATATAAAATAAAAGCCAATAAAATTATCTTTCTAAATATGTATTATTTGTTATTGATATTTATTTAGATTTACACTTGATCACAGGTTGAAAAGTTAATTACAGGTAATTCACGCTTCCTGTACAAAATCATAAGTTCAGTGACTCATGTTTAACATGTGGTTTATTTGTAAAATTATGCGACCGGGTTAATAACTATGAATATTCGTAAAAATTTCCAGCCAATCAGAAAATTGAATGACGGTTAGTGTGGAATTTGACTAAATAAAATATCGCAAGCCATGCTGAAGATATTGTGATGCAAATTTAACTATTGATTGTATGCAATCTTCAAAGTATATAAATATTATTCACATATATGTGCCATTAGATTCTGCACATTCTGATCTTTAAATTGATATATAAAACATCTATCGCAAAGAAGATTAAGTGTGCCGGACTTTGCTTCAAAGGTAAGAAACTTTTGAGTTTTTCAACCTCGCCAAGCATGTGGTATTGACGCCATCTTGAATATTTAATGATATTTGTAAACGTTTCTAACCAGTAGTTAAACACCAAATCGATCAGTAAACGTTCACAATATAGTTGTTATGACTTAACGCTATCAAATAAAATGATCTAAATCAATTTTTAGCATTTATTCATATATTTTAAAGGAGTCTTGATGCGTGACATTTTTGAGAATGCATCGAGACAGAATAGATCTTCATAACCATTCAAAATCACAGTTAATGTATCGAATTTAAGTTGTTCTGGTCTTTGGGTCCTTTTGCCATGCAGAATGGATTATCCTGGCCCCTTCTGCCAGAAATATGAATTGACAAAAGAAAAAATATTGAACCACAACCATAAACAAAAAACCATATTCAATCTTCAAAACGGAGTTGTACTAGAAATTAAAACTTTTCTTGAGAAGTCAAACAGAGCTGTTAATGAACCTACTATAATGTGGTTTAACAGTTGGAGTCAAGATTCAATACAGTGTATTATTAATCTTTGGCAACAAAACTCGCCAGACTTTGCGAACAGAGAATCAAATTAGGTCATAAGAAAAGTTGCAGGCTTCAAAAATGTATCTGACCTCTTGGAAAACTTGTTTAAACCACCAGCAACCCTGACAAATCGGGCTCAAGTAGCAATCAATGAATCGTCAAATAACATTCAATCTGTATTTGAGGATAGCATAAAGTTGAATTTAAATGTGAGCACTCGGACTGACGAAGAGTGCCAGAAAGAAACTGTTAGAGTAAAAAAACCTTCTGTTTGAATTTACCAAACTAAAAAAAAAAAAACGTAACAAACTTGGCAATGAAATAAGTGAACAAGCTGAAAAACTGAAATCATTAAAAACCAGAATTGGACATTACTCGGTAAAAAATGTAAATAAAAGAGATGAGACAGCAAAGAAAAACTTTCACTTATTATGAGAAAGTTTGTAAATAAAATGGTACAAGTTTTACATAATTTTTCTTAGTTAACTCATTACCACCTACACATACAAAATATATGACAGCAAAAATGCATTCAGCAGGAAAATTTACATAGGAGTGCCAAATTTCATTGCAATATCTTTTAAAATAAAGAAGTTGCAACATTTTAAAGAAGAATATTGTTGGTTTTAGGTCCTTCATCGAGCAACACAAAACAGGCATTATACAAGACTAAAAATTCTGAAAATACCTCGGTTTTTGTCAACTTAAAGTTAATAACTTTGGTTCATGTAGAGATATCTTGAGAATTTAAACTGTTTTGAAGAGGTTTCAATGAACTTTTCAATTTCGAACAAGTTTCATGCATTTTTAACATCTTACAGAAAATAGACTGGGGTTGCTATCTAGAAACAGTCAACAAATTAATGCTTATACGACTAGAGTGGGAATCTTGTGAGGATTTTGTATTTCAATAGAGACCAGACAGAGTGGAGCAGGAAGAAAGAGAGATGGATATTGAAGTGTTGTGTAAATAATGAAAACAATGAACTATGGTGATTTCCTCTCTCCCATCCAGGGCCTTTCCCATTTTCTTTCTACTTTCCCCTTGTTTTTGTGACCCCCCCCCCCCCCCCAATTTTAGATAAAATCCTGGCAGCAGCTCGGCATGTGACCCCGTATACCACAATTTAATAGCGGTAATACAATACCTGCTATTATTGCATTGCTATATCTTTTCCTGGTGCTAGTTGCCAATAGCTGCCACTCCAAAGCAATCCAACTAACCATTGAACTATTTTTGCATTTGGACTACCATGGCATAGGATTGACTAAGAAGTTGTGAATAAATGTTTTTATCACACGGTAGAAATAGTTGAAGTGGTCCAAATAGATTCTTATTTCTTTTTTCTTTTTTTGCGAAATTAACATTGAACAAAATGTAAGATTTTTCTGCAAAATACTACACCTTCATGTTTCTTTTTTGCAGAAATAGCCAAGGTGGTCTGAATATAGATAGGGAGGTGTCAGCTCCCAAAAGGAAAGGATACTCAGCACTTACCAGCATAGGGAAGTTGCCAGCCCCAAATAGCGATGCCTGCCTTCTAGATGCAAGGAAAGTGCGGTTGTCATCTTGCTAAAGTAGACCTGGAGTTAAATCAAGGAGATCTTATTCACGAGAGTTGAGTTCCCTGAACAGAGACCCCCAAATATGGTCTGCATCATCTGACCAGTCATTGCCCAAACACTGGGTACTGAGTACCTGTTAATGTGTCAGGTGACAGTCTTTGAAAATTTGTCTCTGGTCACTGTGGAATATGTTAAGCAAGTCATAGAAGGTCTGTTGTCAGGCACTGGATGACTGGACATCGGACACTGAGCACTAGTCACTGGATGATGTCCCAAGTGACTTTCACCGAGTGTCTGTCACCAGGCACTGAGCATAGGGCACCAGGCGGTGCATGCCAATCACCGGGCACTGGGAGGCCAATCACAGGGTATTGTGTATGGTGCTGATGCTTGTTTTCAGTCTGGTATCACCGATTACAAAGAGCTGAGCACAAAGTACCAAGTGATGTACACCGGGCATCAACTACTGGTCTTTGCACCTGGTACCAGGTTTTTTGAGCACCAGTTTATGGGAAAAGATTGGTTCCTCCCCCCACTTCCCTTTGTCTATGTTTCCATTCAGTCCCTATGAGGAATGGGTTTCGAGTTTGTGGACTGTTCTAGGATAGGGGATCAGATTGATTGATAACCATCCCATCTCGATGTTCCTGTTCAACTCCTATGGAGCTTGGGGACTCCCACCACCCAGTGGTGAGTCAGTCATGTCTCCTTATCTGGCCATGAATCAGTGGACCTGGCATGCCCTAGATCAGGGGTGTTAGACATATGGCCTGCAGGCCAGATACGGCCTGCCAGACTCATTATTTATTATTATTAATTATTATTATTTATTATTATTTATATCAAATCTGGCCCACCATAGCAAATGAGTTTGACACCCCTGCCCTAGATCTTTCCCTCTGTGAGCGGAGACAGGACAGTGTGCCTGCCCCCCCCCCCCCCCAAGTCACAGAAAGTCCCCTTCCCCTTCTCCCAAGAGGGAGTTGAGATGAAATAGTCCTGCCTAGCTTGATAGCAAAGACAGGATGACAGACTGTCAATTCTTGTGGATGCAGACAAGTTCCTAGCAGACCCCATCACACCAAGTCTTTCTCATCTGTCTGGGTTTGCCTTCCCACCTAATGGGTAAGGTGACGGAGGAGGAAAAGGTGTGGACTTTTGATAAGGTAAATGAGGTTTAATAGCAGTAATGCAATACCAGCTACTATTGCATTGATTACCTTTTCCAGGACACAAAGTCCCCAGTCCAAGCTAAATATTCCCTCCTCCAATTAGTAATTAAATGAGGTTTACCCTCTACTTCCCCCATATCTGTGTCCCAGACCTTCAGGATCATCAGAGGCTATGAACCTCACCATTGGTGAAGCTGTCCAGGGCATATACCAAGTCAGACCTGTTGTTGCTCCCTCACTCATTGATGGTGAGGAAGCTGACCCAGAAACCAGGAGAGGGCCAGACAGAAGAAGGGGTGGTCTGTTCCCTCTTCTATGCTTCAACCCCTGGTCTCAGTCAGTAGCTATAGGATCAATTGGCCCCTTGAGTCCCCCAACCTTGGACTGAGGTGCCTCCCAGGTTTGGATTATTGCACCCACCTGAGACCATTGCCTTGTCAAGACTCTCGAGGATTTGGAGCTGAATTTCTCCAGCTGCTCTGCAGAGGTTACTAGAGTCCATTGCCAAGACATCGAGACTTGAGCTTTTAATATCCAAGGTGCTCTGCAGAGCTCCTTCACCTCCGTAGGAATGCTGCATTAGAGACATCAGAGAGGTCTTGCTGGAACACTGAGAAAGTCTATTGCAGGCTGCCCCTATTGATGCACAGAAGTTTTTTGATTTTGATTGGCTGATCCCTACAGTGACCCTGCTAGATTTGAGGGATCAGCAACACTGGTCCCTGGCCAGGGTACTGCGCCCAGTTTAACTGCCGAAGAAACACCACCATCCAGTCCCAGTTTAAAACTCCTACACTAGTTGGTAGCATGGACACTTTTTCATCTGTGGGGAAGGGCATTGGTGGACTTGTTTGCAATGAGGCTGAACAACAAGCTCCCTCTTTATGTCTCTCCAGTGCCAGACCAGAGGGCATGGGTGGTAGACATTCAGTCTAATGTGGGATTGACTGTATGCCTAAGCCTTCCCCCTTTCAGAATAATCCCTCAGATCTACCAGGATCAGTTTTTGAGCAAGGTTGCCAAATACATCACTTGGGCTAGATGGCAATCGACTTCCAAGCTTTATTATGCCAAGTGGAGAATTTTATGTGATTGGTGCAGTATGAAATGTGTTGATCCTATCTACTTTCTTTAACTGCAGTTGCATATTTTCTGTTTCTTTTCGACGAAAAAGATTGCTCAGCATCCACCATAAAGGGATATAGAGCATGCCTCTATAATACTCTTGCGTTCTCTATGGGCTTCACTATAGGGTTGGACCTACATTTTTCAGAACTAATAAGGTACTTTCAGCTCCAGAGACTAGTCTCATACTTGTTAACGCTGAGGTGGAACCACTGGTGTGTTCTTTGGTCTTAATCTAAACCTCCTTATGAACCTTTGAGTGAAGCTTCCATCGAGAACATTACCTTTAAAACGGTCTTCTTCCTCTACCTTGCAGCATTGAAGAGGAGTGAAATTTATGCTTTGTCAGTGGATAAGGGTTGCTTACGTTTCAGTAGTAACTATCATTTAGTCTGTTTTTTACCAGACTGGGTTTCTGGGCAAGAATCAACTACCCTCAGTAACTTCTTTTCCTTTTGAAATCCCCAGTCTCAGTCGTATATGTGCTGGGGATGATCAAGAAAGTCTCCTTTGCCCTGTTAGAGCCTTAGGTTCTATCTATCTAAATCAAAAGAGTAAAAAGGGTCATAACCGTCTTTTTCTTCCTCTAAAATGTACATGTACTTCTGATCTTTTGGCAGCTACCCTTTGTCAGTGGATCGTTTGGACTATTAAAAAGCTTATCAGTCTGCCACTGAGAGAGGTCTCTCTCTTATGAAAATCAAAGCTCATGAGGTCAGGGCTATTGCTGTATCTTTGGCCTTTTTGAATCATTCCTCTTTGGATGATGTCAGAAGCCTCCTTCTGGTGATCTCACTGTACTTTCTCATCATTTTACATTCAGTCTGTGTTGCACCAGAGTGAGGTTATTTATGCTTTGGGTTCAATTGTATCAGCCCAACAAGTTGTCAAGTCATCCTCCTGTCTGCAGTAGAACATCCTACTGACAACATGTCCTTTGGTCTTGGTCCAAGTCAAAGAAGGATGATATTCCAATTGTCAGAAGTGGACTTAGGTATGAGACTGGGATCGTGTTGTTTTTATTCTAGACCTCCAATTAGGAGGAGGGAATAATGTCTTGGATTGGGGACTAGCACCAGGAAAAGATAGCAGTGCAGTAATAGAAGATAAGTATTACATAAGTTTAATTAGTTTTACACCTCCCACCCCCCAAAAAACTATACATATTAAAGCTTTGCCCATAAACTTAACTGTTAATATCTTGGATGATTTTGATTATGGGAAAGAGACAGTGCATATTAATTATGCCTTTATCTTTGGAAAGAATACTACTTAAGCTTGATCCATGAGATGGTCAGCTATTAAGGTATGTAAGCCAGGTGAGTGAGTGGATTGTGGGTTTGACACCATTATTCAGCACATGATAGGCCATATATGCCGGCCAGTATATTTGGTGGAGGAAGAACCCAGGAAAACCCCTGGAAGAACCACCGACCCCCATGGGAAGCTCCTGGCAGGCTTTCTCACATACCCATGTTGGCCAAGCCGAGACTCGAACCTATGTGGACAAATGTGAGATGTCAGTGATCTATAAAATGCTAGTGCCTTAGACCACTCTGCCCCCCTGATCCCCCACTTGAGTGATATCAGATCCACTTGAGCCTCTTGTTATGTTATTGGTAAAATAGGTAAAATCAACATGATGTAAAGTTGGGAAAAAATACATGTAGTTTACATAGGTTGTGTTCTTACAATGCCACATTAGTGAAATGGTCAACTGTTAAGTTATGTAAACCACTTGGGCCTCTTGTTTAATTACCTCTTCATCCCTTTGAAAATGGGGGCCCGCAGCAGATGATAATATTACATCCTGCAATTTCAGAAGGATTAGAGGCACAACTCTGTGTCATTTGACCTTGATGTTCATTATCTAATCCTATAATTACAGGCAAGATCAGCTTCCTGCATGTCAATAATGTCCATTCAAACAGTTTGATTAATACAACTTGACCTCATCCAATTGGAATGTTATGGCTTGTTTGTACCTGCAACCCATCCATAGTTGAAAATGTGTTTATGGATGGCAGGTCTCACACTGTTTAAGGTAATAATTTCAGATCTTAGAACATAATGAGGAACTTACGGTAACTGTACACTACATACTTTGAATTATGATACACCACATTTTTAGAGCAATATTAAAATGCTGATTACTCTTCAGGGGTAAAGGGGTTGGGAATGCATGGAAGAGAAGAATGAGTTATTTAGTAAAGTGAGGGGACATGTTGTTTTGTAGCAGATTTCTTGTTTTAAATGTACACATTTGTTTTTTCCAGTTAAGGGTTACCTGAGGAGAGGTGCAGCATTAATAGCTATGAAAGAACCAAGCAAAGCAGCCTCGGCATACCAGAAAGCACTGGATATAGATCCAAATTGTCAGGTAACCTGGCACAATTATGATAAAACACATTTTGAATGAATCACCAATGATCTTTTGGACCATTTCATCGTATCCATAATTTTCTTAACCTTGCAGAATGGAAGTGTAAATCCATAATTTTTTTGTATTTTTTAATGTAACTTTTTTGAAAGCACAGAAAACATGTCTTGAGATTAGATTGGTGAAATCATTGCTTTAATGATTTTTGGATATTTTTTTTCTTCTTTTTGGCTTCAAATATTGCAATTCCTCAAAAGCCTTTGGCATGCTTTCTACTCTTCTGTTATGAAGAATAGTCTAATAACTTTATATATTTAGCTCTATTGGTTTTGTGCCCTTGAAAAGCCAGTACAATGTAAAGGGACATAACTCAAATTTAAAACCTTAGCGGAAATTATTATACTCGGAGTGTTTACCTCCCTTGTTATAGTTTGACCTCTTTCTAGTACTTCAAATAGAACAGAATCATTTTGTGTTCCGGGACCTGAGTTTGCATTAGTATACATTGGCTGTCTGTAAATGGCAGAGTAAGGTAATTTAACAAGTTTAAACTTATGGCTAGTCAAAATTTCCATCTCAGCAATAATAACATTTCTAAAGCTTTTGCATCTACCTTATATTCAGAACACATTGCATGCATTTAATACAGTTATTATACTTGCTATTGCTCCATCTGAATGTTAATTTTTTTTTGTATACTTTTTTACATCATCATGGTAGGCCCCCCTTGTCATCAAGTTGGCCCACCTTTTTTCAGATTCAATGGGGGCAAGTGCCCACATTTACCAAATCCTAGATGCAACCCTGCTGTAGATCTATAGAGCTTTCAGTACAGAGCATATTTCATGCAACAAATTGACCTAAAAATGCATACCAAAATTTTTCAGTGTGTTCAAATTGCGTAAAACAATTTAAATTGTAGGCATTTAGTCCCAAGTTGAAAGCTTATTGGTCCTGCCATAAGCACAATCCCAGTTTTATGATGATGCATTCAGTCGGTATAAATATACTACAAGGATAAAACTGCCCATTGTACACAGGTGACCTCTGTACACAGGTTCACCTTTTAAAATTTGTTTTTTGACCAAATACCATGCACTGAATATCATTAACGTTATTTTTATTATTATTACATTATCAAGATTGGTTTATGTGCACTATTCAACAAAATCATAAAATATGCATATATGTTGTTCTCTCCAAAATGTATGTTCCACACAAGATTGCAGTATTCTGCTCACTTTAATCCATCCTATACATTAAATCATCACTGACTTAAAATAATCACTGATCTTGGTTTGTTTTGTGCACCATGGCAAAACAATAATTTTACTACTGACTTGCAGCTTACATATGACTGTAAAACAGAAGACGGACACTTTCGTTGGCCAGCTTGTGTAAGTTTCACTTTGAAATAGCTATTCACACTTTCAAAATAAATATCTGCATAAGCCAGCTGCTCATCTCGCCGAGATCAAAAGACAGCTTACATGTGAAGCCTGTGATGAAAGGATATCCAAAGAAGCAGTATATGGCTGTTCTTTGTGACCCATGAACTGAAACTGTGCCTGACTGTACAGACAAGTTTTAAATATTGAATGACCCCTGACCCAAATGAAAAGGGATGTGACTTGTATCTCTTCTCAAAGACAACGTTTTTCTTCAGAAATAGCTTTAATTCACAATCAAATAGATGAAGATATTGAACGATACCTGTCACACTGGCATATTTCGGCTGCAATAGCATGAATACTTTTTTCACCATCCAGCAAACAAATTTCTTCAACCCTCTACCCTAATGATAAAAACTGCTTTCCTTTCGAATTTGACATATTGACACCTTTGAGTTACACTGTCAATGTGACTGGAGTTGCAGGTACAAGCGAGATAAGTAATGTTTGCACATCGATTCACATGATATTCCTTATCCAAACAATGCCTTCATCATTAAGCAAAATTCAGTTTGCATAGACTGAGTGGTCACTTAGTGACCGCTTAACTCATTAACCCCTAGCGCCACGTTTATGCGTCGTGAGGTTGTACCCTACTTCCAAGCTCTGTAACATCAACATCATTTAAGATACACTAAAGTGGATGGAGTTTCAGGAAAGTAGACATGTAGCTCTACAATGATACCAAATAATGTCGACTTTCTACTGGCATTAAAAAGTACAGTGAAAAAAATGCATTTTTTGAGACCTGATTTTTTTAGGTTGAAAATTGCCAGTTTCGGAACCGGAGTTTGTGTCCGGATTTTAGACTTTTTGGCCTTAGATCTAAAGCAGACCGGTCTGAACTGCACACAGACAGATGAACCTTTGCAAAAAGTAGGATAAGTTTGAGATTTGGAGTAAAAAGAGGCTAGGACACAAAAATGGGGGGTCCAATACGAAAAAAAAAAAAAAAATAAATAAAAAGAAGTCCAACTTTTACCCTTCTGCACATGTGCGAGCATAATAGCCAATCAAAAACAATCTTTCTGATACACCTAAGCATCCGGCTAAACGAGAAACTTTCTTAAACAGTTGTGTTTTGCTGCATTCAGAAGTAACCCCCAAAATGCGTTGCCTACCCCCATTTCACGCGAAAATGAAAAAAATCTCCCGGGGTTAATGAGTTAAGTCAAGAGGAAACCATTGTTTGGTTTAGAAACACCTGGCCACTGATCGTGGAAGGCAGGTGACCATTGCATACAGGACATTTGTATAGAAAATTTGCTGGGGAAAATTAGAATGATCGTTCTGAATAGGTGACCGCTAAATAAAGGTGACCATTAGGACAGGTTTGTCTGCATTTCTAAGTTGGAAGTGAGTTTCGGTTTTATGGGGGGTTTTCAGCATAAAACTAAAATTTGGGATAGAAATTTGCTTCAGTATTTGGAATTGAGGGGTTTCAGTTTACTAAAAAAAAAAATACTAAAGAAGGACAAATTCTGGACTCAAACAAAATTTCGGTCTTGAGGGGATTCAGGTGTGCTGAGGTTTTGGTTTTTGAGGAGTTTCGCTGGATATAGAAGATATTTTCTTTTCCTACATTAATACAGAGTTGACTTCATCATGTGGTGCACAAAATCCATGATATTTTAAGAAGTGGCAAAGCCACGAGTTAAAATGTCAGTTTTGGTACCACAAGATGAAATACATCCTGTATTTACACAGGGAAAGAATTTTCTTTTTATAACATAACAAACTTGCTTCTGAATCACAGCTTTGACGATTAAATTCACTTCAGCACACCACCCCTACCCCTACCACCCTTTTTTGAGTTCATCTCATTTTGAATTGTATTTATTGGCTGATCATTAAAAATAAAATATCAGTGATTTGAGAGAACAGTAGGTTTGGGATGACCTAATCTGTTGTAATAAATTAAATTTTTGACATTTTAAAACTTTTTTACCTTAAAGGACCACAAAAGCATATCCAGTTTAGAAATGCAGCACACTGGATTTTTTACATTGTTGTGAAGGTTGCTAAAGGGACATAACTTCTTAAAGAGGCAAACGGTGGCAAGTTGAACATCTTTGGCAACAGATAATTTCCATGCCTGAAAAGTAATGCAATTTATATTAATTGCTCCAGCTCACAAAATGCTCATTTTTCTTGCTGTAAGTACAACTTCTATGGGTATTGGACCACTAATTATTTTACAGCCATAGAACCAGTCTACTGGTGGGGGAATAAAAAACAGTACAAAATATTTTGAGATGCACCCATTAACTAGTAAATGGATTTAATTTTTATTCCATTATTAATTCCATTAACTTAAATCTATGTTGACAACAAAATATTTACCTTCATTTTGATATCCTGTATTTAATTTCCCACTTACAAAATAGCATATGAACTCTTAGTGCAAGGCTAAGTTATTAGGTGCAGAGCAGGGCATCTCCCTGTTTAACAGCATGAGGCTTAAAAACATGCAGCAGAACACCTTTTTTTCAAGGCTGAATTTTTTTTTCTCGAACTCTGACGAATGGAAGCATATGTGGTTTGTATGCCAGTGTAATGCAGAAATTATTTATATTTTTTAATATATGAACATTAAGTTCTCTGAGAAATGAATTATTGGTCTGATACCTATAGGCACAATCATGCATTGCATGGCATGATGGGAAATTTTGTATTTTCACATATATGAAAATATAGGAATGAAAAAAAAAATACGAAAAATATTTCACCAGTAATTTTCTATATTTCAGACTTAAGTATATAATAAATTGGTTTTATTCCATCAGAATCTTGTGAGACAAAATATATTTCACTGAAGAATATTGATATCTCGGGAATAGAACAAGTTTCTTTTACAAATGGAAGTGGCCATAAAGTTAAAATAAAACGGTCTCTGGTCATTCATTTGACTTCTCAGATTTGAAGAGAATGCTCTGCCTACTAGTTAGCATACAAATTTTTTTAAATTGTAATATTTGTCTCAGAAGAAGATCATGGTGATTGACAGAATACATTAAATAAGTTGTGAAAATTGGATGAGAAAAGTTTGTGTTAAAAAGATTTGACATCATACATGTTTCAAAGCCAAATTTTCCAGGTGGCCCATTTTGTTTTACTAGTGTCTGGCAACCAAACTACACCAATACAATTTCAATCTGGTAAATGGTTACACCTCTCTGGGTGATTAGATTGGTCAGCAGTCCATTGGAATGTTTGTTATGCGATAGGTGATTGACTTATACTGCACCCAGCCAAGAGGTCAATCAGAAAATGTAAAATATTGTTGAGAGGAGAAACAGTACTTTCAATAAAGATTAAATACTCTATAGAACATTTTAAATTTTCAGATAAAACACTTGATGTTCTTTTAATTATTTCATTTAATTGAATGTTTGTACGTAACTTTGTTCCTGATGATTTCACAAAAGTTACAATTATCCCACTATTGACAAGTTAAATTGGTAACCTGGCAGGCATAAATAATTATAGACCTATAGCTCTCAAGACAATTATTTTGAAAATATTTAAATGTATTGTACTACAGTAATGTAAAGTCACAATTTCTTATAATCAGTTTGGTTTTAAGAAACAACATTCAACATATTTGTGCCTCCATGTCTTTTAAAGAAACTGTCAACTATTAGTTAGAACAAGATAGCCCTGTGTTTGTATGTTTTTTTAGACACTAGTAAGACATATGATAGGGTCAGTCATTGGAATCTGTTTAAAAAGTGGCACAATGATCAAATACCCATCTACACAATTCATACACTAGCTAACTGGTATGGCAAACAGTTGTACTATATGTGTTGGGGAAGCGCTGTATCCAATTCCTTCCATGTAACCAATGGAATGCGGCAGGGAGGTGTTCTTTCACCTTTGTTATTTAATATATACATAGACAATTTAAATCTTCAAGTTTGATCATTGTCACATGGGGCTACATTTGACACCAAATGCCTTATTTCTTAACAACTTTAGTTTTGCTGATGATATGTCATTGATAAGTCCTTCTGTCACAGGTTTAAGGAAATTATTATAGATACATAGACATTACGCATTTGACAATGATATCATATATAAAATGCAAAAATCAGTATGCGTGGTTTTTCAGTAAACTTCTTTAAAATTACCATCTTCTCCCTCAGTACTTATTAACAACAGTGACAGACATATTCTGTAGTTGCATAGCCATGCAGTCTGAAATAAAGAATTCTTATCTTATCTTGTAGTAACATTCATAATCCAAGAGAGTCTAAGATTATAGTCACTGTTTTCATTTCATTATTTTGGAATGGAAGAAAATTTACATTCCTTTATAAATGTTTGACATGGATGATAAGATTATGGAAATTGGTTGAAATATGGACTGACTTTCTGCCATTGCTATTTTTGGGGTTTTTTTTGTTTTTTTTTTTTGGAAGACTTGGGAGATGATACCATTATAGGGATTAGTGTTGACTGATCTTGTCCATAGGTGTCATTTAATCAGTAGGTTATGTAAGCAGAAGATGAAAAGATGAATCTGAAAAGCTGTCCTTATTTTGTGGCAAGTAAATTTAGGAAAAGAAAAATGTAGGCTGTCGATGGAAAAGAACTGAATCTACCATAACATGTTGCAAGTATTTAAATAGCATTTAAATAAGGAGACTTGCAACATTACAGATCTGAGCACAAATGATATTATATTATTTTTCAACTTTAATATTTCTAATGGGACTTCTTTACTTGTTATGCTCGTAGATATTTCTTGTTTTTCATTGGTTTCTCAATTTACTTGGCCATATTTTCATTAGGTTGGACAGAAATGTAAACCAGGCTAAGTAAAATGACAAATATTAGGATTAAAAAGCCTCTTCAAAACTAACTTTTCAATTTTAAACATCAAATTTATGTTTGTTCTACAGTGAATTAAGCATTCTCTTGTAAGTCTACAGTTACAGTGCCTTTCTTCTTTGGTGATTTATGTTGCTTTGTATGTTTAAAATTGAAGCTTTTTTAAGCAGACATCCCTTACTTGATCAGAATAGTTTTTAACTAGTTATTTTTTTCTTACTGTATCTGTACTCGCAGGAGGCCCAAGATGGGTACAGGAATGCTGTAATATCGGAAGGTAATGACCCTGAAGCTGTGCGGAAGAGAGCAATGGCAGATCCAGAAGTGCAACAAATCCTGGCAGATCCAGCCATGAGGCTTATACTGGAACAAATGCACAAGGATCCTAATGCTTTAAGAGAGTGAGTTTGTCTTTGATTGGTTTTTATATACCTGCCATAAGGTGGAGCTTATTATGTTATGATGTCGCAGTCTGTCCATCCATCAGTTACCAAAATGGTTTCTGCACATAACTTGACATTTCCACCATCAACAGTTGCCAGACTTTGTGGATAGCTTGCACTTGGGGCAAGGAAGAACCGTTTTGATTTCATGGTCAATAGGTCAAAGGAGAGTTGCTGTGACTGGAGGAAGAAAAATGGTTACCACAAAAAACTCAAGTTCTTCATCATCTGTGGCTCCCAAACTGGTTTGGACATCCAATATAGCCACCACAGCAGCCATCTTGAAAATGTTTGTATCGCTACTCCTTAATGGATGGTCATATCGACATAGGGTTATCACTAAAGACTTTATATGATATCTAGTTGGTCCTATACAAAAATGGTTCTGATCTTACATCGACTGCCACAGCAGTGATATTAAAAATCTTCTTGTAGCTACTCCTTCAAAACTTCTTGGAGGATTGCCATGAAACTTTGCACACACATTCATCCCAAGGTCTAGTTGGTCCTAAAGAAAAATGGTGCCACTCAGACACCCAATATGGTCACTACAGTGGCCATCTTGGAAATCCTGTTATCGCTACTCCTGAATGGATGACCATATCAACGTGGGGTTTTCACTAAAAGACTTCTTATGATGTTTAGTTGGGCGTAAATGAAAATGGTACTAATCCGACATCCAGGCCAAACTGGATCAATATATAGATAGATAGGAAAAATAAAGACAAAACCAGTGTAAAATACAATTATTGAGTGAAATATATCGCAAATAAATTGACAACTTACATTTTGTCAAAATTCATGTCAAAAAAATCCACAGAAATCCATAATGCTTGACATTTTAAATCCATTTATATGATAAATCCATGAATTCTATTAGAGGTCACATACCTTTATAAAATTAGTAGCCCAGAATGATCCAATTCACAATATCCCTTACTATCTTAATTCCACACGTCTTACAGATAGTTCTGAACTTCTAGAACTTTTTTCTTACATGGGTGAGGGTAATTCAATTCCAGAAAGGTAGGCAATGCCTTAGTGACAGGTAAGTATTGCATCATTAAAATTAGCTCCTCCCCCTCCCACCTAACTGCATTTTGGGAGGGTAAAACTAATTTTAATTATGTAATAATAACATGCAAAAGGACAATATTCTGAATGATTGGAAGTGACTACGGCATTGGACAGGGACTGTGTTGTTTTCGTTCTAGACCTAATTGGATCAGGGAATTTTCACCTTTGACTGGGGACTAGTGCAAGGAAGAGAGATACCAATGTAATTATAGCAGGAATTGTATACATAATTAAAATAAGTTTTAACTCCAAAAACTACATTTTTCTTTATTTTGATATCTAAATGATGGTGTTGATTTGGGTTTGAGAGTTCAGAACTAGTTACCTCTGATGTGTGTCTAACTCAGCATGGCTATTTTCATCTCTTGAATTTCAGAGATGACTATATAATAAATGAGCCAATAACTTTTTTTTGTGCATTTGTGTTTTATATTTTAAATTTTTTAGTGCACTTTCTGAAAATAGTAATTCTCGCTGTTAATTTTTTTTTTACGTATTTCAGAGACAGGCAAAGTTGGTGTACTTCATGCTATTTCATGTACATTTAACCAGCACACAGAAAGAGTGTTTTTCATCAACTGTCTGCTTCAGACAGCACTTAGTTTTCCTGATAGTGATGAAAATTAATGTCGGTCCAAGCAGGTGAAAGACGTAAATGTATGAAAATTAATGTCGGTCCAAGCAGGTGAAAGACGCGTCAATGTATGAAAATTAATGTCAGTCCAAGCAGGTGAAAGACACGTAAATGTATGAAAATTAATCTCGGTCCAAGCAGGTCAAAGACACGTAAATGTATGAAAATTAATCTCGGTCCAAGCAGGTGAAAGATGTGTAAATGTATGAAAATTAATGGCAGTCCAAGCAGATGAAAGACGTGTAAATGTATGAAAGTTAATGGCAGTCCAAGAAGGTGAAAGACGCGTAAATGTATGAAAATTAATGGCAGTCCAAGCAGGTGAAAGATGCGTAAATGTACGAAAATTAATGGCAGTCCAAGCAGGTTAAAGACACATAAATGTATGAAAATTAATGGCAGTCCAAGCAGGTGAAAAATATGTACATGTATGTTAACTTTCTCTACATTGTCTGAGTTGTAGAGCAAACAACTTTGCCTTGTGACTTTGCCACTTTCAATGGTGCAAACTGAAACTTCTTCTGATTTTTTAAAATTATTATTATTATCATTATTATTACTATTATTATTATTATTATTATTTCAGGCATTTGCAGAACCCAGACATAGCTCAGAAGATAGAGAAACTTTTGGAATGCGGCATCATTGCTATTCGATAATACTACCAAGGGCCATCTCAAACATGTTTATGTCTACATTGCTTCTTCTGCTCTCTTCTTATTCTTTATTCATTTAAAAAAAAAAGATTTCACATTTATTATAATCATTTTTTGTACAATAGTTGGCTGCAGCTAAAAATATTACACACTCTGTCATGCAGTTATGGCCAAAGGTAATGTGTGAGCTGTGTGTTATGTATGGCCTAGTATCCATTTTGCAGTAAACTACATTTATCATTCATGAGGATATCAGATGTTTTCAAGAGTTCTTTTTATGCTCCAACAGTGATAACAAAAGGGGGCATATTACTTTGCTGCTGTCTGTCCATATGTCCATCCCAAAACCATTTTAGCATGAAAATACAAAAGCTACTGGACTTTGACCTCTGAAATTTTACACACTTTATCATGGTTATAAGTAGTAGAGCTGATTAGATTTTCAGGTCATTACAGTAATTTTTCAAGTTTATACACACTTGTAAAACATTTTTGACTTTGATTTTTTGATGAAAAACCTTGTTAGCACAGTTAAGCTAAAAACCAGTTGATGTAGACAAATGACATTTTATTATGCATTTCTGTATTCATAGATAAATGACCTTGTTAGATTTTCATATGTTTATGTCGGTTTTTACATTTTGTTGTTTATTTTATTTTATTTTTACAGATTGTTTAATCTTTGGGACTTTAACAAAAAATGTGAAATAGACATTTGAAATTTGGTATGCATAAATAGATTACCTGATTTGATTTTTATGCCATTATAGCAATTTTTCCACAGTTTTCTTCAGGTTTTGTAATTTGGGTAACTTGCACCTTTTTGGTCTGCAGTGGGAGCATGTGTGTTTTACAAACACAAATCTAGTTTGCAGTTGACTACAATGAAAAATTTTGAAATGGATAAGGACTGTTCCATTTAAACATACATGGTACCCAGGGAAGGCACTTTTTTAAAAATATATTCCAGGGTGCTCTGATTAGTCAGAGAGTTCATATGAAGACAATAAAAAACTCTAAATTGCATCTATGGGTGACTACAACACATTAAAAGTGCCTTCCCTGGGTCCCAAGCATATTTTACTGGAACAGCCCTAATTAATTTATATCTTCTATAGATCCTGTATTACCTCCAAAGTGACCGGTGATAAAAGTCATCTGTAGATATAACTTTTAGTTGTCGCATAGGTGCCATGTTTACCCAGGGATGTGTTGCCATGGGTAAATGTTGATTTTGTGATAATTTAGTTATAGCATATACTGTAACCAACTTCAGGGGTAGAAAAATTCATTGCATGGGACAACTAAAAATGAATGCTGGGCAGTTATTTTTCCAGTGTAAAAAGCACTGTTGGGCAACCAAACACCGTAAAAAAAAATGACGATGTTAAAAAGTTTAATGAAACTATATATATTTTACAGTGACAAACAATTGTTCATTACATTGGCCAATAGTTGAGTGTCAGATGATTGTTGTCGGTAAGAAGTCACATGAATCCACAGTTGTCAGCTGCGTCTCCTTGTCTTATTAAGTTACCACAGTCGGTACCACCAGTCCCTCAGGATATATCCTTAAAGAAACAAGATTCGCCATTTTTTTTTGACACACCAACATACAGTAGCGGTTTCTTCTATCGTTGGCTTGGCACACTGAATGCATATGACCTAGTATTACACTTTCTCATGGTTGGTTATAGAAATGGGGATTTCACTGTTGAGTATCCGATCAACAAAATATGGACAAGTTCTGGTCAGGAATTGGCCGACTACTAGAAAGCTGACGGGCAACATGACACCATTAAAAAGGAAATTGTATCATTATCAATTATTTACTGATCTAAAATAGTAAACAAGTGTGTAGACTCATGTGAGACATGACAAAAGTTGTTGAATAATTTTGATTATGGCAATATTGAGGACAACTGCATTAATTTACTGGACAGCCAGAAAAATCTGCCCAGGGACAACCATGGATTTTCAGAATTGTTCTAACCATGAAACCTAGTTATCAGGCATGGTTTTGGTTGATGCATGCATTGCCACTCTATCAAACATGGCATGTCACTGGCTTCCAGTGATCAAGATGTTGGCGTATGCCTAGGGCATGGGGTTCTGCATAGCCCCAAAACTGAAAAGAATGATTCTCAAATTCAGTCTAAGAAAATCTTTTGCAATGAAAAGTCACTGATAAAATTCTCTCTCTCTCTCTCTCTCCCTCTCTCTCAAACACACACACACATACACACAGTCACAAGAATTTAAAATGGAGTTAATAGTTACTGAAACACTAGTATTTAGCCATTCAGAATCATAGGATGAAATACTAAACAAGACCCAGATATGATGCAGAATCAATATAAACACATTTGTTTTGGAACTTTATCAGTTACAAAGGCTGCACAAACACTACAAAAGATGAACAAGTGCAGATCATAGAAAAAGATGTATATGAGAACAATTCTTATAAGACAGAGGACGAGAATTTAAATTGGAGTTGGCAGATATGAACATAAAAATAATAATTAAAGACCTTGTGGTAAGAGAAAAATTATTTTTTATTGGCTCTCTTTTTATAAAATGCTCCAATTTTCAGTGCACCTGGAATAAATAAAAACCCACACATTTGCATGAAAGTTTCATAGGCTACAATGTAGTCTTGCCAACATTGAAAAGCTGGTTTAAATCATAACAATCTTTATTAATCACAGTCTGCTCATGTTTTTTTTTTTTTTTTGGGGGGGGGGGTGCATCCAAGAAAATGTATGATCCTGATTCCATGAAGTAACATTCAAAATCAGAAGTTCAGCACACAAGTATTACATTACATCATCTTGGCATCTATTGCTAAAACTAAAGATGTCAGGAGTTTAGAAGCCTGAAAAGTGTACTTAGTGGAGCCAATGTGACAAAATGGAGTATTCCTATTGGTTAACTTATTGTAGACAGGGTCCATGCAACAAAGCAGTTTCAGTATGCCAATCCTTGTTGGCTTCATTTTATTTGTCAGAAAACTGACATTATATATGTGCACTTCAGGCAAGCACCTTTGTGGTGTGACAAGTAGCATGTCATTATCTGACTTATAAATCAAACCAACTCGTATTGGCCATACTGTAACTACAGCACTGAGTTCCTAGTTCCTTATGATTGTAATGATAAATCAAACCAACTCGTATTGGCCATACTGTGACTACAGCACCAAGTTCCTAGTTCCTTATGATTTGTAATGATAAATCAAACCAACTCATATTGGCCATACTTTAACTACAGCACTAAGTTCCCAGTTCCGTATCATTTGTAATGCAGATTTTGTTTTTAGTTGTCTCATTCAGTTGGCTCAAAAACCTTCTACCTTTACAAATTGTACCATTATAGCCATCTACTTTTAAAATTCTGTATAGACTTGTATAAAACTGCCATAAGGTGTTATGATGTTGGCCATCCATCCATTTGTCTGTTACCAATTTTGTTTCCTCACAATAACTTGAGTTGCCCATCATGTACAATTATCAAACTTTTTGGATGGCTTGCACTTAGGTAAGGAAGAACCTGGTCAATTTTGGGGTCACAGGTCAAGGTCACTTTGAAGAAAGAAAAATGGTTTTTGCACAGTAACTTGATTTTTCTGCCATCTCCAATTACCAGACTTTGTGGATAGCCTGCATTTTGGGTAAGGAAAAAAAAAACTTTGTTTCAAGGTCAAAGGTCAAGGTCACTGTGATTGAAAGAAGAAAAATGGTTTCTGCTCAATAATTTGATTTCTCCACTTTCTACAGTTACCAAACTTTGTGGCTGGCTTGCATTTGGGGTATAGGAAGAACCCTATTGAGTTAGGGTCAAAAGGTCAAGGTAACTGTAACTGAAAGAATAAAAATGGATTCCAAACATTAACATTAAATCTAACTTATATACCTAGACCAAACTTTGTGGATGGCTTACATTTAGGGTAAAGAAAAAGCCACTGATTTTTAGGTCAAAGGTCAAGGTCACTGACTGAAATAAGAAAAATGGTTACAGCACAATAACATTAGATTTACCTCATATAGACTGGACCAAACCTTGTGAATGGCTTGCACTTGTGGTAAGAAAGAAGTCTGTTTTGATTGTGGGGTCAAAAGGTCAAATGTCACTGACTGAACGAAGAAAAATAGTTTCTGCCCAAGAATTTCAGTTACCTACATAGAGGACTGTTAAACACGGGGCATGCATAAAAAGTGCCATTAACAGTACTGTTGTTTTTACATTGTTACATTTACCCAGCTTTGTACTAATGAATTTGAGCCGGCTACTTATCATGAGAAGGTAGGATTTTGCATGATTCTTGGATTGATAGTGGTAGTTAATCATTAGAGTAACATAAGACTTTAGTAATAAACATTTGTATTGTTTGTTTGCTGTCCTTTGACTCTCAATAACATTAAGTTTTCTTTAGAGTTTGAACGTCCAGATGATTATGAGCTGATTTGATTTTTAGGTTATTCCTTAAGCTACTCCTTTCCAGAATTTCTTAAGTGGGTGTTAAAATTGCTGCTCTATATTTCAATAGTTTGCAAACAAATACATTGGAAAAAGTAACACACTGGTGTTACTCGTTAGATTTAACAGCACAAGAACTAGATGTGATTGACTGCCATCAGAGATTAAGCATTCACAGTACCTAAATGCTTCAGATTTCTTTCAGAGCAGATCCCTATTTCTAATCTAAGAACAAAAGCATATATACTCACGTACAAGTTAAGTCCAACTGCAAACAACAGACCCTGATCTGCCAGCGCATTATGCGACAACAGATCTGGATTGGTGCAGTTTGCAGTTGGACTTGACTTGTGAGTATATATGGTAGGTGAAGCACAAAATTGAAAAGAAATTTTATAAATTAAATGTGTGAAATAATATAATTGATGATGGCAAACATTAACTAACTTGAATATTATGAAATTTTGCATTGATTTACAGGCCAATGTAAAATAAATAAAGCAGTGTTTGCTATGTGTAAATTAAATCGTGATGGGATTAGAGAAAATCTAAAGTGCGAAGGACTGGTTTTTCTTGTGACACCATCTAAACAGGAGATAACTGAGCACCGAAGGCCACTGCATAACTGAAATACTGTAGTATCATTTATTTTCATGAGTCTCAATTTTCATGCTTTTGCAAGAAAAAAGACCTGTTTGTGGGTACTTAAATTCATGGTTTTACCTGTGAAAGTTTGCATATTGGTAGGTATTTAATTTTGTGGATAAACCTCCACAAATACCCAAAATAAAATGCAAAAGAACAAAACTATGCTGACAACAAACAGCAGTTGCTTCAATGATTAAAACATTACTACCACCTGTATGAGCACAAATCAAACACCTGTCAAGATCACTTACACTCATTATCAAAGGTTGCTGATGCAGCCAACAACACTAAGTTAATTGGTTATTAAAGTACAGGTGTATGATCTCTTATAACACTGTACATAAAGTTGCACCATCAATTACTTTTTGACGACCATGGCATTAACACGTTGGCTTAAGAGTGGTAAATTTCAACTTAGATCCCCATTGGTTTGGATAATATCATCATTCCACATGTGAAAGAAACACAAGACCAGCTGCCACTTGCTCAATGCAATTAGCAAGTAGTGTTAGCATTTGATGTGTTCAGAGCCCATCAAAGTGTGAAGATGCTAACTAAATTGAAAAACAGTGGAATCACACCTTTGTTTGAGCCTGCCTCATGTACAAACCAACTTAAACTACTAGATACTGCAATAGATAAAGACAACAAAGAAAAATTATAATCACTATTCCACAAATGGTATGCTAAATAGGTCATGGATACCATCAGGAAGAAAGGAAGACGTCACTGGTGAAGATCAGTGTACTGTATTAGGGGACCTTGAAACCTCATCATTGAAGCTGATTCATGCTGAACGGATAATTGCGGATAATGCGAAAAATGTGTGAAAGATCAGACCTAATTATCCATGGCTTTGAAAATGCTGGACTTGTTTAATTCAACAATTTCATGATTATTTACCTGACAAACATTTGTGTATACCCTGCTGTAATTAGTGTATATACATAGTGTTTCATTAGTAACTGTGCTTTAAGCAATAATTCTTGTATTTTACAGCCATGTTGTTCATTGGGATTTAGCATGCAGGGATAAAATTAGACATGCTTTCATGAGGATGTAAATTTTTAGACAACCGTTTCACTTGAATGAAGAATTTATTTGAATAAGTATTAAATATAATTTTCATATACTAGTGTCATTTATCATTTCTATTATTTTCAGTATTACTAGTGTTTGAATACTTTATGATTTTTCTCATTTCTCGCTATCCTTGCTTATGCCACAACATACTGATTTAAGGCAGTGAGTGGAAATTACAGCTACCAGATGCCATATAGATACATATGCATTGAAACAATATAAAATGCTCTATAAATTTTTTTAAAGGATTAAAGAAAACAAATACATATAAAAGCTAATATTTCTATTACCAGATTACAGAAATGACATTGATTTATCAAATAGCTTTGTTGATCTCTGGGAATGAAACACAGTAAGAAAATGGGGAGATGAGGGGGGGGGGGCTTCTTTATGATATGTGGCTAAGTTTTCATTGCGTCTTTATATTCGTTCGGGGCAACAGCAAAATCCATGAAAATTGGTACCCTATGAAAATTGGTGATACAGTATACATACAATTGTGGTATGTCAATTAACTATTATTGTGCACTTTTCTTCTTGTACTCTCATAAAGGGGACAAATGTTTGAGTACTGTTGAACAATGTCGTGTACCCTTGGGCCTCGTATTTTGGGATAAAAAAAATTATTTTATGTTGCAATTTATATTGAGTGCTTCCAAAAACAAGTAAATTGAACAATTTTGTCTTTTATATGTACTTCATCTTGCAAAGTATATTTTTCTTGTATGTGCCAACTACCTTTAAGTTGTCTTTTCTTTATGTAGCCTAATGCAGTGATTAACCAGCTTTCATTTATATCTGATTAATCCAAAGAACTGAAATTCTTTTACATTTTTGTCTCTTACTGCATGATTTAATATCGTACTAATTGTAGTTTTATCTTTTGTATCATCTCTTCATACAAATGCTATCAGAGAATGTTTAAAAAATATGTACGATTAGAAATACTTGAATTGTATTGCATCTCTGACCTTTCATTCATGGAAAATTGTTAGATGTAATGCATTATTTACATGAAAAGTATGTGAAAGCATCCAGAAGTATAATGATTCACATGTACCTGAATTAGGTGTCCTGCAGTTTTAGATTGGGTGAAACTTGCAATTAAGTGGAACCTTTACCGTATATACTTGTGTATAATCTGATACCAACTGCAAACTGCATAGACCCAGATCAGCTGCCGCATAATGCACTGGCAGATCTGGATCTATGCAGTTTGTAAGGACTAATCAGTTGAACAAACAACAGAGACCCTGATCTGCCGGCACATTATGCAACGGCAGAGCAGGGTCTATGTTGTTTACATTTGGACTAAGATTATAAGCGAGTATAGACGGTACTCTTAACATATTATTGAGTCTCAGTCAATGTTTTGATCATCAAAATCACAAAATAAGTAACAATAAGTCAGTTTAGATGACCCCAATTAAGTCGGTTTTAATTACCACAATTGATATTCCTTGATTTATATAAATGTTATGTATTGGTCCAGTGTCTCAAAGTTGTCCAAGATAGTTACTTCCGCTTTCATCATTTGTGTTTTTATCATTATGCAACAGTTTCCATTCACTCTGTATGTTAGTCTCTTGTTATAGACATGTCTGTATTCATGTTTTCAAAGGTTGTCCCACAGTTATGGTATGATGCAGCTCTATATCAAAAGTATGAAGTTTCAGGTAGATTAATGAACAGGGGTAGAAAAATCCATGAGCGTCTATATGACCTGGAACTTTTTCTGTCTGTGTGTCATGTTCATCCAATCAGATGCTGTATCCAAAATGGCGGCCAATAAACTAAGGAGACTTAAGTCTGTACTATGAACATGAGCAAATCTCAACGAAAAAATGCTAGGGTGTGAATCACACTCCACTTCTCCATTGATAAATATAGGATTCAGTTAGTACCCCATCGATGAAGAAGGTAAAGGTTCTAATATTAGTACTAATATCCATTGCCTGGGACAACCAAAACTAATGCTGGGCAGCCATTTATCCCTATGCGAAACCTGGTCGGGCAACCCAAAAATATTCAAGTATTATCCAGTGACAAACATTTGATTAAATTGTTCCTCTGGTACCTTTAGCAGGGTGTCTGAATTATCACCATATAGTTCAGTAGTGGAGTGTTGGGTAGTTTGTATTGGTAAGAAGCCACACTGATCCACGTGTTAGCTACTTCTTATCTGATAAAGTAGTCTCAGTCCATTCTACTAGCCCCTCGGGGTGAACCCTTAAAGAAACAAGGCTCTAGGAATATGGCAAGTACAAAGAATCAAATTGCAATTGTTGTTGCATACTTACTTTGGCTTGTAGGGTAATGACTAAACAAAAATCCCGTGTGGAACGTTTACATTTTTTACCTGACAGTTTAGATACAGGAATAATAATATTGGATTAGCAATAAACATGAACTGTAATGATTAAAACTCGGATAAACATAAAATATAGATATGTTTTTGGTCAAGGGTGGCCAACTACTAGAAGGCTGATGGACAACAAGACACCAAGTCTGGTTACACATCAATACCATTACCATTATAGTTTTGGGGGCTGATTTATTGGACCACAAAATACCATAAAAAAAAGGAATTGTTCTATTATTTTTTATTTACTGGTCACAGATTAAATAAATGTGTCAATATGTATGACACTTTCCATTAGCAGGACTGATGGCAAGTTACAATACTTGTGTGTGTGTATATATATATATATATATATATATATATATATATATATATATATATATGAAAAAAGACCTTTAATAATTTTGATTACAGCAATCTTGGGGCACTTGCAGTAATTTACTGGGCAGCCAGAAAAAAACGACTGCTGGATAACCAGTTTTTACTAGGGGCAACCATGGATTTTCACAATTTTTCTACCCTCATTAACATCAGTCATTATTGGGTTTCAATTTTGCACTAATTGTCAGAATTGATTGAGTGAACAATAATTTTGTAGTATCTGCTTTAAATCTTTGTATAATACAATTTTCTAAAATGTTCAAACAGAAATAAATCTGTTACAGATTAACCATTACTCGAAAAAGTGCTAATTTTGTATCTCCCTGATATGTAACATAAGGGGGGGGGGGGGGGGAGAGTATAGTTATCACTGTGTCCATTTGTAAGAGGGGGGGGGAGGGTATAGTTATCACTGTGTCCATTTGCAAGTTTTGTAGAGGTGCCTTTTGATACATGTACTTAGAATTTTCTGCATTAAGTATTTGTTATGTTACCATGACAACAAAATGTAATATAAGTAGTATATAAATTGAGGGTGATGCATCATGGAAACTAACTAGCATAAGTAGTATACAGAATGAGTGTGTTGGACAGTAGGAGTGTTTACATAAGCAGGGAACTTTGGGGAGATGTGATCTCGAGATGTCTCTAGTTTATGTTGCTGCAAAGTTCCATTGCTTTAATGTACAAACAAAATACAAGTTGCAGAGAACAATGTTATATACATCTTTACCAATGGATGAAATAAATTTTATGAATAATCAAGTGTGGGTTTTAACTCGACTGATCATAGACCAGGAGAGCTTATGTGATGATATGTTGTCTGTCGTCCATCCATTCATTAGGACGAGTTGGTTCTTGCTACTCTTCCTAAAGTACTTGGAGGATTACCATGAAACTTTACACACATTCATCCCATGGTCTAGTTGGTCCTAAATGAAAATGTTACTAATCTGACAGGGCCTCGGGTGGTCTAAAGCTCTTTCCTTTACAGATCATTCACATCTCGCGACTGTCGGCGTGGGTTCGAGTCACGGCTCGACCAGCGTGAGTACGTGAGAAAGCTTGCCAGTAGCTTCCCGTGGGTCGGTGGTTCTTTCCGGGTGCTTCCTCCACAGAAATATACGGGCCGCCATGTGTAGCCTATCGTGTGCTGAAAATGGCGTTAAACCCACAAAACCAAAACCTAATACTGATGTGACATTCAATATAGCCGTTTTGGCAGCCATCTTGAACATCTCGTATCAACAAGGGTGTTTCACCAGAAGACTTCTTATGATAGATTTGAGGAGCAATTTCAGAAAGCATTACTAAAGGAAGATTGAAAAACTATCATATTAAAGGACTTTAACGTTGACTACATGAAAACTCCACAATTAAAACGAGCAAGCAACTTTGAAATGTACAGCTTTATCCAAATAATTAACACTTCAACTAGAGTAACGGATGAAAGTGCTACTATCGTTGATATGTCTGTACAATTAAACCTGAAAATATAAGTGAAATGAATGTACCAGTGTATACATTGAGTGACTACTATACCGTCTGTATAACAAGACATGTTCCCAAATTGTTTAGAAATGGTCACCACATTGAAACACGATACAGAGACTTCAACAATTTGATCAGGAAAAGTTGTTAAATGATTTCATTTACAAACCCCTCCACTCACTTAGCGATATAGTTGAAATCAACACTGCCTCAGACAGATGGTATCAATTAAATATAATCGTAGACAAGCATGCCCCAATTAAAACCAAAAGGATTAAACACCAACTTACACCCGAGTGGATTACCCCTGAGCAGTGGCGGCGCGAGAGGGGATCAACTGACCCCGGGCGCCGGTCAAGGGGGTGGGGCGCCGTCGGGATTTTTTTTGTTTGCAGCTGTAACTGGGGCGCAGATTTGGGGGGGGGGAGGTTGGCAACTGACATAAAAACTGTTCTCTGTGGCAAAGTAGGGGCGCCACTAAAGAAGCTTGATGCACTTCTCTCATTTATTAGAGCCATCATTCCTGATTAAAAATATTTTTAGTAGGTAATATTAATGAAGCAGTGTTTTTGATACGGTCAATAAGTTAAGTATTAATAAATCCTCGGGACTGGATGACATTGGTCCACGAATTCTTAAACTTGCTGCACTGGTAATAACAAAGTCGTTAATGCATATTTATAAACTTGAGTATAATGAGTGGTAACATTACAGATACCTTGAAATGCGCAAAAAAGATATCTTTAAAGAAGGAGAAAAGGAGGATCCAGGGAACTACAGACCAATATCCATTCTGACTATATTATAAAAAATTATTTCAAAAGCATGTAAATAAGCAAATCTATGAATTTTTTTAACTTACTTTCAATTTGATAAGGCACAATCAGGAGTTAGAAAATATCACTCCTGCCAGACAGAACACGCCAAATTAAAAGATCTTTGGCTATAAGAAATGGATAATGGTTCTTTGACTGGGATTATTTTTCTTGACTTCTAGAAAGCCTTTGATCTAGTTGATCATTAAATTCTCCAGAAAAATTTAAACTGTTGTATGTTTGATACTTCTTCTTTAAACAGGTTTAGAGCATGCCTAAACCAAAGGTCTCAGCAAGTAACCATTGGCAATAATACTTCTCAAACTAGCACTATTCATTTCATGGGTCCCTCAACGCTCTGTTTTAGGTCCTCTCCTCTTTCTTATTTATGTAAATGATCTTCCATTAAATAATGAATTCACAAATACAGATTTGTTTGCAGATGATGCAACCTTGTATACGTCTAGTTCTGGTAATGAAGTTATCCAAACAAGACTAAACTCGGACCTTATTAGAATTCAGAGTTGGGCACAACAAAACAAGATGGTAATTAATGATGGTAAAACAAAATGTATGATTTTGGGTACATCACAAAAAAAACTACATAAATTTGGAAACCCACAATAATCTCTTACAATAAATAATCGTCAGTTAGAAAATGTCAAACATGAAAAGCTTGTATGTGTGTCTGTAGATAATAATTTAGAATTGGATGACCATATTGACAAGCTTTGTAAAGCACTATCAACCATAATTATCATACTCGGTAGAATCAAGAAATACTTGCCTACAGAAACTCGCATTCTATACTACAATGCATATATTCTTAAGAAAAGATATCACGAGTATGTATGTATCACTAATAACTTATAATATAATTTAGTATTTATAATACTAAAGACACTTTCAAATAAAAAGTAATTACTATTATCTTTTGTATGATGTACTTTGTTTATACTTTCTTCAAAACACGGCCACCATGGGGGCCGTGTTGAGTATTTTGTTATCGTTACTCGTCCTGAATGGATGACCCCATCGACATGTGATTTTCACCAGAAGACTTCTTGCGATATCTTGTTGGTCCTAAATGAAAATGTTGCCAATCTTACATCCAATATGACTAACACGATGACTATATTGAAATTTTGTTATCGCAACTCCTCCTGAATGGATGGTCATATTGACAAAGGGTTTTCAGCAGAAAACTTGTAATGATGTCTACTTGGACCTAAATTAAAATGGTGCTGATATTAAATCCAATATGGTCATCACATTGTCCAGTTTTAAAATCATATTATCACTCACGAATATTAAAGACGGTTTCGACACTCTGCAGTCAAAAAGAAGAAACGGTTTTATATTGGATTCCTGGAAATTCTTGTTGGCCATTAGAGGGTCAGTCCCTTCTAGCGTCTCCTGTTTAATTTGATATGTAAATGTGTCGTGATGTACACTAAATTGTTCAAACAATATTAAGTCACTGTAGCTTATATTTCATGCTCAGTGATTTGCATTATTTTGTGTTTAGCCTTCTTTCTCAGAAATTTTTGTCTGTAGTCATGTAACTTGATATGTAGATGCATAACGAGGAGTACTTCACTGTCCAGACAAAATTAGGTTACTATAACCAACCTTTCACGATCCAGTGATTTGCGCAATTAGCTCAGTTTCTCACATATTTGCAGCTTGCAGCGTCGTCACACGTGATATAGTACTTCCTGATTATAATTCTTCCCATGGGAGCCGTAGAGTATACCGCCTTGAATGAAGCACATTTTACATATAAGTCTACTACTGAATAATGCAGTGGGATCCATGATTATACTCGCTTTGTAACAGTAACCATGTTAGAATAAAGGGCCTTGTAATGATGGAGTGCTGTACTTACAGAAAGGCCTTCAAAGATATTTTTACTTCATTTCCAGGCGATTTTCGTAGATCCACCTTGGCGGAGCCCGATATAGCTATCACTTTTGGTGCTTGTGTCCATTAATACGTCATTCCACACCCTATTTTACTTTTTACTTTCCTTCTATAGAAATACCATTTTTGTCCAACCCTGTTCTGATTTGGAATATAAGCACTTATTCTTATTTTGTATCATCCTGGTTCATTGATCATCCCATGGGGTGAGGAATTTTCCCTTCTTTTAAGTGATAGCACATTAAGCTTGAGATTAACGTTGATGTTAAAGAATCATTTGCATTGCTTATACTTCATTAATGTTGTGAGTTTAAAGATTCCCTGCTTATACTTCATTAATGTTGTCAGATTAAAGAAAACCTGCTTATACTTCATTATTGTTGTCAGTTTAAAGATTCCCTGCTTATAATTTATTAATGTTGTCAGTTTAAAGATTCCCTGCTTATACTTCATTAATGTTGTCAGATTAAAGATTCCCTGCTTATACTTCATTAATGTTGTCAGATTAAAGATTCCCTGCTTATACTTCATTAATGTTGTCAGATTAAAGATCCCCTGATTATACTTCATTAATGTTGTCAGTTTAAAGATCCCCTGCTTATAATTCATTAATGTTGTCAGTTTAAATATTCTTCATTAATGTTGTCAGTTTAAATATTCTTCATTAATGTTGTCAGTTTAAAGATTCTTCATTAATGTTGTCAGTTTAAAGATTCCCTGCTTATACTTCATTAATGCTGTCAAGTAACTACATTCATGTGTCATAATTCTATGTGTTATTTTTAAACTGAAACCAAACGAGCTTAGTATTTTTAGTAACTCTGTAAGTTCAAATTCTCTGCCATTCATTTGCATGAATGTCTTAACCTTGAATACTTTCCCATTTTGTCTCACTGTTAGACCTAAACCCTGTATACTTTCCCATTTTGTCTTTGTTGTACCTAATCCCTGTATACTTTCCAATGTTGTCTCACTGTTAGACCTAAACCCAGTATAATTTCACATGTTGTCTCACTGTTAGGCTTTTTGTTTGATTTTATTAAAATCTTATAAAGATCCCTCTCTGCCTTAAATATAATTTTAACTTGTAAGGAATAGAAAGTTTACAGAGAAGATAGGTTGAAAATTTATCAAGTCTGTTTTTTGTTCTAACTGCATTAACTATTCCCTGAAACATTACATAATATGTAATGATATTATGTCTTTCTCTAAATAATTACAAAATCAATAAATGTGCCATTCTGAACAATTAAACCACAAATATAGTTTATATTCCTATATTTCCACCCTCTGTAAAAATATGGGCTTATTATTCATTCTTATTTCTCTTTTCATCCATATATAAATGGATAGTATCTTCTTAGTTTTGCTTACATCTAGTTAATGTTTCCGTGGTTTCAATATATCGACCCAAAACTTAAGCTTGGTTTTCCTTATCAGATTTTCAATATATTAATTGCCAAACTCTAAGGATATTTTGTAGCATACTGTTATTTATTTTATTTTTTTCCTCAAAAATTCTAACAAATTGTGGATCTCTCAGACAGAGACGACGAATCCATGTAATTTGCAAGACCATGATCAATTTAGAAATGTCGATCATTTTTAGGCCACCCAAAAGAGTATATTGTACTAAGTTTTCCCATTCAATTTGATCTCCCTTTGAGTTTATGAACTCGTTTCAGCACTGTAAATTTAATCTTTGATGAAATGTTTCAACACTAAAGTTTCTACTACCAATCCAAATGGCTTTTGTTTTAGCAATATTTATTTTGAGACCAAAAAGAATAGCAAAAGTTTCTAAAACTTCAATGAATAATGGTGTCATCCGCAAACTGTGATATTAAGCATTCAGTGGTGTCAACTTTACTCCATTAAAATCTCTATTTTTTTTAAAATGAGTTTACCAAAGTTTATACACATAACAAAACTAGATATAGGGAGATTGGGTCATCTTGTATTTATCCACTAGTAATATTCAAAAAATTCAGAAAGAATTCCATTTTGAAATATAAAAAAGTAGTATTCTTCAAGAAGAAGATAAAATAAAAGCAGTATGATACACAAGTTGATGAGAAGTACATGTTTTAAAGTCCAGGCAATGACCTCCTTGAAGCTCGAGGGACACTGTGTTTTGAAAGCCATGAAAGATTGATAAATAAAATGCATGAAAAGTATGAACACAGTATCATAATATTCCACAATAAACTAATCAGATTTAAGCGTTGACTATTGTTTCATATTGTTATACACTGATATTGTGGTATGTACTTTCTTTAAATAATGCCTTACTTTCGATTCAAAGTACACATAGTTGCTTTTGAAATCATCCTAATACTACAGTAATCCTATTATTGCTTTCATAATGTCACTTGTGGAAACCATTTGATCTATGAACGTGCTTAAATCTTACAACATCTTCTTTAATTACCAAACTTTAGACAATAAGAAGTAATTCGTACATAAATAAAGAACTAATACCATTTTGAACATTACTTGCCGAGTCCAATTTCATTCAAACTAAAAATATTTTTTTCTTTTCTTTTTGGGAAATGCAGTGAATATAATATCGTTCTTCTTCTAATACTGACTTTTAAAGTTTCCCAGAATAGCTGATAATCAATAGAGAAAACTGCTGCACTGGAATCAGTAGGAGTACTCCCATCATTTTGCACAATACTGTTCAACTTTCTCTGAGATGCATGATTGTATAGTGTTAACGTACTCTGGATCACCTAAAAGCTTGTTTTTCAATTTCCAAGATCCTTTACACCCAAATTTGGTCAACAGTTTTAAGCGTGAGACTTATTAGTGAAGAGTGAAATGTACGACTAAGTCCAATATCTGAAGATTGCACTTATAATTGTAAGCCAAGAAAACAAAACAGAATAATGATTTAGCCTTGCTTGTACTTTACTGGGTCCTGACAGTATATTTTATGCCAGAGGGGTTCGTAATGCTCCAAACGTCAACTAGATTGATGTGCTCCATCTCTTTATGAATAATTTGCTGTGACAGTTTATTGTTTTCATTTAAATAATAAACTGTATCAGGTTCGCATTCTGATTAACATTCCAGTCCATACATATTATTATGAACGAGTTACCTACTTTATCGACTTTCATAAATAATGTTTTTGAAGAAAACAAAGCTGGATTATATTAATCTGGGGTAATCTCATATTAGGCATTATCGTATCTTGCAAAATGTAGTTGCCTCCATTATCGCAGTATTCACCTTTAATTTCAAAATTGAAAGAGTTTTTAGAAGGAATATCAACTCCTCTGCTCTTACTGGACCAAGAGCAAAGTCTTTTATTACAATACTATTCTGATCTCCAATTAGCTTCCACTTTACTTGGAGAATATGTGTCTGTTAGGAAAGTAATATAAAATTATTCTTTACATTAAAACAAAATGTATCTTCTTTTGATAGTATCGGAAAAAAATCCTCGACAATTAATACTTCCTATTATTAAACTACCCGTAGGGCATGGAGAATATCACATACAATACAAAAGGCACAAGTACGCAGTCAACTTCACAACTGAATTCAAATGACCTTATTTCGAAAAAAGTGCTGTCGATGGTAAGAGACCGGAGTTAAGCTTGAATAATTTCCCTCCCCTTTTAGGGGGAAGGGGAGATTAAAAAAAAAAAAAACGGCTTAGAACAGAACAAAACAAAATAAGTAATCAAACATAGACTGACATCATCGACAAAAACTCGGGACCATGTATGTCAATCGCTTGTGGGCTTGGTCACGTGCGAAAAATGGGGCGGGGGAGTTCCCCTTCTACGAACAAATCACATAGCTGATTCTTTATGTTTATGGTTTTGTGGGATTTATGGCTATTTTTCAGCATATGACAGGACATGGCGGTCTGCATATTTGGTGGAAGTAGATCCGGGAAGAACCACCGACCCACAGGAAGCTACTGGCAAGCTTTCTCATATACCAACATTCGTCGAATTGAGATTCGAACTCGCCCGGACAAAGGTGAGATGTGTGAGTGACCTGTAAAGGCGAGCTCCATAAACCACTCGACCACCCGCGGCCCACTCAGTTGGGTCTTCAGAAGTGGAAAAAATGGGACATAGTAACTGTAAATATATAAAGTATATATAATAAAAAGCGACTATGAGCATTTATAAATTAAACACTTCTGGACACCTTGTCTCAATGCGCGATATATATAAAAAAAAATGAATCTATGTTTACATATGCATACATGTTTCATATGAGACTGTTCTATATGGATTGCATTTCACAACTCACACTCGCACAAGTTATAGGAATCTATAACAGAATCGGGTGTATTTCACTTATAAACTGAATTAATCAACGCCAATTTAGTATTTACATACATATGACCAATTTATTTAAATTGATAACTTAGAGGTTAGACTGTATGAGACGTTGCAGTAAATACAGTATAATTAATGTATGGAAACGTAAAGCGGCACTTAGACTCCTCTTTTTTTTAATTTAAAAGCAAACTATTATCTTTTTTCAGTCCGTACCATACTTAATCACTTTTGTTTTAATGCAACGAAAGCGTGTTCTTTGAGACACACCATCCGCACTTTCTTCCTCAATTCCACCAACATAGCATTGCGTTGATCTAAAAGTTTTGAACGTGCATCACTTACAGATGGGGGCACGTCAGGACCTACACTGAATCCAGAACATCTTAGTAACTGCTTATTGCAAAATGAAAGGATTTAACACTTCAAACAGTGGGAACAACGTGAGGACGTCTTCATCGTGCAAACATCAAACAGCACGTCTCTATTCACAAAGTCATGTTTCTTGGTATGAGGATAAATTTTGATGTGTACAACACTAATTTGCCAAAAGTAGGTCAGTGTGACCAACATTTTAAGCTTCCATTTGTTGTTTATCTCAGTTTCTTCTTCTTTTGCTTCTTCAAAGTTTCGGTGTGCAGTCACTATACCGTGTGCGCTTGGAGTGCAATGAGTGATAATGATTCTTAAAACATCTTACGTACTATTGATTAGGGATTCATGCAGCTTTCTTAGTAGATACATCTTATTGGGTAAAATACCAAATCGCCAAAAAGAAGGTCAGTTTGACCTATATTTCAGTCTTCACTAACTTTACGTTTTGCGTTTTGGTCGATTTCTGTGGTGCTTTTGGCCACAGAGTCATGGCAATTGATATGCTAATGGGTCTTGGTGGGTACAACACTTTCCACCAAAAGTAGATTACTATGACCTATATTTAATTTCGGGGTGGGCTCGACATGCAGGTCATGGCTATCTTCTTATTCCAAAATATTTTAAAATAAATAAGGAACATTTTGGTCATCCTAAGGAGTATTTCGAGTCTTTCCAACTGTTTGGTCCAAATTTTTCACGGAGTATTCCTTATTACCAAGAAGATATAACATGTATCGGTTATTAAACTTGAAACAAGTTATGTGATGTACTGTACTGTCCCGACAAAGGCATGCCACTATGACCTAGATTTCACGATGCATCGATTTGAGTAAAATTTTGCGTTTCGTTCAGTTTCTCAAATACTATTGCCTGCAGAGTCATGCAACTTGATATAGGAATAATATACTGTTAAGACAAAACTCTTCGTTGCAATCCAGCCATACCTTCCTTCTTTGTTGGGTTCATGTTTTATCGCTGGAGTTGATGCATGAGTCGTCGTCCTTTTCCACTGATTGCAGCGACAGTGTCTTGATGTGGTAGTAGTATATGGGGTAGATATGGCGGGAAGACTTTGGGCCATTATGGGAGTAGGTGGTTTGGAGAGTTCATGTACTAAGCGGAGGGGTGAGAGAATATTTGGGCCAATATGGGGTACGTTTGGAATAGTCAATGTACCATGGGGAGAGGATATAAGCCACTATTGGGGTGGGGTCGGGTGGGGGTGGATGGGTCGATGTACTATGTGAACAAATTGAAGTTAACATTACGGATGTCAATATGGGGACCATAGGGACTTAATATACGGATGTCACTAAGGGGGTCTATGGGAATGTAATATTACGTTTATGTTGATATAATGGTTATGGGAATTTAACATTACGCTTAAGACGGTATGGTCCATTCTGGGAATTTTAACAGGATGGAAAGACAGACAAATACACTTATTGACAGACAAACACATGCTTTTTAGAATCTGGAAAAACAGCGGAAATTTCGAGGTACAATTATGTTTGGAGTGTAGTTTTAGAACTTGGAAAGTGATGTGGGAATTCTTTTTCTATACGTATAGATTTTCAACATCAATTCTTTCATGCACCCCTCTCAACCGACTAAATAACTCACTCACTCATATTTCGCTCAGTACCAAACATGCAAAGCAGCAGATTAATTAGAAATTGTAACATGGTTACTAATGGAACAAAGAGGCAAATATACCTTGTTACTGGCAACGTCGAGAATGAAATTCACTAACATCTGTTCAACTGTACTTTTGAATAATTCGACATCAGTACATTGATATATTGTTGTCAAAGCAAGGTTACAGTTTATAAATTTACCGTTATGTACATGTTCTTTTCGTATTATTAAGAGGTTTCTTTTTAACATAAATCTTAAAAATTAAGAAACTCAAGGGATCGAGCAGCAGGCAGCGACTGGGTCTCTTAATTGTCAGAGACCGGGTATTTAATGTTTGGGGGAGGGGACCTGTGATTTTTTTATTTTTATTATCCGGCCACCAAAATTGTTAAGGGTGTCTCGTGCGCGTATCAACTTCAAAGACATTTTGACGCCAAAAACCTCCTTCTGCGGAAGTTTTCCAGGAAAAGCGTATGTGTAGATGCTACATTCGCTGAATTTCGGAGAACTCTAGATTATGTAATAGATATATATCCGTATTTTTCTAGCTGTATGAGGAAATAATTGTACAGTGTTTCAAACGTACCGTAATATTGGACGAATCCCGAAGGGGCGAGCTTAACATAATGCTTGAAAAACTTCTGTTATTTCTCCATAAACCTAGAAAGAAATGGATATATCTGATTTAATCCACAGCACAATTATTAAACAAATGTCAAAAATTCTTTTTTTGACAATGCTAGATGAACATTAACATTTTGAATTGTATATCATTCGTTACTTCCACTGAGAGATAATGAACCATTCCAACTTTAATGTACACCTTCATGGACATCATTGCTGCGCGTGTATTGGTTGATGCAATCACAAGACCAAGTATACATGACTATACATGACAAAGTAAAATTGAAAAGTTGCAGAAGTCATTTGACCGCCATCTTCAGTAGATGCAGATCCACGTTTTGCATGCCGACAAGGAAAGGTAAACAGCAATGGATATAATTGATCGAAATTCATAAATCTTATGAAATGTATGGTAATCTTTTAGGACCTGCATGGTGATTATGCTGTGTGGATCCGTGAATGGAGAAAAAAGGACAAAGAGAAGAAAAAGTCATTGCTCAAAAGATTGCATTAACTTAAATGATTTTGGCAGATTAACGTTCTCTATGATGTAATAAAAATATAACGACAATGAATATAGTTGATCCAGATGCATCACTCTTGTGGAGTGTATGAAAATCACTTGTAGGACCTAACTGGGGATCCTATTTTGAATGGATAGAAAATTGTACAGATACAGAAGAAAAAAGACCCCGACGCTTTAGAGATTTCATTAGCTACGATGTCGAAGCCTCAACTATACGATCATATAGTTATTGAACAAAATTACATTCCAAGTTACCAAACAGCTTGATTCTCTTCTTACAAAGCATGTGCGTCTAAATGGAATATTTCTGTCTGTTTGTCGTGCTCATCCAATCAGATGTTATACTCAAAATGGCGGCCTAATACGCTTCGATTGTTTAGAGGATACCTAGAGTTGTTTTTGGTAAGACATTGTATTTGCTTTTTGGTGAGTAAACTAAGAAAACTTTGGTCGGTAATAGTATGCATGCATTGTTACGAACATAAACGAAAGTGTTGGAAAAAACAAAACCAAAAAAAATAAAATAAAACACCCGGGTGTAAATCCCACGCGGACGCTCCATTGATAGATATAGGAACGAATTAGTACCACGCTGACGAAGGAGGTAGGGGTACTACTATTAGTACTAGAGATTTAATTAAACGTGCAAGTAAATGTATCTGGAATATGCAAATTGCTTTTTGCAATATAAACTTTGTTTTCTTAAGATATTTTAAAATAAAATTGTAATTTTCAATTTCCATTTTACTTTCGGGAATGAAATTAATGTATTCAGATTCATTTTGACCACTCCTTCGTGTTAAACCTATTATTTATTAGGTTGAATAAAATCTGTGCACGAACATAAATGCATATTTGCCATTTATTTCTGTATCACTGTTATTATTCTCTCTAACTCTCTCTCTCTCTCTTTCTTTCTCTATTTAAAATTAATACGCTGCTTACAGTGGAGAGACAATTTTTGTAGACCACATAAAATAATGTCGGGGAAAAAGAGTACTTCAAAACGGAAGTTGGTACATCTAAGGGAAATAAAGTCCTCTTGGCACACAGGATTCCTGGGTGCCAAATGCAAGACTGCAAAGAATGGGCCGAGGCAGAAAGACCCAGACCAGCAGACGTGTTACAAGCGCTGGTCACGAAGGGAGTGCCAGTGGAGGAAATAGGCGCCTTTCAAAATGTGGGAAGTGGGAAATACTTCCTCTATGCAACAGGAACCACCCCCTTACTTCCAGAAGGAAGTTTTGAAATAAAAGGGAAAAAAGTAAAAGTAACCAAGGCCCCACCTATTGAAAGAACTATCGAATCCAAGACGGTGGAAGTCCATTTCACAGGACTCCCGCTTGAGGTCTCATAAAAAAAATCGTAGCCAGACTGGAGACAAAATTCAAGGTCAAAGTAGTCAAAGAAAGGAAGGCTACATATTGGGGATACCCTAGTATAAAGACGGGGGTGAGAATAATTACCATGGACATGGACATGGAACGGGTAAAATCCCTACCTTCATTCTTTTATGTTATGGGGTTCCTGATGAAATCTTGGTATAGGGGGTGTATACACCACAGACCCTGTACCAGATGCAAACAAACTGGGCACGTACTCAGAGACTGCCAAAACCCAGTTCCAAAACAAGGAAATACATACGTCTCAAAAGCAGCAAATTTGGCAGCAAACTTAGCCTCAGTAGAGGTAGAGTTCGCGGATGACGATAACGAACCGGAAATAAACACCCCACAACTTCTTGAGGGAATAAAATTAGGAGAACAACATCTAGAATGTGATGATTTCCAAAACAAGAACAGTCCACCCCTTGAAGTACAAAAGGAAAAAATAAAATAAAAATAAGAACAAGAAAAAAAAAACAAAAGGAGACTCAAAAAGAAAAAAGAGAACACAATAATGGTAGAAAAAACGACGGCTCCACATTTGATGAAACAGACAATCAAGAGAATACCATTTTATCGCAGAAAGAAGAGAAGAGAAATGCCGTTGTTCCAAATGCCCTTTCAGAGATCAGAACTGAGAAGGAGACAAAGGAACAGAGTGTACAGATAACCATGCAGGAAGAAGATTATAGTCAGGTCATGGAAGGGACTCTCCCAAGCACCTCGACTCCCTAGGCGTCTGAGAAAAGGAAGAGACGGAGCACTCTTTCGGCAGAATAGCCTTCAAAGTAGGATGTTGATGAGATTATCCATCAACAAAGATCACACAGAGCAGGGAGATTAACCTCCTTCCCTAGAACATACAACTCAGGCAAAAACAAAAAGAGAATCACTCTAGCAGAGTATAGGGAAAAAAATAAAAGTACAGAAAAACCAAATGTAAAAGGGAATGATATAGGAAAAAATGAGGATCAAACAGATGATGCAGAAAGAGAAATCAGTCTAAACTTAACCCAGTAAATACAAGAATAATAACAATTAACAATTAAGAGTGCAAACTATACATGTTTAGGGTATCACGGATGGACAAATCCTCCGTGTTATATCCATAAACATAAATGGAATAAAAGATAAAATAGATCAATTAAACGAAATATCCAAATCATATAATATAATACAGATACAAGAAACGTATAACAAAGATAAGAAACTAAAGAGGGAAGTAGAGGAAAAACTAAACGCGATAGTAATAGTAAATAATAGTAATAATGAAAGTTGAGCCGGGTTAGCAACAGTCTAAAGAAACACAGCATTAAAATTATCATGGGATGATATTACAACTGACGGCAAATTTAATGGGAGGCTAACACATATTAAAATAAATGGGTGGCACATATTAAATGTGTACTACGTGCCAACGCCCAATAATACAAATATAAATAGGTTACAATTCATTAAAGATCTTACTGAATATATACAAGA